>JAJHSJ010000006.1:46474308-47163666 GCA_021015155.1 Magnolia officinalis
AAAATATTAGAAAATTACGGATTTGCACCATTGACATATATTCTCAAGCGTTAGTGATTTTAAGTATTCAATATCTATAGGATAATGAATATCAAAGAAATATAACAGGTTGAGAACCTCTCCTATCTAGGAAATCTGATTGATCTAGGGTAAGCTTATCCATCAATGTGGATCTCATATGATGGAAACATATGGATCTCATAAGAGGATAAAAAATAAAACCTAAATAATAAATAACATGCATACACCATTCTTCTCATCATTAAAACAA
This sequence comes from Magnolia officinalis, assembly GCA_021015155.1. Lineage (NCBI taxonomy): Eukaryota > Viridiplantae > Streptophyta > Magnoliopsida > Magnoliales > Magnoliaceae > Magnolia > Magnolia officinalis. Next base: position 46,474,580 of record JAJHSJ010000006.1, read on the forward strand.
TCAATCATCATAATCTTAAAGAAACATTAAACTCATGTGCTTCCCTTCTAGCTTGGGATAGAAGAAACTTAGAAAAACATAATTAAATTGCAGAAATAAAAAACAACAAGAAATAAAGAAAGAAAATGCAAATAAAAAAAATCTAAACAAAACAACTTATAAAGCTTTAATAAAACTAAAAACTCTTTAAAAAAATCCTAAATTTTGCTTTGGGATGCCTTGAATAATATTTTAGAATGCCCTAAGAAGCCCTATTTATAAGTAGGGACCTCCAATTTTCGTAAAATTTGAAAAACCCTAGAAACCGCATCAAATATACGTATTTTTTCAAAATAGACTTCTCGCTGCATAGTTCATTTAAAACAGTCTTCCTGCTGCGCAGTTTTTCAAAATAAACTTCACAGCTTCAGAATACACTTTTTCAGGAAGATTTCAAGATTCTTCACTTCAAATCTTCGATTTTTTTTATTCTTCACTCAGTTTTCTTAGATCTTTGGCATGTGAATTCTTCAATCTTGATCTCCTAAGATCAATCCCTTGCCTTGGTAATTCTTGAGCATCAAAATCATGCTTTTAACACTATTTTTCAATCCAAACACTTAAATTCACCTTGCAACACATACATGAGTAAAATAGAATATTAAGCGGATTCATGTTTATAAAACCAAGATATAAATGGGAAAAATTATGCAATATTTGAGTCTCAACATGCCCAACCGAAATCCTTGCCATGCGAAGGTACACGTAACAAATAGTTACGCACCACCAGCCCGAGTGGATAGTGTTGAAACTTAAATATTACATAATTTTCCCCATTTATATCTTGGTTTTATGAACATGAATCCGCTTAATATTCTATTTTACTCATGTATGTGTTGCAAGGTGAATTTAAGTGTTTGGATTGAAAAATAGTATTAAAAGCATGATTTTGATTCTCAAGAATTACCAAGGCAAGGGATTGATCTTAGGAGATCAAGATTGAAGAATTCACATACCAAAGATCTAAGAAAACTGAGTGAAGAATAAAAAAAATCGAAGATTTGAAGTGAAGAATTCTGAAATCGTCCTGAAAAAGTGTATTCTGAAGCTGTGAAGTTTATTTTGGGAAACTGCGCAGCAGGAAGACTGTTTTAAATGAACTATGCAGCGAGAAGTCTATTTTGGAAAAATACGTATATTTGATGCGGTTTCTAGAGTTTTTCAAATTTGTACGAAAATTGGAGGTCCCTACTTATAAATAGGGCTTCCTAGCGCATTCTAAAATATTATTCAAGGCATTCAAGAGGAAAGTTTAGGGTTTTTAAAGAGTTTTTAGTTTTATTAAAGCTTTATAAGTTTTTTTTAAGATCTTTTCTATTTGCATTTTCTTTCTTTATTTCTTATTGTTTTTTATTTCTGCAATTTTATTATGTCTTTCTAAGTTCCTTCTAGCCCAAGCTAGAAGGGAAGCACATGGGTTTAATGTTTCTTTAATATTATGATGATTGATTGTTTTAATGATGAGAAGAATGGTATATGCGTGTTATCTATTATTTAGGTTTTGTTTTTTATTCTCTTGTAAGATCCATATGTTTCCATCATATGAGATCCACATTGATGGATAGGCTTACCCTAGATCAATCAGATTTCCTAGATAGGAGAGGTTCTCAACCTGTTATATTTATTTGATATTCATTATCCTATAGATATTGAATACTTAAAATCACTGACGCTTGAGAATATATGTCAATGGTGCAAATCCATGATTTTCTAATTTTTTATATCATTTATTAAAATATTTAAACTGTTTTATTTTTCGATTAGGCTGACCATAGTGATCAGATCCTAGTTGTGTTATCCAAGTCATCATGATTTTGGAACATTAACGTATGTGTGGAACTTTGAAGCTTGGGTGTTATTTTATCCAATTGAATTACATCCATTCAAAAATTCCAAAATCAAATCATTAGATTAGTTTTTATTACTTAGTTTATTTTGCGTTTGATTTTTTTTCTTCTCACAATTCATCTCCCTGTGGGATCGACCCTGTATTCACGGGATACTACTTACGAACCTCTGCACTTGGAGGCAAGCAATCAAGTTTTTGGCGCCATTGCCGGGGAAGGTACATGAAACAAATAGTTACGCACCACCAGCCCGAGTGGATAGTGAATGAATGAATGAATGAATATACAATTCCTGCTCAATAAGGCCACATATCAGTATGGTTGCTCTCTGAAAAATCACTAGGGTTTATTACACTCGACACCGACTGCCTCCTCCCTAGTTGCACAGCCCAGCGAGCGGAATAGACCTCACTATCCGCCTGACCAGTAGTCTGTCAATACCTACCCGGCTCGTCAATAGTGGACCCATTTACGAACTGGTCATACTCAGCCTAGCTTATAGCCCCTCACTCGGGCGGATAAGGCTACACCCCCTCCCAACCGATCACGACACAGTGGGAGACGCGACCTATTGATATTCGGTACTCGGACGCTCATGTTCCACTCGGTCTAGACGTTGGGGCTACTCTTGGCCTCGGAGGTTTTGGAATTTTCACCCAAGGACAACCTAAGTGCCCATAGTGCTAGAACCAAATATTTTCGGTGTCCCATCTAGCCATCCACGATGTGCCTGTGGAGGCCACAACCCTGATGTCGCTAGGGCGTACAATGATTAAGTCACATATATGCGAGATGCATGAGTCACACTATCAAGTCATGCAACAATCCTGCGCGTACAGCGCGATAATGTGGGCGCTCCATCTCATAAGGAGTCTCGTAAATAGTCTGCCCAATGATGTATGCTATGATTAAACATTCCTCATATCAGGCATACATATGATGCGTGTGGGCATGAATCGTGGAGTTATACTAAGCATTTTATATGGTGATGAACTATCCTCACAACGAAGATGAGCTTTGATGGCCTACACACAACAAGTATAGGCCTACCAATGGCCTTAGAGAGAGTCGTAATGTGGACATTTAACCAAAATTATACTTACAATGTGGACGTCAAACCAACATTGCTCCTAAGGCATGACCCACCATAAATATCATTACATAGCCCATGGTAAAATCACACGATGCAATAGACCTTGTATACATCCCATTGGGCCTCGACCCATGGGCTTCAAATGCATCAAATGGGTCTCATCATATGGTCCTCATACACATCACGGTGGGTCTCAATAACGGGCCTCATACACATCAAGGTGGGCCTTAATAACGGGCCTTGAATACATCACAATGGGCCTCAACCCACGGGCCTTTATACATCACAATGGGTCTTAACCCATGGGCCCCAAATATATCACAATGGGCCTCAACCCATGGGCCCTAATACATCACAATGGGTCTTAACCCATGGGCCCCAAATACATTACATCGGGCCTCATCAAATGGGCCCCAAATACATCAAATGGGTCGCATCACATGGGCCTAGGTGGGTCTCACGGATGGTCCACAAAATACATTGAGGTGGGCCTCACAGATGGCCACAAAACACATCAAAGTGGGCCTCATAACATGGGCCTCCTATATATTAAGGTGGGCCCCAACAACGGGCCACGATACATCAAGATGGGCCTCCTCACATGGGTCATACCTACATCAAATGGGCCACACCAATAGGCCCCATGCATATCAAATGGGTCACACCAAATATAAGTGGTGATAATGATTTCCACCATTAAAATTCCTAAGGCCCACCATAACATATGTTTCCTATCCAACATGTACATAAATTAACGTAATGATAGATGAAGTGGAACAAATATCAGCTTAATAGGAAACACCCATGGCCCTTAGAAATTTTGAACGATGGACGTCATTGTCCACTACCTAAATGGTGGGGTCCACTTGAACTTTAGATCTGACTTATTTTTAGTCTCAAGCCTATTAAGACAAGCTTGCCAAATGGTTGGACGGTTTGGATGTAACACATGCATCAAGGGCGGGGTCCACATGAACTATGGATCTAACTCTTTCTTTAGCTCACGCCATGAGATGAGCTTTCAAAATGGATGGACAGCTTGGATGCAACACAAGCATCATGGTGGGTTCCACCGGTAAAACACATAAATCATGGGTGGGGTCCACTAGCTGTCCAGCAGCAGCTGAATGGCATTAATAAAACACATTCCACCGTCCGCCTGGACAGTGGTGAATAAAACATGTACATCACTATGGGTCCCACGTGGGGCCCACCATAATGTTTATGAGCCATCCAATCCGTTCACAAGGTCACGTAGACCTGGATGAAGAGTAAAAACAAGTTTCATATTGATTCAAAACTTCTGCAGTGACCTGAACGTTGGATGTGGATGATTTTTGGAGGGCCCATTTTCCAAAGGGGGGCCCACAAAATGGACGGTGTGGATATGAACACACATCATGGTGGGGCCCACGGCTGGAGTCGTCGGTTCTCTTTCCGCCTGCTTACACGCAGCAGGCGCTACCTGCGACCACTGATAGAAGCAGCGTCTGCTGCTTATAATATATATATATTTTTGAAAACCTATTTTTTTATGGTTTTTCAGGCGTGGGGCCCGCATCGGAAGGATCCGACCCCGCTATTGGTCTCCAGGGCTCAAGACAGACCCATCAAGCCCAATATTGGGTATATTTTGGAGTATCAAAACGTCGGGGTGAATTTTAACAGTGAAAACCACTATTTTCTATGCTATGGCCCGCCAAATGATCGGATTGCATTCATTTTTCGGCTTAACGCCTAAAATGATCTGAGGAATGGAATGGATGACTTGGACTAAATTTATACATCAAGGTGGGGCCTACACAAGCGGCTTACCCAAATAGCCTTGAACCAAGGCTAATATTTGTGTTTTCTTTCCACGTCCAGCGTCCCTGGACGCTGGAAGGTCTTGGCATAACACATGCATAAGGTGGGCCTTGCTCCGGTGGGCCACCAAATGGATGAATGGTATGGATAAAACATACATTAAGGTGGGATCCATCTAAGTGGGCTACACCACTGCATCATCACATAATAAGAATAAAAGAAAGAGAGGGAAAGAGAGAGAGAAGAGAGAGAGGGACACGTGATGGAGGAGGACCTCGACACTATGGGCCCCCTTGCATAATTTTAACATACATCAAGTGGGTCCCATACATATGGTCCACCAAATCAAAGATCAATGGTGGAGATCACTTCTCCAACAAAAATGAAAGGTCTAGATGACCCTATTTATACAAGGAAAATAAACATCATGATGAGGTCCATGGAGGATAACCCCACCATGGAATGATCATGGAAATTAAAGTGAGCCATCGGCCACATCTAAGGTCCAAAGTGAGATACATACCATCAATCGGTAGCCCTCACTTGGCCCATCATCAAAACAATGAAATCTAGTCTATGAGAGCACCCACCGTTCGATCTTCTTGGTCCATTGGAAAGCCAATCTCCTTGTGTCTTACTTTGATGGTGGAAGATGAGTTTTGAATAGCTAGGATGATGGGTTTTGGAATAGGGAGTGGGCCACATACATCACATTTTTTTCTCACTTGGGAAAGCCATGGACGTCCACATTTTTTTCCTCTCTTTGGGGTTGTTTGGAAAGTGTGGTGAGAGAGAGAAGAGAGTGAGAGAGGAGTTGAGAGAGAAGAGAGAGAGAGGGGAGAGAGGAGAGAGAGAGAGAGAGGGTTGTAAGGAGATGTGAGAGATGGGTGATGGAGTGATGGATGGGAGAGAGGGAGGGTGTGTAAGGACTTTGTTGACTTTAGGGGTAGATGATGTAAGTAGCGTATGGGGTGTGTAATAACTTTGGACTTATGGGTTACTTGAAGATGGGTGTGAGGTGATGGTGTACTTGACCCTTGATGAGATTGATTGATTGATGGATGTGACATATTGTATAGATTCTCTTGGGATTTGCAGCGCGCGGTATTTTCCTCAAACTGAACGCGGGTCCACATCTCTCGGCTAGGGTATCGGGCCGGTGCGTGAGTCGCGGCGTTGGAACCGCGGCGACGGTGCGGTCGCAATGATACATGTCTCGAATTAAGCCGACTCAATTCTAAAGGATACGACTTAGGGTCGATTACCAAACGTAATCATACGTCGCATGTTGCCGGAATTTGACGGGAAGGATCGCTGGAGTCGACGGAACAGTACAAGCTAGGATACGGGTCTTATAGTGTTATATCCACACTATAAATTCATTTTGCAAGATACTTTTAAGGTACAAGCAAAAAAGAAAAAAAAAAAAAAAAAAGGCAATTCAAACCCTAAGTAGACCACACCACAGAAGAAAGCAATGGGATAATTACACCCACCTTCGAAACTTCCTAGTCCCACCATGATATTTATTTGTCATCCAACTTGCACATACACAGACCTGGATGAAGGGAAATGATCAGGGTCGAATATTACATATCAGACCCCAGTAATTGCCTAATTTTACATACCTGATAAGGCTTAATGGAATATTTTAATCGTATTTTCATTTCAGGATGTAATAATGAGCGTTGGACTGAAAAGAGGATTAAAAGCATGGATTTGATGATCAAAAGTCACCTGAGCACGGGATGGACCCCAGAGAACTAATAATGAAGAGCTTACACGCCTGGGATCTAAGGAAAGCAAGCCAAAGGGGCCTGAAAGGGGTCCAAAATGCAAGATCACATGTTTCCCGCCATCCGTTCAAATCGAAACTTCATACATGGCCTGGGGGCCATAAATTAACCGTACATATCAAAGTTCAGCTCGGATCACTATGGAAGTGCCCCAACGGTCATATCAGCCCCTTGATTCATTAAGTGGGGCCCACCTGATACCTGGAAGTGCTTCAAGTTTAATATCAACCCCTTAAATGAGGTTCTAAAACAGATGGACGGTGAGGATTTCCTACACGGATATAAGTGGACCCCACTGGCAGTACCAGTGCACAGTGCACAGTGCACAAGTGCACTTGATGTGCACTGGACCGAACCAAAAGGTCAAAGTCGGCTTTGACCGACTTCTTCCCGCAAACGTGTTGCAAACGCTGTTTGGAAACAGCGTTCGCACACCGTTTGATTCGGACGAGTTGTGGGCCCCACCTATTGTCCAAACGGACAATCCAATCCGTCCATTCTCTCTCTAAGGCCCATGTTACTAGGTGTAGGTGGCCATTTTTCGAATAAAAACAGAGATCAGATCTAACCGTCCAAACGTAAGACGGACGGTGGAGCAGAAATTCAGGTGGACACCTCATCAACGGAAGGTGGAAACTACACTTTCACTTTCCTGACCAAAATTTTCCCCTCCATCTAATGGACGGAGTGGATTTTTCAAAACATCATCACAGTGGACCCCACCATCTTCGCAACGGACGCCAACCGCGTCCTGCTTCCGCGTCAGCGGCGAACGGCGCTGGCCGTTTTTGCGAAGGCTGTGGGCCCCACACGTCGCCTGTCCGGCCGATCTAATCCGTCCATCTTGTAGAGGGCCATGAATACTACAAAACCATGCTGATAGTTCACTCCCATGCGTACACACGTGCGTGATACAGAGGCCACAAAAGGCTACCCGGTGACGTTCAAAACTGATCTTTTTGTATTTTCTTCTCTGGGCCGCGTTAATGGACATTCAAAACCACCCATTCCTGACTGAAATTTCGTCCTGAATCCAATGGAAGGGGTGGATTTTCTAGAAAATGCCTCTGTGGGGCCCACCGATCACGGCTGCAAAAATTTGTACTCCGAGTCCTTCTACGACTCTGCCACCGATTCCAGCCATCCAGTAGCTATAAAAAGGGAGTTTTGGACGTGGGTAAGGCATTGAGAACCAGGGAGGAGCTCCAGATCTACAGCAAGGGAGAGAAGAAAGAGAAGAAAGAGAAGAAAGAAGAGAGAGAGAAATTGGTTTGAAATTCTTTTTATGATTTTTTTATCTTTATTTTTCCATTTATTTAATGGAGTTTATGAGTAACTAATCTCTCAGCTAGGGCTGAGATGAAACCCCTAATTTGAATACCCCTTGTTCCATGTTGATTTTACTTTAATTAAGATTGATTTGTTTCTTTCCCTAGTGTGCTTGATTGTCTTAAATTTATACTTCTCCATCTATGAACTTTTGAGTCTATGGATGGATGTGGTTTGGATGCTTATTCTAGGTGCTTGTATTTGATCATGAACAGGTTCCTGTAGAGGAAGAAACAGGGTGCTTTACTGAATTGCATATTCCATATGCCCGATTTGGACATGGGATATGTTATTCATGGCATTGCTTGAAGGAATTAGACGATCTGTATGCCCGATTAAGGACACAGATTGTGCTTTCTCTAGATAAGTTGATCAATCTAATTTAAGGTGAATTAACAGGCAAAACAATGGTTAGGATAATTAGGGGTGGATTCGAAAGTCCTAGTGCTCTCTCTGATTGAATTTTCTTCCTTATTCTTAATAGTTATTTTCCATAGAATTGTGTTAGTAAATTGCTCCATTATTTGTTGAATTAGTTAAGGAGAATTGTGAATTTGAATTATGACGACCAGTCCCTGTGGATTCAACCTCGGTCTTACCGAGTTTATTACTACATCACAACCCTATACTTGGGGAGTGAACAAGTTTTTGGCGCCGTTGCCGGGGACTGTTTCGGTCCAAATTAAATTTAGGATTCTCTCTTATCATAATTCATAGCTTAGGATTCTACTAACTTAGAGTTCTTTTCTTTATTTTAGAAATTAACCTCTTTCCTGTTTTGTAGGGTCCTGAGATAAACTTCTAATTTGGTAATCCCTTTCTAAATTCTTTACTTTTTCTATTTTTTATTTTAGAATTAGGTTTTTACTTTTTAGAAATTTTCTAATTTTAGAATTTCTTTTTAATTTTTTGTTTTTTTGTAGATTTAGATTTTTCTCTTAAGTAACTTCTTGTTTTCTAGTTTTAGAAATTTTTCTTTCCTTTTTAGAAACTAACTCTTCTTGTTATTTTTTAGAAATTAACCTTTGCTTAGGATTTTTTTTTTTTTTTTGTTATCATTAATTTAGGAAACTTGATTTGTTTTTGTTCTATTTTCAGGAATTAAGGAAGAAAGCTACTAAGTGAGGAGGAGCTTCTTAACATCAATCCTCTCCTTTTTCCGGGTTCTTTCTTCCCATTCTTATTTACATAGTTTTAACTTTGTTTCTAGTTCTAGTTTTCTTTTTCTTAGGTTGTTACTTAGTTTATGCTAGGATGTAGATCTCTAGATAAAGAACTAGCGCCTTTTGATCCTGAAATAGAAAGAACATTCCATAGAAGATTGAAAGACATCCCAGTTGAAATGGCAGAAGAGAATGGAACTAAAACTCTTAGAGATTATTCAGCTCCTGTCCAATTCAATGCGCCTTCATGCATAGTGTTGCCCACCACCACGGCAGCACACTTTGAACTCAAGACTGAGGTCATACAGTTGTTGCCTTCCTTTTATGGGTTGGACAAAGAGGACCCATATCATCATGTGAAAGAATTTCTAGACATTTGCTCCACCTTTAAATTCCAAAACTTCTCAGACGATTCGATCCGCCTACGCCTGTTTCCTTTTTCTTTGAAGGATAAGGCGAAAGCATGGTTGAATTCTCTAGAAGTTGGGTCTATCACTACATGGGACCAATTGTCTAGGAAGTTCTTAAACAAGTTCTTCCCTGTTCACAAAACTAATGCTCTCCGTAGAGAAATCACTAATTCACACAAAAAGAGGGAGAACACTTTCATGAATGTTGGGAAAGATGGAAGGACTTGCTTCTTAAATGTCCACACCACGGTTTTGAGAAGTGGCAACAAGTGCAATACTTTTATGACGGTCTGATACCCCAGAACCGTCGCATGGTTGATGCCACCAGTGGAGGGTCCTTCATGACCAAGAGCGATACCGAAGCGTGAAAATTCTTTGAAACCTTGTGTGAAAACTCCCAGCAATGGGACTATTCAGATAGAGGTGAAAGAAGTTCCCAACCACAAAAGAGAGGTGGCATATATGAGATAGGAGTCACACCAGATCTCCATGCCAAGATTGATGGCCTGACAAAGAAGGTTGATGCTCTGATGTTGCATAATGGACCCCCACAAACAACTTAAGCCGAGGCTTGTGCCATATGTTCTAGTCCTTCCCATCCTACGCAATCTTGCCCATCTGGTACAGCATTTCCAGAATTCCTCTCTGAACAAGTTCATGCTTTGAACACCTTTCAGAAACCTGGGAATGATCCTTACTCGAACACGTACAACCCAGGGTGGGCTAGGCATCCAAAATTTTCTTGGGCAAAAGGATCGCAACAAGGAGGACCATCTGGAAATCCTCCTATACAACCTCAGCAGTTTCCACAATACCAACAACTGCCTGTGCAATCAAGGAAACCATCTCTTGAGGATACACTCCATCTTTTTATGCAGAGTTCTCTCCAATTCCAAAAAGACACCCAACAAACCTTACTAGCCAACCAGCAAAGCTTACATGCAAATGCACAATCCATTGCCAAGCTGGAAGTACAAATGGGTCAACTGGCTGCCACATTGAGTGAGAGAGAGAAGGGTAAGTTCCCTGGCCAACCTGTGGCTAATCTAAAGGGACAATATGAGATTGGCTCTAATTCCAACCAAGGGCAATATCATGAGCAAGCCAAATCAATCATTACCCTTAGGTCAGGCAAACAGATTGACAACAAAATAGAGATACTTAGGGATGAATCAAATCAAGGTGAAGCAGAGAGACACACCAATGCATCCAAAGTCCAAAAACTCTCTGACTATCCAAGAGCCGCTGACGTGCCACCTTACGTGCCCAAAGCACCCTTTCCTCAACGTCTGGCACCAATGAAGAAAAGAAATAACTTTGATGAAATCCTGGACGTGTTTCAAAAAGTGCAAGTCAACATCCCGTTGCTTGACGCTATCAAGCAAGTCCCTGCCTACACTAAGTTCCTTAAAGATTTATGCACTCAAAAGCGTAAGCAGAATGTTCATAAGAAAGTCTTCCTTGCAGAGCAGCTCAGCTCCATGATTCAACATAACACCCCTCCTAAATTTAGGGATCCAGGAGCTCCTACCATCTCTTGCGGCATAGGAGATCATAAAATCGGGAAGGCATTACTTGATTTAGGGGCGAGCGTCAATTTGTTACCATATTCGGTCTATGAGCAGCTAGGACTTGGTGAGTTGAAACCGACTAAAATAACATTACAACTAGCTGATAGATCTTTCAAGGTGCCCCGGGGTGTTATTGAAGATGTGCTAATCCAGGTTGACAAATTTTATTTTCCAGTGGATTTCATAGTTATAGATACTCAGCCTGTTCAGAATCCTCATAGTCAGATCCCAGTCATTTTGGGTCGTCCATTTTTGGCCACATCTAATGCTCTTATAAATTGCAGGATTGGAGTTATGAAGTTGTCATTTGGTAACATGAATATTAAACTCAATGTTTTTAATGCAGGACAACAATCTGCAGATTTGGACGACATATTTGAAGTGGACATGATCGAGAGTCTAGTGCAGGACTCCTTCCGTAAATCTTTTGAAGATCCACTTGAGACCTGCTTAGCACAACATGGCACGGAGTTTGACACAGATAGTCCCATCCATGAAGTCAATGCACTGCTCGACTCTACTCCGATATTGGAGACTGAAAAATGGAGAGCGAAAGTGGAACCTCTTCATCCCTCTGAGACTCTTCCTGACAGCACAGCTTTTAACTCTGTGAAGGCAAAAGAGAATAGGTTGCTTAATGTTCTTCGAACATATAAGGTAGTAATTGAACGGAAGATTGCAGAAATGCAAGGAGTGTGCCCCACTATATGTAAGGATCATGCTGTGGAAATGTCACGTAAAATGCAAAGGAAGCATGATCCTAACATGGAAGAAGTCGTTCGAGCAGAAGTCCTTAAATTATTTGACGACAGTGTCAGTTACCTCATTGCAGATAGCACAGCTCATGGGAACTCACATCACTTGTCTGGGATTGGTTAACCACGTATTGAGGTAAGTTCTTTGGCGGACCCTGGTCTTAAAGATTAATGAATTTATGGTCCGTTCTTATCTGGCTGAAGATGTTAAACTTAGCGCTCCTGGGAGGCAACCCAGCATTTCATTTGATTTCTTTTTCCTTGTTAGTTAGTTCAATGTTTGTGGGTAACATTACTGCAAACCCTCACGAGACTACAACTCGTCCACTAGGGGTAACCTAGGGGTTTAAAGGCTTATTGCATATGCTAAATGCAATCGAGAGCACCTGCGAAAGTGGTATAGGTAGGATATTTTATTTTACTGATTTCTCTCTTGTGCTGACTCGCTTTTACGCTGATATTTTTGAGAGCTTCTTGATTCTCCATCCAGGTACTATCTTTCCCTACTCTTTCTTTTTCGTTGTCTCATGTACATTGCATGCTTATTTCTTTTACATTGAGGACAATGTAGATTTTAGGTTGGGGGTGGGAGATTAGGTTACCTAATCAGTATTTTCTTGGTCTTGAGCAAAAATTGTGAAAATTTTTAAAATTTTTCTGGAATTTCTATTGAATTCAAAGTGATTTTGAAGGATAGTTGTGATTTTGAAATTACAAGATTCAGAATGTGAGAAATTTATGACTCTTGGATTCGGTTGTCTGGCAGATTTCACACTTAAGTTTGAATTGATTAATCCACGATTAGAAGTTGTAAACATTGATTGAGCCATGATTTCACATATCAGATCTCGTTTACACATTAAGTTTTCAGTTCGATATTAATTGATAACATGGTAATCACTAAGCATGAAAGGAACCAGCCTGGAAAAAAAAACAAAATTTTTAGCATCAGTCGATAAAGAAGAATTGAAAGAATAAGTCGCATAATCATCATCATAGGTTTGCTCCCTATAGATGAAGATTCGATTCCTCATAATTGACATAAGAAAAGATTTAGGCGACAAATTTTCATCATAGGTTTGCTCCCTATAGATGCAGATTTGATTCTCCTCCTTGGTGTACTATTCATAAAGAAAATCAAAAAAATAAAAATAAAAATAAAAAATAGTAGAATAAAAGGTTAATCTGTAAGGCAAGTGTTGGTTCCAGTTTTGGGTGACATGAGCTCCGTTGTTAATTACCAATGATATCATGAAATTGACAATTGAATCTCTTAATGGTTGAAAGCTGAGATGACACTATACACTCATGAAACTCAATGTTTTAGAATTATTCTAATTCATGGTTTAATAGTTTGAACTTGTTTATGAAATTTACAGTGAACTTGATTCCAAGAGAAAATTCCACTCACCATGCATGAATCGTAGAATGATCACATCTCGACTATCTGTTCACAAGTCACTTGAATTTACAGGAATTGTCTTTTATTTCTGAAATTATTTTTCGCATGTTTAGCTCGGGACTAGCAAAATGCTAGTTGGGGGTTGTGATCAGGGTCGAATATTACATATCAGACCCCAGTAATTGCCTAATTTTACATACCTGATAAGGCTTAATGGAATATTTTAATCGTATTTTCATTTCAGGATGTAATAATGAGCGTTGGACTGAAAAGAGGATTAAAAGCATGGATTTGATGATCAAAAGCCACCTGAGCACGGGATGGACTCCAGAGAACCAATAATGAAGAGTTTACACGCCTGAGATCTGAGGAAAGCAAGCCAAAGGGGCCCGAAAGGGGTCCAAAATGCAAGATCACATGTTTCCCACGATCCGTTCAAATCGAAACTTCATACATGGCCTGGGGGCCATAAATTAACCGTACATATCAAAGTTCAGCCCTCGGATCACTATGGAAGTGCCCCAACGGTCATATCAGCCCCTTGATTCATTAAGTGGGGCCCACCTGATATCTGGAAGTGCTTCAAGTTTAATATCAACCCCTTAAATGAGGTTCTAAAACAGATGGACAGTGAGGATTTCCTACACGGATCATAAGTGGACCCCACTGGCATTGCCAGTGCACAGTGCACAAGTGCACTTGATGTGCACTGGACCGAACCAAAAGGTCAAAGTCGGCTTTGACCGACTTCTTCCGCAAAACGTGTTGCAACGCTGTTTGGAAACAGCGTTCGCACACCGTTTGATTTCGGACGAGTTGTGGGCCCCACCTATTGTCCAAACGGACAATCCAATCCGTCCATTCTCTCTTTAAGGCCCATGTTACTAAGGTGTAGGTGGCCATTTTTCGAATAAAAACAGAGATCAGATCTAAACCGTCCAAACGTAAGACGGACGGTGGAGCAGAAATTCAGGTGGACCTCATCAACGGAAGGTGGAAACTACACTTTCCTGACCAAAATTTTCCCCTCCATCTAATGGACGGAGTGGATTTTTCAAAACATCATCACAGTGGACCCCACCATCTTCGCAACGGACGCCAACCGCGTCCCTGTTTCCGCGCCAGCGGCGAACGGCGCTGGCCGTTTTTGCGAACGGCTGTGGGCCCCACACGTCGCCTGTCCGGCCGATCTAATCCGTCCATCTTGTAGAGGGCCATGAATACTACAAAACCATGCTGATAGTTCACTCCCATGCATACACACGTGCGTGATACAGAGGCCACAAAAGGGCTACCCGGTGACGTTCAAAACTGATCTTTTTGTATTTTCTTCTCTGGGCCGCGTTAATGGACATTCAAAACCACCCATTCCTGACTGAAATTTCGTCCTGAATCCAATGGAAGGGGTGGATTTTCCAGAAAATGCCTCTGTGGGGCCCACCGATCACGGCTGCAAAAATTTGTACTCCGAGTCCTTCTACGACTCTGCCACCGATTCCAGCCATCCAGTAGCTATAAAAAGGGAGTTTTGGACGTGGGTAAGGCATTGAGAACCAGGGAGGAGCTCCAGATCTACAGCAAGGGAGAGAAGAAAGAGAAGAAAGAGAAGAAAGAAGAGAGAGAGAAATTGGTTTGAAATTCTTTTTATGATTTTTTTATCTTTATTTTTCCATTTATTTAATGGAGTTTATGGGTAACTAATCTCTCAGCTAGGGCTGAGATGAAACCCCTAATTTGAATACCCCTTGTTCCATGTTGATTTTACTTTAATTAAGATTGATTTGTTTCTTTCCCTAGTGTGCTTGATTGTCTTAAATTTTATACTTCTCCATCTATGAACTTTTGAGTCTATGGATGGATGTGGTTTGGATGCTTATTCTAGGTGCTTGTATTTGATCATGAACAGGTTCCTGTAGAGGAAGAAACAGGGTGCTTTACTGAATTGCATATTCCATATGCTCGATTTGGACATGGGATATGTTATTCATGGCATTGCTTGAAGGAATTAGATGATCTGTATGCCCGATTAAGGACACAGATTATGCTTTCTCTAGATAAGTTGATCAATCTAATTTAAGGTGAATTAACAGGCAAAACAATGGTTAGGATAATTAGGGGTGGATTCGAAAGTCCTAGTGCTCTCTCTGATTGAATTTTCTTCCTTATTCTTAATAGTTATTTTCCATAGAATTGTGTTAGTAAATTGCTCCATTATTTGTTGAATTAGTTAAGGAGAATTGTGAATTTGAATTGTGACGACCAGTCCCTGTGGATTCGACCTCGGTCTTACCGAGTTTATTACTACATCACAACCCTATACTTGGGGAGTGAACAGGGCACCCTCTCCGTTTTTACAGCCGCCCGAGAAAAACCATCCGCCTCCTTTGTTCTAGCGAATCTACCAACTTAAACCCCTTCAAGCTTCATGAAAGCTTATCCACAAGTTTCGTAGGGTCCATACGGACCATCTAAAGAAAGTTAATTAAAGGATTTGGTGGTGTTTTCAAATCCACCATTAATGCCGGATCATCTCCTTCGTTTGAAGCCGAACCGAGTTCGGTCCGGTCCAGGCCAACAACTGTTTTCGCATGGGTTTTGTCCACTCCAAATCTCATGAAAGGCCAGGAAGAAAAGAGAAAAGAAAGGAATGGAATGAGAGGAGAGAATGGTTGCTGTCTCGTTGCCGGCTTCATGCGGCACTGAGTCTACTCAACTCGACCGAGGCTGAGTCAGGTCGGGTTTGATGGCTTTGGCTGGATACTTCCAGCAGCAACAAAAGAAAGAAAGAAAAAAAAGAAGAAGAGAAGAAGGTAGGATAAAGAGATCGGATTCAGACTCAACTCGCTACCAATCCGAGTTTGCTGACTCGGTTTTCTTCCTTGAGCTGAGCCGAGTTGCTGGGCCGAGCCATGTGAGCTGGGGCTACTGACCATGTGAGTTGGGCGTGAGTCTGACCTACTCCAGACCTTGTGAAAGGCTAGGGAGAAGGAAAGAAAGAATAAAATAGTATGAAAGGCGAGAAGGGAGAGAGTTTGGGTTGTAGGTTGCTGCCAAGTCAACTCGACTCGAACCAAGTCAACAAGGTGAGTCAGCACTTCCTTCCTAAAATAAACCCATATCAGTGTATTGTTATCATTGTTGCCACCATTTTATTAAGATTATAAATATTAGATATAGTTAGCCAATATTGGATTATTTATGCTCAAACTAGATATCATAAATAAGACTGTAATTATTAGGTGGTATTTTTTAATTATCGCCCTTAAATAGTAGCATTAATAGTGTACCATGATACCTAGTATCATAACAGTTATTAGGGTCATGTTAGCTTGTGATAATCGCTAGAACCAATGGCGGTTTTGCGATTATCAATATCATTAGTATAGTGAATAATCATACATTAATTGGCATATTAAATCCTATAACTTATCTTAGGCTTAATTAATCTAAACCCTAGACCTATACTTAAAATGTAAATAGTAAGTTGAGCTTTGGGCCTAATTGTAGAGTGTCATAAATCATGATAGATCCTAATATCTGGATTCATTAATAATAACAATTAATATTAGCATTAGAAAATATTCATGACTTCCCTTATGGGATTAGTATAATACATGTTAATATAATCATTAGTATTAGCCCTTATTATATTTTCACTGGTAAATATTCCATTATTATTACCGATATTATTAGAAGATGGTTGGTCATTATAAGAATATTGGATAAGGTGGTACATCTAAATGTGGATCTACGAACTATCATTATTAATACTGAGAGATTAATACTCCTAATAGGAATATTACTCAATCCATTGTATAATAATAATGATAATGATATTATTAATAATTTCGGACTAAAATCCTAAAGTCTAAGCTTAAGGCTAAAACCTAGGATAGAAACCCTAAATTCTACATTAAAACCCTAAGATAAATAATCTAAACCCTAGGTTATGATCTTAAACCCTAGGTAGTGATTAGAACTTGGACCTAATTGTACAAGTTCATGATTTGTGGTAGGATATAATTCTAAGGGCGCAAGCACTTAGCGACACTAGAAGGCGATTCAAAACATAAGGTGATGATTCTTCCCCTTGAGCTTTCCATCTTCTCATTAGCTTAAGTTATAGTTTTTATTTAAATTCATAATCGATATCTCCCTTTATAATCACATATGTTAGTTGGTGAAAATTGAATTGCTATATTACATGCTTTATAATTATCCTGTATAATTGCTCATGCTTGTGGATTTCTTTTTGTGAATTGCTTATGGAACTTAAACTGGTACATTAGTGGAAAATCCCCACATATGAATGTACACCCATACTTGGGATGTAACTTGACTAGTTGTGATCGTAATGGACCTTCGACTTAGTGGTTATTGAGTGGTGGTCTAGATGGATCATTGATGTGGGCCTACCATCCAGGGTTGTTGTGCCCAATATTTTAAGGATGGTCTTTATCGTATGGTTTTGATATCGACTCTATATGGCATATTTTGATACTCGCCCTACGTGGTTTTGATTTGGTACTTGCCTTAGATGAGTTCGATGTTTTATATAGTGCAACCATGCGATGGTAAGCCTCATATACTGTAATATGATTGGCCACTAGTCGATGGGTTTCCATTAAACATCCTAAGATGGTAGTCTAATGGGCCGGGGATGGTGGTCATGGGACACTATGCCCGTGCCGTCGGCCTACGCTGGGTCATGCGCTCCCCGTAGTGACCGTGAGTTTATTTAAATTGGCAGATTGCAATTGGACTAATAATGGGTTGGCTAATCATGCATACATGGCATATTACGATGGCTTGGATCATTATGCCCATGTAATTATGCTGAATGTTGCACTAATGACCAGTCATTCGATTGTGATAATGACTCGGATCATCATGCCCATGCGATTACGCTGAGTGTTGCGCTGATGACCAGTCATATTCATGGGTGACCCGACTGGATGATATTTCCCAGGTGATTGCATGGGTGACCTGACTGGATGATGTTTTCCAGGTTCGATGATTGCATGGGTGACCCGACTGGATGATGTTTCCCAGGTTCGATGATTTCATGGGTGACCCAACTGGATGATGTTTCTCAGGTTCGATGATTGCATGGATGACCCGACTGGATGATGTTTTCTAGGTTTGATGATTGCATACTTCACGCATCCATGCACATAATAAGACTTGCATCATGTATTGTTTTATATGCTTTGTTTTATAACTATGCTTACCTAATGCGGCAGTGTGTAATCTTGAGGGGAGTTCACACTGAGTTGGCCACTCATCTATCAAATAAATATAACCGTACATGTAGCACAGGTGGCTTAAGTGATTTTCAGGCTCGTGCTGATGAGGAGCTGGGTTCAAGTGCCAGAGTTGCATGACTGTATCTACATGTATTCTACTATTTCTCATGTATTGTATCATGTAATTCTTGTATTTGTTAATTTTGGAGACATTGATTTGTATAAGTCATTATGGGCAACCACTTGTATATTCTAAATGAAATTTGAAATTTTCCTTTATGATGCTTACTTGTCCATTCTACGCTCACCTGCTTACTCTGATAAAAGATGAAAGGAAAAAATATATATACTCTACTTTGACCATCCTTTAAGGTTAACACTCAGGTTTTTGGGAAACGAGTCATGTACTCGGGTCCTGAAAAGTCGGGGCATTACAGATCTACACAAGGAACCTAGATTTATGCCCTACAAAAGAGCAAAGGTCAACACATAATACCTAGGTTTTAGGCCACACAGGCCAAGGATCCTCACAAGGAACCTAGAGTTTATGCCCTACACAAGAGTAAAGGTCAACACACAACACCTAGGTTTTAGGCCACACAGGCCAAGGATCCACATAAGGAACATAGAGTTTATGCCCTACACAAGAGCAAATGTCAACACACAACACCTAGGTTTTAGGCTACACAGGCCAAGGACCTATACTAATGACCTAAGTTTATGCTCACCAAGAGCAAGGGTCAACACACAACACCCACACGTATTCTCCCATCGGAAGCCTCTTATGAGGACTTGCAAGGGGTGAGAATCACCTCTGACCCAATCCTATATAAAGAAATGATCAGCAGGGTCTCTGAACTCTAATGACTGCCTCCTCCTGTGATGATGAAGATTCTTCACACTTGATGATGCTCCAATAGATGCGACGGGTTGGGTCAAGGTTATGTTAGAATCCTACTCTATTAAATATTTTCCTATTTTAGAGAAGGAGTGATTCCAAGCGTTCAAGCATTCAAGGTATCCCAGCTCAATGATTTGCCATTATGGTGGTAGCTGGATGATCCTTGAATGGGGAAGTTCATTCCTCAATCCACTCTATTAGATATCAATGATGAGAGTGGGTCGAGGGATGAACTCCCTTGAGAAAATGAGTTTGGGGTAGATGATATGCAATAACTCTCTCAAACCTCTCTCTATTTTCTCAATCTAGGGTTGTGCATTCAAGAGATTCCAGCCTAATGATTTTCCATTAAGAGGTTGCTGGAGGATCCTTGAATGTTGAAGTTCATTCTTCAATCCAATCTATAGAGTATTCAATGAATAAGAAGGGATTGAGTAATGAACTTCCATGAGAAAAAGGTTAATGATGGTAGGTAAGAATTTACCTCCTTGGAACTCTCTCTTTTTTCTCACACCGGCAACCAATAGCAAGCTCTCCTTAAATAGGCAAAGAGATCCAACGGTAATAAAATAGTCAGGTTTTTGACAGAGTTTGATATCATCGAGCAGACTTCGATATCATCGAGCGTATTCTCACAATAATGTCGAATGGCCGCTTGATGACGCAAACTCAATCTGTCAAATGCTTTTGAACCTTTTTGCCAACTGATCGATGATATCGAAATGCTTCGATGTCATTGGATTTCGAACTCCGATTTCATCGACCCATGGTTTGATTCCTCGACATTTAAAAACAATAGAGCAGACTTGCCATTAGAACTGAACAGGCATCGATATGATCGAGCATTGCTCGATATCATCTGGTTTTAAATATCGATGATATCGATACCAGTTTCGATTCATCGATCTTTTCAAGGAATTTTCCTATAAACTCGCTGGACAGTTTTGTGTCCCAATTCGATGACATCGACCTGGTCTCGATATGATCGATCTTTGAATATCAATATCATCGAGTGATTCTCAATTCCTTGAACATTTAAAAGAATTTACCTAAAAGCTTGCTGGACAAATTTGCGTCTCAATCCAATATCATCGAAGGTCCATCGATATCATCGAGATTTCAAATTCGAAGATATCGAGGCTCTCTTCGAGTCATCGAAAATCACATGATTTTCCTTAATTGATTACTGGACACAAACTGAACAGACGTCGATTTTATCGAGCCGTTTCGATGAACTCGAGATTCGAAAGTTGATGATATCGATCCTGTCATTGATTCATCGAGAATTCAGCCCAAGATTCATTTTGGTTGCTGGACATCTAAAGTCCTCATTTTGATAACATCGAGTGAGTTTTGAGGACATCGATAATAGAGTTCGATCTCATCGAAGTACTATCGATAAATCGACAAAGGCTGAAAACTTAGAGATTTTCTTGATTTTGCAAAACAGTTTTCACACCTTAAACCCTATGTTGTTCTAACCAGTTTTAAGGGTTTTATATACCTGGTGTTTTGGGTTAGCGGGCTACTATCAACATTTCATTGAGGGACTCTCCTGTATTGCAGCCCCATTGACCGGGTTAACTGGAAGGGCATTGAGTTCATTTGGAGTGACGCATGTCAGCGAGCATTCGTAGAGCTGATGGACCATCTTACATCCGCACCAGTCTTCACTCTCCCATCTAGAAGTGAAGGATTCGTGATTTTTACTGATGCTTCGCATGTTGGGTTGGGTGCTGTCCTAATGCAGCATGGGATGCTTGTGGCCTTTGCGTCTCGCCAGCTCAAGGTTCATGAGTAGAACTACCCCACACATGATCTGGAGTTGGTTGCAGTTGTCTTTGCACTGAAAGTGTGGAGGCACTACCGTTATGGGTTTTAGGTTCGAGCTCTTCTCTGACCATAAGAGCTTGAAGTATCTCTTCTCGCAGTCTGTAACATCCCAAATTTTTTCCAACCTGGAGTTAGACGTCATTAGGCAATGGGTCGATCCTAACACCTTATTAACTTGTCAGAACTCAATCCCAAAGTCTAAAATCGCTTTTGAACCCATTTCCTTCACAAATCCCACCCTTCACCACCTTGTTCTTTCAATTTTTCTAAGTAATTTCACCCTAAACACTATCTTAAACTAGCTAAGTATTATAACTTGGATCACTTTATATACAAACTACAAAGGCCCAGGTACCACCTCAGACAGAAATCATACAGGACTAAATCCTTTAGAAATTAGGCGAGAATTAGCTAGTGCTAAACTAAAGTACCTGTGAAATTAGCACCAATCACTTTAAATACGATCTGCAAGACCTAAAACTTGTAGAATCATTGACGCTAGGTTACCCTAAAATCAAGGATCAATCTCATTACCCAGTTGCTCTCGGGAGCATCACGAAACTCCGTATCAGATCTGGACCGCACATTGAAAGTCTGAATAATACAAAGTTATAAAATTAAGACCGCCTTGTTGGGCTTGACAACCATCTCGGAGATCAAATCCAGATAGTGTCCCACGGCTGTTCGCTTGAGCCCAGAGCGAGGAGTGTGAGAAATGTGAAATTCATTAAAAATAAGAGACAATTTTAAGTAATCTAGCACGTGTCGCTTGCGGATCAATTATAAGGATTTCGACCGTCAGAATCAGGCCAGAATACACCCTCGAATCAGGAGAAATTTCATATACATGGCAGTGTACTTATGGCCCTGATCGAGTCTCAGTGACCGTTGAACTGAAACTGGTCCGCCACGTGTGATCTGGGAATCTGACCGGATGAAAACTTAACTAAACCTAGATCCAGTGTTAATGAGCTTAAGTCCAACTGCACACAGAAAAGGGGCTCCCAGAAGTGCTCCTTTGACACGGAACAATCCATATTTGGACATAACCTAAGTATACTTTGTTCCTGAGTCTAATTTGGTGAGTTCTGGACCTATATAAGAACCTTAAACCCTCACTCTGTCATTCCATACGAATTTAAGAAAACCTAGGAGAGAAAAGAGAGAGAAAGTGTGAGAGAAGTGGGAGGATCTCCCTGATGCTCTACCCTGCTGTTATGCAAGCTCAACCACCCCTATCTAATCGCTTTCCCAGCGATGCCGGCTTCGTTTCTAGGTAAGAAACCCAAACCCTAATCTGTTTTGGGGTTTTGATAGTTGTATGTTATGAAATAACTAACCTAAAGTATGCTATAGGTTGCCAAATTACCGTATACGAAGACTTAGTAAATCTATCGAGTTCTTTACGATCCTACGACAAAAGGTGCGGACTTTAGACGTATAGGTTATGGTTTTCAATGCTTTCAATGTCAGATAATGATAGATTCATGATCTGCATGCTATTACACATGTACAAAGTGCTGTCTGTCTTCCGCTTCGGTTAAATATGAAGAATATGGAATTTTGTGTATTCTAGGTATTTGTAGAAAATACCGTATCCGTATAAATTTTGCTGATATGATTGCCATGAGTATTTGCCGTGTATATATGCTAGTTATGGATGTATGACCTGTTTGGCGAAAGGATTCGCCCTAATACACTTTTTGGCCAACATAGCTTATGTAGGCTAATGTGTGTAGCCCAAGTTTTTGTCAAAATGACTAAATAAATATGGATTTATGATTTATGCCCGTCATATGTATTGAATGTAAGAATATGATTGAAGTGTGCTAGACAACCCCTTAGCGAAAGGATTTGCCCTAAATGACGCCACAACCACTATACGCTATATATATTAAATGTGTAGCCCAAGTGTTTGTGGAAATGACTGAATGAATATGGAACTTGGATTCCTGCTCGCCATGACTATCCGTCGTGGGTACACGCGTGTTATAATTGGGGCAACTCCCTAGTGAAAGGATTTGGCCTAATACCTATGTGATCAACATATGTCATGTATGTTGATGTATGTAGTTTAAAGTGTTTGTTGAAATGCCTGAATGAGTAGTAGTTAGTAAATTATAATGTATAAGGGTGTCGAGATATGATTCTCAACTCCTTTAACTATGTGTATGATTTCTTTAGATATCTGTGTGATTAGAAATTGAATATGTACAAACTCATGCTTATGTTGTACTTCATAATATGCTCAACTAATTGTACGATTTTATCTATGTAATGCATATGTTTAAATTCATGCTTAAGTTGTATTCCATAAAGGCCGTGAAGGGTGATGGGGGAGTGGTGTAACGATTCCGTGCAACAGCCCTGGCAGCCCTAAGCAGACCATATCAGACTTTGATTGTGTGGTTTGAAATGTTGATCCATTACTGCTTTAACTATCTGTAATTGAATGTATTGGGGCTATTATATAGTCCAGGCAATCGATAACGGGATTGAATTCGTGGCTGAGATTCATTCGCCACGTGAGATGTGTTCGACGAACCCGAGTCGTACTTCGGTTGGCGATAGTGGTTGGCCACGCGAAGTGCTTATGCACTTCATGTCGTCCAACTTGTTGTGCGCTCGAGATAGCTGAGCTCGTCAAGTAACCCGATTTGTCTATTGTATGTTCACCATGTTTGGACGCCTTTGCTTGAACCTAGGGTACCAAACTTACTAGTGGAATCCCGTTAACCATGGTACCACGATCCGCTAAGACTCATGAGCCGGGCATGGTGGTATGGGACACCATGGTCGAGCTGTCGGCCTACGCTGGGGCCATGAGCCTCCCCGTAGTGACCATTGAGCAACCAGACTCGTGAGATGAATACGGTGGTATGAGACACTGTATTCGAGCTGTCGGCCTACAATGATTGGTGACGAGCCCTTTGTAGTGACCTCGAGCATACTCTAAATTTGCGGTGAGGCGACGAGTTTTGCCACGGTGAATAGAGTATGAACTAAGCCTGTATCAATTTAGTGATGAACCGTTAAAAAGGTGATGTGGGAGTGGTGTAACGATTGCGTGTAACAGCCCTGACAGCCTTTGTAGCGCCCTAGAACCACACTATCGTATGAGATTATCTAGGTTTGACGACCCTAGAATGAATCATGTTTGGGAATGATACAAGGGAGGTACCTTAGTTTTCCAATCCTGCTGTTTGAAATGGACTAATAACAACTCGGTAATCATGCTCATCATCGCACTGCATGTGCCTGGAAGATGTGGAGCACTGAGGAATGAAAGCATGCCACGGACGTAAAATGGTGTCGCATGAGGGAGTATGTTGGTGAGGGCATACATCATGACTGCATTTCATACTTGCATTAACAAGAGTACTTAGGATTGTTGATTGTACTGCTTTATCATTACTACTTGACTGAATTGATAACATGTTAACCTATGCTTTATTGTTCCACTGAGTTGATCACTCACTCCCACGTTACGGGACGGTGCTTGCAACACTAACCAGACTGTCTTAGCTGCAAGTGATGGCGATGCTTATGAAGCAGAGCCGGACTACTACTATGATGTTGAGGAGGAGTTCTCCTACATGTAACTCTCTGACAGGTCTATGAAGACCTGAAATTGCATTGACGGGGCTATGGTATTTGGGATAGAAGACATTACACTTCCTTAATTTGGTATATTTTGGAATTGTACTTGTAAATAGTTAACCTGGTAACATTATCACACTCTGGAGACTCACCACAGTTTATATAGTTTATACATCTATCACAGTCTTCCGCTTGCTATCTCACTTGTCTCTGGAGTATGATATGTTATTTTGGCTTAATCTCACTCATGTTCAATGCACTAATACAGACAACATCCAATCATCATTCATTATGTTGCATAAGTGATGCGTTGGAACTCAAGAGTTGAGTTTATGCTCGACCCCTGATTTTCAGGGCGTTACACAGTCTGAGTTGAATATGAGATAGAAGCGCTGGATGGAGCTCCTGAAGGACTATGATTTTGATTTTCAGTACCACCTCGGCAAGGCTAAAGTGGTGGTGGATGCCCTTAGCAGTCAGCCACGGGGCCTGGTGGCACACATGATGGTCCAAGAGTGGAGAATGCTCGAGGATGTTGCTGATTATGACTTCAAGTTGAGCCTGCAGCCTTCCATTGTTCAGTTATCAAGCTTATCGATTCAACCCTCTCTTATCCCAAGGGTGATCGAAGCTCAGTAGGCAGACCGAATGTTACAGGATTACCGAGTAGAGGCTGTGTCTGAGGGTCAGTCGAATTGGTAGATTGGGTCCGATGGTGGACTTCGTTTCAGAGGCAAATTGTGTGTTCCGGATATTCCAGAGTTGCGTAGAGATCTTATGACCGAGGCACACCGATCAAGGTTTACTATCCACCCCAGCTCCACTAAGATGTATCGCGATATGCGGAGGCAATATATTTGGGTAGGGATGAAGCGCCAGATCGCTAGTTTTGTGCAGGAGTGTGACACCTGCCAGCGTGTCAAGGCCAATCATTAGAGGCCTCTAAGTCCCTTATAATTGTTGAGCGTCTCGTTGGGAAGTGGGAGCACATGACAACAAACTTTATCATGGGCTTGCCTAGGACTCAACGCGGTCATGATGCCATCTGGGTTATCGTTGATCGTCGACGAAGTTAGCACACTTTCTTGCGATTCGTGTGACCTTACCTTTGGACTGTCTTGCTGGATTGTTCATTGATGAGATTGTGAGACTGTACGGTGTTCCAGTTTCGATCGTTTTTGACCGAGATTTGAGATTCACGTCTCAATTTTGGAGGAGTTTCCATAAGGTGATGGGGCCTACCTTGAACTTCAGCACCGTGTATCATCCGCGGACCGATGGGCAGATTGAAAGGGTCAACTTGATCCTCGAGAATATACTTCGGGCTTACGTAATGGATTTCTCGGGTAGCTGGGATGATCACCTGCGTTTAGCTGAGTTTGCGTATAATAACAGCTATCAAGCGACTATTGGCATGGCTCCGTTTGAGGCATTGTATGGTAGACCTTGCAAATCCCCGAGTTATTGGACCGAGGTTGGAAAGCGTCGTCTCCTAGGTCCCGAGCTTGTGCAGAGAACATCAGAGGCCATCGATATCATTAGGCAGAGGATGCACACAATTTAGAGCCGAAAGAAGAGTTTTGCAGATCGTCGGCGTCGTCCCTTAGAGTTTGCCGTTGGAGACCATTTATATCTTAAGGTCTCACCCATGATGAGTGTAGTTCATTTTGGAGCGAAGGGGAAGCTTGCCCCGAGGTTCATTGGACCTTTCGAGATCACTGGGCGCATTGACGCCGTGGCTTATCGTCTTGCCTAGCCACTTTAGTTGTCTGGCATCTACAACGTCTTCCATGTTTCTATGTTGCGAAAGTGTGAGTCAGACGTCGTTCCCGTGATAGATTAACAGGCTTTAGAGGTTCGTGAGGACGCTTCTTATATTGAGTAGCCAGTTCGTATCCTTGATTAAAAGGAGTAAGTCCTTCGGACCAAGGTCATCCCCTTGGTGAAGGTTCAGTGGAGTCATCATAATGTGGAAGAGACATTTTCAGAGCGAGAGGCTGAGATTCTTGAGCGTTATCCCCATCTCTTTGATGTTTGATTATATTTGTATGTTGTGTTTCTGATTATACATAGTGATATGATTTCCATTCCTCTGTGAGCTTTGTCTAGTTTGGGTTGTAATATAAATTTTGAGGATGAAATTTTCTATTAGAAGGGAAAAGCTGTAAGACCTGTAACCTCGCGAGACCTTCCGTACACTTCTACTTAAACAATGACATATTTCCAGTGGACCATATCGACGAGTTTTGATCGTTATCATACTTTTGTATCGCGATACCCCGAGACATGTACCCTAGCGACCGCGCGGGCATTATGTTTCCAACGCCGCGCAACACGCCCCATTTCGATCCTTAGATTAGAAGTTACAATTTTGGCACAATCCGAGATGGGCCACGCAATGCATGCGGGCCCCACTTGCACAAATCTCAATGTTGTCAAATCAATACATCAATAAATCAATCCATCAATCCAACAACCCATCCATCACTCATGTCATTCTCTCCCCATTAGTCAAACAAACCCATGCCATTCTCATGCAACCCATACCCCTACCTATGCTAGCCATCATTCGTTTCTTATTTTTCTCCCCATTTTACCCCTCCATCTTCCCCTTATTCTCTCCCTATACTAAAATCTCTACCACAAAAACACTCTAACTCCCTCTCATTTTTACCATTTCCTATCAAGAGTAGAGAATGATTAAGAGAGAGAAAATTATTAGAAAGATTAGGGAGCAATTAAGAGAGAAAGAGAGAAAAGAAAGAAAGATTATGGAGAGATTAAGAGAAAAGAAAGAGAGCTTGTGCAAGTATTAGGAAAGATCATGAGAGTAAGAGTAACAGAATATAGAAAAGTGAGATTAAAGAAGATTAGGGGTGGAGAGGAGCTTGGTGGACCGTCCGATTGCCGATTCAAGCCGATCCAACCGTCTATCCTTCTAAGTGAGTGCATGAGAAGGTCAAAACCCTCCATTTCTTTGTGATTTCTCTATTTTGGTGGGCCCATAAGGGCGGGACCCACCTTGATCATGTATTGAGTATGTGGTGGACCCTATAGTGGCGGGGCGCCACTACCAGAAAAAGGGGCAAAGGCTAAGGATAAAAATGGTAGCTAAAGACCTATTGCTACGGTTATAGTCCGTAGCACATCCGTAGCAATTGGTACTGTAACAATAGGTCAAAAAGATATGGCTACGGATTAAATCTATAGCAATAGATATCAGTAGCTATAGAAATAGTTCGTTGCCATACTTTTTGTAGCGAAATGTACATACAACTACGAATAATATCTATAACTAAAAGTAGAACGAAATCCGTAGCAAGATGCTGAAGTTAGCAATAGCTATGAGTTTTAGAACAAGAGCTACGGTTAATATCCGTAGCTACTTTTTTTTAAAAAATTATTATTTTTATATAATAATGGTCTATTACCATTGCAAGTACCTGTTGTGATTGATCATCATCTAAGCTAATACAGTTAATGCTGCTAGGAATAGTACATAAAATGCAATCAAGAAAGAAAACGATGCATTCATATTACAAATAGCAATCAAATCATACAATGCAGCCTACATTCACATTTCTAAATAAACAAATTTTAGAATACAACAGATCGCCGACTGTAAGTATAATAGGAGCAGAGGACGATGATCAAACAGGGCAAGTTAGAGGATCAGACCCAAAACCATCCAGAATTGCTAGCAGGTTCACTGGAACACAACTCTGAGAATAACCACTACAGCCTTACTCTGACATGGTGACACCAAGCACATTCTAACCCCGATTCTCCATTAAGACTTCATCATCTAGCTCCTGGATTTGAAGAAAAAATGCTTCAGCTAAAAACGTGAATTCAGATTCATCCAAATCCAATGGATGCAGCTAGAACCATAAGCAGCTTATCACACTCCAAACATTAGCAGGAAAAACTTTCCCATTCCAACCAACATCAGCTAAAACCCGTCCAAACAAAGGAATCTGCATGCAATACCTGAACCAAAACACTTAAATGCACACTCCTCGATTTCAAACTTCAAAGGATATTAAATAGATAAGAAAGACAACCATCCATATTCAACATATGCATGTGATCTACCGTATGAGTGGATCAGCCTGACTTTTAGGCCATGAGCTCGTATCACAATGCACACCATCAGATAACATATCCTGCGATGCACCATATGCTATGAGGCATGATAAATTCAAACAGATCCCACACAAGTGCACAGGAGCTTATTTTGCCAAGGCCACAACTTAGGATCAACAACATGTGTTGCCCCATGGGGGCTAACATGTTATGTAACACGACGCACACTGATATACTTTGACATAGGAGGGGACGATGAAATGTAGAAACAGTCGTAGGATCCCAAGTTTTACCAATGGGCGATAGCGACCATTGGATATAGCCCGTACACGACCGAGACCATGCAAAATGATCTCAATTCCTTCCTAAGCCGTCAAATGACGGGTTTAGACTATTACTCGGCAAATTCCAAACTCAAAACATGCCAAAAGGTGTGAATATGTGCGAGATGGGGTGAGAAAACACACCTCACGGCCATAGGGGCCCAAACCACAAGAAACAGTGGGACCCAGGGGGTCCCCAGCGCATTTTCGGCACCCCGGGAGGGGGGTGGCCACCTCCCCAGGGCGACGGCACCGCCCACGGTCCAGCGGACCGCGGCGGCACCGTGGTCCACTTTAGCGGGCCGCGGCGGGCACAAGTGTCCGACTGCCCGCCGCCCTCCACATGCACGTGTGGGCCCCATTTTTGTGTGGGACCACCTTATTTGACCCCTATGCCTCCTTTTGTCCATTTCAACCCCCTCCAAGCTTCCAAACCCCTCCAAAAATCTGATTTCTCTCTAAAATCTTCCTCCCATACACACCGAGCCTCTTCTTCTTCTACATTTCACTCCCACCTCCACCATTTTCCTTAAACTCATCTTATACAACTCTCCACCCTCCTATTTCCCACCTATTTGAGCACAAAAGCTCTCTTTTGTGCCTCATAAACCCCAAAACCCACCAACCCATCTCCTCCTTCAAACTTTCTTCACTTCCATGGCTCTTTTTGAGCTAGTGGCTACCATCCTTTCCCTTTCCACACTCCTCTCCCTCATGGGAAAGAAGAGGGCGTCCATGGATGAAGTCGGGCCTAGCTGCCCAACCCGTTCTAGGAAGAAGTCGGGCGCCGAGGTAAGCACGAGTGTCGAGCAAGAAAGGAGATCAAAATGGGATCTTGACCCGCAGATCCCTATCGAAAGATCGCTACCGGCGGTCGTCGAATTAGGTAGGTTCCGTAACTGTAAAGTAGTATTCGAGGCTCACGTTGATGAAAAGTTATTTGGACTGTACCCAGTGATGGACGTGCTCCTAGAAAATGGATGGGGTCCCATATTTGAGGGAAATACTCATGCAAGTGAAGGCACTGTACGAGCCTTCTATGCTCATATACGGAACCCACTATTGGAGCCTCTACAGTTTACTATCCCTTTTGGGGAGAGAGGAGGTTATAGTCAATGTAGATGTGGTGGCTCGTATCATGGGTATGGAGCGTGGACTTGTGCATGTTAGCGAGATAAACCTTTCTTACTAGTCAACAAGAAAGAAATCGCCGCACCCGTCTCCTTTGCAGCCAGCTTGAGCAGTGGAGGTGAGGAAATAGCCTTGCATCGACCAAGATGACGAACGATTTTCTCCTACTCCACCACATATTCACGTATAACGTGTATCCCAGGTGGAGTAATCGCACGGAATGTACACGACTCATGGTAGATTTCTTATGTAGAACTGGTCAGGGAGACAAGCTATGCCTACCTACATTCGTCCTGTCTCAGATTGTGGGTACTGCACGATCTACACGGGGAGATGCCTCACTCCCTTTCGGTCGACTTATTTGTAAGATCGCCCGCAATTTCGGATTCAAACTCCATATGGATAATCCCGCCCCGATCCATTTCATCAATGAAACTACACTCAACATTATGGGAATAGGCCCCAGGCAACGCCAAGCCAGAATCGATGAGTACAGGGATGAGATAGAAGAAGAAACTGAAGAAGAATAAGGCAATGAAGAAGAGGGAGGTAATGATGAAGAGGTGGACAACAGAGAAGTGGAGCAGGAAGAAGAAGAGGAGGCCCAAGACTCAGATAGAAGACCTCCTACTGCTCGTGAGAACCTCCATGATCGGGCCGCCCTAGAAGCCCACATGGTCAAGATTAAAGAGAACCAGGGCCTTAGGAATGAGGATTATACAAACCACAATGAACATCAAATGTTGAGACATTTAAAGTTTTAGGACCTAAAGTAGGTACTCCTAGATTTCAAGAAATCTAACAGAATAGAAAATCCAATAAATTAATAACATGAACCCTAGGACCTCCTTAGCTAGTATGGTCATGTGTGAAGTGCTCGAGCGCAGTTAAATTCAAGTTCGGGCAACTCAATTCCAATCAAACAACTTTTGACCCTAAGCGATAAAACAATTTCTTGTATTAGAAATGATATGAAATCATCTAGCGTATGAGTGTAGACTTTGGATTACAACTACAATTTCTTGTATTAGAAATGGTATGAAATCATCTAGTGTATAAGCGTAGACTTTGGATTACAACTATTGGATTACCGCTACTCATAAGTTAAGACTAGGCTACAGGTTATACAAGGGAATGTAAAAGACTGATTATGCTAAGATAATTGAAAAATAATTGAAAGAGAGACTTAGTTAGCTTGATTAGGTTGGAGGGAGACCTCATTCCTTCGTTGGATCCCCTAGATACTTATAGGCTTCTTTAATAACTCTTAGGATAGTTGTTTTGATTAGAAACTATTCACGCTCAGAGAAAACTTATATATCTCTCGAATTAAACGTTAAGTCAAATCAACACACCCCTTAGAATTGCCTTCCCAAGGACTTATTGCAATCGGGAACACGGAGTAGAGAATTATATACAAGCGAAGTATTTGCGGTTTGAATCGAATTCTCGATCCTGGTAGTTACCAATGAACTCAATGCTCTGATCAAGAAGAAAATCGGGATCAACTAGGATTAAGAACTGATACGACAAAATTTTTCGTCCTACCTAGGCAGAAGGTCTATGTATCCGGCTCAGACCCACTATACAACTTTCCTTCTGTGTTGGCCCGACCACTTACAACCAAAAGTTTATCACTTTACCTTTGAGAAGTGTTAAGAACATATAGCCAATAGGGATAGTTTGTTTTGGCCCAAGAAATTTCTCAATTGGGCAACAGACAGTTAGGGATTAGGTCCCGAATCACAGACCATTCTGGCATACATATTGTATATATGAACTTAGAAAGATAGTCTACCCGTTAACCTATTTTGTCCAAATTCCATATGTACTAATAATATATAGTTATCTTACAATATTAAACTAGACATGATTAAAGAGGATAAATCGGGACCGTAGTAAAAGTCTTTCTTTGGTAGAATTAGGCATCTTGCCACAAACTCACACCCATCCCTGAAATCAACCACAACACCCATCATTTTTAGCTCATTTCTATGACCATAGGTACCAATGTCATAATACACATCATTAATGAAAAGAAAACCAATGTATAGATAGATCGCTTCCCATTTCATACTAAAGATAGGTCTCAAATTTCAACTCGTTCTGACATACAGATCGATGTACAAATCCTTGAACCCTGAGGGTAGAAACAATTTTAAGGGGGGTAGAAAAGTTATGAACCCAGTCGGGTTAAGTAGGTATACACGTCTACGCGCTCATAGGCGCAACGGAAGCTTGGTGGGCTAATAGCCCACTGGCTCAGGATCGAAGGAAATTAATCCAGGTTATACGTAAGGTTAGGTCACTAAATAGGAGCTGAATCTTCCTTAGAATGTCAATAATAAAGTCATCGAAGGAAAGCAATTAGGGTTCAAGTATTAAACCAATTCATATTAAAGGATAGGCCTAACAATGGGTATGAGCTGAATTACAATAACCAAGGTCAGTGTATCTACAAATCTGCTCGTTGAATACGAACCCAATAGAAGCCTTAGCCAATTTCAGGGCGAAAAAGTTTTAAGGGGGGTAGACTAAAATGAGCCAGACTAGTATAGATAGTATACACCCTACCACGCATATAAACTTGAAATCAATAAAACTTAGGCAAATGAAATAATAAAATCTTTACTTATTACCCTTAGGCAATTTCGGGGACGAAATTATTTTTAAGGGGGGTAGATTGTAACGTCCCGAATTTTTGCCAACTTGGAGTTAAACGTCCTTGGGCAATGGGTCGATCATAACACCTTATCAACTTCTCAAAACTCAATCCTAAAGCCTCAAATCCCCTTTCAACCCATTTCCTTAAAAAATCTCACCTTTCACCACCTTATTCTTCAAATTTTTCTAAGTACTTTCATATTAGACACGAATCCTAAAGTCTAAATGATTAAGAACAATACTTTAACTAAATTTACTATAAATAGTAGATATATAAATAAAATGGGTTTTTTACCATTAACATTATGGAATCTAACAAAATAAATAGATTACTTAGATAAATCAGCTTCTCCTGCCCCAAAATCATATATTGCACGTCGAATAACTCATTTCAGTTTGCAAGATACACTCGTTTCAAATGTTGGGTGGCAGAACCACCACCAGGATGAGGAGTAGACCACGGCGCCACCACCCTGACCGCGGGGCGCCACCGGTGCATCGATTTTCGGTGGACCCTTGCTGCAATTTTCTACATTTTTCGACCGACTTCAAAACGTCATATCTCCCTCAATATAACTCTAATTTAGGTGATTCAAAAGCCAAATTGAAGCTTGATAAGTCTAGTTTCATATAAAAATAAGTAAAAATATAATAAAAATTTTAATATAGTTGAATCTAAGTTGATGTGACAACTGTCCAAAAATTATTAGTTCAGACAGCTGCTACTTCTAGAATTTTCAAAATTTTTCTACAATACGAAATCTAGTGAAATTTGGTAGAGATAAAGTAGACTTGATGATGAACTACTAAAAAAATAATTAAAATAATATAGTAACTAAAAGTGCCAAAAAGGGTTATAGAACTACCCTAGGACCTTATTCTGTCGTAATTAGGGCAGAATTTAGTTAGGTATTAAACTAAACAATCGATGGATTTGTCTTGAACCACTTTCTATACAAAATACAAGACCCAAAACTATTAAAATTACTAACTCAACATTACTTGAAAACGTAGGAGAAATCCCAAAACCTAGTTGCTCTCAGGAGCACAATGAAACTCCGTATCGGACCTGAACCGCGCGTCAAAAGTCCAATTACCGCGAAACTATAAGGTTATGATCGCGTTATTGGGCTTGACAACCTTCGTGGGAATCGAGCCCAAATACTATCCAGAACCGCACAACTTGAGCCTTGAGTAAAGTGGGTGAGAAACACGAATATCTTTAGAAAATTAACCCAAACTTAAGTGAATTGAACCATTCGCTTGTGGGCGAAATTGAAGGTTTCAGACCGTCAATTTCTGACCAAACTATACCCTTGGATCAGGGAAATTTTCCTACACATGCCGGTATACTTAGGGCCCCAATCGAGTGACGATGACCGTTGTACTAATATGGGTCCTCCACGGTCGATCCACTAATCTGATTGGACCGAAATCGTAACCTGACTTAGATCCATCGTTGCTCCGAGCCGTATGCGAGCAATGGACCTCCAGATGAGCTCCGTTTGCCCGAAACGGACACCCTTTGGCGATAACCTAAGTATATTATGGCCCTGGGGCCATTTACATCGCTTTTGAGCATATATAAGACCCTTAACCCACCCCTCTCTCATTCCATACGAATTTCTATAACCCTAGGAGAGAGAAGAGAGAAAAGAGGAGGAAAGAGTGAGGAGAGAAGGGAGAGTCTGGGAGATCGTTGTTGGGTTCTCTCTCACGACTCCACGCCTCGAATCGCCTCCCCACCCTCGCTATACGAGTCATTCCAACTTCGATTTGGGTAAGAAACCCTAACCCTAATCTTGTTTTAGGAATCTAAATAGAGGAATCAACGAAATAGTTAACTTATTTCGTGATTTAGGTAGTCGTTGTTCTGTAGACGGAAGCATAGGATTCGAACCGAGTTCGAAACGAGTTTTCCAACGAAAGGTGCAGACTATAAAATTTTAGGTTATAGTTTTCAAGGCTTTCAATGTCAGTTAATGATTTATGTCTGACTTGATTGCTACCATATGATCTTAGTTACGATGTATTCGATAATTTATACATGTGTGTGAATTATGTGAATATATAATGCATTCTATGTGTTTGTTGAAATGTTCGAATGAATATGAAGTCATGATTTGTGCTTGCCATGACTATTAACCTAGAATACATGATTGTTGTATGTATGACAACTCCTTTGTGAAAGATTTGCCATAATATATGCAATAACTAATTTAGTTCATATATGTGGTAATGTGTAGTCTAAGTGTTTAATAAAATGTCTGAATGAGAAATTGTCCGATGAATCATATTTATTAAGGGCGTTGAGATAGGATTCTCAACTACCTTATCTAGATGTATAATTTCCTTCATGTAGTCTTAATTTCAACTACGTGATTTATGTATAATAACATGTTTTATGTGTTTGATAAAATGTCTGAATGAGAAATTGCTTGATGAATTATATTTAATGAGGGTGTTGAGATAGGATTCACAACTACCTTATCAATATTTATAGTTCCCTTCATGTAATCTAAATTGTTGCTACGTGATTTATGGATGAAATGTATATGTATAATGACATGTTTAATGTGTTTGTTAAAATGCTCAAATGAGATTTATATTTGAATTGTTTGTTAAATGCTGTTATGATTATCACATGTGAATACCTATTGTATTCGAGTATGATTGGGACTACTACGTAGTCCAGGCAATCAGTAACAATTCCTATTTGAGTGGCGGAATCAGTCTCACCACATTGGATATGTTCGATGAATCCGGGTCGCACGACAATTATCGACAGTGGTTAGGCCACGTGGAGTGCTTATGCACTCCATGTCGATTAATTCAGCGTGTACTCGTACCAATCGAACTTGTCAAATAAGCTGATTGGCCTATTGTGTGTTTACCATGTATGGACACTACTGTTTAAATTTAAGGTACCGCTCACCAATGTAAAGCTCGTTTCAACCATTACACCAAGATTTGTTAAGACTCATGAGCCGGGCATGGTGGTATGGGACACCGTGGCCGAGCTGTCGGCCTATGCTTGGGTGACAAGCCTCCCCGTAGTGACTAGTGAGCAACCCAAACTCGTGAGCCGAATACGGTGGTATGGTACACTGTATTCGAGCTTTCGGCCTACGTTTAGATGACGAGCCTTCCGTAGTGACCTCGAGTATAAACTAGGCCTACGAGGAGGTGACGAGCCTCTCCGTAGTGACCTCGAGTGTAAACTCCTGAACTTGCCTATCCACTGCTTTTCAATCAGGGGTGATGTTGCCCTATAACTTGCCTATCGTATGTGATTAACTAGGATTGACAACCCTAGATGGATCATTGTTTGGATAAATAATATAAAAGGAGGTACCTTAGCTTCCTGAATCTGCTGTACGAATAAGCCTAATTAACTACTTGGGTAACACGACCATGCACCGCATTGCATGTGCTTTGGAGAGGAAGCACACGTTTAGGGAGTTTGTCATGCGTGACTATGAGATGAAGTTGCTGAAGGAGTGCAGGCGAGGGCATGCATCATTTCTGCATATCATCCCTGCATTAATAAGAGTAGTTAGGATTGCTTGATGTATTGCTTTATCATTACTGCTTGACTGAATTGATAACATGTTAACCTTTGCTTTATAGTTCCACTAAATTAGCTACTCATTCCCACCTGGGATGGTGTTTCAAAATACCAACCAGACTCTGTTGTAGATGCAGGTAATGACGGAGTCTATTCAGCTAAAATGGATGTCATGGACGAGGATGAGGAATTCTCCTATGTTCAGCTATCAGGCGAGTCTTCGTAGACCTTGTTCTGATTTGACGGGATTATAGGGTTACATAGATTAGTTGGACAATTACACTTGGATATTTTGTAAATTTTGGAACAATACATGTATATATTCAACCTAGTATCATACTCATACTCTGGGGATTGAGAAACACTTTCATATTTTATATACCTATCTCAGTCTTCCGCTTGCTTAATTTAATTATCTCTGGAGTATGATATGTTGTTTTAGCATAATCACACTCATGTTTAATGCACTAATATGGACAACATTTAATCATCATTATCTATGTTGCATAAGTGATGCGTTGGAACTCGGGAGTTAAGCTTTGCTCGACCCCCGATTTTTAGTGCGTTACAGAAATGATAGACTTAGAAGTGGCTAATGTGATCATTGGGATCAAAATTATAAGGAATAAGGATGAAGTACTTCTTTCTCAATCTCATTATATTGAATCCATTCTTTAAAAAAAAAAAAAAAAAAAAAAAAAAAAAAAAAAAAAGTTTAACATGTCATATTACAAACTCGTTTGCACTCCTTATTATCCTAGTGTGCACCTATATCCTAACAAAGGAACAAGCATAAATCAGAATGAATATGCTAGTGTCATTAGTAGTTTAATCTATGCGATGAATTGTACTAGACCTTATATAGCTTATGTTGTAGGAAAAGTAAGTAGGTTTACTAGTAATGCCAGCAATGATCATTGGGAAGTTGTACGTGAAGTCTTGAAATACTTGAAAAAAACTGGGCAATATATATGGTTTACATTACAGTAGACATCCAACAGTATTAGAAGGATATTCTGATGCTGATTGGAATTCTATTTCTAATTGTTGTAAAGCAATCAATGGCTACATCTTTCTAATTGGAGGAGTTGTAACTTGGAAATCTAAGAAGCAATCTATTATTTTTTACGCTACTATGGAGTCTGAACTTATAACTCTAACCTCCACTGCGGGAGAAGTCGGGTGGTTGAGAAATATAATGTAAGATATTCCGTTTTAGAGTAAACATATACCTTCAATAAAACTGAATTGTGATAGTAATGTAACTATCAGACGAGCCAATAATGCTATAATGGGAAAAGGAGATCCATAAGTCAAAAACATAGCAGGATTAGATAATTACTCAAAGAATGAGTAATCTCTATAAACGAAATTAGACTGCCAGACAATCTGGTGGATCCTTTAACTAAAGGCCTTGCAAGGAAAAAAAAAATCTACAATATTGCGATAGGTATGGGTCTTAAGCCAATTATATGAATTGCATGTAACGGTTACCCAACCTGTATGAGTGGAGGCCCTAGAAAATAGGTTCAATAGAAAAAATGAGTTACAAAATAGTTATCAGAGGTACTGAATTAGGGAAACCGAGTTTCCTGGCCCATTCTTATTGAGGATCAGTACTACTTGTGACTATCTAGAGGATGAGGTTAGACCTCTTAATGAGTTCTATAGTACTTATGGATGGGACACATAGTCACAAGTGCATCCTTGATAGACTCGCTTATATGAGTGTGAATGTTTGGCTGCTTTTTATGAGAATCTGACTAACTCTCTAGAGCACTCATGAAAGTGGAATTAGCACATAGCTTTAAAAGTGTTTTACATTATATTCACCAGAGAGGTGGTGATCAAACGTGTGTGTGAGGTTTTGATCTTACCAATAAATAGCTTAGTTTTGAAAAGCTTAGTCCACTAAGTCTGTGGTAAATGATAACTTCTCACTAAGACAAGGTTCAAGTCCATGAGACACCTTTGTTTATGCACAGAAGATTATATGCTCACATATCTTTTGATTTTTTAAAATAGCGGGGGATTGTTGGTTTTTAGTATGGTTTTTTAAAATAACAAAAGAGGGGAGAAAAAGTTGGAGGAAATGGTTTTGAACTTGGTTTTTTGCTTATCGGAATAGTCCCACATTGCGGAGAAATGAGAACTTTTTCTCATTTATATATAACAGCATGCAGTAAGCTTATGTTGAATTCTTAAGAATGCTCAGCTATTCTTTTGACCGAGTCTTTCGCATGAGAGAAGTATATGTTGGCTGATACTAGGTGTCCGCCACATCGCCTCTTTAATTACTATAAATAGTAATTGTAGAAACCTATAAAAAACATCAGCCGCGCGATCATCCTTTCAATGAGGTTTTTTTTTTTTTTTTTTAAAGATAAACTCCATTTTTATAATCTGTGAAGAGATTTTCCTAGCATCAACCACCTGGTAACTGAGTCGGTCATTCTGAACCGAGAAGTGGTTGTATCCCAATGACATTAGTTACATGAAATTTGGATTGAACGTCAGGCCATCCAATGAGTGCAAATAGGAATGTGACACGGATCCACGCCTCAGCTAAAATTTGCTACAGCAGCTGATATCATTTAGGCGCTTTTCAGATTTTCCGTCCAGTACTTTCCTTCCATTTTATTCAATAGATTTTATACCGGATTATCTGATATTAAATTTATACTTATTTATTTTTCATACTGATTTATGTGCATCGATCTTACCAAGTTGTAAGTAACGGGGAGGAATCGGATTAGCGACTGACAGGTTGAGTAAAGAGACTCAACTGACGTGACGCCACCAAGTTCTATAGGCCCCACCATTATGTGTGTTATATCCACACTGTCCATCCATTTGAAGAGATCATTTTAGGGCATTATCCAAGGAATCAGGCTGATCCAAAGCTGAAGTGGACACCACCACAGAAAACTATGGGGAGAGTGACGCCCACCGTCGGAACCTTCCTAAGGTCCACCATGATGTTTATTTGAGATCCAACCTGTTCATGTGTTAACGCACACATGAAAGAAGGGAAAACATAAGTATCGGCTTGATCGAAAACTTTTGTGCCCATTAGAAGTTTTTAATGGTGGTAGTCACTCTCTCCACTGTTTTCTGTGATAGGGTCTGCTTCAGCTTTGGATCTGTCTCATTCTTTGGATGATGCTCTAAAATGATCTCTCAAAATGGATGGATGGTATGGATACAAAACATACATCATGGTGGGATCCACAGAACTTGGTGTCGTCACTTAAGCAGCGAGTCCTCTTACTCAACCTGTCAGTAGCCAATCCGCGTCCGTAACTAGGAGAGTGTAATTTTCCAAGCTCAACCTCCAAGATAGCTCATAACTCCACGATATCTTCTTTGATTGGCTTCTTGGGCTGGGATAGAATATCTGGGCCCATAAAG
Source organism: Magnolia officinalis (assembly GCA_021015155.1). NCBI lineage: Eukaryota > Viridiplantae > Streptophyta > Magnoliopsida > Magnoliales > Magnoliaceae > Magnolia > Magnolia officinalis. Next base: position 46,514,554 of record JAJHSJ010000006.1, read on the forward strand.
TTTTGGGCTGGATGCTCCTGCATTAAAAATCAAGAGTGAACGTCTCTCAACTAACTGTTCCCTTAGGTGTGGCCACCTGAATTACAGGTCAGCCTTATTTTTTAGCCATATACTTAAATTAGGATAACGCATCTCATGGTAGGAGTGGATTTCACATAAACAATACAATGGGCCCTGTAAATATCAAGGGTGGGTATCCTTCTCCCAAACTGCCTTCGTACAGCCCAGGTCAATCACAAATTGACCTAATTTTTGGGCCTTGCGTCTAACGTAGGCCGATGCAACTGTTAATCAAAGTGGATTTCACATACAAAATACAGTGGGGCCTACCCAAGCTGCCAACCACTTTGCTTGCTGATAGCCGGTTTTTGGAAGGAGACTAACCCTACACACACAGGAACGGTGAATGATCCTTCCTCACAGTTCCCCTGCTATGGTCTACTCAGAGTCTCATAGTTTGTAAGCCCACACACAAACACAGAATGGTGGGTGACCCCATCCCCACAGTTTCCTCATCGTGGCCCACTTAAAGTTCCTCCCAATTTTTGGGCCGGTGTCCTAACCTGAGCTGACAAATCATATTTACAGAAGTGGATGTCGCACAATCATCAGGGTTGGATCCACATAAACTTTGTTTTATAATCTCACTAATTAGATACTTTGTGCAGGCTATATATATTGAAAAAAAAAAAAAAAAAAATTGAAAGAAAGCTGGTTCAATGTAGGCCATTCAAGCGTTTATGCAGTGAAATTTGAACCATCCCTTGCCAAGCAACTAATTATGAGGCAAAAATGTCCAAAACTAATGGCGTTACAGCGTAGTAGACGACCACCACGACGACAAAAAAAAAAAAAAAAAAAAAAAAAGGGGGTTATGTTTGGGGGGAAGGTTATGTTTTCAGGGAAGAAAACGTTATTGACAGGGACATTCGCCAAATGTGTTTGTAAATGGGGTCTTGGAGTATATATGAATTCTCTCTTAACCCATACTGTTCATGTAATTGGAGCTTCTTCACATGGGATCCAAGTTCGAACTTGGGGCTATTTGTTGCATGTATGTTTCAAGTTTCTTGGGCAGATTGCAGATCGATTCGAACAGTGACGAGAAGAGTTTAGGTATCACGATTGGACCAGGGATGAGAGGAGCTTAGGTGATAGATCGATCGACATCTCTAACGCAACAGCATACGCAGGTTTTCAGTTCTGACTAAGGAGACTAATTGGTCTGTTATGTCTCACCGTAGACGGACCTGGCCTCAAAAAATACCCACATTGGAAGATCCCAGCGACTAAGACCTTCTGCCTTTTTTAGTTGCATGTGGGCCTTTGTTGTATTTCTCCTATTAACCGTCAAGGCCAAAAATTGAAAGGTAAAATGTCTCATCAAGGAGAGTAAGCATGAACCATTCATGTTTGGACGGAAAGACCAATGATACAGATCACTGAACTATGAGCCCATGATGCAGGGAAGGGTGTGATGATGACGATCACTATCTTCCTCGAGCAATAACACCTTGAATCCACAAGGCCCTCCTGAATCTATAAGAGATAAATTAGTGTTTTATTTTTATTTTTATTTTTATTTTATTTTTTATTGCTTCCTAAAATAAACTAGTTTGAATGCTTAAATAACCCTAAACAAATCCTAAGACGCTATTAGAAGATAACTAAACAAACAAGGACATAAAATATGAAGAACACGCAAGTTTTCACCGTTCGTCGATTGGACCATTGGTCAGTCGATTGGAATGGCCCAAAAACGTCCAGAGACCAAAACTACAAAATTATGTGAGTTTCGATCTACTAACTTGATCAACCTCAATCAATCGAACTATGCTGAATTTTGTTGATTTCCCTTTGGGCTTCTTCCGGTCCATTTGTGTTAGGAACGTGCTTGATCCACGTCCTACATCGCATCCCTTTCACTTGGAAAAAAAAAACACTCATCCCAGAGTTTTGCTCTAGATCTGATTCATGATACTCGTATAGGTCTGCTACATTGAACGTGCGTGAGATGTCCATATCTTCATGAAGATCAATGACATAAGCGTTGTCATTGATCTTACAGAGTATAGGTACCAACCCGATCTTCTTATTCTTCAGCTTGTTGTATGTCCCGATCGGAAATCTCTCCTTCTACAGATGAATCATGACATTGTCACCCACGTTGAACACCTTCAGGCGTCGATGTGTGTCAGTCATTTTCTTATATTTGTCGTTGGATGCTTGCAACTTGGCTTGAACATCAGTGTGTACACTTATGATTCAGTCCGCCATATGGTATGCAACAACGCTCACACCTGGAAACTTGGTAATGAAACCAAATCGAGGATATGCTTAGGTACTCGTTCATACACAACTTCAAACAGGAACTTATTGTTGGAACAGTTTTGTATATTATTGAACGTGAATTCTGCCTGAGCCAAGGCAAAATCCGACTACTTGGGCTTATTACCCAAGATGCATCGTATAATGTTCCTGAGTGTACGATTCAACACCTCGGTTTACTCATCTGTCTACGGATGATATGCACTACTGAACTATAGCTTGTTGTCAAATCGCCTCCGCAAAGTCCTCCAAAATGACTAAGAAACTTAGTGTCACGGTCTGATGTGATAGATTTTGGGACACCATGTAGTTGTACGATCTCTCGGAAGAATAAATTTGCAACATGTGTAGCATCGAGAGTCTTCTTACACAGTATGAAATAAGTCATCTTAGAGAATCTGACGACCACAGCAAACACTGAGTCAATTCCACACTGGGTCCGCAGAAGACCTAGCACAAAGTCCATGGAAGGGCCGTCAGGTACCGGCAATGGAATGTATATGCTTGTGTTCTATAACCATCCCTTGGATGCCTGACATGTATGTGATCGCTGCACCACCTTTCCAACATCCCGTTTCAGCTATGGCCAATAGTAATGCTCCTCTAAGAGATCTATTGTCATGTCTTTCCCTAGGTGACTGCCAAGGCCACCGCCATGTAACACTTAGATAACACGCTCTCACAACGAACTTCATGGAATACACAATTGATTTTCATTGAAGAGGAAATTGTCCTAAATATGGAGGTCACTAGACTGACCTTCTTAGCATTTAATCAACGAGTCCTTGAAGCCATCGTCATCAGTATATAGGTCCTTGAGGTATTCGAACCTGATAACCCCATTGCTCATGGTGATAATAATAAAAACGTTGCAGGTCGATTAAGCGCATCAACCACCTTATTCTTCTACCAAGCCTTATGCTTTAGCACGAACGTGAATTTCTGCAAGAAAGAAATCCATCTACCATGCACACAGTTATTAGCCTAGCTGTTAATAAACTTAAGGGCCTGATGGTCCATATAGAGTATAAATTCATGTTGAATCAAATAATGCATCCAATATCGCAATGCCTGAACCACTACGTACAATTTTAACTCATACGTCAACTATTTCTTACGAGCATCACTAAGTTTCTCATTGTAGAAGGCTATCGGCTTGTCGTCTTCAAACAACACACCCTCAATGCCAACATACAAAGCATCACATTCAACTTCAAACAATTTATCAAAGTTAGGAAGTACGAGAACCAGAGTAGTAGATAACATCTGCTTAGTTTCAGCAGAACTTATGTCGGTCTCGTCAATCCACTGAAAATGCTCCATCTTCATGCAATCAGTGATTGGTACCACAATGGTACTAAAATTCCTCACGAATCAACGATAAAACGTCGTCAACTCGTCAAAACTTCGCACTTCATGAATGTTCGTCGGAACCGACCATTCTTTGATGGCTTTAACATTCTCTTCATCCACACAGATGCCCATGGACATCACAACAAAGCTTAAAAAATAAGAGGTTCCCTATCAAAAAGCTACAGTTCTTCAGAATGAGGTACTTGTTCTTTGCGAGCACTTGACGCACCTGTTTGAGATGCCCCACATGGTCTGCCTCGCTCTGACTGTTTATCAAGATATCATCGAAATAAACCACCACAAATCGCCCAATGAATGGTTTCATAACCTGATTCATCACCATCATAAACGTATCAGGGGCATTTGAGAGTCCAAAAGGTATGACCAACCATTCATACAAACCCTCATTGGTCTTAAATGTTATTTTTCACTCATAATTCGGCCGAATACAGATCTAATGGTATTCGCTCCTCAAATCCAGATTGGAAAATAGTTTTGCCCCCTCTAGCATGTCCAACATATCGTCCAGCCATGGGATAGGAAATTTGTACTTTACGATTAATTGTTCCGCAGTCGATACACATGCGCCAACTCACATCCTTCTTAGGTGTCAATAAAGTTGGTACAATACATGCGCTCATAACTTCTCGAACTAAACTCTTACGGATTAATTCCTCCACTTGTCCTTGCAAAATATCACACTCTTTCGGGCTCATCCAATAATGAGGACGATTGGGTAAACTAGCCCCTAAGACAAGATTGATATGGTGTTGTATATCCTGCACGGGAGGCAATGCATCGGGAAGTTCATTGAGGCCAAATTGTCTTAAATTCTCCCAACAACGGTTTCAATTTCTCGATAATAGTTTTAGGTTCTACCCCTTAACAATTCACAACGAATGCATAGACTTTTCTCGTCTCTTTGGACTCCTCCATAAAGTCTCATATGGCTAGGAGAGAACGCCCCTCCACTTTAGAAACTTCGGATTACTCATCTGGGTCCATAGAGGTGAGTATGATTTTTCGATCATCCTTGACGAAAATGTATTCTTTATCTCGTCCTCTATGAGTGGAATCACGATTTGATTGTCACGACCAACCGAGTAACATATGATAAGCCTCCGTGTCAACTACGTCACATACAATGTGGTCCTTATAATGTTTAGCAATTGAGAAAGATATAGTGCATTATTCATTTACCTTAGTCTCATTGACCTTCTTAATCCAGCCGAATGTATATGGGGAGGGATGTTTTTCCATTTTCAACTGCAACTTCTCCACCATGACTTTGGAGAATATTCTCGTTGCTCTCGTTGTTTATGATCACATCATAAACTTTCCGATTCACCGTACAACTTGTTTGAAAGATATAATGTCTTTATAGGTGTACCTCATTCTTTGGCATATACAATAACATTCTCACTACTAGAGATTCACTGTGATCTTGCGAAACATAATTTATTTCGTCTACTTCATCATTCATGGTGTGTTCTACTTCATCAACCTCCGAGTCTTCCTCTGTATTTTCAACACTTCCACCATTAATAGCTAGGTTAGCCACTTGCCGCTAACAATATGCGTTTAATAGATGACCCAGTTGGACACATTGGTAACAATGGTCTGGCCTTAGCCGACTGTAGGGGTTTGGGATCCTGCTTGGACCGGCAACAGTGATCGTAGCTCTATGAGGTTTCGCTTGTCCATTCCCCAACTTTTGGTTCGTGGGTGTAGGAGGTTGAGGACGCATCCTACAGGGTCTTTCCCCTTAAGGTATGGTGCACCCTATGAAGGACCCGCAATGGCTACCCTATTAGCAGAATAGGCTCGTGTGTTGGATCGTTCAAGCTGCGTCTCCGCTCGGGTGACCAGTTTGATCGTTTCGTTCATCATCCAAATGGGTTGCATCTAAACCCGATCCCAGATCACAACACGCAAACCATTGTTGAATCAAATGACTTATTATGATTCAGTATCAAATAAATCATTTCACGCTACCAAATGGTAGAATTTCTCTACGTAATCTCTCATCGATCAGCTACCTTGCTGACAATTTTGGTATTATTAGAACAATACCTAATCATAATCAATGGGAAGGAATCGCGCACACATCGGTTGTTTTATCCACTGCCACTTGCAGATTGGAGCATTCATCTGTCTTGTTTGCACGAGCTAAAGTTGTTCCTACCAAGCTGAAGTTCTACCCTTTAACTTGTAAGCAGCAAGTTTAACTTTCTTCTCTTCAGGGACGTCTATGTAGTCAAAGAAGCGCTCGACTTCAAGTAGCCAATTGAGGAAGTCATCGATGTGGAGTTTGCACTTGAAGCTAAGAAGATCAACTTTTATCCTGAATTCTCGATCCATCTGATCTACTCGATTGTCGCCTCGTCAGGGGTGTTCGAGGAGCATGTCATCGATCTCCTCGTTGCTAGATCCCACATCCTCAAGCAGGACTCTGTGATTCACCACCACCATCGCCCTGCGATCAACACGATTGTGAATTTCAATGCCTACTCGAGGCGAATCATTGCCACAAACACGGAGTTGCCCTAAGGTCTATGTCATGTATCCAAGAGCATCTTACAAGTCTTGCATAACTTACTGATTCTCCCGCGACACCACCTCAAAAGCCGTCGTTATTAAAGGATAATTTCTTGGAGCACTGGCCATGGGATTGTTGCCCAATCCATGTCATCGATCCGAGAAAAAACCTCACTCTAACACCAAACTGATGTAGGGAAGGGTGTGATGAGGATGATCACCATCTTCCTCGAGCGATAACATCTTGAATCCATAAGATAAATAAAATAGTTTTTTTTTTAGAATTTTATTGATAGCCTCTTTAAATAACCGACTTTGCATACTTAACTAACCCTTAACAAACCCTAAGACGCAATTAGAAAAGACCTAAACAAATCAGGAATATAAAATCTGAAAAATGCGCAAGTTTCCGCCATCCATCAATTGGTCGATCAATCGATTGAAATGACCCAAAAACGTCCAAAGACCAAACTAAAAAATAATGTGAGTTTCGATCTGTCGACCTGGTCGGTCAATCGATTAACCTCGATCGATTGAAATATGCTGAATTTTGTTAATTTCCCTTTGAGCTTCTTCCGGTCCATTTGCGTTAGAAACGTGCTTGATCTACGTCCTACATCAGCCCACTCGTTAGAATTGGAAATACGTGTGGAATATATCACAAATGAACCCATCAACTAAAAAAAAGAGGCACATTTCAATCATAGCTAAAATACCTTTTATTAAATATTTATTTGGTATATGAAAAAAAAAAAAAAAAAAAAATCTGACCTTAGAATGGAGAGGGTGATTTAGTGGGATTTCAGGTTGTGCTTGGGTTTAAAAACCTATGAATTCCCTCTCTATGATAATTGTGGGAGAAAGTTAGCTATCCCGGGGCGTGTGTGAAGGATTTAGGAGAAGGGTTACCCATGAAATCAGACCCAAAATCTTTTCTCTGGGACCAAGAGATTTGCATGTTACAGGCTTCCAGTATCACACCTAAGAAATCCACTATGAGTTTTGAATGATGCAACTGGTCTAAATTCAGTGAAGAAGAAACACAACAAATTATAATAGCTGCATTAAACTTGAAATTTACAACCTACCCTTTCTTACTGTTTTTTTTTTTTTTTTTTTTTTTTTACAAAAACATTATCAGATTTCACACAAGTTAAGGTGCAAGTTTCCAATTGGGTTCGGATGATATCACTTTATCGGCGCTACAAGTGTGTAGATTAGAAGCATTGAAATCACAACTATAGCTCCTGCTAGAGTGAATTTTGGACTAGTCCATAACATGAGGTTTGACCTTTCTGTCCTCTTGATTGGATCGACCTCCTCAGACAGCGGGTATTCGGAACGCCTTGGATTCCAGCTCACATATTTGTCTGGTGTGAACTGTGAGAATAGTGTCTTCTTTCCTTGCTTCCTAAAGCTTGACCAGGCCTTGTCCCAGTCTGTCGGCACCCTATCACCTGAGAGAGAGAGAGAGAGAGAGAGAGAGAGAGAGAGAGAGAGAGAGAGAGAGAGAGAGAGAGAGAGAGAGAGAGAGAGAGAGAGAGAGAGTTGAAGGTAGCAAGTTGTCAAGCACTATACACATTGAAAAACAAAATGACACATACAATGTCCATAACAAATGGAAACAATATATATACCACACGAGCAAGTGAAAAATAGAAAAACCAGTCGCGATATGAAATTTTCAAAAATTATTTTTCCAAAAAGCAAAGAACAAGAATAAGTATAGTACTGGTGAACTGTAGATCATGAATTCCCTTCTTTTCCTAAGGCTAGAAAACTGATCAAGATTCATTGTTCATGTTCGTAGAAGCAATTCATGTTTGCGAAAGCTAAAGCTTGGAGGGATGTGCAAAAGGAACTTACAAGTTACAATTGGGAAAATGTCTCTTTTCATGAGACTGGTCCTAGAGCTGAGAAGAGGTAATGTATACATGTGACAAGATGGCTGACAAGGGTTGCATAACAAGTATTTATTATACTTGCAGTGTGAGGAATTCGAAGCATTTACATTTTTTTGGTACCAAATACACATTCTACATACAAATATATGTGCAACTTATGCATGGAAATAAATATCTTAACTTCTTCCTGCAATGCATACAAATAGATGTTTTTTGGATCATGGCATCATGCTGCTGATATTTGTGTTTTCCCTTCATCTAGAGTGGGAATCACTTTATGAACAGGTTGGATGGCATATCACGATGACGGTGGGCCCCATTTAGGTATCCATGGTGGAGGTTTCCATCCCCAGTGTGTCCTATGTTGTGGCTCACTTGAGGTTTTGGATCTGCTTCATTTTTGGGCTCACATCCTAACATGAGCTGGCAAAACTGATTGACTGAGTGGATGCGACATGGACATCACAACGGGCCCCACTAAGCTTTGGTTATAGGAACTCCCTGTACCAGGGGTTACAGTAAACTCGTGTCCAGTGCACGTAGTTGGGAGCAACGACCCTCTCTGCTCCACATAAATACTGACCATGAAGGTATCTGTCACCCAACGGCTGACATGTAATAGGCAGTGAAGTTGATCCATACCATCCTTTTAGTGTATCCTTGCCAGAGGGGCAACAGTAGACAGTCCACCTGAACAGACCAGCCTATCCATTTGGACAGTTGTTAGCTGAAAGACCCAAAAACTCGACTCGAGTACAATACAGTAGTTCAAAATCACAAAAACTCGGCTCAACCCAAAGTCCACCTGGATCAGGTCAACTCAAAGACTCAACTTGGCTCGATATTTAATTATTAATTTAATAAGTATATCTAAAGTAATAATAGCTAATAGCCCATGAATATAAAAATTGGCATAAGCAAGGATGAAATACATGGCTTGTTGGTAGAGTCCGTAATCTCCCTATAATAGGTCAGCATTTCAAATTTTACATGCCTCCAGAAATCATACATGTGGTAGGCTTTCAGGCAGAATGTGATGGTTGACATGCAGGCTCTTGGAAATTCTACAGATTGAACAATCCTAGCCTCCAATTAACAGTCACTTTTTCTTCAATCCATACCATTGAATATTTTTTGTTGGGGTTGTCCATTAAATATCCACTAATCAGCCAGCACGAAAATAAAATCAGTGTAACTTTTGGTTTAGAAGCCAAAGTTTAATCAAACATATCCTGTCGTATTGTCACAAGATTCGTGTTTTTTTTCCTTTTTCTTTTTCCAATGACCCAAAATTGATAGGGCTTCCCTTGGATGGAGGATGCAACCAAAAAAGCTCTCGGATTGGATATTTCAACCAAGGTTTTCATTTAATTTCTAGAGAATAGAAGGAATGTATGAAAATCGTAGGGGTAAAAAACATTATGAATCCTAAAAATGGTCAGTGCAGATTAGGGCTGTCAATATCTCAGGAGTTGGGATTGGATAGTTTAGGCCCCTGATTTTAAATTCGGTAGCCTGGCCAATTCAAAATGTTGATTTTTCTCAGGCCCTGTCTGTTAAAAACTTGATTTTTCTCAAGTTACCTATTCAAAATTCTGATTTTTCTTGGCCTAGACCTGGCTCATTCACACCCCCCGCGAAGGTGGAAGACATTCCCTTCTAGAAAAATGGCATACATGAAAAACATTCTTGTCATGCGCTGAAGATTTATTTGATAAATAAAAGAAAATCAAATTAATATCTTGCTCAGGTCTAACTTCATAGAAAATGGAAAAAAAAAAAAAAAAAAAAACCATTTTTGTGTTTCTTTTCTAGAAAATTCTTGGAATTTGTAACGGAAGCCCACTCACACATCATAAAGGCCCCACATATGGAACTATGACATGATATGGTGATTTTGATTTAAATAAAGTTTAGCATGGACATAAAATGATTTACAACTTGCTACCTTTGCGCCCCCCCCCCCCCCCCCCCCAAGCACCTACCATCCTTTGTTAGAGATCTGGAAGAGATGAATTAGCAGCCCCTTTCTTAGCTAGGTTGTCTGCTTTATCATTAGCAGAGCAGCCTACATGCTGTAAAGATACCCTCACAACTTCGCGCCCACACCCCCCCCCCCCCCCCCCCCCCCCCCCCCCCCTCAAAAAAAAAAAAAAATGCGTCTACCATCCTTCATTAGAGATTTAGAGATCTACAAGAGATGAATTAGCAGCCCCTTTCATAGCTAGGTTAACTGCTTTATCATTAGCAGAGCGACCTACATGATGGAAAGATACCCCCAACCTCTGGCTGATCTCATGAATTTCCTCAATTAAGTTGGCAACGAACCATGGGTGCCAGCCCAAATAGTTGTAGACAGTTGTAGTCTTTTTATTTTTGTAGAGAAGAGAATCAATCTCTCCCTCTAATTATTCTAATTGATTTACTTTCCATTTATAGCAATAGATTTACTTCCTTACATATCATTGTATTTCTCTATTTAAAACCTATTGGGGTAAGCAATGTATATAGAAAACTGGAGAATTCTCAAAAACTTCTTTTCTGTTATCATGTTATCACAGAAAATCTAGGCCATTGATAGCGCAATAGATTTACTTCCTTGCATATCATTATATATCTCTATTTAAACCCTATTGGGGCAAAGCAATGTACGTAGCTAACTAGAGAATTTTCCAAGACTTCTTTTCTATTATCATAGTATCAGAGCAAATCTAGGCCATCAATCTAACAGAAGCAACTGCCATTCTGATCACCAATTAGAGGAACCATTGTCATCTTCCTCTTCTCATTTCTGTCACAACACCGTTGCTACCCGCAGAGGCTGATCTACTCAATTGCTGCCCCTTCTACCGAAGCAGCTGCCATTCTAACCACCAATTAGAGGAACCACTGTCATCTTCCTCTTTTCATTTCTGTCACAACACCGTTGCTAACTGCAGAGGCTGATCTACTCAATTGCTGCCCCTTCTACTGAAGCAGCTGCCATTCTGACCACCAATTAGAGGAACCACTGTCATCTTCCTCTTTTCATTTCTGTCACAACACCGTTGCTACCCGCAGAGGCTGATCTACTCAATTGCTGCCCCTTCTACCGAAGCAGCTGCCATTCTAACCACCAATTAGAGGAACCACTGTCATCTTCCTCTTTTCATTTCTGTCACAACACCATTGCTACCCGCAGAGGTTAATCTACTCAATTGTTGCCCCTTCTACCGAAGCAGCGGCCATTCTGACCACAAATTAGAGGAACCACTGTCATCTTCCTCTTTTCATTTCTGTCACAACACCGTTGCTACCCACAGAGGCTGATCTATTCAATTGCTGCCCCTTCTACCGAAGCAGCTGCCATTAGTCATCGTCGCCGCAACAATAGTGACGGGCATCACCTCCATCGCACCAGCCAAACCTACCACCTTGCAGCTACTCTTCTTCCCTGAACCCTACATCTCTTTGCAACTCCAGCAACCCGGTCACAAATGGTAGCCAAGAATATCCGTTGGCAGCAGCACATCACTTTAACCCCATCACTGTCTGTTGGATCAACATTACCACTGCCTCACCTTCCAGACGCTACAACTGATTCCAGAGATCTCCTAATTCCAGACATTCGCAGCGATCTCCCAGTTCCAAACATTCCAGATGTTGCAACACCATATGTGTTTGCAGCATCTCTCGATTCTAGTGCCGCCATCATTGCCGCTGTAGCAACGGGTGATCTTCATGCAGCACTTGCCTCGTCTCTAGCACCATCATTCGCCAACGCAGCCATGTTGTTGTTGCTCAACTCAAGCCCCTACTTCCCACCAAGCACTTCAAATCTAAGCCGCTAACCCACCATTAGTCTTCCTTGCAACTTTTCGCAATCCATTTTCAGCACACCCAGTTGCACCCGTCCCAGATCCAATCCATGAGTCAAGGTACACCCAGCATTATGCCACTTTTGAGTTGAATTTATAGTATTGTCGTCACCCAATATCATGGATAGAGACTTTTTCTTCACGTTGCACGTTTGATGGCAATAATTATGGACTTTGGTCCATTCATTTTAAGAATTCTTGAAGGCGAGGATTCTAGTGTATGGTTGATAGAACCAATCCCTTTCCTAAAATAGATCAACCCAAAGAACTGACTGTGTGGAAATTTTAAAAATAGAAAATTTGTCACATGAAATTTAGACTCGGTTGACAAAACAATTGTTGTTGGCCTAACTCCTTATAGGACAGAAGGATATGTAGGATTATCTTATCTCCATTTTTCAGAATGTGTGAGAGAGAACCCATGTTAGGCAGTTTCTTATGAAATTGCATCCTAATTTTGAGCACTGTCGGCTGCTTTACTTAACTGTAGTCCTTTTCCCGTCATAAGTGTGGTGATATGTGAATTATTAGCAAAAGAGCAAATACTCAAGACTCTAACTGGTGTACCCCAACTTATTGGCACCTCGGATACGGTTCTTTTAGCCTTTTCACCAGCACCTAGGAAACCTGACATGTCTCACAGTGTTGTAGGTGTAAGAAGTTTGGCCATCTTGCTACAACTTGCAAAGACAGTCCTCTCTATGAGTTTTGTGATTTCGTAGACACAACATCCAAGAGTGCATGAAGAAGAAGAATGCCGGAGGAAAAGCTAATATGACCGCAACCGATGACTCATCTACAAGTGCCATGGCTACTCCTACTAGTCCAATTACTCCTAAAATGATTCTGTAAATCACCAAGCCTTTTCGATGGCCGGATTGTCAACTACATCCCTTTAGTTTCCTTGGTATTTTAATTCCGGATGCGTCCAACCATGTGACAAGTAACGAATCTCATCTCAACAATGTGAAGCCGTCCAAGAGTAACCTAGTCATATCTATCGTAGATAGAGCTCCAACTACATATTTTATTTGTTGGATCATTATCTTTCTCCCATTCTTAGCATTGTACATTTACTCTCACTAATGTCTTTCATGTACCTAAATTGTCTGTTAATCTTATATCTGTGGTTAGTTAGTCTAGAACCAATGCTTAGTAATTTTATTTCCCGATTGTTGTTTCGTACAATATCCTACAATGGGCAAACTAGTTGGGAAGGGTAGGAGGAAGGGGACGGCTCATCTTGTTGGATTTTGATAACTCAGTTACACCAACTTCTTGTTTTGTTTCTCCTTCTCATGATATTAATCATGAGATAAAGTGTGGAAACTTTGGCACGGCCACATTGGTCATTTACACTCTGATCAACTATCACATTTGTTTTTCTTCTGGTATTTTGGGCAAACTGAAAGTTAATAAATGTTCGCTTGATATCTCCTGTTCTTGATTTTGTTTATCTAAAAGTAAATGTAAGCATTTTTCTCTTAGTACTTCTTAATCTACTGCCCCTTTTAAGATTGCGCATACTGATGTTTGGGGGCCATCCTCGGTTTAGTCCATGTCTGGCATGTAGAGTATCATGTGACATTGATAAACGAATTCTTTAGATATACATGAATATATTTTTTACACTCCAAGTCCTGGGTATTCACAATATTTCGACAGTTCTACAACTACGATGGCCATACAGTTTGAGAAAAGATTAAGGTTATCCGCTCAGATTGAGGAGGGGCGTACATCTCTTTGAAGTTCGAGGCATATCTACATGATCATGGGATTATTTATCAAAATATTTGTCCAGATACACCCCAACATAATAGTATTATTAACGAAAGATTTAGCAAGAATCGACACATTATCAAGACAACCAACACCATGATGGTAGATACCTTTGTTCCACATACATTCTGGGCCGAGACAATTTTACATTGTCTATCTCATAAACCACATGCTGACCAAACTTCTTGGCAATATTTATCCTTACTTTTCTTATCTTCAGTTCTCTTCCTCCTTACTCATTATTTTGCATATTTGGATGTGTTTGTTATGTTCATCTTTACCCACATGAACGTAATAAACCATCTCCAAAGTCTACTTGCTGCATATGCATTTCCGGTTCGAAGACACTAAAAAAGGCTATTGTTGCTATGACTCCAATGCTCATAGAGTTCGATGAATGTTGCTTTCTTACAAAATGTTCCATTTCATGCTCAACTCTCACAAAATTCAATTGCTCATTCTATTGTCTCTAATGGATTAACCTAGTTTCCTGATATCCCTCCTATTTCAAATGAGACTGAAACTCCTTTGTAGGTTTATCAATGACAAGTGAGAGAAGTGCCTCCCCCTCCTCCTATTGCTTAACCTACAGTTGATCCATCCCTTCAAGAGGTACATCGATCTACCCACAAATCCTAGCCTCCCAATTGACTCATTTGTTGTATGTTTTCTGGAATCGATTCCATTTTTGTTCCTACCTCCTATTTTTAGGCTTCTAAACATCAATGTTGGAGGGATGCTATGGCAAAAAAGTTACAGGCATTAGCAGATAATCACATATGGGACCTTGTTCTTTGCACACAAGGTTAGCAGGTGATTGGTAGTAAGTGGACGTATTCTATAAAGCTAAAGTCAAACAGATCCCCTGATCAGTACAAGGTTCATCTCGTGGCCCAAGGCTACAAGCAGAACTATGGCATTGATTATGAGGAGACCTTTGCACTAATGCCCAAGATGAAGGTTATTTAGATGCTTATTGCCATTGTTGCCACTTGTGATTGTTCTATTTGATAGATGGCCGTGAGGAATGCATTTCTTCATGGGAATTTACAAGAAACCGTGTACATTGCTTAGCCTCCTGATTCCAACACGGGTCATAAAGATTTGGTGTGCAGACTTCGTAAAGTATTATACAGGCTAAAATAAGCACCTCATGCTTGGTTTCAACTGTTCCACGAGGTTGTGATTAGGGTTGGGTTTAGACAGAGTGGTCATGATTCCTCCTTATTCGCTTGGTCTTCATCATGTGGCATTGAAGTTTTACTAGTTTATGTTGACGATTTGCTCTTGATCAAGTTACATAATTAGAATCACATATCTTCAACAGGCTCTTTAGTCATCCTACTACATGAAGGATTAGGGGCAACTTACATACACTTCCTTGGATTGGAGGTTTCTCATACAAATCGTGGTATACTTGTTAACCAACAAAAATATTGATGCAGGACATGAAAATTAAATATGATATGCAAGATTTCAAGCTTAAGATCACGTTAGTTCAAAAACAATTACACATATTCCATATCCCACATGAAAGTCCAAACATTCAATTAAGGGGTGCGAGTCCAAGCCTACACATGATAGGGCTGAATCAATAAAAATTATGAACGAAATGATACTCAAATATAAGAAATAATCATCCACACATGCATAGTAATCAGTCCATAATCCAAGGGAATCACCAATTTCAAATCAAGGAACCCTAAGGTAAGAAAAGGGGCATAAAATTGGAAATTTGAGTAATTTAGGGATTTTGGGTGAAAGCGGAGTAAAAGAAAGGAAAGAGACGAACCAGAGAAGTACCGCACGCGTGGACAACAACAATGGCCCAGACGCACATACGTGTGATCTCGGCTGCACATGTGTGGGGCCCACTATTCAGAAAAAGGCCACCTTGGCCCTAGTCGGCCAGGGATGGACTCCAAAACCCCCAAATCTTACCTCGATCCGATATACGGTTTGTGCGTGGTGCTCTGTCGAAGTTTCAACCCTCCTGTAGGGTTAGATTCTGAAATTCTGATGTGGGGAGGAGAATTGCTGCAATAGATGATTGATTCGAAATGTAGATGATGGAGTGCGATGAGAAGAAGAGATGGTAGAAGATGGGTAGTAGAGCTAGCGATGGATGGGAGAGAATCAGGATAGATGTGGCTTCGCACCACGGTAATTAACCCTTTGATGAAGGGAGGGCTTCGCAACCAATTAGGCTTTACAACTCAGAGAGTAGGAAAACGCAGAATTTTTATTAATCTTCAATCAATGAAAAAAGCTACAAGGGATGCCTATTTATAAGAAAACCCTATACCCCAAAAACTCGCACCATGTGCGCAACCTATTTTTTGGCGATGAAGTAAACCAAAATAAAAACTAATCAAAGAAATCTAAAGCGTTCATGATGTTCTAAATAACATTAATAAGCAAAACCTAAAATACGAAATCAATATGACTAGTAGGCCACGATCATGAGATCCCATGATGGGCTTTTCTTGACTAACGAGCCCACTCTTTTGAATCAAAACTTCATCTTCTAACTAGGAGGCCCTCCCTGGACGTCGTCATCGATCTAGATCGACGGTGAGGCCCTCCTTCTAGCGTACGTGCGTAGGAGGAGCAGCATGAGTGCGTGTGTGCGCATGATGTCCTCATCAATTCTCCCCGGCTGCAAAGATTTTGCCACTGACGAAATAAAACTCCTGAACCGCTCCAAGATGTCAGGATCAAGTCTCTGAAGTTCCTCCTCAGTGAGCCACGTGCTGTCTGAAGCTGGGTGTGACTTCCATTTAATCAGGTACTTCTGAAACCCGCTGTCCCACGTTGAAACTATCTGATGGTCCAGGATATCCTCTATTTCCTTTTTGGGTGTGTGAAGGTTAGGTATGGGAGGTAGAGGCTGGGAAAATGGGTCGGCAAGGATAGTATGGGAGGTAGAGGCTGGGAAGATGGGTCGGGACGGGTAGGTATGGGAGGTAGAGGCTGCAAAAATGGGTTGGGAAGGGTAGGTATGGGACGTAGAGGCTGGGAAAATGGGTCAGGATGGATAGGTATGGGAGGTAGAAGTTGAAAAAATGGATCGGGACGGGTAGGTATGAGACATAGAGGTTGAAAAAATGGGTTGGGAAGGGTAGGTATGAGAGGTAGAGGCTGGAAAAATGGGTCGGGAAGGGGCCATGGTTCAAGGGATAAATATGGGGAATGAGGACGGGTAGGCGAAGGGCTGAACAAAGTATTAGTGGTCCCCTGAAAAGTAACTAGATCATCCACATTGAATGTTGAACTAATTCCCATAAAAGGTGGAAGATCTACCTCATACGCATTGAGACCATTTCGTTTTATAATTTTGAAGGGTCCAGCGCTAAGCGCGTGTAACTTACGAACGCCCCCCGGAGGGTACCGCCCAGGCCAGATGCGGACTATCACAGAGTCTCCAATATTGAATTCTTTGAAACGTTTATGTTGATTTACAGAAAATTTGTAATGTTCATTACTAGTAGTAATCTTCTGCCTGATTTCTTGATGCCATGAATGAATGTGATGCGCAAAAGACTCCGTAGGCTTTGACACCCTATGGGACAGTGACATAGGGACAAGATCAATAGGTTTCCCAGGTTTATAAACAGTAACGACTTCATAAGGACAGACCTGTGGACCTATCGACAGAACTATTAAACGCAAACTCGGTTGTAGGTATTACAGTGTCCCCTGTTCTGGTGTGCTCTATATCCCCCCTAGGGGGAGACTCATCCGGTAGATCATCAGGAAAGACATCACGTAACTCATTCATTATCGGAATGGCCTCAGTGGGTAACTCTACACTAGCGTCGGGTGCACTCCCTCTAGCCACAAGGCCGCACATGTCGTACCCCTCAAAATAGTGGTCTTGATGTCTCTCATGGGGTGGGTGCACGGGTGCACACCCATAATTGATTCTTTCACCAACTCCATTCATTGGTCTATCCACCAGGCCACCTGCCTGATATGGGACATCTACCCTAATGGTGGGGTGTGTCCTGGCGATGGTCTTTAGTCGGGTAATGCGCACATCAAGCTGTTCTAAGTATTGGTCCATTTCCAAGCGCTTAATCATAAACTCCAACTTTTGGGACAACTTATTTAGTGACTCTTGCAATTGTTCCATGTTTAGTGCAGGGTACCAACCAAAATTCAGCAATATAATTGTCAAAATATAAGATTTTTTTTTTTTTTTTTTTTTTAAAGAAACAACGTAGTTTCTAAAAACGAAAAAGGAAAGTTTTTAAAACAAGTTAAGAAAGCTTCTAAAAAAAACAAATTAGGAAAGTTTCTAAAAAAAAAAAAAAGAAAAAAAACAACCTAGTTTCTAAAAACGAAAAAGGAAAGTTTCTAAGAAAAACAAATTAGGAAAGTTTCTAAAAAAAAACAAATTAGGAAAGTCTCTAAAGAAAAGCAACCTAGTTTCTAAAAACGAAAAAGGAAAGTTTTTTTAAAACAAGTTAGGAAAGTTTCTAAAAAAAATCAACCTAGTTTCTAAAAACGAAAAAGGAAAGTTTCTAAGAAAAACAAATTAGGAAAGTTTCTATAAAAAAAAAAACAAATTAGGAAAGTTTCTAAAAAAAAACAAATTAGGAAAGTTTCTAAAGAAAAGCAACCTAGTTTCTAAAAACGAAA
Source organism: Magnolia officinalis (assembly GCA_021015155.1). Taxonomy (NCBI): domain Eukaryota; kingdom Viridiplantae; phylum Streptophyta; class Magnoliopsida; order Magnoliales; family Magnoliaceae; genus Magnolia; species Magnolia officinalis. The sequence goes on from JAJHSJ010000006.1 coordinate 46,532,957, forward strand.
AAGGAAAGTTTCTAAAAACAAATTAGGAAAGTTTCTAAAGAAACAAATTAGGAAAGCTTCTAAAAAAACAAATTAGAAAAGTTTATAAAAAAAAACAACCTAGTTTCTAAAGAAAAAGAAAAAGGAAAGTTTCCAAAAATAGAAAGTAAGTTAGTTTCAAAAAAAAAAAAAAGGAAAGTAAACTAGTTTCTAAAAAAGAAAAAGGAAAGGAAATTAGTTTCTAAAAACAAATTAAGAAAGTTTCTAAAAAAACAGAAAAGGAAAGTTTCTAAACCTAGAAATAGAAAGCTAAGTTCTAAAATAATTCAAATAGGGGATAACAGAAAATTTCAGCAGCTTATGTCAGGGTTTATGGACTTCTAAATAGCCATATATGATGAGAATTGATGCGTAATGGACATAAACAACCAAACCCTAAACATGTAATGAATTCCCTTACAAGAACCCTAGGCTTTGATACCAAATTTGATGCAGGACATGAAAATTAAATATGATATGCGAGATTTCAGGCTTAAGATCACGTTAGTTCAGAAACAATTACACAAATTCCATATCCCACATGAAAGTCCAAACATTCAATTAAGGGGAATCTATACGGGTCCAAGCCTACACATGATAGGGCTGGATCAATAAATATTATGAACCAAATGATACTCAAAGATAAGAAATAATCATCCACACATGCATAATCCAAGGGATTTACCAATTTCAAATCAAGGAACCCTAAGGTAAGAAAAGGGGTATAAAATTGGAGATTTGAGTAATTTAGGGTTAGGTTTAGGGATTTTGGGTGAAAGCGGAGTAAAAGAGAGGAGAGAGACGAACCAGAGAAGTACCGAACGCGTGAACAACAACAATGACCCAGACGCACATGCGTGTGATCTCGGCCGCACGTGTGTGGGGCCCACTATTCAGAAAAAGGCCACCTTGGCCCTGGTTGGCCAGGGATGGACTCCAAAACTCCCAAATCTCAGCTCGATCCGATATACAGTTTGTGCGTAGTGCTCCGTCGAAGTTTCAACCCTCCCGTAGGGCCAGATTCTGAAATTCTGATGTGGGGAGGAGAAATGCTACAATAGATGATTGATTCGAAGTGTAGATGATAGGGTGAGATGAGAAGAAGGGATGGTAGAAGATGGATAGTAGAGATGACGATGGATGGAGGCGAATCGGAATAGATGTGGCTTCGCACCACGGTAGTTAACCCTTCGATGAAGGGAGGGCTTCACACCCAATTAGGCTTCACGACTCAGAGAGTAGGAAAACGCAGAATTTTTATTAATCTTCAATCAATGAAAAAAGCTACAAGGGGTGCCTATTTATAAGAAACCCTATACCCCAAAAACTCACACCATGTGCGCAGCCCATTACTTGGCGATGAAGTAAACCAAAATAAAAACTAATCAAATAAATCTAAAGCGTCCATGATGTTCTAAATAACATTAATAAGCAAAACCTAAAATATGAAATCAATCTGACTAGTAGGCCACGATCATGAGATCCCATGATGGGTTTTTCTTGACTAACGGGCCCACTCTTTTGAATCAAAACTTCGTCTTCTAGCTAGGAGGCCCTCCCTGGACGTCGTCATCGATCCAGATCGATGGTGGGGCCCTCCTTCTGGTGTACGTGCATATGGGGGGCGGCGTGAGTGCGCGTGTGCGCGTGATGTCCCCATCAAATATACCCAGGATCTCATCAACCCTGCGCATCTTTCTAATCAAAGGACAGTCAAGATACAAGACGATGATGAAACCGGATATCACCTATGCGGTATAGGTTGTTAGTTACATCGTTGTCGAGTCACATACCTTGCATACTACTATTTTCTTAAGGATTATCCACTATTTGAAAGGTACCTTATATTAGTCATTGTTCTTTGCATCTATATCTCCCTTGAGCTTGTTGCCCATGCCAATGTTGATTGGGTTGAATGTGCTCTCACCCATAGATCTACAGGGCATTGTATGTTTCGTAGCACTTCATTAAATCTTGGAAGTGTAAGAAGGAACCAACGGTCTCTAAGTCAAGCATGGAGGCTAAGTATCGAGCTAAGTCTTCTGCATGTAGTGATTGTGTTGAATGTGATCTCACGCGTAGATCTACTACAAGGTATTCTATGATTCTTAGCACTTCACTTTTATCTTAAAAGCCTAAGAAGCAACAAACGGTCTCCAAGTTCACCACGAAGGCTAAGTATCGAGTTGTGTCTCCGCCTGTATTGAGATCATTTGTTTATGAGAGCTTTTTTATTTTGGGATTGATATTACTACTATGACTCCGCTTCATGTAGATAACACCAGCATTGTCCAGATTACTTCTAAACATGTCTTTTACAAGAGGACAATATTGGGGCTGATTGTCCCTTCATTCAAGAGAAGTTTTCGTCTAAGATTATTTCTCTCCCACACGTGGCATCTTAGGATTAGATAGCGGATATTTTTAAGAAACTAATATTATTTATCTCCCACACATGGCATCTCAAGATCAGATTGCAGATATTCTTACAAAGACTATGACGACAACAAGACAATATTTCCTAGTTCGCAAACTATTATAAGTTGATCACCCACATTCAGTTTTTTTTTTTTTTTTAATAATAATAATTATTATTATTATTATTATTATTATTTTTTATTTATTTATTTATTTATTTTTTTTTTGGGGGGGGGGGGGGGGGGGGGGGGGGGGGGGGAGATAGTTTTAGATAGTGACAATCTTTCTATTTTTTGTAGAGCAGAGAATCTCTCTCCCCCTCTCATTGTTCTAATTGATTTACTTTCCATGTATAGCAGTAGATTTACTTACTTCCTTGTATCTTTGTATATTTCTATTTACACCCTATTGAGGTAAAACAATGTATATAACAAACTGGAGGATTCTCCAAAACTTTTCTTTGTTATTAGGCCCACCCCAGCCCAACCGATTACATTTCTAAAATCATCTTTGGCGATCAGCTGACTAAAGTAATGTCTTTCTTGGATCCTTAAAACCATACACGAGTCATGGCTTCAACAAATGTTGAGTCCCCAAAGCCCAAGAAACAACGGTGAAGTATTAGAGAAATTCAAAGTCTACGAAAAATAAATAAAAAATGAAACTATTACATTGTAAAATTGAAACCATTAGATCCAATAGATGATCCAAGGACACTTCACAGGAATTTATAGATTTTGTTCATGAAATCACATCACCATAGTATACCTTCTACAATCGTACAATAGAAATGAAGAACAAAACATTGGTAAATATGACAAATGTCAGTTTGGCATATTCATGTTTAGCACTTAGTTTGTACACAAGGTTCTAACTTTGGCTATTGCATATAAATTGAATGCCTCATACGAAAACTAGTGCTTCGCCCTGGGGAACCTAGATAAACAAGAGAGCTAACCCTTGATGCTTTAAAGTGAGGGGATGTTGGGCCCCTGTAGACAACTAGATGCTACTAGACCTAGGCTACGGTTAGGCTTATTGCATGCATCTTCCTAGGTTATAGTCAAAGTAGCCAAGATTATAGGTTGTCACAAAATTCAATGTGAAGATGCAACGAAACAACGTAATGAGGTCTACACATGCACTCCTTTTAGAAAACTTTCACATTTATCCCTAGGATAAATAATAAATGAGATGCAAAGCAAACCCACTGAAAATAATGTCCCAAGAAGAATTATAAGATTAGAAATAGAACCAGAAAGAAGCAAAAAAACCTAGGAAATATGCAAACTTGGACCAAATTTCTACATGTTTGTAGCACAAGATAGTTGAGAAAAGCAAAGAGGAGAAGCCCTAATAATACTTACTGTTGAAAGTGATCCTGTAGATTTTAACAAAGGTATGATGTCATAAAGATTTGACTTCTAGAAGGAGGTCATGACTGAGAAACAATTTCCGTCATCGGCAATAGCACATGAAACTTGCCAACTTCACAAAAGTCAAAACCTATATAGGGTGCAAATGGATCTTGAACAATAAAATGTATGTAAAGAGAACCATGGATAATTGATGAGGACATCCAAGCACCATACCAGAGGAGAGTTGAGTTAGTCTCCTTATGGCTAGACGACCATTACATGAGGCTCACTTGGCCCAATTCACATTCCTAGTCACGTTGAAGACCCCACGGGCATGTTCATGCATCTTTGAAGACCTTACACTGGGAAGATGCAATTGGGTTGCATATAGGAGCTTGATGGACACGATGAATGCACCGTTGGATCATCATCATCGGACATCTTGATCGTTGACCCCCATGGGCCACGAAATAGTTTAGTTGTTTAGATTATTTACATGCTTCATTAGTTTTGGTATAGCTTATATTTGTGTTGACATTAGGGATTTAGGAACAACTTTTAATTTATTAAGCATCTTTATGTTGAGAATCTTATCTGAGAGCGCCTTTTTGTAAAAGGTCTTTTCTGAGACTATAAAAGAGAAAAGGGGGTGTGTGGAGCCCTAATGACATTATTTTGAAAAAAAAAAAAAAAGTTTTGTTTTCTTTTCTTCATGAGATTTGAAGAATACTCTATGTGATTTGGAGCTTGGGTGTGGTGAGATTCCATTCCCCATTCAACAGATGTGCGAGGCTTCTATCTATCATCTTCCTTCTCTCTTCCTTTATATCCAAAAGAGGTATTCTCCCAAAAACTTCATCTCTCTTCTTCTCTTCCTATCCAAAACCATCCAAATTATCTTTTTCTTCAACTTTCATCATCCAACTTAAACCCCAACCGAAATTAACCATTGAGGACCCCGAAATCCCTAACTTCCCTTCATCCAAAACCTCAACTCCCCTCTACTAATACCTAAATCTATCAACCCCTTTAACCAATTCACCCAATTTATTCATAATTTCATCTTTTCCCAAAATTCTTAAATAAAATAAATAAATAAACACCCTAATTCCAAAATTCTCAATTTCCATGAACCCTAATTTTCCAAATTTCAGATTTTTCCCTTCCTGACCCTAATCATAGAACCTACAAATCAGTCCCTTGAGTGTGGAATGTGCTTATGCTAAATTGAAAGTTTTATTCTTCCATTGGACATAATTTTAATTGATTTATGTGATTTCTTAGCATGCGGGTGTGTGATTTACGTTAAATCAGATTTTATTTCCAATTATTTACTCTTAATTACGTGATGGGTTATCATCTTTTTGTTAATTGAATTACTTTATAGACTCTTTCATAATCTCTATGTTGCATGCTAGGATTAAATCATGTGTCCTGCATCAAATTTGGTATCAGAGCCATAGGTTTAGCATAGGATTTTGTGTTGTGCTTAGGTTAGAGTTACATCTAGGGTTAGTAGAGCATACATTGCATATAGGATTTAGGATCATATTGCTGAATTTTGTTCCTAGTTTGGAGCATCCCATTGTTGAATTATCAGCTAGCGTTTTCCACTTATACCATTGTTGAATTATCAGCTAGCGTTTTCCACTTATACCATTGCTGAATTTTCAACGTAGTAATCTCACGTTGTCACCTTGCTGAATTTTCAGTTTGTAATTTTCGTATTAACGCTCTTGCTGAATTTTCAGTTCGGTACTCTCGTATTACCGTCCTGCTGAATTTTCAATATAACATTTGAGGGTGACGTCTTGCTGAATTTTCATATTAGTGTTTCTAGTGTGTCCAGTTTAATCTCTAGGTTGATTTTATTGTTATCATAACATTACCCTCGGATTTAGGTTTCCCTTTTAGAGTTCCTTTGTATATGCCCACTCGTTCTGGACGTGGCTTTGGTCCATATCTCACTATGAATCTAGAGCAGATTGACGAGGCCCTTAATACTATCAACCACCATCTGACGACCATTGGAACGGGCAATAAGACCAGCGCGCTCGATTGACCGTGACCAATGCGCGTGTCGATCAAATTGACGCCTCCCCTCAGGCGAACCCTGACATTGGGGAAGATGTCCAAGCACAAGCCGGGGATCAAATTGAAGGAGTTGAGACTATGCGACTTGCAATTATTAGCCGCGCCGTAAGCCATATTGTAAAAAGTGATGATTGGTGCAAGAATTCAATTTTCCACACTTATGCCAAGTGTGGTGGCAAAAACTATAAGGTGATCATTGATAGCGGCAATTGCATCAATGTGGTTTTTGCTAACATCGTGAACTGCTTAGGTATGCTAGTCGTTCATCATCCTCAGCCCTATCGAGTCTCATGGGTTGATGCATCTTCAATTCCGGTTTCTCAGCGTTGTCCAATTCCCATCCAGTTTGGTTCCTATACGGGCATGATGTGGTGTAATGTTTTGCCTATGAATATAAGCCACATCATTTTGGGCGGGCCTTGGTTGTATGACAGGGACGCAATACTATCCGGTCGCTCGAATACATGTTCATTTATGTATGAAAGCAAAAGGATTGTCTTGAAGTCTCTTACGCCCAAAAGCACCTCGGAGAAGGAGGACGTCAAGAAACGTGGTCATCAAGATGTGACAAAACTCCAGCTTGAATCTCTTCCTGTAGTTAATGCCAAAGAGTCTGAAAGAGAGACTAAAATTTATTTGACGTTGTATGCCCACATGGCAAGTGAGGTCACACCTGAGGTTATTATGGAAATGCCACCTGAGGTTACACCCGAGGGTAGTGTAGAGTTATCACGTGGGGTGTGGAGAGCCCTTATGCCATCATTTTGAAAAAAAAGAATTGCGCTTTCTCTTATTCATGAGATTTGAAGAATACTCCATGTGATTTGGAGCTTAGGTGTGGTGTAATTCCATTCCCCATTCAACGGAGGTGCGAGCCTTCCATTTATCATATTCCTTCTCTCTCTTCTTCCCTTCCTATCCAAAACCATCTAAATCATCTTTTTCTTCAACTTTTCATCATCCAACTTCAACCCCAACCGAAATTAACCATTGAGGACCTCAAAATCCCTAACTTCCCTTTATCCAAAACTCTCCTCTACCAATACCTAAATCCATCAATCCCCTTAACCAATTCGCCTAATTTATTCCTAATTTCATATTTTCTACAAATTCTAAAAAAACTCTAATTCCAAAATTCGCAATTCCCATGAACCCTAATTTTCCAAATTTTAGATTTTCCCCTTCCTAACCCTAATCATAGAACCTACAAATCAGTCCCTTGAGTGTGGAATGTGTCTATGCTAAATTGGAAGTTTTATTCTTCCATCGGACATAATTTTAATTGATTTATGTGATTTCTTAACATGCAGGCATGTGATTTAGGTTAAATCAGATTTTATTTCCTATTATTTACTCTTAATTATGTGGTGGGTTAACATCTTTTATTAATTGAATTACTTTATAGACTCTTTCATAATCTTCATGTTGCATGCTAGGATTAAATCATGTGTCCTGCATCAGTAATTCAAAGTATGGTCAAAACCCAAGTGGTAAGAAAAATAAAAGATGGAGAGAGATTTCTTTGGTACTTATGCGCTAGGTCTTCAATAATGGTAACGGTGGTTGTAATGGCCAGGCCTTATGGCTATTTAGAATACTGGCCATTACAGGCTTATAGCCCTCTAACACTCAAAATTTTTCTTAAAGGAAAAAATGTATCAGCCCCATATTGGCATGTTACAGTCGTTACAGGTCCATTATGGGCCATTTAATTTTCAAATCGGGCATTACAATCCTATATCATATAATGGGCACCATTGTTTTTTTCTTTCTTTCTTTCTTTTTTTTTTTCTTTTTTTAAGGTGGTAACAAGCACCATTGTTGCCATGACGTAATGGCCATAACCACTTCTTAATGCCATGCTTATGCCCCTATATCAAGGATTCAACCGTTAGAATATCAATAGCCTTACCCACAATCATGACTTCAAAATACATCAAATGGATGTAAAAATAATAGATGAAGAGTTGATGAAGATCTACATGTGGAGCAACCTAAGGGTATTACGATGGTTGGACAAGAAAACAAGGCATGCAAATACTAAATCTTTATAAAGTACAAAAAATGCATGTAAGCCATGGGCTATGAAATCTTTTAAGGTGACATATTGCATAACTTCATAATAAATGAATGCAACATATACATATATTGTAAGTCAACCAATGATAATATACTTATCATTTATCACATGTCTACATGAAGATAACATGCTTAGTTTTGGTAATGATATATAGATCATTAATAAAACAAAGTCGTAGATTATTAATAAAACAAAGGAAATTTTATCTTCTAGCTATAACATGAAGGATGAAAGTGCTAATGTAATATTGGGGATAAAAATTCTTAGATAAGGAAATTCTTTAACTTCAACTTACCACGGTAGATATAGAATTTCATAGTCTTCATAGTCACCAAAGCCTTATACCAATAACTTGGGGTAGGTTTACCAATCTTATTTCCCCAATTAATCACAATCAATATAAAAAAATTACCAAGAAAGTTTCATCCTTTGAAAGTAAATCATTATCTACACCCCATAATCCAGGAGTGAAACTATGATATAACAAAGGAAGTATCAAGCACTGTAGTATAGACAACTCAATAATGCTTTCTTGCATGAAACTAAGTATACTATTAACCCGTCTTGTATATTTTGAATCTTGAATCTAGAGTACTGAAATATTTAAAGTTGACATTGCAAGATGGATTGGACTACGAAGGGTTCCCATTGAGTATCTAACAATACCAGTTGGTACAAAAATTCTGACAATCAAGTCGACAAGTGGATGGATATTCATTTTTGAAGGGGTTGGAATCTCATGGCAAAGAAACAAATTTGTATAACTCACTCCATACTAAAACCTGAGTTCATAGCTTTAACATCTGCAAATAGAGGTAAAATGGTTGCATAATTTCATATTAGAAATCCCTTTTACGGTGGAGAGTAATGCCATCAATATCTTCGCATTTTAATATTGAAGCGCTATCAAGAGTGTAAAGTGTACAATGGAAAATCTAGACATTTGGTTAAGAAATTGCTACGTAAGGCAATTACTCAATGATAGAGGATTCATTGCATAAAACCAAACTAGAATTTGGTAGATCCACTACGGAAAGGTTTGCAAGGGATTTGAAGAAGTAAACATCCAAAGTGATAGGTTTTAAACGAAGATTGTAGAATCACCTATGAACGAAACTGTACTCATCAGTTGTATCCAAAGTCCGTATTTCAATGACCAAATTATCAAAAGTGATTGGTAAGCACTATAAAAGATACAATGTCATTCATCCCCAAGGCTAAGGTAGTGGTTGCTACATTTATGATAGAAGAAGGTTCAGTACGAAACTTCAATTAATCAAGAAGAGGTTTCTAAGGTGTTAGTTCATTACAATTATCGGGATACCTCAAATAGGTTCACATATATGAGTGTGGATGTAAAGGGTTCTCCTCTAAAAGGCACTCATGACTGCCACATAAAAACATATGGTCATTATTTGTCTCAGCTTTATAGACTTCCTAGAGCTATGAAAACTTTTGTGAAATTCATTTGGTTTTGGCAAATTCAAGTGACCAATTCAAGGATAGGGCTGCCAAATGCCTTCTTTAATTGTACTTTGACCTAGTTTCAACAAGTGAAGATTCAGGTTAATAAGACATCTAAAGCTATGCATAAACATTCCGAATTAAGTCTTATTCTTTAAAACGGAAAATAAGGATAGGATTTTTTTTTTCAATTCAGAATCAAGTCCAGGAGGATATCTTTGAAATTTTGGAATATTACAAGAGATTAATGGGAGCTTTCAAAATAAATTCTAAAAGTATGTGTGCATTATAAATATAAGGTTTTAAATAGGTTTTCTTTTGGGAGAATAAAAAAATGCAAAAGCTCCTCTTTTGTCACAAAAGATAATGTTGATTGAAAAGATTACAGGGAAAAAAAATCATAGGATATTATTAAGGGTAGCGTTTCGAACACTCTAGGTTTCCCACCAAGTGTCCAAACTTCACAAGGGTGCAAAGCACCCACCACATTAGCACATGTAAGGGCATGGACATTCATTTTTTCTTATGGGGTTTTTACTCTAGATTACAATAAAAATGTAAGATGAGTTCTTTTGAGGCTTGGACTTCATTTTTGGTTATGAGCTTCCAGTAGAATGATCTAGGATTATCACTGTTTGAAGTATTTTTAGCCATCAAAAATGGGTTAAGGGTGCTTCAGGCACACATACGCATTAAACTTCTCACATATCAAATACGGGTTGTAGATCAGTTGGACCTGGGTTCAGACCATGGGTGTGGATGGTGACTGACTTCAAATCAAGTGGCATGTGACATTCACATGGAACCACCATAATGTTGGTTGACGTGGCAGTGTCATTAGACCATTTGATTGAAGGTCGAAACAAGTGCCTGCAATCATAAGGGATAGAAATTCATATGAATGAGTGTGCCTAAACAATTGCCTCAGTGTTGGGAAAAGACACAGACTAGCAACCAGAAATATATATATATATATATATATATATATATATATATATATATATATATATATATAAAGGTATACAAAGTCCATTAGAGGGGTTGGCATAGAATTCCATCACTCATGCACTCCAATTTTTCTGTACTTGACAATAAATAGACCATTTAGTATGTGTCCGGTTTTAAATGTATTTTGCTGCTGCAGATAAAAATGCAATATTGCCTGTCTGTTTTACTGTGCCATTCGCATACAAACATGCAATGGAGGATTGGGCTTGAACGTATCTATGAAGCTTTCATTCACCATACTAATTGTTATTTTCTTTCTCCAATACCCAATAAAATTTCATGTTGTACTTGTACCGTATTCAAGTATGGAGAATGCCCATTCGTAGGGGTGGTAACAGGCTAGCCCTCCTGGCCCATCTTTGGACAAGCTTGGACCTATTAGCTTGGGCCAGGCATGTATGGCCAGATCAATTTTCGGGCAGGCGTGCAGTTAGGTCATTTTAGCTTGAACTAGCCTGGTCAGGCCAAGCCCAACTTGTGTATTAATCTATATATATACCGTTCTGATCATCAGTTATGCAACCCATGCATTTTGAAATTTGATCAATTTTTCAGGGCAGGCTGAGTCAGGCTCGGGCATGGACATGCTGTGCTAGGCCCATGCCCGGCCCATTGCCACCCTACCCATCTGGCGGTTGTCAATGTGGAAGCCACATCGTAAAAAACTGGATGGATGGTCCAGACCAATCCATAGTCAGGTCCGCCATTACCCCCACATACATGTATGAAGGTCATGATCGGGTGCCCGATGTAGAAATTGCCCTTAAAAAATAATAATAATAATAATTACAAATGGACTTAAAGTTAGATTGCAAATCAGGGCCATCCATAAGTAGCATTCAATTAATAATAGAAAAGCCCCACCAAATACTGGTAAGAAATTGGCACGCAAATCGACTCAAATGCAAATATTATGATATTTGTTTTGTGATTCTTGATTTTGTACCCACGACTTTCCAATGTGAAACCTAACCCTAGCTTTTTAGAAGCAATTTGAGTAGGGACACTAGTTGCTTACCTTTGCTGTTGCGGTTTCCGTTCTGGGGAGGTTGAGAGCTATTTTTGGAACAACGGGGTTTAACAAGGGACGGTTGAGATGCTCTGACTGTGGACCAGATGGTCCCTGCTCCCAACTGCAACGCATCCATTCCCCCGCTCTTCCGCAACATTTTCTGAGATTCAGGAGAGAAAAGCCCAGTCCGCTGAGGAGGCTCGGAGTTCTTTTCTATCAACTGCCAAAGCACTCCAGAGACACACGTTCGTTCATGTTATCACCAATCGGAAGCGGATTGCGTACTGAGTAACTCAATACCCTTAGGGTACTGAGTAAACTGTGTGGGGTCTACTGTTATTTATTTATTTTATCCACTCTGTTAATCCATGTTAACAGATAATTTTAGGGCTTGATCCCAAAAACAAAGCAAATTAAAATCTCAAGTGAACCACACCAAAGGAAACAATTTGATTGAACCTCTACCATTAAAAAATTTTTGGAGGCCAAAGAAGTTATGGATCAAGCTGATGTTTGTGGTTTCTCTTCATCCATGTCTTTGTGATCATACGAACAGGTTGGATGACAAATAAAAATTAGTTTAGACCCTTGGAAGGTTTCAATGGTGGAAATCATTATTTCACTGTTTTCTATGTAATGGTCCACTTGAGCTTTGGATTTACTTCAATTTTGGGATCAACCCCTAAAATTAGCAGTAAAAATGGATGGACGGTGTGGATAAACCACATAAATTCATAATGGGCCCAACAGAGTTTACTTAGTACGATAAAAGCGTACTGAGTAACTCATTACACAATCCGATTTCTCACCAATCATGCCACATGGCAACGTATTCCAAGTTGGTCGCAGACACCAGGGGTTACGGAAATGGACTCGAATTCGGCAGTGACCTCGGTGCTGAAAAAGCTACGTGGACCCACCATTATGTATACGCTTTTCATCCACACCGTTGATGCAAAAATTTGATCCACTCTTTTTAGAGTATCTGTATAGGTAGAAGACATAAGAGACTAGCTAGAGTAGGGGATCCTCCGATGCTAAAGTCAGGCTGGGAATTTAGGTCTAGTAGTATTGAGTGGTTTTAGGTGAGAGATTCTGTGTACTTTTCACCATTAGAAATGCTCATATTTATAGTTGATGAGAGGCGGTGATGTAGAGGATATCTCCCTATTTAGTAGGGACGTACTGTGATACCCCTGTCACTGCTTCAATGTGGGCAGGCGCGATGTGAGCGGGGCCTGAGGGCCTGGGTGAGCTACTGTTGCAGTTGATCATAGCGTAACTTGTCTTACATCAGAAGCGCTGTCCGAAGTTGTGATGGTAATATGTGGAGTTAGTACCTTCATAGTATGAGGCCTTTTTGGGGAAAACTCTAAGCACAAAACCATGCGGGCGCAAACCCAGAGCAGACAATATCATACTGTTCTAGTCGGGTTGTTACAAATGATATCAGATCCGAAGACGACTCTGCCCTCGGTGGGGGATAATATGACGCTCCGGTCACTGCTTCAATGTGGGCGGGCGTGATGTGGGCGGGGCCTGAGGGCCTGGGCAAGCTACTGTTGTAGTTGACTGTAGCATAACTTGTTCCACATCGAAAGCGCTGTTGTAACGCCCTAAAAATCGGGGGTCGAGTAACAACTCAACTCCCGAGTTCCAGGGCGTTACAAGTTGGTGTCAGAGCATGATTTGGATTAAACCGGACCTGGGTTATGGTCACACAACGTACGTTGACGCGTTTCAACTTAGGTGGGTGCGAGGAAATGTAGAAACAGTCATAGGTGTCCCAGTTTCACCAATTGGCGAAATTCAACGGAAACAGTCGCCGAGATCAGGTCCGTACTCATCCATGATCGCATGAGTCGATCCCAAATCACTCCTAGACCGTCACTTGATGGGTTTAGACCACAAGTTACCTTATCCCAGCCGTTGAAATTTGGTAATTACAAATGTACATCAGAAACTACCCGCAATGACCCGAAACGGCTCAAATCGGAGTCGGGGGCCTAACCAAGCAAATATAGAGGAACCTAGGGTGGGCCCCACACATTTTTGGATCAAGGGGGGCAGGAGGACCTCGCCCAGGGGGCGAGCCCTCGCCAAAACCTCCAGAGGTCGGCGAGGACCTCGCCGATTTGGCGAGGCCTCGCCGCCAAACGGGCCTAGCCGGGCGGGCCGACGCGGGCCGATGGTTGCTAGGGGTTGTGTGGCCCACGGACGCAAGGGGTTTTAGTTAAAACCCTTCCTAGGTCACCCCTCCTTTACAAAGTGCCCTCCCAAGCTCTCCTTTCTATCGCAAACTTCTGATTTTTTACAGAAAGCACCCTTCCAACCTCTTCTTCTTTCGTTTTCGTGCACCACACCTATCACCCTGTCAAGACCCTCCTCCATTGCTGCCTACCCTCTCCATTCTCTCTCATTTGAGCTCTTAAACCCCCCATTTGAGTCTCAAATTCGTGTACACCCACTACCCATCCTCTTTCTTCATTTTTCCCTCTCCATTCTCTTCCATTTGAGCCTTTACACCCTCCTTTAAGGCTCAAATTCGTGGAGACCTAAAGACTCTAACCCTTTTCTCCCTTTTCTTCACTTTTCCATTGCCCTATTCGAGTTTATTACGGCCATTTTCTCAATCTTCATCTTTCTCTCTCTCATGGGAAAGAGAAAGGGTGCCGTGGATGAAGCCGGGCCTAGTCGCCTCACTCGTTCAAGGAGACCGAGAGGCGCCACTGCAAGCACGGGCGTTGAGCGTGAGATACGGACTAAGCGGGACCTCGATCCCCAGGCTCCTCTCCCAAGAACTCTACTGACGGAGCTGTCCCATGGAAGATATGCGGGCCGTAGGGTCCTTTTTGAAGCTCAAGTTGACGGGAAGCTCTTTGGGGAGTATCTGTTATTGGAGCGCCTGGGTGAAGTCGGGTGGGGCCCTGCGTTTGAGAAAAATTATCGTGCGAATGTGGGTACTGTCCGAGCTTTCTATGCCCATATTCGAGAGCCTACGTTAGATCTCTTACAGTTCAAAAGCCCATTCGGAAGAGATCGGGAGGCCACAATTGACGCTGGCCTGATAGCTCGACTCATGGGAATACCGCTTGGCCAAGTCCATGCGAGCGAGAAGAATCTGAAGAGTGCATGAGAAAGGGATCATCGTACGCGTTTCCTTTGTGGTCGACTGGTTCAATGATAGCCAAACAATAGTCTGCTAGTGACCAATATGACGGATGACTTCCGTCTACTCCATCACATTTCACGTTCAACGTCTATCCCAGGTGGAGCACTCGCAGCGAGTGTACGCGCCTTATAGTAGATTTCCTGTATCAAGCGGGGCAGGGAGAGAAGTTGTGAGTGCCTACGTTCGTGTTGCGACAGATAGTTCTTACCGCACATTCTAATAGGACTGATTCACTCCCCTTCGGCAGGCTTATATGCAAGATTACACGCGAGTTCGGCTACAGTCTTGGCGTAGAACTCCCAGTGCTGCAACATTTCGTCAATGAAACTACTCTCAATCAGATGGACATCGGGCCACGACAACGACAAGCCCGACTTGAGGAGAGTGAGGATGAGACGGAGAGTGAAAAGGAAGAGAGTGAGGAAGAAGGTGGAGCTGAAATAGAAGAGGAAGAGAGCGAGGAAGAAGAGGAGGCCCAGGATACAGAGGAGAGCTCCCCTCCTACGCCACCGGAGCAGGACACTGATCGGGCTGCTAGGGATGCTCATATAGCTCAACTTGAGAAGGGTCAGGCTGTCCTACGACAGGGTCAGGCTGTCCTACAATAGGATATTATGGATCTTCGGAGCCTCGTGAAACACAAGTTCAAGAAAGTGACTCGCACTTTGAAGACTATCCTGTGCTGCTTGTAGGATAAGGGTGCCCCTCCTCCGTCGTCAGAGTCGGATGCCTAGTCATCCATGCCGTTGTCTTACACCTTGTTTTGGTTACTGCTTTAGGTTATGTTTGTGTTCATGTTGTTGGGTCTAGTAGTGTAGTAGTTCGCTTTAGTTGTATTAGCTCACATGCATCTTCTGTCATGATTCATGTAACTCTGTATTCCATGTATTATGACAAATTTTGGTGAATGAAATGCATGCAGTCCCTTTTGCTATGAAGTGTGTAGAATGCTTAAAGGATTGTGTATTATTATGCTACATCTTACACAAATTACACCCTATGTCATATAACACATGCCACAGAAGGTCACGCGGAGCACGGCATGCCTCGCACTTACTAGTTCGATGGATCAGGCACGTCCCTAGAGTGATGGTTGTACTGACCCTGGTTTGGGCCTGGTTCGTGAGACTATACCTGAGTCTCAGCCTTCTATTAGTCCCGCAGTTGGACCGCCACCGTACACACCACCGGTTCATGAGCAGAACCGTGCGTCTTCTTCGACGCAGCATGTGCCTCAGTCAGCCCCACCTGCGGATAGGTTGGAGCAGTTGATGACGATGATGCACCAGCATCACAGCAGCTCTTAGCTACTATTGCAGGGGCCCTAGCTCAGGGTGGAAGTGCGACTCCACCTTCACCATCTGTACGCCCTGCTGAGACTGTAGGGCCTTCTGCTCAGGATGAGGGTGTGCCTCCCCCTGCACCTACTGCATACCCTATAGGGAATCTGTGTACGAGTGGTCTCCTCGAGCGATTCCAGCGCTTGAGGCCTCCTACCTTTACGGGTTCTCACAGTCTCAAGGAGGCCGAATATTAGCTCGACCGCATCTCCAAGATGCTGAGGATGCTACATTGTACAGAGTAGAAGCAGGTCGAGTTTGCCACCTTTATGTTTAAAAAGGAGGCTAGCTTGTATTGGGATAGTGTTCTACAGACAGTTGCAGTTGGCTATATATGGACATAGGCAGATTTTGAGTTCCGCTTTCATGAGAAGTACTATCCCCAGACGTACCGGCACGAGAATGAGAATGAGTTCTTGCGCCTTAGACAGGGAGGCATGTCAGTGACAGAGTATGAGCACCAGTTCACGGAGTTGGGCCGATATGTTCCTACGATACTTGCCGACGCACAGATGTGGATGAGGCTCTTTTTCGAGGGCCTGCGTCATGATATTCGCTCGAAGATGTGTTGTGCTAGCATACCCTCCTATGCTGAGCTAGTACACATGTCTATGCGAGCCGAGCAGGACGGGGATCGATTAACACGCTCTCGTGAGGCTATGGTTACTAGACCACGACCAGATATGCCGAGCAGGCCTTTCTTCAACAAGAGACCCCGTACCGACTCTCCTCCCAGGATTGCGGCGCCAGTGGGTCCGATGAGATGCCCGGGTGTGACATGCACTTACTGTGGGAGGCCAGGTCATGTTGCGGAGAGCTGTTTTGCTCGTATGAGAGATAGTGGGTTTTCACCACCGCAGAGAATCGACCGCCCTCGTCCTCAGGTTCTATTTACTCCACCCCTACGGACAACACCTGCACATCCATCCTTCAGACCCCCTACACCTCGATTTAGGCCGCCTTAGCGACCTATGGTGCCTCAGCCCAACCGACCTCAGCAGGCACGCGTTCATGCGCTTACAGCAGAAGAGCCAGAGGTAGCACCTATGGCCTTCGAGGTCACTGGACATGTCCAAGGTACTCCTGCCTTCTTGTTAGTGGACACTGGGTCCACTACCTCCATCATTTCATGTGCGGCAGTTAAGCGTCTAGCTTTACGTACTACTCCCACGAAGGGAGTGAGACTCACTACTGCTACTGGGACTTTTTCGGATGTCACACGGACGTGTGAGGGTTGCCCTGTAGACTTGGTAGCAGGACAGTATGCGCTGACCTCATTGTCACCCCACTATGGCACTACGACATTATCCTTGGTATGGACTGGCTCACCGAGATGAAGGCAGAGATTAATTGCAATAATCGGGTCATGACAGCCAACGGACCTGACGGCACGGTCTTTACTTTTTTAGTGCAGGTTAGTTGGCCATGTCGTGTTGGATGTTACACCGCTTTATTAGAGCATGTTGATGGGCCGACGTTAGGAAACATGCCAGTAGTTCGGAAATTTGAGGATGTGTTCAGGACGATCCCTGGATTACCTCCACGGCGAGAGATCGATTTTACCATTGATCTTGTGCCTGGTGCGACCCCCATTTCACTACATATGTATCGGATGCCTCCATGTGAGATGGAGGAACTGAGAAAACAGATAGACGGGCTGATAAAGAAGGGCTTCATACGACCCAGTGTGTCTCCTTGGGGAGCACCTGTATTGTTTGTCAAGAAGAAGGATAGGTCGCTGCGATTATATATTGATTACCGCAGGTTGAACCAATTGACCGTGAAGAATAAGTATCCTTTGCCTAGGATAGACGATTTGTTTGATCAGTTGAAAGGGGCGCGATACTTTTCGAAGATTGATTTGCAGTCAGGGTATCATCAGTTGCGCGTCAGGGATGAGGACGTGCAGAAGACAGCCTTCAGGACTAGTTTTAGACATTACGAGTTCCTCGTGATGTCGCCGACCGAGTTCATGGATTTGATGAACCGGGTATTTCGACCATTTCTATACCGATTCATCATCGTGTTTATCAATGACATCCTGATATACTCTAAGAGTCGAGAAGAGCACGAGGAACACCTACAAGCAGTCTTAAATACTCTGAGGAAGAACCAGTTGTTCGCACAGTACAAGAAGTGCGACTTCTGGCAGGAGGAATTTAAGTTCCTGGGACATGTGGTGTCCAAGGAAGGGATAACTGTGGACCTTGATAAGGTAACCGCAGTTCAGGATTGGAAGCAGCCTAGTTCGGTTACTGAGGTGAGGAGTTTTCTGGGCCTGGCAGGCTATTATCGACGTTTCATTCGGGACTTCTCGAAGATTGCCAGACCGTTGTCTCAGTTGACACGGAAGGATCTGAAGTTCTCCTGGAATGAGAAGGCGGAAGCAGCTTTTTAAGAGCTGAAGGATAGACTGACGTCCGCCCCTGTGCTAGTATTGTTAGAGTAAGGGGTCAAGTATACGATATACACCGATGCATCTCGAGTTGGTCTGGGTTGTGTCCTTATGCAGAAGGACAAGGTGATCGCATATGCCTCGAGACAGTTAAGGAAACACGAGGAGAATTTCCCTACACACGACTTGGAATTGGCAGCGGTCATATTTGCATTAAAACTCTGGAGACATTACCTCTACAGAGAGCAGTTCGAGCTTTTCTGCGACCACAAGAGCCTTCGCTATATATTCACTTAGCGGGACTTGAATATGAGGCAGCGCCGATGGATGGAAACCTTAAAGAACTTCAAGTTCGAGATCTCCTACCATCTTGGCAAAGCCAACCTTGTGGCAGACACGTTGAGCCGTAAGAAGGCTATAACATTTGCGACTCCGCTGATGATAGCAGAGTGGGATATGGTAGAGTTCGTGCGGGACTTCGAGCAGAAGCTCACCGTGGAGGAGCCATTCGAGAGTGTCGCGCACATTCGGGTACGATCACTTATTGATGATAGGATTACCGAAGCCCAGAAAGACGATGAGCAACTGATTGAACTTAGAAAGCTGACTAGCGATGACGAGGACTCCAAGTGGAGAGTTGGCACAGATGGGGGCCTACGATACCGTGGCCGCCTATGCGTCCCACACATTCATGACTTGAGACAAGAGATTCTCGAGGCTGCCTACAGATCGAAGCTTGCGATACATCCTGGTAGCACGAAGATGTATTAGGACATGAAGAGGTCGTATTGATGGGACAATATAAAGGCTTATATAGCAGAATATGTCTCCCGTTGTCTCACCTGCCAGCAGGTCAAGGCAGAGCATCGCCAACCTCCTGGACTGCTTCAGCCCATGCCCATAGTAGAATAGAAGTGGGACTTCATCTCTATGGATTTCATATCGGGGCTACCAAAGACGAGGAAGGGACATGATTCCATTTGGGTAATCGTCGATCAGTTGACAAAGTCGGCTCATTTCCTTCCGATCAGAGTTTCGAACTCTGCAGACGAGTTGGTCAGGTTGTACATTAAGGAGATAGTGCGTCTGCATGGAGTTCCCTTGGAGATCGTGTCGGACCGAGACACGTGATTCACATCCATCTTCTGGACTCGTATCCAGGAAGCGATGGGTGTGAAGTTGAAGTTCAGTACCGCATTCCACCCACAGACCGATGGGCAGACGGAGTGGGTGAATCAGATTTTGGAGGATATGCTGCGGGCTTGTGTTTTAGACTTCAAGGACAGTTGGGATGACTGTCTCCCATATGCAGAGTTCGCCTACAATAACAGTTTTCAGGCGAGTATTGGTATGACTCCTTATGAGGCCTTGTATGGGCGCCCTTGCCGAGAACCGCATTGCTGGGCAGAGGTTGGCGAGCGCAGTTTGATTGGCCCAGAGTTAGTACAGGCGACCTTAGAGAAGATCGATATTATCAAGCGTCGACTTCTCACAGCCCAAAGTAGACAGAAGAGCTATGCCGATGCGAGGCGGCGACCGCTAGAGTTCGAAGTTGGGGACCATGTATTCCTTCGAGTTTTCCCCATGAAGGGAGTCCTGCGTTTTGGCAAGAAAGGAAAGCTTACGCCGCGGTTCATTGGCCCATTTCAGATACTTGATCGAGTGGGTGCGATGGCATATATTCTCGCTTTGCCCACACCACTTGCGGCCGTGCACAACGTATTTAATGTATCTATGCTGAAGAAATACGTTCCTGACCCTTCCCACGTTATCCAGTGGGGGCAGATACAATTGAGCGAGGACATTACATATGTACTGTGTCCGACGCGTATTTTAGACAGGAAGGAGCAGGTGTTGCATAGCAAGGTCATCCCACTTGTGAAGGTATTGTGGAGGCATCACACTGAAGAAGAAGCTACTTGGGAGACTGAAGCCGAGGTCAGAAAGAACTACCCTCAGATTCTCGAGCAGTACGAAAATGTACTAATTTTGAGTATGAAATTTTTCTTTAAGGGGGGTAGATTGTAACGTCTCGAAAAATTTCATACAAAGACCCGAGTACCACCTCAAGCAGAAATCACTCAGGACCAAGTCCTTTAGAAATTAAACGAGTTTAACTAAGTGTTAAACTAGATTAGCTATGAAATCCGTTTGATCCACTTTAAATACGATCTGCAAGACCCAAAACTTGTAGAATCACTGACGCTAGGTTACCCTAAAATCTAGAATCAATATCATTACCCAGTTACTCTCGGGAGCACATTGAAACTCCGTATCAAATCTGGACCGCACGTTGAAAGTCCGAATACTACGAAATTATATAATTAGGACCGCCTTGCTGGGCTTGATAACCATCTCAGAAATCAACTCCAGATAGTGTCCCGAGGCTATTCGCTTGAACCCAGAGCGAAGAGTGTGAGAAAACGTGGTTTCCTTTAGAAATTAAGTCTAATTTAAATAATCTGAGACTTGTCGCTTGCGGGCCAGATATAAGCAATCAAATCATCAGAATCTGACCCAAATACACCCTCAGATCAGGGAACATTTCTCATACATGTTGTGTACTTGTAACCCTGATCGAGTTTTGGTGACCGTTGAATTAAAACTGATCCGCCACGGGCGATCTGTAAATCCGATCGGACTGAAAACTTAACTCGATCTAGATCCATGGTCAGGGAGCTTAAGTTCGACCTTTGGCTCAAGGGGGGCTCCGGAAGTGCTCCGTTGAGACGGAACAACCTCCCTTTAGACATAACCTAAGTATACCTTAGCCCTGGGGCCAATTCCATCAAATTTAGGCCTATATAAGGACCTTAAATCCTCTCTCATTCACTCCATACGAATTTGAGAAAACCCTAGGAGAGAAAAGAGAGTAAAGAGAGAGAAAGTGTGAGAGAAGTGGGAGGAGATTCCTATTACTCTATCCTGCCATTCCACGTACCTGACCATCACTATCACATCGCTATTCAGGTGATTCTGACTTCGTTCTTAGGTAAGAAAACCTAACCCTAATCTGTTCTAGGGTTTCAATTATTACAAGTAGCGAAATAGCTAACTTAACTCGTGATATAGGTTGTCATTTCATCGTTGACAAAGACCTAGAATCTCTGTTGAGTTCGTTGCGGTTCTACGGCATAAGGTGCGGACTATAGACGTATAGGTTATGGTTTTCAAAGCTTTCAATGCTGGTTAATGATAGATTCATGATGTGGGTGTTATGTTACATGCAAAATGCAATGTTCGTTTTACGATTCAGTTATATATAAAAATTGTGGAGTTTAGTGTATTCTTGTGTATTTGTAGAAAACACCGTATACGTACACAATATGAAAGTGTGTTTGCCATGATAAATTACTGTGTGTATATACTAGTTATATGTATAACAACTCCTCGGCGAAAGGATTCGCTCTAATACATGTTTTGGCCATCATACGTTATGTATGTTAGTAAGCGTAGTCTAAGTGTTTGTGAAAATGCTTGTATGAGTAAGTACTTAGAAGATAGTGCTCTAGGTGGGTGTTGAGATAGGATTCTCAACTACCTTAGAGATGTGTATAATTTCCTCCATGCGAGTCGTTTAGTTTAACCGCTTACTTATGAAATGTGTGTGTTTGGATTTCTTGTTTGCATTGTGTTTTATAACATGCTCATTAATATATTTGAATTACTTGTTTATTTAATTCTGCTCTGACTACTCCACATGCTTACTGGTTAAGGATTGAATGTATTTGGGACTACAGTATAGTCCAGGCAATCGGTAACAGGCTTTGAGTTCGTGGCTGAGATTCACTCACCTCGTAAGACGTGTTTGACGAACCCGAGTCGTGCGTTGGTCATCAACAGTGGTTAGGTCACACGAAGTGCTTATGCACTTCATGTCGATCGATTCGATGTGCGCTTGTATTAGTCGAGCTCGCCAAGTAACCCGATTTACCTATTGTATGTTAACCATGTTTGGACACTACTGCTTGAACCTAGGGTACCAAACTCACCAGTGATATCCTTGTTAACCTTGGTACCTTGATCTGCCAAGACTCATGAGCCGGACATGGAGGTATGGGACACCATGGTCGAGTTGTCGGTTTACACTAGGGCGACGAGCCTCCCCATAGTGACCAGTGAGCAACCCAGACTCGTGAGCCGAATACGGTGGTATGGGACACTGTATTCAAGCTGTAGGCCTACACTGATTTGGTGACGAGCCCTTTGTAGTGACCTCGAGCATACTCTGAACCTACGTAGAAGCGACGAGCCTTTTCGTAGTAATCAGAGTATACACTAGGCCTATATTGATTTGGTGATGAGCCCTTTGCAGCGACCTAGAACCGCAACATCGTATGAGATTTACTAGGACTGACGACCCTAGAATGGATCCTTGTTTGGGAATGATATAAGGGAGGTACCTTAGTTTCTCAATCCGTTGTATGAAAAGGACTAATAAAAACTTGATAATCACACTCATAACATCGCACTGCATGTGCCCCGGGTTGAAGAGCACATAGGGATGAAAGCATGCCGCGACTGTAAGATGGTGTCTCACGAGGGAGTGTAGGCGAGGGCATGCATCATGACTACATGTCATCTTTGCATTAATAAGAGTATCTAGGATTGTTTGATTGTACTGCTTTATCATTACTGCTTGACTAAATTGATAACATGTTAATCATTGCTCTATGGTTCCATTGAGTTGATCACTCACTCCCACATTACGGGTTGGTGTTTTAAACACCAACCAGACTCTGTCTTGATTTCAGATGACGGCGTGACCCCTGAGGCGGAGTCTGATTATTACGATGATCAGGACGAGTTCTCTTATATGCAGTTCTCCGGCGGCTTCGCTTAGGCTATCCGGATCGACGGGGCTACGGGGATTATCTTTGTAGTTAGACTGTTTGACATTTTGATTTTTGGACTATTACATGTATATGGTGACTCAGTGATGTATTCATATTCTGGAGACCGATCGTGATTTTTTGACTTATATACGTTTATTTATGTCTTTCAGTCTTCTGCTTGCGTTTTACAACTTAATCTGGAGTATGAATTACTGTTTTGGTATAATCTTACTCATGATTAATGCACTGACACAAACAATATTTAATCATAAGCATATATGTTGCATAAGTGATGTTTTGGAACTCAGGAGTTGAGTTGTTACTCGACCCCCGATTTTCAGGGCTTTACAGCTGTCCAAAGTTGTGATGGTTATATGTGTAGTTATTAGCTTCATAGTATGAGGCCTTTTAGAGGAAACCCTGATAACAAAACCATACGGGCGCAAGCCCAGAGCGGACAATATCATACTGTGTTGGTCGAGCTGTTACACGTACAGTAGAGGGAATCGAGTCCTTATGTAACATCCCGAATTTTTGCCAACCTGGGATTAGACGTCCTTAGGCAATGGGTCGATCCTAACACCTTATTAACTTGTCAAAACTCAGTCCCAAAGGCTAAAATCGCTTGTGAACCCATTTCTTTCACAAATCCCACCTTTCACCACCTTGTTCTTTAAATTTTTCTAAGTACTTTCACCCTAGACACTATCTTAAACTAGCTAAGTAGTATACCTTGGATCACTTTACATACAAACTACAAAGGCCCAGGTACCATCTCAGATAAAAATTACTCAGGACTAAATCCTTTAGAAATTAGGCGAGGATTAGCCAGTGTGAAACTAGAGTATCTGTGAAATTAGCACCAATCACTTTAAATACGATCTGCAAGACCCAAAACTTGTAGAATCATTGACGTTAGGTTACCCTAAAATCTAGGATCAATCTCATTACCCGGCTGCTCTCGGGAGCATCTCGAAACTCCGAATCAGATCTGGACCGCACGTCGGAAGTCCAAATAACACGAAGTTAAGGAATTAGGACCGCCTTGCTGGGCTTGACAACCATCTCGGAAATCAAATCCAGATAGTGTCCTAGTGTAATTCGCTTGAGTCCGGAGCGAGGAGTGTGAAAACACTTGATTTTCTTTATAAATAAATATCTCAAATAGTAATCTGGCACCTCTCGCTTGCGGATCAGTTTTAAGCAACCAGACCGTCAGAATCAGACCAAATTACACCCTCGGATCAGGAGAAATTTCATACACATATCCATGTACTCGGAACCTCCAATCGAGATCCGCTGACCGTTGAACTGAAACTGGTCCGCCATGCGTGATCTAGAATCCGACTGAAATGAAAACTTAACTAAACGTAGATCCGGTGTCGGTGAGCTTAAGTCCGACCTTTGGCTCAAGGAGGCCCGCCAGAAGTCCTCCGTTGAGCTGGAAAAGGTCCGCTTTGGTTATAACCTAAATAAACCGTGTTCAGAAGTCTAATTTAGTGAGTTTTTAGGCTATATAAGGACCTTAGAAACCTCTCTCTCACAGCCATACGAATTTGAGAGAAACCCTAGAGAGAGAAGAGAGAAAAGAGAGAGAAAGAGTGAGAGAAGTGGGAGAATCTCCCAACTGCTATTCCCTGCCACTACACAAGCTGCACCGCACCATTCTCATCGCTTTCCCGGCGATTCCGACTTCGTTTCTAGGTAAGAAACCCTAACCCTAATTTATTTTGGGGTTGTATAGGTTGTAGGTTATGAAATAGCTAACCTATTTCGATCTATAGGTTACCAAACAGCCGTATACAGAAGCTTAGCAATTCTATCGACTCCGTTACGATTCTACGACAAAAGGTGCGGACTTTAGATGTATAGGTTATGGTTTTCAATGCTTTCAATGTCAGATAATGATAGATTCATGATCTGCATGCAATTGCACATGTACAAAGTGCTGTCTATTTTCCGTTTCGATTAAAGATGAAGAATATGTAATTTTACGTACTCTAGGTATTTGTAGAAAGTACCGTATTCGTATAAATTTTGGAAATGTGTTTGTAATGATTATTTGCTGTATTAATATATTATATATGGATAAAATACTTGTTTGGCGAAAGGGTTCGCCCTAATACATGTTTTTACTAATATACACTATGTATGTTAAAATAGTGTATTCTAAGTGTTTGTGAAAATGACCGAATGAGTATAGAATTCTCATTCGTGCTCGCCATGACTAATTGTCATGGATTTATGATTGTTGTATTGGCAAATACCCCTTTAACGAAAGGATTTGCCCTAAATCACGCCACGGCCAATATACACTACTTATATTAAAATACGTGGCCCAAGTGTTTGTGGAAATGACTGAATGAATATGGAACTTGGATTCCTGCTTGCCATGACTATCCGTCGTGGGTGTATGCATGTTATGATTGGGGTAACTCCCTAGTGAAAGGATTTGGCCTAATACCTCTGTGATCAACATATGTCATGTATGTTGATGTGTGTAGTCTAAAGTGTTTGTTGAAATGTCTGAATGAGTAGTAGTTAGTAAATTGTAATGTATAAGGGTGTTGAGATATGATTCTCAACTCCTTTAACTATGTGTATGATTTCCTTGGATAACTGTGTGATTAGGAATTTAATATGTACAAACTCATGCTTGTGTTGTGCTTCATAACATGCTCAACTGATTGTATGATTTTATCTATGTAATGCATATGTTTAAATTCATGTTTACGTTGTATGATTCGTCCTGGGTGATGGGGGAGTGGAGCAACAAGTGCGTGCAACAGCCCTGGCAGCCCTAAACGGATAATATCAGACTTTGGTTGTATGATTTGAATCTTGATTCATTACTGCCTTAACTATCTGCAATTGAATGTGATTGAGACTATGATTATAGTCCAGACAATCGGTAACGAAAATGAATGCGTGGCTGAGTTTCATTTGCCACGAGAGATGTGTTCGACGAACCCGAGTCGTACTTCGGTGGCGATAGTGGTTGGCCATACGAAGTACTTATGCGCTTCATATCGTTCAACTTGTTGTGCACTCTAGCTAGCCGAACTCGTCAAGTAACTCGATTTGTCTAATGTATGTTCACCATGTTTGGACGTTACTGCTTGAATCTAAGGTACCAAACTTACCAGTGAAATCCCTTTTAACTATGGTACATCGATCCGCTAAGACTCATGAGCCGGGCATGGTGGTATGGGACACCGTGGTCGAGCTGTCGGCCTACGCTGGGGCCACGTGCCTCCCCGTAGTGACTAATGAGCAACCTGACTTGTGAGCCGATTATGGTGGTATGAGACACTATATTCGAGCTGTCGACACCTACGGCGAGAGCCGAATACGGTGAGACCTGTATTCGTGCTGACGGACAACAAGTCCTCCGTAGTGTCCTCGAGTATACTCTAAGGTTTGTGATTGGCGATGAGCCCTTCGTAGCAACTAGAGCATGAGTTGAGCTGGGTACGGTGAGACCTGTATTTGAGCTGACGGCCCGCGATTGAGCCGAATACGGTGAGACCTGTATTCGAACTAACGGCCAGCAATTGAGCCGCATACGGTGAGATCTGTATCCATGCTGACGGGTGACGAGCCCTTTGTGATGCTTTCGCGATGCCTCTCAAACCATAATATCGTATGAGATTAACTAGGACTGACGACCCTAGAATGGATCATGTTTAGGAATGATATAAGGGAGGTACCTTAGTTTCCCAATACTGCTGTTTGAAATGGACTAATAATTACTCGGTAATCATGCTCATCATCGCACTGCATGTGCTTGGTAGATGTGGAGCACTGAGGGATGAACGCATTCGCGAACGTAAGATGGTGTCGCATGAGGGTGGTTTGGCAAGGGCATACATCATGTCATTTCATACTTGCATTAAATAAGAGTAGTTAGAATTGTTTGATTGTACTGCTTTATCATTAGTGCTTGACTGAATTGATAACATGTTAACCTATGCTTTATTGTTCCACTGAGTTGATCACTCACTCCCACGTTACGGGACGGTGTTCCGAACACCCACCAGACTTTGTCTGATTGCAGATGGCGACGCTACTCCTGAGGCGGAGCCGAAATTTTATGACGACGAGAATGATTTCTTGTATATGCGATTTTCGGGCGGCTACATGTGAGCCGTGCCTTGATCGACGGGGTTACGGGGATGTTGACTAGATGACACTACACATTTGATATCATTTGAATTGTACTTGTAATTCTTTAACCTGGTAACCTTATTACACTCTAGAGACTTACCATAGTTTTTATATTTTATATATCTATCACAGTCTTCCGCTTGTAATTTAACTATCTCTGGAGTATGATATGCTGTTTTGGCTTAATCTCACTCATGTTCAATGCACTAATACAGACAACATTCAATCATCATTCATTTTGTTGCATAAGTGATGCATTGGAACTCGGGAGTTGAGTTTATGCTCGACCCCCAATTTTCAGGGTGTTACACCTTAATATGTTGGAATGATCTCCCGAGATCCTCGACAAAGATTTGGGGAGATTCGTATTCCGAGCGCGTTGCCGCTATCCTCGAGATTTTTGACGGAGATCTCGAGTTGGTCTTTCGGATAAGACCTGATTAGTAGGAACCAGGGATGGCGTGTAGTAGGAGGCCGAGGCCGACTTGACTAGGGGGGTAGTATGCCAACCTGGACTCTCTGGCAAGCTCTTACCCTTCTCTCTGTGCAGTGTAAATTGTTGACATGTAGACCTGCCCTCATACTTTGTGTTAGGGCAGTGAGGTTGAGCTCCTTTCTTTAGTAAAATTTGGATGAAATATGTTGTGAGAGGTTGAGCTCAAGAGTCCGAAGTGGTCTTGGCCAACCAGGACACTCGGATGAGCTTTGAGCCTCCCCTTATCATTGGGTAAATGGCCGACCTGCCGACCTGCCTTCATATGTAGTAAGTGACGGATATCCTTAGTAGAATTCAGATGAAATAAAAGGAAATCTTCCTTGGCCATTGAGGAGCTCATTGGTCATGACCAGCGGTGGTGTAATGTCCCGGAAAAATCCATACAAAGACCCGAGTTCCACCTCAGGCAAAAATCACTAAGGGCCAAATCCTTTAGAAATTAAACGAGAATTAACTACGTGCTAAACTAGATTAGTTGTGAAATTAGCTTGAATCACTTTAAATACGATCTGTAAGACCCAAAACCAGTAGAATCGTTAACGCTACATTACCTACAAACTTAGGATCAATCTCAAAATCCAGTTGCTCTCGGGAGCACACTGAAACTCTGTATCGGACTTGGACCGCGCGTCAAAAGTCCAATTATTGTAAAACTATACGGTTATGACCGCCTTACTGGGCTTGACAACCATCTCGGAAATCAAATCCAAATAACGGCCCAAAATGCACAACTTGAGCCCGGAGCGAAGTGTGAGAGAAACGCGAATATCTTTAGAAAATGAACTCCGACTTAAGTGAATTGAGTCGTTCGTTTGCGGGCCAAATCTAAGGATTCAGACCGTCGAAATCTGACCTAACTACACCCTCGGATCAGGGAAAATTTCCAACACACGTCAGTGTACTTGTGGCCCTGATCTAGTACCGGTGACCGTTGAACTGAAACTGGTCCCCTGCGGTCGATCTGTAAATCCGATCGGACTAAAAACTTAACTTAACCTAGATCCAATGCCAGGGAGCTTAAGTCCGACCGCATGCAGAAAAGGGGCCTCCAGATGTGCTCCGTTGGACTAAAACAACCAACTTTTGGCTATAACCTATGTATACCATGGCCCTGGGGCCATTCCCATCAGTTCTGGGCTTATATAAGCACCTTAAACCCTCTCTCTCTCTCTCTCTCTCATTCCATACGAATTTACAACTCTGGGAGAGAGAAGAGAGAAAAGAGAAGAAGAAAGTGAGGAGAAGAGAGAGAGAGTGTTGGCGTTTGCACCTGGGATTCGATCCCACCCCTCCACGTGCCAAACCATCGCTATTGTATTGCTATACCGACGATTCTGATTCCATTTTCGGGTATAACAATCCTCTCCTTTGGTTCAGAATGTGAGTGATGTGGTATTACTAATTAGTGGTCCGACCTCTTCTTTAAGAGTCAGACGACTGGTGAGGACTGTTTTTCCCTTGCACTAAGGGAAGTTCTTAGTAATTTGTGTAGCTCGGATTAAAAGAGAGAGAGAAAAAAAAAGAGAGAGAGAGAGAGAGATTTTCTTCTCGATCTAGGGAAGCTCTTCCATAGTAGAATTCATGGTAGATGACTTTTTTTCCTTGCATTAAGGGAAGTCGTCGTAGTTGATTTTTCAGCTCAGATAGTCAAAATTTGAAAGAAGTTCTCTTCTCCTGACTTAGGGAAGTTCTTTTATTGTAGAAATCATCAAATAGTAGAAAGCACGGTAGTAGTGTCGCGAGCACCTTTTTCTCTTTTAGAAAGGGAGGTCACCCTTGTTGAGTAGGTCGATCAGTCGACACGCTCCTAGTCGGAGGACTTTTTGAGTTCTTAAGAGTAGTAGATATTCAAGTGGTCAGCATTTCATAGGCGAGATAAGAGCCCCCCCCCCCCCCCCCCCCCCCATGTCTTCTAGTCGATACGTCCCTCAGTATTTGATGTCAAGGTCGAAGTTGGCCAATGAGCCTTATTATCAAGCTTGATTAATTGGTTCAACTCGGCTTCTTTCAGTACATACTCTGCCTTGGTGTTCAAGGGAATGTACCGATGGAAGCGACTTTCTAGATGTCGGTTGGTATAATAGCCTCGGTCTTGATCGTCCTCTTTCTTTCTTTTAGAATTAACGGCAGAATACTCCCCTTTTTCCTTTCACTTCCTATCCTCAGTTGAGTTATTTCCTCTTCGAGCAACTCTTCGTGAACTAAAGATCTCATCAGCATTGGAATATTTTTTAGTTCGGTTACGTAGGGTGAGATGGTAGTCGGGGGTTTCTTACCAATAGAGAAGATGAACTTTCCTCGTTTGAGGCCGGCTACCATGGCGGTGAGAGCTATTTGGTCGGAATAATCGTCGACCTAGACAACTTCGGCATTGAAACAGATGAGGTAGTCTCTTAACAACTCGTCCTCCCACTGCTTGATATTGAGAAGATGAGCTGATGGCTTTCTTCTGTCTCTCCCACCAATGAACTATGTGAGGAAGGCTTTGCTGAGCTACGAGAAGGAATTGATGAACCTCGGCCTCAGCTACCTAAACCACTGTCAAACAGCTCCTGATAAAGTCAGGAAGAATACTCGGCATATTACGGGGCACGAGGCGCCATAAAGCTCCATTCAGGCTTTGAAGGACTCGAGGTGCTCGGTCGGGATCGGCGATTCCACAGTAGAGGGTCATCTGCGGCATCCGGAACCTGGGCGGAAGCAAAGATGACATAATTTTATCGGTGAATGGTGGTTCAGTTTCTCCTAACCTGACTTCTACTGAGGTCGGCACTCGACCACAGTAGGCTTGTCTAATGTCTCTGATCTGCCTCGAATTTTCCTGAGCTCTGCCTCCCAAGGGCCCTTATTCTTGTCCACTGCTTCGGGGACTTTTCCACATCTCTTCCTCTTTAGCGTGGGGCCCAGGTCCGAGTTTGCGAGCGTTGTTGCTCCCGAAGTGTGGGAAAGAGCCTGGGCTAGCAGCTTAGGAGGTTGTTTGTTTCTCCGCGAGTTAACTGGTGCTTAAGGTGGCGCAGCGGTAACACCCTCCTCTGCATTGCGATCGAGGGGTGGATTCTGACTCTCCAAGAGTTACATGAGTCAATCAATGTTTTTATTCAGGGCTTCGACTCGGTTCTCCAAGGAGACTAATCGACCGCCCCGGGTACGGGATCGAGGAGCGGGCGTTCGGGAGTAGAGTCTGCCCGCTGCTGTTAGGGCTCCCAAGGGCCCTTATTCTTGTCCACTGCTTCGGGGACTTTTCCACATCTCTTCCTCTTTAGCGTGGGGCCCAGGTCCGAGTTTGCGAGCGTTGTTGCTCCCGAAGTGTGGGAAAGAGCCTGGGCTAGCAGCTTAGGAGGTTGTTTGTTTCTCCGCGAGTTAACTGGTGCTTAAGGTGGCGCAGCGGTAACACCCTCCTCTGCATTGCGATCGAGGGGTGGATTCTGACTCTCCAAGAGTTACATGAGTCAATCAATGTTTTTATTCAGGGCTTCGACTCGGTTCTCCAAGGAGACTAATCGACCGCCCCGGGTACGGGATCGAGGAGCGGGCGTTCGGGAGTAGAGTCTGCCCGCTGCTGTTAGGGCTGGGTACCCTACTCGGCTAATGATTCAGGAAGAGTTGGGATGGCTGCAATAATGTCAGCTAGAGCTTTCTTCTTTCCTTTCTCCATTGTGGTTTTCTAGTAAAGTAGGAACGACTTTAATGTTGTTCCCACAGATAGCGCCAAACTGTCGATGCAAAAATCTGGTCCACCCTTTTTAGACCTTCAAGTACCTACACAAGAAGAAGACAAAGGAGACCCTGGCTAGAGCAAGGGACCCTCCGATGCCAAAGTCAGGCTATGAATCTGGGTTTGGTAGTATCGAGAGATTTTGGGTGAGAGATTCTGTGTACCTTTCACCATTAGAGATGCTCCTATTTATAGTTGAGAAGAGGCGGTGACGTAGATGATATCTCCCTATTTAGTAGGGACGTACCGTGGAGGGAATTGAGTCCCAAATATGTCGGGATGAACTCCCGAGATCCTCGACAAAGATTTGGGGAGATCCGTATTCTGAGTGCGTTGGAATTGCCCTCGAGATCTTCAACGAAGATCACGGGCTGGTCTTCGGATAAGACCTGATTAGTAGGAACTAGGGATGGCGCGCAATAGGAGGTCGAGGCCGACTTGACCGGGAGTAATATGTGAACCTAGAATCTTTGGCAAGCCCTGACCCTTCTCTCTGTGCCGTGTAGATTGCTGGCCTGCCATCCTGCCCTCATACTTCGTGTTAGGGTAGTGAGGTTGAGTTCTTTATAGAATTCGGATGAAATATGTTGTGGGGAGTTGAACTCAAGAGTCTGAGGTGGTCTTGGCCGACCTGGATACTTGGATGAGCTTTGAGCCTCCCCTTATCATTGGGTAGATGGTCGACTTGCCGACCTGTCTTCATACGTAGTAGGTGACGGACCTCCTTAGTGGAATTCAGATGAAATACAAGGAGATCTTCCTTGGCCATTGAGGAGCTCATTGGTCATGACCAGCGCTGGTCGACCTCGTGTCTCGCATAGATGTCTGAGCTGACCTCTTCTCTTTAGCCAGTCCATTTTTATCCATAACATACGCCGTTCACTTATTTTGCCAATTCATTTTAATGCATGAGCCCAAAAATGAATCCAAAATTTGAGGCAAATCTAAATCTCAGATGAACCACGGTACAAGAAATAGTAAAAATTGAGGCAGATTTAAATGTTAGATGAACTACACTATAAAAATAGTGATGATTGAATACCCAATATTGAAAACTTCCTAGGGCTTATAACCTATTGATTAGGTCAGCGGACCTGGACGAAGGGAAAACACAAACATCAACTTGATCCAGAACTTTTGTGGCACTTCGAAGTTTTTAATGGTTGGCGTTCAATGGCCACTATTTCATATGATGTGGTCCACTTGATATTTGGATCTACTTCAGTTTTGGGCTCATGCCTTCAAATGAGCTAGAAAAATGGATGGACTGTGTGGACATAGACATTATGGTGCAGTCCATAGAGCTTTTCCATCACCGACTGAAGGGGTCACTACCCGAATCCAAGATGTATGGGAATCCAACCCGTTGGCAGGAGCGGATTCGGTGGTTCCGTGTAACAATAGACCTTGGTGCTTCCCGGACTTTAGGGCCACTCAAATGCATGTGTTTTGTTTCACGCGTTGGTATACTCTCCAGCCTAAGGGGGCGTTTGGATCCTAAGTTGCTTAAGATAAGTTACTTATTTTAAAAGTAGTTTATCTTAGTTTCTACTTATTAAGAAGATATATATGTTTGGCAAACAACATACTTATCATCTTCTCCTCTCTATCTCTTGATGCCTCTTTTCAGAAACTTATGAAAAGTAAAGAAGATAAATAAATTAATTAAAGTGATTATATACTTATAAGTAAAAAAAAGTTCCATATAACTAATCATAAACCTAACTTATGTGAAATACTTTGGTAAACAACATACTTATTAGCTTCTCTTCTATTTCATCTTTATTATACCTTTTTCAGCAACTTATGAAAAAGTAGAAAAGCTAAAAAGGTTAGCTGAAGTGATTAAGTACTTTTAATTAAAAAAGCTACTTATAACTAAACATAAACCAAACTTATTTGAAATAAGTTAGTATAAAAGATTAAAAAAAGGTAGTTAAAGTTATTACATACTTTTAAGTAAGAAAGTTACTTATCAAACTTATTAAAAATAAGTTACTTATCTACTGTTGTAAGTAGAAAAAGTAACTTATTTGGTGGTATCCAAACAGGCCCTAAACCCATCCAAATGCCCAAGAACCGAATGCCCTTAATAAGGAGTTCGAGCTCCAACAGTCAAAAAATGGATAGATAACGGCTCAGTTGATGGCATCAAGTAGGGCTTCAATGGCATTGAGAAAATTGGGTTTCCAGCTGAATTGTTCCTAAACAGTTTACACACTACTACCCAATGACATCGAGTGGTTTTCGATGCCATCGAGGTATCCATTCGATGTCATCGAAGGTTTCTCGATTAAATTAAGAAACTCATATATATATAAAATCATATCTTGTTGGACATATCTGAGTTACCTACTTGATTCCATTGAAGACCCCTGGACTACTAAATGAGATTGAGCACCACTCGAAATCTCCTATTTTGGGCATACGATTTCACGACAGCTTTACACCTTTTATGCCTGTACTTATCATATTCCAATTAAGCTTCTAAGGCTAAGGGATAACTAACAAGGTTTACCTATGTAACGTCCTAGATTTTCGTTATTTTGGATTTTCAAAAATCTTTGAATTTTTTTGCTATAATTAGCTCACGTTGTCACTGACTGACCCTTAATGCTCGAGGTGAGCACGTGGGTGGTATTGATAAAGAACCATACAAATCTGATTAATCAACTGTAGCAAGCTAGCGAATCTATCCGATCACTTAAACATCGAGTTTAGCCACGTGATTTGTTCACATAGAGCCCAAATCTAGTCGACCTATCACTGACTAATCAAGACAACATAACTAAATAAAGACCTACCAAAAGCAGAGACAACTAGGGGTGAAATCTTAATTAACAATCCAAATCAACTTAGTTACTCATTTATCCTAAGAACCAACGATTTAGAGTGATCACGATTGAATCTCCATTTTCGCTAATTTCGAACAGGCCACACTATAAACTTAGCTAATCCAGACATTAATCATTGCGAACAAGAAATCTTCATACCTAATTCATTCAAAAAATGCCCTGATTATCCGAATAAGCTCTAGACCGCTCATTAGTGGACCACTGAACCCAAGGCTATAAAAAGATGTTCGTCTTAGTGGGCTTAATGTACATCGCAGGTGGTGAACCAAGAAAGTGCCCAGAACTGCTCAACTTGGGCTGAAGGCCGGGAGCATGGGATGTACAAATGCCCTAGGCAGAAACCTAAAATTTAAGTGAATTGGGCTCTATGCTCTTCCGCGAATTTGTGACTTTTTGACCGTTGGATTCTAACCAAACTCAAGTTGTGAGTTGAGGATATTTCCCCGCACTTATCTGTATAGTCACAGCCCCGATCGATCACCAACAACCATTAATCATAAGTGGGCCCCCATGGCTAATCAAAATGTTCGATCATCACCTGGTTGTAACCAAACATAGATCATGTAGTAGGGCACCTGTTCCATAGTGTAGATAGGTCAGTGGGCCCCCGGAAGGCCCTGTAAGACTAGAACAACCTCCCCCAGGGTAGTTTTATTTTTTAAAAAGGGGCACTGGGGTTATTTGTGCACATTATGGCACTATAAATAGCCCCTCATTTCAACCCTCTCACTCCCATATGAATTTTTCATTTACAATTTGAGAGAGAGAGAGAGAGGAGAAGAGGGGGAGGAAGTGTGGGAGAGGGTTGATTGGAGGATTCACCTCGTCTCTACTAGCCGGCAACATAGTCGCGACCGCACTGCATCGCCGGAGTCACTCCGACAACCATTGAAGGTAATTAATGAATCCCCTTTTGAGATTTGAGTCTTAAAGGTTAAATGCATCGATCCTTACAAGAGAATTGCAATGGTATAGGGCATCGGTGAATCGTCCCACAAAGTCTTCGCCCTACAGTGAGTCTGGATTCGACGAATCAACCTGAGGTGCAGACCATTATGCCTAAGTTTCCATTTATTGACCCCTGAGGGTCTCAATTAATGATTTCTTGTGGTGAATGGTTTGTAAATAGTTAGCATGACCATATTTCATGTTTGATTATAATAAGTGTCATTGCTTGTCTAAGCATGCTCACATGTTTGATAAAATGCCTAAGTGATTAAATGTGTTATTGTAATGATGCTCACATATTTGATTGAACACTAGATTGAATGTGTCGATGCTTACGTGTTTAATTAAATGCTCCAGTGAATGTATTACTCTATTGAGGCTCACATGTTTGATTAAATGCCCGAGTGTTTGCGTTGTTGAATCTATGATTCTTATGAAACCTTGCAATGATCGCATGATGAGTTGCTAAGTCTGTAGTGATATTGGAGTTTCCTACGATGTTAGGTCAATCGGCTAACCGCCCAAACTATAGGGAGGCACAGTTAAATCGGACACCTTAGACTTGTTCAATCGACCCAGGTCCAACACAGACGACCGACAGTAGCTGGACTACACGGGATGCTTGCATCCAATGTCAGTCACGCCGGAGTGCCCCAAGTAGATCGAACCAGCCTAAAAGTCAACTGGCCACTTATGTTTCCCATGTATGACAATGTTGAGGGTCAAATATTGCATCTTAAACCCCATTAATACTTGATTTTACGTACATGATAGTGTTTAATGTCCTATTTTAATCATGTTTTTATTGCAAGGTGAATTTAAGAGCTTGGACTGAAAAAGGGCACTAAAAGCATGGATTTAACACTCAGAAGTCACCAAGGCAAGCGACGGATTCCAGGGGACCAAGATCGAAGAATTTACACGCCAAAGATCCGAGAAAATCAAGAAATTGACGTTAAAGGAAATTGAAAGTCATCCTGAATGCAAGATCACAGGGTTCCCACCATCCGTTTGGATCGAAACTTTATATTTGGCCCGAGGACCATAAATTAACCGTACACGTCGAGTTTCAGCCATTGGATCCTTGTGGAAGTGGCCCAACGATCAGATCAGCCCATGAATCTTCGATTTGGGGCCCACCTGACTCTGGATGTGCCTCAATTTCAATTTCAACCGCTTAAACTAGATGGCAAAATGGATGGACAGAGCAGATTTCGCATATATATCACAGTGGGCCCTACACTAGTGCGAGTGTGCACATGGGGTGTGCACGTCCGTACCTCACCAGACCAAGAGATCCGGTCAGCGAGCGCTGACCCAACCCGCGCCCAACGTCTCGCTAGAGAGCGGATGTTCATTCCGCTGTCGTACATAGTGGGCCACCATGATCGTCCATTCGGATGATCCGAGACGTTCATTCAATCCACGGGATGGTCGCGACTACAACCATGCTGACCTTTTGGCCCCATGCACGTGTATACACCTAGATCGTCAGAAAATGCAGGATGAACGGCAAGTTGATTTTATAGAGTGGACCGCACCAAAACTCGACCAAAACTACTACTTTCTGACTAAAATTTTGTCAGGAATCCAATGGTCGGGGTGGATTCTTCCAAAAACGCCACTATGGTGCCTACCGAGAGCCCAGCGCAACTCACGTAAGCCTTACGCGCGTCCGAAAAATCCAAAAATTTGGGGGAGTTGTGGGCCATGATCATCAATCATTTTGAAGATCTGGACCGTCCAGAAGAGAGAGAAGAGGGCCAATGTGACGCCCAGTCACTGTGGTCACATGTGGGCGGGTACATGTGGGCGGGCCCCAAGATGGATGGCAGGCTAGTGTGCACACAGTGAAGGTGAAACTTTGTCCCACATCAGAAGTGTTGTCTAAAGTTGTGGTGGTTATATGTGGAGTTGTCACTCTATACTGTATGAGGCCTTTTGAGGAAAACTCCAAGAACAAAATCGTGCGGGCTATGCCCAAAACGGACAATATCATACAGTGTGGGCATAGGCTGTTACAGTTGGTATTAGATCATAACTTGGGAATACCTGAGATCACATCACATATCTACTATGAACTTAAAATGAATAGGTTCCGAGTCTGAATAACTTAGCGATTTTTCAACATAGACCCGTAACATTTATGCCTTCGAGAATTCTCAAGGCTGATAGGCCCTTGGTCCTTCCTGTATGACGGAACGGTTAGAAGAACGACCCGAGAGAATCCCGCTCCACCACCTGCGACTCCAGCTTCTCCACCTGCTACTCTCGCTCTACCACCCGTGACTCCCTCTCCACCATTGGATATCCCTGTTTTTTAGCCCGAGGATGCCACTCCCTTACTTGAGACCGGTGCGAATCCGACCGTACCCGTGAGTGCCACCCAGGTGCAGTAAATGTTTCAGGCGATGACTGATATTCTTCAGGGTCAGAGCAGGCGTTCCACTGTTACACCAGCTGAGGCCGAGCAGGAGCCTGCGAGCGCCCTTCTCAAGGGCTTTCGACAGCACGATCCCCCACGTTTCCAGGGCGAGCAAGACCCTACTGCAGCAGAGATATGGTGCTCCGATGTGGAGAAGATATTTGACACCATGAGATGCACGACCCAACAGCGAGTCCCATTAGCTGTATTCCTTTTCCAGGGTAAGGCTCAGCATTGGTGGGCAACTGTAGCCCGATCGGTAGTAGCCGATTTTGAGTGG
This sequence comes from Magnolia officinalis, assembly GCA_021015155.1. Lineage (NCBI taxonomy): Eukaryota > Viridiplantae > Streptophyta > Magnoliopsida > Magnoliales > Magnoliaceae > Magnolia > Magnolia officinalis. The sequence continues at coordinate 46,571,037 of JAJHSJ010000006.1, forward strand.
ACCTGGGAGGACTTTGTAGACCGGTTTGACCGGAAGTTCTTTCCCGAGCATGTGTGACAGGAGCGCGCACTAGAGTTTGAGACTCTGGTCCAAGGGGACATGACTGTGTCCCAGTATGAGGCTTGTTTCATCGCATTATCGAGATTCGCGACGTATCTTGTTGATGATGAGGGGCGGAAGGACCGCCGTTTTGAGAACGGTTTGTGTCCTACCCTCAGGAGTTAGGTGATCGGACACATGCTTCCGACATTCAGCAGATTGTGGAGAGGGTACAGATCTACGAGTCAGATTGGGCCAGTTTGCAGAGAGCCCGTGACCTATGGGGAGATCAGAAGAGGAAGGAGCCCTCCAGTAGCTCCCAGCCACAGCAGCCTTGTCCACAGCAGCGACGCACGACCCGCCCAGCATTCCGAGCACCAGTGACACCCCCAGCACCACCTTCGGGACCGTTCACAGGTACCTGCTTTGGATGTGGTAGGACAGGACATCGCGTGCACGAGTGTCCCCATTCGCAGCAGCAGCAGCAGTCGAGGGCACCGCATCCACCTCCGTGACAGCCATCACCGCATCAGCAGCAGCGACCTCAGCACCAGCCTCCGGGACCTCCCCCGCAGCAGCAGAGACCTTAGAGAGGACCTGCACCTCCCCAGCAGGCCCAGGGCAGATTTTATGCTGCCCAGCAGGACCCTCAATCGTCAGGAACAATCGTCGACGATTCGTGTGACTTGGCCCCTACACCGTCTTGCTAGATTGCTCATGAATGATGCGTCTTGGGAGTTAAAGCTTTAGATTCGTGGGTGTTATTCCCATCCCTTAGGTGTTTGATTATGATGATATGTTGTGTTTTGACTATATATGATGTTATGTTCCCTATTCCCTTATGAGTTATGGTTAGTTGTGATAATGGTGTAAATTTTGAGGACGAAATTTTTATTAGGTGGGGAGAGCTCTAAGACCCGTATCCTAGACTGTACTGTTCCGTCGGCTTTTGCGATCCTTCCCATCGAATTCTGGCAACCTGCGACATATAATCAATGTTTGTGATCGACCCTAAGTCGTATCCTGTAGAATTGAGTCGGCTTAATTCTAGACTTGTATCATTGCGACCGCACCGTCGCCGAGGTTCCGACGCCGTGTCTTACGCACCGATCCGATACCCTGGCCGAGAGATGTGGGCCGACGTTTATTTCAAAGAAAACACCGCGTATTGCAAATTCCAAGAGAATCTCTACAACATATCACATCCATCAATCAATCAATCCCATCAAGGGTACACCATCACCTCACACCAATCCCCAAGCAACCCATAAGTCAAAAGTTTCTTACACACCTCATACCCTTCTTACATCATCTACCCCGAAAGTCAACAAAGTCCTTATACACCCATCCCTCTCTCCCATCCATCACTTCATCACCCATCTCTCACATCTCCTTACAACCCTCTCTCTTTCCCTCATTTCCCAAGCAACAAATCCTAAGCAAAAGAGGTGCACATGTCCAAGCTCTTCCATGTGAGAGAAAAGTGATTTTTGGTGGCCCACTTTCCTATCCCTTTAACCTTCATCTTAGCCCTTCATTTCTCATCCTCTCCATTAAAGTGAAGCACAAGGAGAATGGCGTTCCAACGGACCAAGAAGATCGACGGTGGGTGCTCATTAGGCTAGATTGATGGTATGGATCTCACTTTGGACCCTAGGTGTGGCCGATGGCCCATGCTCATGATCGTTCTATGATGGAGCCATTTTCCATGGACCCCATCATGATGTTTATTTTTCCCTTGCATGAAAAGAGATCATCTAGACCGTCCATTTTGGGTGGAGAAGGGATCTCCGCCGTTGATCCTTGATTTGGTAGGCCCACATGTATTGGGACCCACTTGATGTATGATTTCTTACAAGGGAGGGCTCATAGTGGCGGAGCCCTCTATCACATGCGTCCCACTCTATTTCTCTCTCTCTCTCTCTCTCTCTCTCTCTCTCTCTTTCCCCTTTTGTGATGATATGGTTGTGTGGCCCACTTGGATGGACCCCACCTTGTATATGTGTTGTATCTATACCATCTACCATTTGGTGGCCCACCTAAGCAGGGCCCACCTCAATGCATGTGCCATACCCAAACCGTCTAGCGTCTAGGGACGCTGGACATGAGTTAAAACACAAATATGAGCTTGGTTTAAGACATTTTGGGGTGGGCCACTTGTATAGGCCCCACCTTGATGTATGTTTTTAATCCAAGCCGTCCATTCCATCCCTTAGATCATTTTAGGCGTTGAGCCAAAAAATGAAGTCCATCCGATCTTCTGGTGAGCCATAACATATAAAACAGTAGTTTCTATTGTTGAAAACCACCCTGCCATTTCTATACACTGAAAAATATCAAATATCGGGCTTGTTTGGCTTGTCTTGAACTATGGGAACCAGTGGACGGGGTGGATTCAGCTGATGTGGGCCCCACATACAAAAAACCCCAAAAAAATAGATTTCAAATAAAATAAAACAAAATGCAGCAGACGCTGTTGCTGTCAGAGGAGAAGGCAACGCCTGCTGCTGGCGGGCGGACGACAGGGACCCACGGCCCCCAGCCGTGGGCCCCACCATGATGTTTGTATGTCATCCAAACCATCCATTTGGTGGGACCCTCCCTGAAGTGGGCCCCCTCCAAAGGTCAGGCCGATCTGACGCTCAGGTGGCCCACATCATTGGAAACAGTGGGATTGAACGTCTGCCCTTGAAACCCTTTTATGAGCCACAAAAGTTTTGAATCATTGTGAAATTTGTTTTTCCTCTGCATATGGGTCCACGTGACCTTATCAACGGTTGGATGCCAAATAAACATTTTGGTGGGCCTCACGTGGGACCCACAGTGATGCATGTTGTAACGCCCTGAAAATCGGGGGTCGAGTAGTAACTCAACTCTCGAGTTCCAGAACATCAATTATGCAACATAGATAATGATGATTAAATGTTATCTGCATTAATGTAGTGAACATGAGTGAGATTAAGCCAAAACAGCATATCATACTCCAGAGACAGTTAAATTGCAAGCGAAAGACTGTGATAGATATATAAAATGTATAAAAACTGTGGTGAGTCTCTGGAGTGTGATAACATTACCAGGTTAAATAATTACAAGTATAGTTCCAAAATATACCAAATGTGTAAGAGTAATGGCTTCTATCCCAAGTACCATAGCCCCGTCAATACAATACCAAGTCTTCATAAACCTGACAGAGAACAACATGTAGGAGAACTCCTCCACATCACAATAGTCGGTCTCTGCTTCATAAGCATCGCCATCACCTGAAACTCAACAAATCTGGTTGGTGTGTACAACACCGTCCCGTAACGTGGGAGTGAGTAGCTAACTCAGTGGAACAATAAGGCATAAGTTATCATGTTATCAATTCAGTCAAGCAGTAATGATAAAGCAGTAAAATCAAACATTTCTAACTACTCTTATTAATGCAAGTATGAATGTAGTCATAATGGATGCCCTCATTGACATACTCCCTCATGCGACACCCTCTTCGTTCGCGGCATGCTTTCATCCCTCAGTGCTCCACATCTACCAGGCACATGCAATGCATGATGAGCATGATTACCGAGTTTTTTTATTAGTCCATTTCAAACAGCAGGATTGAGAAACTAAGGTACCTCCCTTGTATCATTCCCAAACATGATCCATTCTAGGGTCGTCAGTCCTAGAAATCTCATACGATGGTGTGTTTCTAGGTCAATGCAAGGGCTGTCAGGGCTGTTACACGAAATCGTTGCACCACTCCTCCATCACCTTATCAATATAGGCCTAGTTTATACTCTGTTACTACGAGAAGACTCATCACCTCACCGCAGATTCAGAGTATGCTCGAGGTCACTACAAAGGGTTGTCAGGGCTGTTACACTGAATCGTTGCACCACTCCCCCATCACCTTATCAATACAGGCCTAGTTTATACTCTGTTACTACGGGAAGACTCATCGCCTCACCGCAGATTCAGAGTATGCTTGAGGTCACTACAAAGGGTTGTCAGGGCTGTTACACGGAATCGTTGCACCACTCCCTCATCACCTTATCAATGTAGGCTGACAGCACGAATATAGTGTCTCATACCACCATAATCGGCTCACGAGTCTGGTTGCTCACTGGTCACTACGGGGAGGCACGTGGCCCCAACGTAGGCCGACAGCTCGACTACAGTGTCCTATACCACCATGCCCGGCTCATGAGTCTTAGCGGATCGAGGTACCATGGTTAAAAGGGATTTCACTGGTAAGTTTGGTACCCTAGGTTCAAGCAGTAGCGTCCAAACATGGTGATCATACATAAGACAGATCGGGTTGCTTGACGGGCTCGGCTAGCTCGAGCGCACAACAAGTTGAACGACATGAAGTGCATAAGCACTTCGCGTGGCCAACCACTATCGCCAATCGAAGTATGACTCGGGTTCGTCGAACACATCTCACTTGGCAAATGAATCTCAGCCACACATTCATTTTCGTTACTGATTGTCTGGACTATAAACATAGCCCCAAACACAATCCATTGCAGATAGATAAAACAGTAATGGATCAAGATTCAAATCATACAATTAAGTCTGGTATTATCCATTTAGGGCTGCCAGGGCTATTGCACGCACTCGTTGCTCCACTCCCCCATCGCCCATGATGGATCATACAACGTAAATATGAATTTAAACATATGCATTACATAGATAAAATCATAAAAGCAGTTGAGCATGTTATGAAGCACAACACAAGCATGAGTTTGTACATATTCAATTCCTAATCACACAGATATCTAAAGAAATCATACACATAGTTAAAGAAGTTGAGAATCATATCTCAACACCCTTAAACATTACAATTTACTAATTACTACCCATTCAGACATTTCAACAAACACTTTAAAATACATACATCAACATACGTGACATATGTTGATCACATAGGCATTTGGCCAAATCCTTTCACTAGGGGGTTGCCCCAATCATAACACGCGTACACCCACGACGGATAGTCATGGAAAGTAGGAATCCAAGTTCCATATTCATTTGAACATTTTCACAAATACTTGGGCTACACATTTCACAATATATAACATATAGTGGCCGTGGTGTGATTCAGGGCAAATCCTTTCGTCAAACGGGTATCGCCATTACAACAATCATATATCCATGACAATTAGTTATGGCGAGCACGAATGAGAATTTTATACTCATTCAGTCATTTTCACAAACACTTAGAATACACTATTACAACATACATGGTGTATGTTAGCAAAACATGTATTAGGGCTATCCTTTCACCAGGCAAGTATTTTATCCATGTATAATATATTTATACAACAAATAATCATGGCAAATACATCTCCAAAATTTATATGTATACGGTACATTCTAGAATACACACTTTCAACATACATAATGTATATAAGCAAAACATGTATTAGGGTGAGTCTTTTCGCCAAACAAGTAATTTATCCACATATAATATATTCATACAACAATTAATCATGTCAAACACATTTCCAAAATTTGTACGTATACGGTACTTTCTACAAATACCTAGAGTATGTAGAATTCCATATTTTTCATCTTTAATCGAAACGGAAAACAGACAGCACTTTGTACATGTGCAATTGCATGTAGATCATGAATCTATCATTATCTGACATTGAAAGCGTTGAAAACCATAACCTATACACCTAAAGTCCGCACCTTTTGTCGTAGAATCGTAATGGATCCGATAGGTTTGCTAAGCTTCCGTATTCGGCAGTTTGGCAACCTATAGAACGAAATGGGTTAGCTATTTCATAACCTACAACTATCAAAACCCCAAAACAGATTAGGGTTAGGGTTTCTTACCTAGAAACGGAGCCGGAATCGCCGGGAAAGCGATAAGAACGGAGTGGTGGAGCATGGATAGTAGCAGGGAAGAGTGGCAGGGAGAATCTCCCACAACTCCTACACTTTCTATCTCTTTTCTCTCTTCTCTCTCTAGGGTTTCTCTCAAATTCGTATGGCTACAATGAGAGAGGGTTTAAGGTCCTTATATAGCCTAAAAACTAACCGAAATAGACTCCAGGTCAAAGTATACTTAGGTTATAACCAAAGTGAGCTGGTTTCAGCTCAACGGAGGACTTCTGGCGGGCCTCCTTGAGCCAAAGGTCGGACTTAAGCTCACCGACACCAGATCTAGGTGGAGTTAAGTTTTTGTTTCGGTCGGGATTCCAGATCACACGTGGCGGACCAGTTTCAGTTCAACGGTCAGCGGATCTCGATCGGAGATTTCGAGTACATGTAAATGTGTATGAAATTTCTCCTGATCCGAGGGTGTAATTTGGTCTGATTCTGATGGTCTGGTTACTTACAAAATGTTCGCAAGCGACACGTGCTAGATCACTATTCCAGATATTTATTTTGTAAAGAAAATAAGAGTTTTCACACTCTCTCGCTCCGGACTCGAGCGAACAGTCGTGGGACACTGTCTCGATTTGATTTTCGAGATGGTTGTCAGGCCCAACGAGACGGTCCTAAGTCCTTAACTTCGTAGTGTTCGGACTCCCGATGTATGGTCTAGACTTAATACGGAGTTTCAATGTGTTCCCGAGAGCAGTCGGGTAATGACTTTGATCCTAGACTTTAGGATAACCTAGCGTCAATGATTCTACAAGTTTTAGGTCTTGCAGATCGTATTTAAAGTGATTGGTGCTAATTTCACAGGTACTCTAGTTTAACACTGGCTAATTCTTGCCTAATTTCTAAAGGATTTAGTCCTGAGTAATTTCTGTCTGAGGTGGTACCTGGACCTTTGTAGTTTGTATATAAAGTGATCCAAGTTATACTACTTAGCTAGTTTAAGATAGTGTCTAGGGTGAAAGTACTTAGAAAATTTAAAGAACAAGGTGGTGAAGGGTGGGATTTGTGAAGAAAATGGTTTGAAAAGGGATTTGAGGCTTTAATCGAGTGTTTGAGAAGTTAAACCGGTGTTAGGATTGACTCATCACCTAAGGACGTCTAATTCCAGGTTGGGAAAAATCCGGGCTGTTACATATGTATTTCATTCTCACTGTCCACTGACGATGGACGGTGAACCCCCCAGATGATTTATGTGTTCTATCCACACCATCCAGGGGACGGTGTGTGTACGTGTGTGTGTGTGTGTGTGTGTGTATATATATATATATAATATTATGTTATATATAATATTGTATATATATACTATATATAAATTATATATAATATACAGGATGGTGGGCCTTCATGTGGACCCCCACCATAATGCATGTGCTGCATCCAAACCATCCAGCCACTTTGAAAGCTCATTTTATGGTATGGGCTAAAGAATAAGTCAGATCTAAAGTTCAAGTGGACCCCACCATTTTAAGTAGTGGACAATGACGTCCACCGTTCAAATTTTCTAGGGGCCATAGTAGTTCCCTATTAAGCTGATAATTGTTTCCACTTCATCTATCACTATGTTAATCTATGAACGGGTTAGAAGGGAAACATATGTTATGGTGGGCTTTAGGAACTTTAAATGGTGGAAATCATTATCACCACTCTTATTTGGTTGTGGTCCATTTGATGTGCATATGGGGCTCAATTGGTGTGGCCCATCTGATATACATAAGGCCCATGTGATTGGGCCCATTCAATGTATTTATGGCCCGTTGTTAAGGCCCACTTTGATATATATGAGGCCCATGTTACGAGGCCCATTGTGATGTTTTCAAAGGCCCATGGGATATGGCCCATTGCAATGAACATAAGGCCCATTGATGCGGCCCACTTGATTTATATAAGGCCTATATGAGGCGGCCCATTTGATGTATCTGAGGACTATAGGTCGAGGCCCAATGAGATGTATATAGGTCCATTGCAATGTGTGATTCCCCATGGTTTGTGTAATGATATTTTATGGCGGGCCATGCCTTGGGAGCGATGTTGGTTTGACGTCTACATTGTAAGAATAATGTTGGTTTAATGTCCGCATTATAAATCTCCCTAGGACCCATTGATAGGCCCATACTGGTTATGTGTAGGCCGGCTAGGCCTATCTTCGGTGTAAGGATAGTTCATTACTTTATAGCATGCTTAGTACACTTCCATGATTCATGCGCATACGCATCATATGTATGCTTGATATGAGGAATGTTTGATCATAGCATAAGCCGTTGGGCTGAGACATTTACGGGACTCCTTATGAGACGGAGTGCCCCACACGAGCGCGTGACACGCGCGAGATTGCTGCATGACTGACGGTGTGACTCATGCATTTTGCATTGTGTGTCGTGATTCACTACACGCCTTAGCGACATCGGGGCTATGGCCTCCACAGGCACATCGTGGATGGTCATATCGGATATTGGAAACATTGGCTCTAACATTGTGGGCACTTAGGATGTCCTTGGGTGAAAATCTCAGAACCTTTTTGGTACTAGAGGATGCTCCAACGTTTAGACCGAGTGGATACACAAGCGCCCGAGTGCCAAATACCAGTAGGCAGCGTCTCCCACTGTGTCATGGTCGGTTGGAAGGGGGTGTGGCCTTATCCGCCCGAGTGAGGGGCTATAAGCTAGGCTAAGTTTGACCAGCTCGCAAATGAGTCTGCTATCGATGAGCTGGGTAGGTATTGACAGATTACTGGTCAGGCGGATAGTGTGGTCTCTTCCGCTTGCTTGACTGTGTAGCTAGGGAGGAGGCAGTCAGTGTGAGGTGTACTAGACCCCGGTTATATCCATAGAGGAACTGTATTGATTCGTGTACTTGATGAGTACTGATACGCTTGCTTTGCATCTTGCATATGACATCTGGCTACATAGGCCTCGCATCGCATGGCCTTGGTATGGCCGATAGCATTCATGACTTGCATTACATAGCTTTGGTACAGCTGATAGCATTCATGGACTTACCACATATTTCCGCATTACTCTGATATTGTATACTTGACACTTGCCTTGTCACACACCTACACCACCCTCTAAGCTTTTGTAAGCTTATGCACGACCATTGCGTGCAGGTGTCGTTAGACAACAGCCGCACTGAGGCAGGAGCGCGTATCAGACTGTTTTGGAGTTCTTAATCACCTTGTATTTCCCTTTCAGCATTGTACTTAAAGTTTTTAATATAGTGGATATGTGGTGTTGTTGTTTTGTGACTTGATTATGCTTGTGGTTATGCTCCATTACAAAAAAAAATTATACTGAAAATTCTCCTTGTAAGATCCCAGGGTCGGAATCTGGCATATGGGCGCTGGAAGTCGAAAATGGGGTACTACGGAGGCTGTCGGCACCGGATTCGGCGATCGGAAATTTCGTGAGCCCGTTTTCCGAGTTTGGGGCATGACAGAAGTTGGTATCAGAGCCGAGGACGGCTCTGCCCTCGGTGGGGGATATTGTGATGCCTCGTCACTGTGGTCACATGTGGGCAGGCTCCAAGATGGCTGATAGGCTACTGTGTGGCTGGCATGCTACTGTGTTGGCAGGCTACTGTGCATACAGTGCAGGTGAAACTTTATCCTACATCAGAAGTCTCGTCTGAAGTTGTGGTGGTTATATGTGGAGTTGCCACCCTATACTGTATGAGGCCTTTTGGGGAAAACCCCGAGAACAAAACCGTGCGGGTTGTGCCCAGAGCGGACAATATCATATAGTGTGGGCGTGAGTTGTTACAGCCAAGACCATCACCATGAAGGCCAAACAGAGGATGGGATGGTCGTTGTTTCAAAAATCTACACTAAAAGCAACTCTATTTGTGTTTTCTTGGCTACGCATGCGTAAGGTTTCCCAGAGCAGCGTAAAAGTTCTCCACGACCGACTCTAGCCACTGCCCTACCTTGTGTTATAAAAGAGAGAGTGATTTGGACGTTAAGGGGCATCCAAGCAGCCGTGGAGGCATCTAACGTGAAGTGTGGAGCGTGGGAAGAAAGAGAGAGAGAGATAGAGAGAAAAGGGTGGACGGCCAGGAGCTCTTCTCTCATTCTTCCTTAATTTTCTTCCTTTCATGTTTATTTTTAGCCTAATCATGCCTATGATTGGCTAAACCTCTTAGCTAGGGCTAAGAGGTGAAGCTTGTAGGGAGATGGTTGGTTTTCTATTACTTTGATTCATGGTTGTTGAACTCTCTTTGATTTAAGTTTGATTATAAGGAATATTCATATTTTTCAATGGTTTGTTGTGACTTAAATTACAATAGATTTGCGATAGCTTTGAGTATGTTCTTTTCATTATAGGGTTTGTGAATTTGGGAACCCTGTTGTTCACCATCGTCTCTTGGGCATGGTTGGATGATGGAACCCTTCCTAATTTCATAACTTCCTTAGATTGATTGTGAATTGGTTAAATTCTGTTGTTTGCTTTGTCTCATGGGCATGGTTTTTTAATGGAATCAATTCTAATTCTCATGCCTATCTTCTCTTGAAAACTAGATCAAAGGAAGTTCATATATGGATTTTAATGAATTATCTTCCAATTGGATGAAGATGGGACTCTAAATCCATTTGTGTTTATGAATCAAGTATAGATCCCCCTGATCTCTACAAGTGGATCCTCGGAATCCCTAGTTTCCCACCTTTGAATTTTACAAGTTTTAGTTTAAGATTTCACCATTATTCTCTTAAAACTTCCTGATTTAGATTACATCTTCTAGTTCTAGTTCTAGTTACTTTCAGATTACGTACAAGGTTCAGTCCCTGTGGATTTAACATCGGTCTTACGGAGATTATTACTACATCGCAACCCTATACTTGGGGTGTGAACAAGTTTTTGGCGCCGTTGCTAGGGATTGACGGTTACGTTTTCTGAGATTAACTAGTTTTGGGATTAATTTAAGATTAGGTTAGGATTAGGTTTTTCTTTTTATCTGATTTTTAGAAACTAACCTAACTTTCCTCTTTTATAGGATAGACTTTCTAAATTGGTAATCTCTTTCTAGTTTTTTCTGTTTTTCTATTTTTAGATTAGGTCTTATTTTCTATTTTTAGAAAATTTCTAATTCTAGGACTTCTTTTATTTTTAGAATCTAACTTTCTAATTCTAGGTTTAGAACCTTCCTTTAGAAACTTTCTATTTTCTATTTTTTGGAACTTTTTATTTTTAGAAACTGACCTGTTTTGTTTTTCAAGTTTTAACTTACGAATCTCTAATCTGGTAACTTCTTGCAAACTTCTCCTCTTACTTTCCATATTGTTGTAGGAATGTTTTTCTTTTATTTTTAGGATTAGATTCAGAGTTAGGGTTTCGCCATGCAAGAGTGGGTACGTCAATATGCTAAGATGGATAAGAGATATTGGGAAGGGCGGTCAGATGATTATATGACGAAACTACTCACATCTCAAAATTTTTCTGAAAACATCATCGAGAATCAACTAGAATATAATGCTCCATCGGTTGAGAAGTCCTTACGTGATCATATGCAGCAGAACAATTACACCCCACGAATTAATAAAACAGTACGCGAGTGTTGGGATTATTATAACTATGTGAGTGAGAATTATTATCACCCATCAAATAAGAAGAAAACAATAAGAGATTATATTATGGTGTTGGGGTATAAAATTTGGTTAAGGGGAGAAGCTTCAAGAAGGAAAATTAGTGAAAGAAATGGAAGATAGAAGTGAATGACAGATGAGTTGCGTGGGGGCCATGTTGCGCGAGAGGTGAGTTGTGCGGGTCCACGCAACTTGTCCGTTGTCATGTTGGGCAGCGCGATTCTCTTGAGAGAGGGATGGATTAAGAATGAGAAGTGGGGGCACATGATTTGAGGGCTCACACATGCAAAAGCCTATAAATACCCCCTACCCCCTCATTTGAAAGATCGGATGCTCAGAAGACCATTGCCTTTGACAGGTACGGGAGACAGAGAGAAGGAGAAGAGGGATAGAGCGATAAAAGTGTGGACCGCACTACTTCAAGAGAGTTGCGCGGGCCCACGCAACTCCTATGAGTTGCGTGGATACTCTTTGAGGTAGCTGCTATGTTGAAATTCGGGTTATTTCAGATGTGTCAAAGGGATCCAAGCACTCTTTTATCATGCCAATAAGGGACGAAATGCACAGGAAGCCTGCATAACTCATTTCCCCTGGAGATATGAATGATATGAGCCGAAATGCTGCCGAATTTTATATTTGAGCCGATTCGATACTCGAATTTTTGTATTTTTTAATTTCGTAATCAAGGGGTTAAAAGGATGTAATGAACTCAGAATGAATAAAATTGATGATTATTCTCTTTGCTCAATCTTTTATTAATATTAAGTGAGATATTCCCCCGAATCGAATGCTTTTCGTTTCTGGTCAAAACAAAATGGTGACTCTGCTGGAAAATTCTTATCTTGCTTAGTATTGACTTAAGAATTACTTAGAGAATTTCATCACTGTTTGGCGTCTTATAAGGCACCAAAATGGCGACTCTCAGGGGGAACATCCTTCCTTTCATCTCCGGGATATAATATGTTTATGAATAAATAATAACCAATATTACATATGTTCCCTAACAATTTTTTTTTACAAGGGACGTACATATTCGAGTTCTAGATTACAGAAGATATGGCGATCTTAACAAAAGAGACGATTTTCTATTTCATACTGACAAGATTTGTAGTGGAGTATGCCTCTGACCAGCCTCGGAGCCAACAAGAGCAGCCTGTATTGAGCAGGAAAGGCAAATTTTCGGTTACTGTTGGGGTTGTAATAGTCTCCCCAATAGTGCAAGAAAATGAGAACGATTGGATAGTAGTGGCGCGTCGGAGATCGAGAGTCACAGTCAGGATAAGTCCATCAATACCAAGAACTAGGGGACCCATTACCCAGAATGCGACAAGGAAAAATCCCAAACTCGCTCTTCCAACAATATATCCAGGGAAATCTTCATCTTTGCCCTCACGCCAAGAACTCTCAGCCCTACCTACTACAAATTCTCGATGGACTAGACAACAAAAAGGTAAGTCACACGTGGAGAATTCGCCGATTTATGTGTCATCTCGAAGTCTTTCACCTCGCATTATGACGCAATCAGTTGAATCTTACGAGAGCACGAAAGGGTCAAATAGGACTCCTTTTCCAATAAGTCTCATCACACCAACCAATTCCTACTCCACACCGATGACAGCTTCGTCAAGGAATAAAGAAGCTACAATATGTATGGCCAGAAAGAGTAAAGACCTCCCGCCTACCGCTGAAGATAGACTGGAAGAAATGGCTCAAGCGCAAAAGACGTTGATGGATGAGCGTAATAATCTTCGGGAAGCTCTGGCTGCCCTCGCACACAATGTAGCCCAAATAATATCACCCCCAATGATGGCTACTATGCATGAACAGGAACAACGACCTGAAGGTTCTCAGCCGCCTAGAGTAGGGTCTCATGGATCCATTCCTGTGACAAGAATTATAACCCAGGAAGAAGTACGCTAAGTAGTTGCAGAAGCTGTCAGAATGGAAAGGGAACGTGACAGTACAGGTAGGTTCCATTATCGAACGCCGTATACGAGGGAAGTAGAAGACGTACTTTTCTCTGCTAATTTCAAACATCCTGAGTTTCAGAAATTTAGTGGAGACGGATCCCCCGACGAATATCTGATGCATTTCATCACGTCTATGGGAAATTTCTCCGATGTTCCCCAATATTGTCAACAGTTATTTGGGTCTTCCTTAACAAGCAAAGCGTTCCGATGGTATTCAAGCATGGCCTCGGAATCAATGCAGACCTGGGAACAGATGCAGGATGTGTTTATGTCAAATTTCTTTTCATCGGACAGTGATGTTAGTATTGTGGAATTAACATCTGTAAGATAGAAGGAAAATGAGTCTGTGGAGAAGTTCATTAGCAGGTGAAAAACCTTAGGGGCATCATGCCGGCAATTACTTGAAGAGAGGGAGCAAGTGAAAATGTGTCTAAGCTCCATGGACACAGGGATAACATTTGGACTCAATAGCGCCAACATAAGGACTTTTCGAGATTTGGCGACCAAAGCGCATACGTTAGAACTTAGAACTGATGACTAAAAAGATGTCAGCCTTCCAAGTTAGAACCGAAAGAAGAGGGTTGAATAGGGCAATGGTAAATGTTGTTGATCAGGAGAAAAATAAAAACACCTTCCACGACAAGAGATAAATGAGAGGAAGAGAAGACTCAGATCGGCGAAGGGACTATAAGAATGACAAGCGACTGTGGCCATATGACTCACACAAGAGTATGCATTCGAGAGAGAGGACGTGTTGCCAATGATGGGGCACTTATTGGCTGCCAGAACCATTAGGTTGCCCTCACCAAGATATTGAGAGGAAGCTGCAATGACGATACTGTCATTATCATCATTGTCTGAGGCATCAAATAGAAGATTGCTTCACACTGAAAAATATACTACAAAGAACAATACGATAAGGAGAAATAGTCCTGAAAAAGGACGACGAACAGCGACGAAAGGCAACAACAAATTTGACATCCGTAAGAGGATGGTCAGTGGCAATGGCTAGAGAAATTGATTCAGAGGACCTATCTTCTGTTGATTGCCAAAATAATGAACTTGTGGGACAGTTTATCAGTCAAAAGAAAGTTCTGGGGGCATCTGCATTCAAAGCTGCCCAATGATGGACGAATGAAGGGAAAGATCGGGAATTGCCACATAAAGCATTTTCTATCAATAGGCTTATATTTGGTTTATCGACGATAAGCCAATTTGAAGAACAACAATAATTTTGGTTTGAAAAGGTATCAACATTATACCTCCAAAACCAAAAGGGGGCAAGATAGGTTATAAGAAAAATCATCATAGAATGTATTTCCCTTTCTATATAAATGGAATGCAGGTTTTCAAGTGTGCCAATGATTATTGCTAATGATTATCGCCAATGACCATAGCCAATCGCCAATCGCCAAATGGTCATTATTAAAGCGCCAGTGACCACCGTCAAAGTTGCTACCAAAGCTGTTACTATTGTTATCATCTTGTTAGCACAAGGCCGTTTAAATTTATCAAAATCAATAGCACCGCCATGCTGATATACTATCATAATTGTAAAATTGCGTTTCATTATCATCAGCAAATGCAGTATATTAATTTCGATTTATTATTCCAGTAAGGCCAATTCATCTTTTACAGGTGGTAGTAGGGGAGTTGTGACAACAAGAAGCCGAATGCACATAAGGCTTATCATTATTTGGCGATGGCGATATGGTAGAACTATACGGGTAGCAGTGTCGCCTGTGGCCTTAAAAAGTCCGGAAAGAGCATCACATGCACCCATGCGGCAGTGACCTATACCATCTGTACAGCTTCAGGCAGTGTCATGTGAGCAGCCAGAGAGCGCCCCCTCGTGAATGGGTCTGAACTTGCAGATGAAGGAAAAGTGAGTCTTTGAAGCAGGATGACTCTCCAGATCCCTGGTTTGATTTCAGTAGTAACGCATGAAGGCAAGTCACTGAAGCAAGATGATAAGTCTCTGAAGCAAGAGACCCCTCATTGATGGACTAGCGGCCTTGGATTTGGTATCCGATGGTAGCCTTGTGCGCCCCGTGAACTCTAGAGAGTTACCGTGACCAACCCTGTGCGTAAATCCTATTGAGTTCACAGCCCCGGTAGCTTCACTGGGCCCCTTTGATGGATCACGGTTCGTGAACTCCCCGGCGACGATAAGCCCCGTGAACTCTAGAGAGTTATAGCGGCCATTCGTGTAAGACCAACTCCAACTACTTATGGGTCTAAACTGTGATTGCTCTAACTACTTACGAGCCTAAACTGTGTGTGCTACTGACTGAAACCGAAGCTTAGCATCGCCTGTACGAGATAACACCATATAGGCAACACTATATATTAAAAATAAATAAATAAATAAATAAGCCAATACAAAAAGTAACGCTAATAAATAAAAATAATAAAAATAATAATAAATAATGTAGTTGAAAGAATTGATTGATCAAGCATAATATTCATTCATGATATTCAGGCATTATATTCATATTTATTCATTTACTCATTCATGATATTCATTCATAGTATTCATGATTCATCAAAGTTTGTTTGTGATATCAGAAGAAAAAGTAATAAACGCAAAAAACTAGCCATGATAAATATCAAAAGAAAATTCATATGTCCTCTAAAATTCCTAGAGCAAGCATATATCGGCGTAGGTCGTCTCTTAGTTGAACCTCAGCGGTTGCATTCTCAACTTCAGCATCAATAATAAGCCTGGCCTGGTTCAGAGCGTCAATCAGCTCTTAATCCAAGGAAATTATTGCTTCCTCCCCCTTCAGACCTCCAGTTGTTCCAGATTGGCTATCCGCCTATTGATCTCAATATCAACCTCGAGTTGGCTAGTTCTTGAATCCGTTTCGCACTGCTGAGCTTCTAAGTCCAAAATTTGCTGCTTAGGGTTTACAATCTTCTCTATTATAATCGACGAGAAATGCCTATTAGCCTTTACTTGCTCCTCCATGGAATGAAATTCCTTATAATAACTAGAAACAATTGTTATTGCCTTGGAAACGTTCTCTTTAAGCTGTAATAATTCTTGTTGTCGAGCAAGAATTTCAGGTGAGACGACCATGTTTTGGGCATCTCCCAGTTTGCAAAAAGTCCCACAGAAATGGGATAAAGACTCGCGCAGAGGGGAAGTGCGGATAAAACAGCCAAAGGCTAGAATAATGAATTTTGAATTAATTCGGGCTACGAGCAGTTGGCTCCAGATTAAGCCCCAGTTGTAGGGCCCAACACCGTAACTTCACATGTTGCGAGTCACTTCTTCGGAGTGCTAGGGGATAGTCTGATCATATCTGAACTATCTCGCAGAGGCAGGCTGTTGGACTGAATCGATATAAAGAAGGCTCGTTCAGTTAGAGGGAGGTTGTCATCATCAACAGCTTCATGATCTATGATGTATTGAGCAAACGAGAACTGGTAGAAGTCAATAGCATTTGTTGACTTGATGGTATCGATTACCCATTCATACATTCATTTTGTCATTATTCTCAGTCGTGAGGGATGTACGTAAGCTTTTTTCGGATCGTCATATGTCCATGGGAAGTATATGCCCAACCATCCTGAAAAGTAATGCCATGGGGTGAATGCTGAACTAGCTCTGACAGATGGATTTTGACAGTGAGTGGCAGCATCTCCAAAGGCCCGATATAATGAACAAAGTACAGGAGGTGTTAATGAATATTTTCGCCCTTCTGCTAATCCTCCCGCAACGACGAATACGGATGGTCTGATAGCATCTGCCCACTTAGAACTTGGCAGCACAACTACACTCAGCCAATATGCCAAGAAGGTCGCTAACTCGCCTTTGGCTGAGTATTCTGATGGGTTCCTTACCCTGCGATGGGCGTTTTCCAATTCATCTGAATGACTATTCTTAAACCTGTTGGAGGCAGAAAGGTATGAATGAGAACAATGCTAGTAAATGTGTAAAATTACGGTGAAAGGAAAGGGAATGTACCGCAGTTCTTGAGAGAAATGATCTAGCCAAAGGAGACGTGGAATCTTTCTGGTATCGGGAAATTTGGACATCTCTCTGAAAAGTTCAAATAAAGTGTGAGAATTCCTCATTGGTGGGAACATACTCGTCATAGAAGCGACCTGTTATGGGAAGGTCTGCCATTCTATAAATGTCCCACAAGGTGATACTGACTTCACCAAGAGGTAGATGGAAAGAATTCGTGGTAGGGCACCAGTAACTAAGAAACCCCTTATAGACCATATGATCTTTGTAAAAGTATTCAGAAGTAGCCTCAATTGCCCCATAAAGGCCAACCTCCATCAGTGTCGCAGAACATTTAGTGAGAATGGCCCTGACCCAATCTGTATAATACTTGTGAGGTGTTAGAAAGCCACGCGTGCAGAATTCTTTAGTTCCCCGTAATGACCTTCTCTCCCTGAAGCGTTGGCATATTGTCTCATGGAAAATTGTAGAAAATAGTGCATGAGGACTGTAGCATGGAATTAGAAATCACATTTGATGCACTTCGCCAACTTGTTGCTTTGATCCTCTTTCTGAAAGAATACCCTCGAACATTCTGGGTTCTCATATCGACCAATTGGGAGTATACATCATGTAGCTTTTTGTCGTTTGATCTGTCGGATCACTTTGAAGAATAGACTGATGCCGTTGAATGTCCAATGGGATTGTTATTAATTCATTACTGAGAGGGCAGTTGAATTTAATGTAGCCGTCTTAAGCCTTCACGGTGTCCCAAGTATTCGGGAGCTTTCTCTTCTTATGCTCCTGGATCTTCTCTTGGAGTTCTTGCCTTTTCGATTTCTTTCGCTTCTTTTGCGAAAGTGTTTGTGGCAGCGTATCTTCTCTTGCCAGGGATTGGACAATATCAGTGCACAAATTGGCTGTTAGCTTCATGTAACGCCCTGGAATTCGAGGGTTGAGCAGGAGCCCAACTCCTGAGTCCCAGTACATCACTTATGCAACATAGATAATGATGATTAAATGTTGTCTGTATTAGTGCCTTAAACATGAGTGAGATTATACCAAACAACATATCATACTCCAGAGATAGTTAAATTTCACACGTGGAAGACTGTGATAGATATATAAAGTACATAGATGTGTTTTCCAACCTCCCGAGTATGATGGCATTACTGAGCTGAATAAATACATATTTGTTCCAAAAAAATATAAAATGACAAAATGTGAATGTCTAACTAATCATATATCCCTGTAAACCCGTCAATCAGAGCGGTCTACGTAAACCCGCGTGATAACTGCATGTATGAGAACTCCTCCTCATCGTCGTAGAAGTCTAACTCGGCCTCATACGTTGTGCCAGAATCTGCATATAAGACAGAGTCTGGTTGGTGTTTAAAACACCATCCCGGAACGTGGGAGTGAGTGATAAACTCAATGGAGCTATAAGGCAAAGGTTAACATGTTATCAATTCAATCAAGCAGTAATGATAAAGCAATACAATTAAACATTCTTAAGTACTCTGGTTAATGCAAACATGATATGTATTAATGATGCATGCCCTCTCCTGTACTCCCTCTGCGATCTTCCTCTTACGGTCGTGGCATGCACCCCTTTCTCTGTACTCAACACCAACGCCAAAGGCACATGCAATGCGGTGCAGGATTGGGAAGCTAAAGTACCTCCCTTATATCATTTTCCAAACAATGATCCATTTTAGGGTTGTCAGTCCTAGCTAGTCTCATACAATGTTGCGGTTCCAGGCCGCTACAAAGGGCTCGTCACCTCAACGCAGGCCTAGCTTATACTCTAGTTGCTATAGAAAGGCTCGTCGCCTCAGCGCAGTCTTAGAGTATGCTCGAGGTCACTATGAATGGCTTGTCACCTAGTCGTAGGGCGACAGCTCAAATACAGTGTCCCATACCACCGTATTTGGCTCATGAGTTTAGGTTGCTCACCGGTCACTATAGGTGGGCTCGTCACCCCGGTGTAGGCCAACAGTTCGACCATGGTGTCCTATACCACCATGTCCGGCTCATGAGTTTTAGCGGATCGAGGTACCAAGGTTAACGGGTTTTGCACTGGTTAGTTGGTACCTTAGATTCAAAAAGTAGCGTCCATACATGGTGAATATACATCGGGTCAACCGGGTTGCTTGACAAGCTCGACTGGTACGAGCATACGTCAAGCCGATCGACATGGAGCGCGTAAGCATTCCGTGTGGCCTAACCACTGCCGACAAGCAGCGTACGACTCAGATTCATCGGACATGTCTGTCGTGGTAAGTAGTTTAACCACCGTTCGCAGACTTCACCGTTTCCCTGGACTACATAGTAGCCCCAATCACATTCCAAATAATAGAATTCACATCTAGTAATCCAAACAGCATGTGACAACTGAAATCAGATATAAATCTTACTTGAGCAATTTAACAAACACATACTACACATATTATCATACATAGACATTCCACCCATACAGCACATAGTAGTAGGATAGGTTATATAAATGATACTATAACCATAGTTAAGGGAATTGAGAATCCTATCTTAACACCCTCATTACATGCATTTAAACAAGCATTTTCACATTCAGGCATTTTATCAAACACTTGGGCTACACATATCATATAAATGTAGTAAGGTAATTATAACAGGTATTATAGCAAATCCCTTTACAAGGGTTCACCATATGTACAACAATCATGAATTCTCAGTCAATAAACATGGCAAGCATAAATCACAATTCCATACTCATTCACACATTTCAACAAACACATGGAATGCATTATAAATCAACATAGTTTATCTATGTACATAATACACGGAAACCCTCATATCTAAGCACATGTGATAGCAATCAAGCCAGTCATAAATCATTACTGACATTGAAAGCCCCGAAAATCATAACCTAAACGTTTATAGTCCGTACCATTCGCCGATAAACAAGTATCGAACTCAGATTGTATGTTAATCTTCGTCTACGGCACAACGGCTACCTATAGCATGAAATAGGTTAGCTATTTTATCACTTACACTATTTGAATCTCTAAAACAGGTTAGGGTTAGGATTTCTTACCTAAGAACGAAGTCGGAATCACTAGAACAGCGATACTATAACGGTGGTTAAGCATGTGGAGTGGTAGGAATAAATCCCTACGATTATCGCTCACTCTCCCTCACTTCTCCTCACTTTCTACTTTTCTTTTCTCTCTTCTCTCTCTTAGGGTTTCCCAAATTCATATGGAATGAGAGAGAGAGAGAGGGTTTAAGGCCCTTATATAGGCCCAGAACTGATGGGATTGGACCCAGGGCCAAGGTATACTTGGGTTATACCCAAGAAGTGGCTGTTTCAGTCCAACGGGGCACTTCTGGTGGCCCCTTTTCTACGTGCGGTCGAACTTAAGCTTCTTAACATTGGATCTAGGTCGAGTTAAGGTTTCAGTCTACTTGGATTTTTAAATCGACCGCGGAGGATCAGTTTCAGTTCAACGGTCATGTCGCTCGATCAGGGTCACAAGTACATCGACCTGTGCTGGGAAATTTCTCTGATCCGAGGGTGTGTTTGGGTCAGATTCCGATGGTCTGAAAGCTTAGATTTGGCCCACAAGCAAACGACCCAAATCACTTAAATCTGAGTTTAATTTTTAAAGGTATTCGTGTTTCTCACACACTTTGCTCTAGGGTCAAGTTGTGCGCTTCTAGATACTATCTGGATTTGATTTTCGAGATGGTTGTCAAGCCCAGTAAAGCGGCCATAAGCATATAGTTTCGCGATAATCGGACTTTTGACGCGTGGTCCAGGTCTGATACGAAGTTTTAATGTGCTCCCGAGAGCAATTGGGTTTAGAGATTGATCATAGATTTCAAGGTAATGTAGCGTTAATGATTCTACAAGTTTTGGGTCTTACAGTTCGTATTTAAAGCAGTTCAAACTAATTTCATAGCTAATTTAGTTTAACACTTAGTTAATTTCGTCTAATTTCTAAAGGATTTAGTCCTGAGTGATTTCTGCTTGAGGTGGTACTCGGGTGTAACAGCCCGAATTTTTCCCAACCTGGAATTAGACGTCCTTAGGCGATGGGACAATCCTAACTCCTGTTTAACTTCTCAAACACTCAACTCAAGGGTCTTAAGTCCCTTTTCAAACTATTTTCTTCACAAATCTCACCTTTCATTACCTCGTTCCTTAAATCCTTCTAAGTACTTTTACATTAGACACTACCTTAAAGTTTAGGTGATGAAGAACAATACTTAAACTAAACATTGCTACAAAGGTCTAAGTACCACCTCAGACCAAAATCACTCAGGACTAAATCCTTTAGAAATTAGGTGGGATTTAGCTAGTGTTAAACTAGAGTGCCTGTGAAATTAGCACCAATCACTTTAAATACGATCTGCAAGACCCAAAACTTATAGAATCATTGACGCTAGGTTACCCTAAAATCTAGGATCAATCTCATTACCCGGCTGCTCTCAAGAGCGTCTTGAAACTCCGTATCAGATCTGGACCGCACATCGGGAGTCCGAATAATACGAGGTTAAGGACTTAGGATTGCCTCACTGGGCTTGACAACCATCTCGGAAATCAAATCCAGCCAGTGTCCCAGCGCTATTCGCTTGAGCTCGGAGTGAAGAGTGTGAGAAATATAAAATTAATTCAAAATAAAATATCCCAAATAGTAATCTGGCACCTCTCGCTTGCAGATTAGTTTTAAGCAACCAGACCATCAGAATCAGACCAAATTACACCCTCGGATCAGGAGAAATTTCATACACATTTACATGTACTCGGAATCTCCGATCGAGATCCGTTGACCATTGAACTAAAACTGGTCTACCACACGTGATCTGAGAACCCTACTGGAACAAAAACTTAATAGAACCTAGATCCATAGTTTGTGAGCTTAAGTCCGACCTTTGGCTCAAGGAGGCCTGCCAGAAGTCCTCCGTTGAGCTGAAACGGGACCGCTTTGGTTATAACCTAAGTATACCTTGACTTGAAGTCTAATTTGAAGACTTTTTAGGCTATATAAGGGCCTTTGAACCCTCTCTCTCACAGCCATACGAATTTGAGATTTGAGAGAGAGAAAAGAGAGAGAAACTGTGAGAGTTGTGGGAGGATCTCCCTGTCATGCCTCCCTGCCGTTATGCAAGCACAACCAGTCCGTTCTAATCGCTTTCCCGGCGATTCCGGCATCGTTTCTAGGTAAGAAACCCTAACCCTAGTTTGTTTTGGGTTTTTGATAGTTGTAGGTTATGAAATAGCTAACCTATTCCGTTCTATAGGTCACCAAACTGCCGTATACGGAAGCTTAGCAAACCTATCGACTCCGTTACGATTCTACGACAAAAGGTGCGGACTTTAGGTGTATATTTTATGGTTTTCAACGCTTTCAATGTCAGATAATGATAGATTCATGATCTGCATGCAATTATACATGTACAAAGTGATGTCTGTTTTTCGTTTCGATTAAAGATGAAAAATATGGAATTCTACATACTCTAGGTATTTGTAGAAAGTACGGTATACGTATAAATTTTGGAAATGTGTTTGACATGATTATTTGTTGTATGAATATATTATATATGGATAAATTACTTGTTTGGCGAAAGGACTCGTCCTAATACATGTTTTGCTTATATACACTATGTATGTTGAAATTGTGTATTCTAGAAAGTACAGTATACGTATAAATTTTGGAGATGTGTTTGACATGATTATTTGCTGTATGAATATACTTTATATGGATAAAATACTTTCTTGGCGAAAGGTTAGCCCTAATACATGTTTTGCTAACATACATCATGTATGTTGAAATAGTGTATGCTAAGTGTTTGTGAAAATGACTGAATGAGTATAGAATTCTCATTCGTGCTCGCCATGACTAATTGTCATGGATACATGATTGTTGTATTGGCGATACCCCCTTTGACGAAAGGATTTGCCCTAAATCACGCCACAACCAATATACACTATATATGCTAAAATGTGTGGCCCAAGTGTTTGTGGAAATGACTGAATGAATATGGAACTTGGATTCTTGCTTGCCATGACTATCCATCGTGGGTGTATGCGTGTTATGATTGGGGTAACTCCCTAGTGAAAGGATTTGGCCTTATACCTATGTGATCAACATATGACATGTATGTTGGTGTATGTAGTCTAAGTGGTTGTTAAAAAGTTTGGATGAGTAGTAGTTAGTAAATTGTAATGTATAAGGGTGTTGAGATATGATTCTCAACTCTTTTAACTATGTGTATGATTTCCTTGGATAGTTGTGTGATTAGGAATTGAATATGTACAAACTCATGCTTGTGTTGTGCTCATAACATGCTCAACTACTTCTATGACTTTATCTATGTAATGCATATGTTTAAATTCATATTTACGTTGTATGATCCGTCATGGGTGATGGGGGAGTGGTGTAACGATTCCGTGCAACAGCCCTGGCAGCCCTAAACGAATAATATCAGACTTTGATTGTATGATTTGAACCTTGATCCATTACTACTTTAACTATCTGAAATTGATTGTGTTTGGGGCTATGATTATAGTCTAGACAATCGGTATCAGAATTGAATTCGTGGCTGTGATTCATTTGCCACGTGAGATGTGTTGATGAACTCGAGTCGTACTTTGGTTGGCGATAGTGGTTGGCCACGCGAAGTACTTATGCACTTCATGTCGTTCAACTTGTTGTGCGCTCAAGCTAGCCGAGCTCGTCAAGCAACCCGATCTGTCTTATGTATGTTCACCATGTTTGGACGCTACTGCTTGAACCTAGGGTACCAAACTTACCAGTGGAATCCCTTTTAACCATGGTACCTCGATCCGCTAAGACTCAAGAGCCGGGCATGGTGGTATGGGACACCGTGGTCGAGCTGTCGGCCCACGCTAGGGCCACGTGCCTCCCCATAGTGACCAGTGAGCAACCAGACTCGTGAGCCGATTATGGTGGTATGGGACAATATATTCGTGCTGTCGGCCTACGTTGATAAGGCAATGGGGGAGTGGTGCAACGATTCCATGTAACAGCCCTGGCAGCCCTTTGTAGTGACCTCGAGCATACTCTGAATCTGCGGTGAGGCGATGAGCCTTCCCGTAGTAACAGAGTATAAACTAGGCCTGTATTGATAAGGTGATGGGGGAGTGGTGCAACAATTCCGTGTAACAGCCCTGACAGCCCTTGCAGGGACTTTGAAACACACCATCGTATGAGATTGTCTAGGACTAACGACCCTAGAATGGATCATGTTTGGGAATGATACAAGGGAGGTATCTTAGTTTCCCAATCCTGCTGTTTGAAATAGACTAATAACAACTCGGTAATCATGCTCATCATGCATTGCATGTGCCTGGAAGATGTGGAGCACTGAGGAATGAAAACATGCCGCGAACGAAGAGGGTGTCACATGAGGGAGTATGTCAGTGAGGGTATCCATCATGACTACATTCATACTTGCATTAATAAGAGTAGTTAGAAATGTTTGATTTTACTGCTTTATCATTACTGCTTGACTGAATTGATAACACGATAACTTATGCCTTATTGTTCCACTGAGTTAGCTACTCACTCCCACGTTACGGGATGGTGTTGTACACGCCAACCAGATTTGTTGAGTTTCAGGCGATGGCGATGCTTATGAAGCAGAGCCGGACTATTGTGATGTGGAGGAGGAGTTCTCCTACATGTAGTTCTCTGTCACGTTTATGAAGACCTGGTATTGTATTGACGGGGCTATGGTACTTGGGATAGAAGCCATTACACTTACACATTTGGTTTATTTTAGGATTGTACTTATAATTATTTAACCTGGTAATGTTATCACACTCTGGAGACTCATCTTAGTTTATATATTTTATCTATCTATCACAGTCTTTCGCTTGCAAATTTAACTATCTCTGGAGTATGATATGCTGTTTGGCTTAATCTCACTCATGTTCACTACATTAATGCAGACAACATTTAATCATCATTATCTATGCTGCATAAGTGATGTTCTGGAAACTCGAGAGCTGAGTTACTTCTCGACCCTCAATTTTTCGGGATGTTACATCGGATCTTTGTACGGATTTTTTCGAGACGTTACAATCTACCCCCCTTTAAGAAAAATTTCGTCATCGAAATTAGTACCTTTTCGTACTCCTCGAGAATCTGAGGGTAGTTCTTGCGAACCTCGGCTTCTGTTTCCCAAGTAACCTCTTTCTCATTGTGGTGTGTCCACAGAACCTTCACAAGTGGAATCACTTTACTACACAACACTTGTTCCTTCCTATCTAGAACACGCGTCGGTTGTAGTACATAAGTAGCATCTTCATTCAACTGTACCTGCTCCCATCTGATAATGTGGGAAGGGTTAGGAATATATTTCTTTAGCATAGATACAGGAAATACGTTGTGCACGCCTACGAGTGATGTGGGCAAAGCGAGGCGGTACGCTACCACGTCCACTCGGTCTAGTATCTGGAATGGACCAATAAATCTCGATGTGAGCTTCCCCTTGTTCCCAAACCGAAGGACTCCTTTCATGGGGTAAAGTTTCAAAAACATGGTCCCCGACCTCGAACTCTAACTGCCGCCACCTAGTATCGCCGTAACTCTTCTGTCTGCTCTGCGCTGCAAGAAGTCAATGCCTGATAATGTCGATCTTCTCTGAGGTTACATGTACTAAATCTGGACATATCAAGCTCTTCTCGCCAACCTTTGCCCAGCAATGCGGTGCTGTACATGGACCCCCATGCAGTGCCTCGTAAGGAGCCATGCCGATACTCGTTTGGAAGCTGTTGTTATAGGCGAACTCTGCATAAGGAAGACAGTCATCCCAACTGTCCTTGAAATCTAGTACACAAGTTCGCAGCATGTCTTCTAACACCTGGTTTACCCGTTCCGTCTACCCGTTAGTCTGTGGGTGGAACGCGGTACTGAACTTCAACTTCACACCCATTGCTTCCTGGATACGAGTCCAAAAGATATATGTGAATCGTGTGTCTCGGTCCGAAACGATCTCCATAGGAACTCCATGCAGACACACTATCTCCTTGATGTACAATCTGGCCAAGTCGTTTGCTGAGTTCGAAACTCTAATAGGGAGGAAATGGGCCGATTTCGTCAATCGGTCCACTATCACCCAAATGGAATCATGTCCCTTCCTCGTCTTCAGTAGCCCTGAGATGAAATCCATAGAGATGAAGTCCCACTTCCATTCAGCTATGGGTATGGGCTGAAGCAGTCCAGGAGGTCGGCGATGTTCTGCCTTGACCTGTTGGCATGTGAGACAACGGGACACATAATCTGCTATGTGGACCTTTATGTTGTCCCACCAGTACGACCTCTTTATATCTCAATACATCTTCGTACTGCTAGGATGCATTGCCATCCTCGAATTGTGAGCGGCTTCGATAACCTTCTTTCTCAAGTCATGAAGATTTGGGACGCATAGGCGGCCACAATAACGTAAACGCCCATCCATACCAACTCTTCTCTCAGAGTCTGCATCCTCACTAGCTCGTTTCCTCAACTTTAACAACCCTTCATCTTCCCCCTGAGCTATGATGATTCGGTCATCAATCAGTGGCTGTACATGTATATGTGTGATGCTCTCGAACGACTCCTCGACTGTAAGTCTCTGTTCAAAGTCTCGCACAAACTCCACCATGTCTCACTCTACTATCATCAGCAGATCCACAAATGTTATCGCCTTCTTGCGGCTCAACGCATCTGCCACAAGGTTAGCCTTGCCAGGATGGTATGAGACCTCGAACATGAAGTCTTTCAAGGTTTCCATCCATCGTCGATGTCTCATATTCAAGTCCCTTTGCGTGAAAATGTACCTAAGGCTCTTGTGGTCGCAAAAGAGCTCGAACTCCTCTCCGTAGAGGTAATGTCTCCAGAGCTTCAATGCAAAGATGATGGCTGCTAACTCCAAGTCATGCGTAGGGTAATTTTCCTCGTGTTTCCTCAACTGTCGTGATGCGTAAGCGATAACCCTGTCCTTCTACATCAGGACATAACCCAAACTAACGCGAGAAGCATCGGTGTAAATGGTATACTTGACCCTTGCTCTGGCAATACTAGCACAGGGGCGGACGTCAACTTGTCCTTTAGCTCACGAAAAGCTGCTTCTACCTTCTCATTCCAGGCAAACTTTAGATATTTCCTAGTCAGCTGAGACAATGGCCTGACTATCTTAGAGAAATCTCTAATGAATCGACGGTAATAGCCTTCCAGGTCAAGAAAACTCATCACTTCGGTAACCGAACCGGGCTGCTCCCAGTCTTGAACCGCGGCTACCTTAGCAAGGTCCACAACTATCCCTTCCTTGGATACCACATGTCTCAGGAACTTGACTTCTTCTTTCTAGAAGTCACACTTCTTGTACTATGCAAACAACTGGTTCTTCCTAAGAGTATCAAAGACTGCTCGCAGGTGTTCCTCGTGATCTTCCCGACTCTTAGAGTATATCAGGATGTCATCTATAAACACGATGACGAATCAGAATAGAAATGGCTAAAACACCTGGTTCATCAGGTCCATGAACACGGCTGGTGCATTTGTGAGTCCAAACGACATCACAAGGAACTCGCAGTGCCCAAAACTGGTTCTGAAAGCTGTCTTCTGCACATCCTCATCCCTGATGCGCAACTGATGATACCCTGACTGTAAATCGATCTTCGTGAAGTACTGTGCCCCCTTCAACTGATCGAACAGATCGTCTACACTTGGTTCAACCTGCGGTAATCAATACACAATCGCAGTGACCCATCCTTCTTCTTCACAAACAGCACAGGCACTCCTCACGGAGACACGCTAGGTTGTATGATGCCTGCATCTAACAGATCATCGATCTGTTTCCTCAACTCATCCATTTCACATGGAGGCATGCGATACGTTGGTAGTGAAATGGGTGTCGCACCAGTGCTAGGTTGATAGTAAATCAATCTCGCGCTGAGGAGGTAATCTAGGAATCGTCCTGAACACATCCTGAAAATCCTGAACTACTGGTGTGTTCTCCAACGTCGGACCATCAACCTGCTATAATAAGGTAGCATAGAAACTGATGCGGTAGTACCAACTGACCTGCACTGAGAATGTAAAGGTCATACCCTCAGGTCCATGGGCTGTCACCACCTTAGTGTCACAATCAATCTCTGCCTTCATCTTCGTGAGCCAATCCATACCGAGAATCACATCGTAATGATGTAGCGGTGCGACCATCATTCACATTCCAAACCAAAAGGAACTTCATGGATTTCATTTACCAAAATTATCAAAATACATGAGATACAAGTCTACATGAATCATGACACAAGATGCATGTGAGCTAATCTAAACAAGCCTTGAACACTAAAACACACAACTAGCCCTACCATAACACTAGGCCTATCAAGGCTATACATAGAAACAGGAAAACAAGCAACAAAACAAACTAAGAGACGACTGCGAGCACGTCTGAATCAGGCGATGGTGGTGGTGCACCCTTGTCCTGTAGACAACACAAGATGACCCTCAAGGTGTGAGACACCTTGCTAAACTTCCGCTTTGTGAAGGCCTGATGCTCTTTAACCTTAGCTCGGGTTGCAGTGACCTCTTGTCGCAAGGCAGCTTGACCCTCCTCGAGTCCAGCCAAGTGGGCTTCTAAAGTAGCCCGATCACCAGAGCGCCCCTGTGTAGCAGGAGGAGAGCCCTCATCAGTGTCCTGGGCCTCCTCTTCCTCTTCCTGCTCTCCTTCTTCCCTTATCTCATCTCCTTCTTCATCACTCTCCTCTTCTTCGCTTTCCGTCTCATCCTCACTCTCGTCGAGTTGGGCTTGACACTGTCCTGGCCCAATCTCCATGTTGTTGAGAGTAGTGTTATTGATGTAATGGATCGGCACAGGAATTTCTGCACCAAGTCTGTATGTGAATTCACGTGCAAGTTTGCATATGAGTCAGCCGAAGGGGAGTGAAACAGACGTCCTAGAAGAGTGCACAGTCTACACTATCTGTAGTAGTACATACGTAGGCACACACAACTTCTTTCCCTGCCCAATACGGTACAAAAAGTTCACCATCAGGCGCGTGCACTCGCTGCGATTGCTCCACCTAGGGTACACGTTGTACGTGAAGATGTGGTGGAGCAGGCGGAAGACGTCAGTCATTGGTCACTAGGAGGCTATTGTTTGGATTCTAATGAACCAGTTGGCCACAAAGGAATCGCGTGCGGCGATCCCTTTCACGTGCACTCTTAAGACTTTTCTCACTAGCATGGATTTCGCCAAGCGGTATCCCATGAGTCGGGCTATCAAGCCAGCATTGACTGTGAGTTCACACATTCCCACAGGAAATTAGAACTGCAAAGGCTCCAACATTGGCTCCCGTATATGCGCATAGAAGGCTCGGAAGTGTTCACATTCGCACGAGACTTGCCCTCAAATATGGAACCTCACCCGGCCTCCACCAGGCGGTCCATCACCAAATATTCCCCAAAGAGCTTCTCGTCCATGTGTGCTTTAAAAAGGACCCTACGGCCCTTGAATCTTCCATGAGACAAATCTGCCAGCAGAGCCCTTTCGAGGGGAGCCTGGGGATCGAGGTCCCGCTTTGTCCTTATCTCTCGATCGGTGCTCGGACCTACGGTGGAGTTTTTTGGCCTCCTTGAACGAGGAGGGCGGCTAGGCCCGACCTCATCCGAGGGAGCTCTTTTCTTCCCCATGAGAGAAAGAAGCATGGAGATGGAGAAAATGGCCATTATAAGCTCGAAGAGCGCCATTGTAGTGAATTAAGGTAGAGGGAACAAAATGGGTTGTTGAACTTTGGGGTTTTTGAGACACAAAAGAGTATTTTTGCACTCAAATGAAAGGGATTAAGGGAGATAGACAGCTGTGGAAGATGGATTTGAGAGAATGATGTAGATGGTGCAAGAAAAAGGAAGAAAATGAGTTTGGAGGGGAGATTTGAGAGGGGAAATTTAGGATTTTTGAGAGAAAGGGAAGGTTGGAGGGGTGAGAAATGAAGAGGGGAAGCAAATGGAATGAATAAAACCATTCCCACTCATTTTGGTGGGCCACACTGTAGCTCACACGTGCCGGCCCGCCCAACTCGCGTCGGCCCTACAGGCCTGGTCTGCCTGATCGGCGAGGCCTCGCTGAACTGACGATGCCATCACGGGTCTCTAAACACCTGGGCGAGGGCTCGCCCTAGGGGCAATGCCATCCCTCCCGGGTGCTAGAAATGTGCGGGGTCCACTTCGGCCCCCCCGAATTGCACGATGTTGGCCCCGGAATCCGTTCGAGTCATTTTTGGTCCTATCTCATGTACATTCACGTTTTCTAGGTTGTTTGAGGTTGGAATGGGTTAACTCTACGTCTAAACCCATCGATTGACGGTCTAGAAGTGATCCGGGATCGCCTCAAGTGATCACGAGTGTGTGCGGGTCCAATCTCGGTGGTCGATTTCGGTTAATTTCGCCGATTAACGAAACTGGGAATCCTATGCCTGTTCCTACGTTTTATCGCACTCTCCTAGGTCAAAGTGTGTCAGTGTGCATCGTGTGACCATAACCCAGGTCCAGTTTAATCCAAATCATGCTTTGATACCAACTTGTAACGCCCTAAAATTCTGGGGTAGAGCAGGAGCCCAACTCTTGAGTCCCAGCACATCACTTATACAACATAAATAATGATGATTAAATGTTGTCTATATTAATGCCTTAAACATTAGTGAGATTATACCAAACTGCATATCATACTCCAGAGATAGTTAAATTTCGTAAGCGGAAGACTATGATAGATATATAAAGTACATAAATGTGTTTCCCAACCTCCCGAGTTTGATGGAATTATTGAGCTGAATAAATACATATCTGTTTCAAAAAATACAAAATGACAAAATGTGAATGTCTAACTAATCATATATGCCTGTAAACTGATCGATCAGAGTGGTCTATGTAAACCCGCCTGATAACTGCATGTATGAGAACTCCTCATCATCGTAGAAGTCTGGCTCGACCTCATATGTCGCGACAGAATCTACATCTAAGACAGAGTCTATTTGGTGTTTAAAACACCGTCTCAAAACGTGGGAGTGAGTAATCAACTCAGTGGAGCTATAAGGCAAAGGTTAACATGTTATCAATTCAATCAAGCAGTAATGATAAAGCAATACAATCAAACAACCTTAAGTACTCTGGTTAATGCAAACATGATATGTATTAATGATGCATGCCCTCGCTTGCACTCCCTCTGCGATCTTCCTCTTACGGTCATGGCATGCACCCCTTCCTCTGTGCTCAACACCAATGCCAAAGGCATATGCAATGTGGTGCATGAGCGTGATTACTGAGTTCTTATTAGACCTTTTCATACAGCAGGATTGAGATGCTAAGGTACCTCCCTTATATCATTTCCCAAACAATGATCCATCTAGGGGCATCAGTCCTAGCTAGTCTCATACGATGTTGCGGTTTCAGGTCGCTACAAAAGGCTCGTCACCTCAATGCAGGCCTAGCTTATACTCTAGTTGCTACGGAAAGGCTCGTTGCCTCAGCGCAGTCTTAGAGTATACTCGAGGTCACTACGAATGACTTGTCACTTAGTTGTAGGCCGACAGCTCGAATACAGTATCCCATACCACCGTATTTGGTTCACGAGTTTAGGTTGCTCACTGGTCACTATGGGTGGGCTCGTCACCCCGGCATAGGCCAACAGCTCGACCATGGTGTCCCATATCACCATGTCCAGCTCATGAGTCTTAGCGGATCGACGTACCAAGGTTAACGGGTTTTGCACTGGTTAGTTGGTACCTTAGATTCAAAAAGTAGCGTCCATACATGGTGAATATACATCGGGTCAATCGGGTTGCTTGATAAGCTCGACTGGTACGAGCATACGTCAAGCCGATCGACATGGAGCGTGTAAGCACTCCACGTGGCCTAACCACTGCCGACAAGCAGCGTACGACTCAGATTCATTGGGCGTGTCTGTCGTGGTTAAGCAGTTCAACCACCGTTCGCAGACATTTATCGTTTGCCTGGACTACATAGTAGCCCCAATCACATTCAAAACAATAGCATTCACATCTAGTAATCCAAACAACTTGTGACAATTGAAATCAGATATAAATCTTACTTGAGCAATTTAACAAACACATACTACACATATTATCATACATAGACATTCCATCGATACAACACATAGTAGTAGGATAGGTTATATAAAGGATACTATAACCATAGTTAAGGGAATTGAGAATCCTGTCTCGACACCCTCATTACATGCATTTAAACAAGCATTTTCACATTCAGGCATTTTATCAAACACTTGGGCCTCGTATCTAAGCACATGTGATAGCAATCAAGCCAGTCATAAATCATTACTGGCATTGAAAGCCTTAAAAACTATAACGTTTATAGTCCGCACCTTTCGCCGATAAACAAGTATTGAACTCAGTTTGTATGTTAAGTCTTCGTCTACGGCACGACGACCACCTATAACATGAAATAGGTTAGTTATTTCATCACTTACACTATTTGAATCTCTAAAATAGGTTAGGGTTACGATTTCTTACCTAAGAACAAAATCAGAATCGCCAGAACAACGATACTATAATGGTGGTTAAGCACGTGGAGTGGCAGGAATAAATCTCTGCGACTATCGCTCACTCTCCCTCACTTCTCCTCACTTTCTTCTTTTCTTTTCTCTCTTCTCTCTCTTAGAGTTTCCCAAATTCGTATGGAATGAGAGAGAGAGAGGGTTTAAGGCCCTTATATAGGCTTAGAACTGATGGGAATGGCCCAGGGCCAAGGTATACTTGGGTTATAGCCAAGAAGTGGCTGTTTCAGTCCAATGGAGCACTTTTGGTCGCCCCTTTTCTGCGTGCAGTCGAACTTAAGCTTCCTAACATTGGATCTAGGTCGAGTTAAGGTTTCGGTCCACTTGGATTTACAGATCACCGTGGAGGACTAGTTTCATTTCAACGGTCATCGTCGCTCGATCAGGGCCACGAGTACATCGACCTGTGCTGAGAAATTTCCCTGATCCGAGGGTGTATTTGGGTCAGATTCCGACGGTCTAAAAGCTTAGATTTGGCCCACAAGAGAATGGCCCCAATCACTTAAATCTGAGTTCAATTTCTAAAGGTATTCGCGTTTCTCACACACTTTGCTCCAGGCCCAAGTTGTGTGCTTCTGGATACTATTTGGATTTGATTTTCGAGATGGTTGTCAAGCATAGTAAAGTGGTCATAAGCGTAAAGTTTCGCGGTAATCAGACTTTCGACGCGCGGTCCAAGTCCGATACGGAGTTTCAATGTGCTCCCGAGAGCAACTGGATTTAGAGATTAATCCTAGATTTCAGGGTAATGTAGCGTTAACGATTCTACAAGTTTTGGGTCTTACGGTTTGTATTTAAAGTGGTTCAAGCTAATTTCATAGCTAATCTAGTTTAGCACTTAGTTAATTTCATCTAATTTCTAAAGGATTTGGTCCTGAATGATTTCTGCCTGAGGTGGTATCGGGTCTTTGTACGGATTTTTCCGAGACGTTACACTTTAGCCAGATTTCCCAATCAACCTCTCGACCTTGCTTTGGAGGTCCTGATATTTTGCCAGAAATGATCGCCTGACAAATTGGCCACGATAATGTTTTGACTCTGCTAGAGAAGTCAAGAATAGGTAAGACTGGTTTCTTTATAAATGTAGGCTATTTTTTGGTTACTTTGACTCATTTTCGTTAAGGCCCTTCGCATGCTGGAGGGGAATAAGTGACTACTTGGGTTGTAGATAAAGGTACAGGGGCTGTAGGAGCTAGCGAGGGTTCATGAGTTTGAGAAGAGTCAGGGAGATTTGCATGGGAAGGTTGATCTGTCGGCGCTTCTATAAGGCGAAAGGTCCTCTTAGTACGGGCCATGGTTGAAGAATTTAAAGAAATTGGCTAAGTATGGAAAATGTTGAAAATTTCAGCAGAGTTTCAGAACAGAAGTTTTTAGCACTAAGTGCTGAAGACTTGTGCAGATGAGTTGCACGCGCAAGTTGCGCGGAGAAGTCGCGTGTAAGAGGGGTTCGCCAGGAGAGACAATTTTTTGAAGTGAAGAATGATTAGGCGAGCTGAGATTTATAGGCCAATAGCGTCGACGACAAGTTGCGCAGGTGGGAGTTACGTGGACCCGCGCACTCAGGATCTACAAGGGGAAGTTGATCCTTCAAGTTGACTTAGAGAAGTCAAATTTCAAATCAAGGGGGCATCTGTTAGGGTATAAAATTTGGTTAAGGGGAGAAGCTTCAAGAAGGAAAATTGGTGAAAGAAATGGAAGATAGAAGTGAAAGATAGGTGAGTTGCGCGGGACCTGAGTTGCGCGAGAGGTGAGTTGCGCGGGTCCGCGCAACTTGTCTATTGTCATGTTGGGCCGCACAACTCTCTTGAGAGAGGAAGGATTAAGAATGCGAAGTGGAGTCCACGACACAGGATTCGAGGGCTCACACATGCGAAAGCCTATAAATACCCCCTACCCCCTTCATTTGAAGGATCAGATGCTCAGAAGACTAGTGCCATTGACAGGTACTAGAGATAGAGAGAAGGAGAAGGGGGGCAGAGCACTGAAAGCATGGGCGGCGCTACTTCAGGAGAGTTGCACAGGCCCGCGCAACTCCTATAAGTTGTGTAGATACTCTTTGAGGCAACTGCTATGTTGAAATTCGAGCTATTTTAGATGTGTCAAAGGGATCCAAGCACTCCTTTATCATGCTAATAAGGGATGAAATGCACAGGAAGCCCGCACAACTCATCTCCCCTGGAGATATGAATGATATGAGCTGGAATGCTGTCGAAATTTGTATTTGAGCCGATTCGATACTTGTATTTTTGTATTTTCTAATTTCAGAATCAAGGGGTTAAAAGGATGTAATGAACTTAGAATGAATAAAATTGATAATTATTCTCTTTGTTCTATCTTTTGTTAATATTAAGTGAGATATTCCCTCGAATCGAATGCTTTTCATTTCTGGTCGAAACATATGAGTGATAATATGTATCAACAACCATCATACTCTCCCACCTATGATCCGTATGACTATAACCAGTGAAAACATCAAAAGTGGAAAGATGAACTAACATGTTATAATGATTATTCTCTTGGATCCCTTACCTTTGAGATCCAACTAGAAATAAACCAAGAAGATTCATTTCAGCGTAACATGGACTGTCTTGGGGAAATTAGAAAAACATTAGAAGCACTTAATTTGTGCATGGAGAAGATAGTGTAGGCGATTTCACCCCAGCTTCAAACCAGTCCAGAAATACAATGCGAGGAAAGTGATCCTAACTCGCTTTTGGAGAACTCAATAATTTGGAATGAAGAGTTGGATTGTGTTAATGAGCATATGGTTCACTTTCCCAATGAGTCGATCTCAATGACTGTCCAAAGGAATGATCGAGAGATGTTGTTATCTTTCAAATATAATGATTATGACACACTTCACTCACATGATACGCCTGATTTCAATGATGAGGAAGAGGTTAGTTTATGCGAACCTCAACCCAATCTAGGAATAGAATGTGAGGAAAGCGATCACATCCCAAGTGTGTACTACACTGAATTAGATGATGATAAGTATTGGGATGAGATTCATGAGAGCATAGTTCAAGATTCACTAGATTCAATCTCAAGTTTGGCCCATATTAATGATCAAGAGGTCCAGGAAGTTGTTGTCCATAGTGATTTACTCCACCTGTCTGACATGACCGATTTAAATGTGGAGGATGAACCACTTTCAACTAACCCTTCCAATCTTTGTGAGGTATGTCTAGATCACTCCCCTTAATTGAATGATGATATGATTCGGGAGATGGATGATTTGCTCGATATAACTCTGGAATTTGAAACCAACCAGAATGGCTATACACTTTAGACGATTCAATGCCTCTACTGAGTAGCTTCAATGAACAGAATGTTCACTTCAATTTTTTGTCTATTGATTTTCAATCTGTCCGTGCAGTGCAAGAGCAAGAAAGCATGTGTCCATCCACTTCTAGAGACGATGAAATCCTTGGGCAGATTATCACAAACTTCAATGAGGAAAATAAGTCACTCTTAGCTAAATTTCTCAACTCTTTGGATGATTGTTTGGCACACATTGTAGATTCAAACAACCTGTCACGCCCCAAACTTGGAAAATAGGCTCACAAAATTCCCGATCGCCGAATTCGGTGCCGACAGCCTCCGTAGTACCCCATTCTCGCCTCGCGGCGCCCAACGCCAGATTCCGATCCTGGGATCCTACAAGGAGGATTTTCAGTATAATTTTTTTTTTTTTTTTGTAATGGAGCATAACCACAAGCATAACCAAGTCACAAAACAACAACACCACATTTCCACTATATCAAAAACTTTAAGTACAATGTGTATGAAAGGGAAATACAATATAATGAAAGTAACAGAATCTCCAGAGGCTCGGCTGCATGCTCCAAGCTCAACGCTGCTGCAACCTAATGCCACCTGCATGCATCTATCGTGCATAAGCTTACAAAAGCTTAGAGGGTGGTGAAAGTGTGTGTAAGGTAAGTGCCAAGTATATAATATCAGAGTAATGCAGAAGTATGCGGGTAAGTCTATTAATGCTATCAGCTATACAAAAACTATGTAATGCAAGGCATGAATGCTACCGGCCATGCGATGCGAGGCCCATGTAGCCAAATGTCATATGCGAGATGCAAAGCAAGCGTGCCAATACTCATCAAGTACACATATCAGTACAGTTCCTCTCTGGATATCACCGGGGTCTAATACACCTCACACTAACTGTATCCTCCCTAGCTGCACAGTCAAGTAAGTGGAAGATACCTCACTATCCGCCTGACCAATAGTCTGCCAATACCTACCCGGCTCGTCGATAGCGGACTCATTTGCGAGCTGGTCAAACTCAGCCTAGCTTATAGCCCCCTCACTCAGGCGGATAAGGCCACACCCCCTTCCAACCGACCATGACACAGTGGGAGACGCAGCCTACTGGTATTCGGCACTCGGGCGCTCGTGTATCCACTCGGTCTAGATGTTGGAGCATCCCTTGGTACCAAAAAGGTTCTGAGATTTTCACCCAAGGACATCCTAAGTGCCCACAATGCTAGAGCCAATATTTTCGGTATCCAATACGACCATCCACGATGTGCCTGTGGAGGTCACGGCCCTGATGTCGCTAGGGCGTGCAGTGATCACGACACACAATGCGAAATGCATGAGTCACATCGTCCATCATGCAACATTCTCGCGTGTACCACGCGATCATGTCGGGCACTCTGTCTCATATGGAGTTCCGTAAATGTCTCAGCCCAACGGCTTATACTATGATCAAACATTCCTCATATCAAGCATACATATGATGCGTATGGGCATGGATCATGGAGCTATACTAAGCATGTTATAAAGTGATGAATTATCAACAAGCATGGGCCTATCAATGGGCCCTAAGGAGAGTTACAATGCGGACATTTAACCAACATTGTACTTACAATGTGGACGTCAAACCAACATTGTTCCCAAGGCATAGCCCGCCATAAAATATCTTTACACAAACCATAGGGAATCACACATTGCAATGGACCTATATACATCTTATTGGGCCTCAACCCATAGGCCTTAGATACCTCAAATGGGCAGCCTCATATGGGCCTTATATAAATCAAGTGGGCCGCATCAATGGGCCTTATGTACATTGCAATGGGCCATAACTCACGGGCCTTTGAAAACATCACAATGGGCCTCGTAACATGGGTCTCATATATATCAAAGTGGGCCTTGACAACGGGCCACAAATACATCGAATGGGCCTCATCACATGGGCCTTATGTACATCAGGGTGGGCCTCAACAATGGGCCACAAAGACATTAAGATGGGCCCACATTACATGGGCCTTATGTATATCAAATGGGCCACACCCAAAGACAAGTGGTGATAATGGTTTCCACCATTAAAATTCCTAAGGCCCACCATAACATGTATTTTTCCTATCCATCCTGTTCCTAAGTTAACATAGGGATAGATGAAGTGGAACGAATATCAGCTTAATAGGAAACTACTATGGCTCCTTAGAAATTTGAACGGTGGACATCATTGTCCACTACCTAAAATGGTGGGGTCCACTTGAACCTTAGATCTAACTTATTTTTAGTCTCAAGCCTTAAAACGAGCTCTCAAATGGTTGAACAGCTTGGATGCAACACATGCATCATGGTGGGTTCCACATGAAGGCCCACCATAGCATATATTATATATATATATATATATATATATATATATATGTATATATATATACACACACACACACACACATCCACACACGCACACACAGCATGCACACACACGCGCACGCACACACACGCACACCCACCGTCCCCTGGACGGTGGGGATAGAACAAATACATCACTGAGGGCTCCACTGTTCAGGCGGACAGTGGAAATAAAACACATATTTTTATGGGTCCCACGTGGGGCCCACCATAATGTTTATATGCAATCCAGACTGTCCATAAGGTCACGCAGACCTAGATGAAGGGTAAAAACAAATTTCATCTTGATCCAAAACTTCTGTGGACCCAAAAAGGGTTTCAAAGGTAGACGGTCGGCCCCACTATTTTCCTGTGATGTGGGCCACCTGAGCTTTAGATGGGCCTGATTTTTGGAGGGGGCCCACTTCAGGAAGTGACCCACCTAATGAACGGGTTGGATGATGAACAAACATCATGGTGGGGCCCATGGCAGGGGCCGTGGGTCCCTACCCGTTTCATGCTGATGCCAGCAGTGTCCTACTGCACAACAGCAGTAGGCGTTGCACCCAAATATCCTTGATATATATATATATATTTGAAATCTCATTTTTTTGAGGATTTTCGTACATGGGGCCCACATCGGAAGAATCCACCCCGCCCACTGATTTTTACAGCCAATAACAAATCTATCAAGCCCAATATTGGGCATCTTTCAGCGTGTAGAAGAATTAAGGTGAGTTTCAACGGTGGAAATCACTGTTTTCGAAGGTATGGGCCACTAGAAAATTTGATTGGCCCTATTTTTCGGCTCAATGCCTAAAATGAGCCGTGGAAGGGAATGGACGGCGTGGATTGAATTTATACATCCATGTGGGGCCTATACAAGTGACCCACCCTAAAATTTTAAACTCATGCTAATATTTGTGTTTCCAGGTTCACGTCCAGAGACGCTGGACTCTTTTTTTTTTTTTTTTGGCATACAAATAACGTTAAGGTGGGCCCTGCTTAGGTGGGCCACCACATGGCTGGATGGTGTGAACATACACACATATAAAGTGGGCCTCACCTACAAATGGATTGGATCCAATACATGTTTCATGGTGGGGTCCATCCGGGTGGGCCACATGGCCATTTCATCACACAAAAAGAAAAAAAGAGGGAGAGAGAGAAAGAGAGAGATCGAGACACATGTGATGGAGGGCTCCGCCATTATGAGCCCTCCCTTGCATTCAATCATACATCAAGTGGGTCCCAACGCATGTGGGCCCACCAAATCAAAGATCAACAGTGGAGGTCCCTTCTCCACTAAGATGTAAGGTCTAGATGACCTATTTTCAAGTTAGAAAATAAACATCACGATGGGTCCGTGGAGAATGGCCCCATCATGGAATGATCATGAAGATCAAGGTGGGCCATCGGCCACAGCTTAGGGTCCCAAGTGAGATCCATACCATTGATCGGTAGGCCTCACTTGGCCCATCATAAAAACATGAAAAATTTAGCATAATAAGTACCCACTGTTCGATCTTCTCGCTCCGTTGGAACGCCGGTCTCCTTGTGCATCACTTTGATGGTGGAAGATGAGGTTTGAAGGGCTAGGATGAAGGTTTTTGGGAGAGGAAGTGGGCCACACACATGCACTCTTTCTCACATGGGAGAGCTTGGACTTCCCATTTTTTCTCTTCTTTGTTGCTTGGAAATGTGTTGGGAAATGAGAGACAGAGATGGGATGGAGTGATGGATGTGAGAGAGGAATGGGTTGTGTAAGATTTTGTTGACTTTTGGGGTAGATTGTGTAAGAGGGGAATGGGTTGTGTAAGAACTTTTTGACTTATGGGGTTGCTTGGGGATGGGTGTGAGGTGATGTGTACTTGACATGTACTTGACCATTGATGGGATTGATTGATTGATTGAGGTGACATGTTGTAGAGATTCTCTTGGGTTTCGCAACACGCGGCATTTTCCTATAATTGAACGTGGGCCCACACTCCCTGCCAGGGTATCAGATCAGTGCGCGAGTCACGGCGTTGGAACCGCGGCGACGGTGCGGTCGTAATCGTACAAGTCTCGGCTTAAACCGACTCAATTCTACAGGATAAGACTTAGGGTCGATCGCAAAAGTTGATTATATATCGCAGGTTGTCGGAATTCGACGGAAATGATCGCGGAAGTCGACGGAACAGTACGGACTAGGATACGGGTCTTACATAACCCCATGATACAAGAACTAGTGGATGCCTCACAAGACAGTACCTCAGTAGTTGTCACGGACCGAGAGAACCCTTATTCTAAAACCCCTCATTCCCTAGATCCTGAATGTTTACCATTAAGGGTGGAGGAGCTGAAAATTGAACCAAAGTCTGAAACTTCGGACTGTGTTGAGACTACATCACTTTTTAAATTTTTTTTTCTAATTTTTATTTACTTGTAGTCTCTGATTCACCATGGGATACTAACTTTAACACTTTTTCTGTCATAGGTGAATCATATATACTTTGGATACCTCAAGCGATTGAACGACAATTTTTTGTTGAGGTACATAAGTTTCTCTGGACATTCATGCTCCAAGGCATCCAAGCCTATTGCAAAAAGGGCTTTTGGATGATCCTGTTGAGAAACCTACTAAGAAATTTATCTAGATATTGGTCGGAAGAGGAACCTTGCAGCATGACTGAGTAACTTTTCCCCTGCTTTCATAGGACTAGGGTAGTTTGCTTTAGCCGTTAAATGATAGTCGGCTTTATGTCGTTAAGTTAGTTTGCTTTCCAAGTTGTTTTAGGATAGGTTACTTTCGTTAGTTTTACTCTTGTGCTGACCCACTCTCACACTGATATCTCCTTGGAAAGGCCGTTCAATTTCCTCATCAGGTACTATCTTTCCATCACTTCTCTTTTATTTTTGTTGTCTCATGTACATTACATGCTTATATCTTTTACATTGAGGACAATGTAGATTTTAGGTTGGGGATGGGAGATTAGGTTACCTAATCAGTATTTTCTTGGTCTTGAGCAAAACTTGTGAAAATTTTTAAATTTTCTCTGAAAATTTTGTGTGAATTCGAGTGATTTTGAAGGATATATTCAATTTAGAAGTATACGACACTCAATGTTGGTGATTTATGACTCTTGGATTTAGTTACTTGTTAGATTTCATAGTTAAGTTCGAATTATTAATCCATGATTAGAAGTTTTAAACATTAATTGAGTCATGATTTCACATGTCACATCTAGCTTACACATTAAGGTTTCAGTTTGATATTGAAGGAAGGGTTAACTTGGTAATCAATAAGTATGGAAGGAACTAGCCTGGGGAATTTGTTCATCATGTTCATTAAGAAGAATTGAAAAGAAAGAAAAATAAATAAATGCCCAGCTAAAAAAAACAGTTGTCGTCGAAAACGGCTACTATTAACGATTTTTAAAAAGATTGACATAGTGTGAAAGCCATAAATGGAAAAATCAAAAGCTGGAAAAGTAAAAAGATGAACTGTAAGACAAGTTTTGGTTGTCCTGAATACTCTTTTGATTATCAATGTTATCTTGAGAATTGACGATTGAACCTTTGATTGTGATAAGTCCAGATTTCACTATACACCCATGAAACTCAATGTTTAGAATTGTTCTAATCGATGGATTAATACTTTGAACTTGACCATGGAGTTT
This sequence comes from Magnolia officinalis, assembly GCA_021015155.1. Lineage (NCBI taxonomy): Eukaryota > Viridiplantae > Streptophyta > Magnoliopsida > Magnoliales > Magnoliaceae > Magnolia > Magnolia officinalis. Next base: position 46,613,346 of record JAJHSJ010000006.1, read on the forward strand.
ACCGTACGCTTCAGTTTAAGAGAAAGTAATGTCCAACATTCATGTATCTTAGAATTCTATTATTTAGATCGTTTGTCAAAAATCACTCGAGTTTATAGAAATTGTCATGTGATTCTCAATTTATTTTTTGCATACTTTGTTTGGGACTAGCAAAATGCTAGTTGAGGATTGTGTTGAGGGTTAAATATTGCATCTTAGACCCCAGTTAATACTTGATTTTATGTACATGATAATGTTTAACGTCATATTTTAATCATGTTTTTATTGCAAGGTGATTTTAAGAGCTTGGACTGAAAAAGGGCACTAAAGGCATGGATTTAACGCTCAGAAGTCACCAAGGCAAGGGACGGATTCCATGGGACCAAGATCAAAGAATTTACATGTCAGAGATCCGAGAAAATTAAGAAATTGACGTTAAAGGAACCTCAAAGTCATCCTGAATGCAAGATCACAAGGTTCCTACCATCCATTTGGCTTGAAACTTTATATCTAGCCTGAGGACCATAAATTAACTGTACACGTCGAATTTCAGCCATTGGATCCTTATGGAAGTGGCCCAACGGTTAGATCAGCCCATGAATCACCGATTTGGGGCCCAACTGATCCCTGAATGTGCCTCAATTTCAGTTTTAACCCCTTAAACTAGATGAAAAAAAGGATGGACGGAGCAAATTTCTCATATATATCACAGTGGGTCTTGCACTAGTGCGAGCGTGCACATGGGGTGTGCACGTCCGCACCGCACCAGACTGAGAGATCCAGTTAGCGAGTGCTGACCTGACCCACGTCCGACGTCTCGCCAGCGATCGGACGTCCATTCTGCTATTGTACGTAGTGGGCCACCATGATCGTCCATTCGAACAATCCGAGATGTTCATTCAATCCAGGGGATGGCTACGACCACAACCATGCTGACCTTTTCATCCCATGCACGTGTACACACGTGGATCGTCAGAAAATGAAGGATGAATGACAAGTTGATTTTATACAGTGGACCGCACCAAAACTCGACCGAAACCACTCCTTTCTGACTGAAATTTCGCCAGGAATCTAATGGATGGGGAGGATTCTTCTGAAAACACCACTGTGGGGCCCATCGAGAGCCCAACGCAACTCGAGTAAGCCTTACGCGAGTCCTGAAAATCCAAAAATTTGGGGGAGTTGTGGGCCACGATCATCGATCATTTCAAAGATTTGGACCGTTGAGAAGAGAGAGAAGAGGGCCAAGACCATCACCATGAAGGCCAAACAGAGGATTGGATGGTCGTTGTCCCAAAAATCTACACCAAACGCTACTCTATTTGCGTTTTCTTGGCTGTACGTGCGTGAGGTTACTCAGAGCCGCATAAAAGCTCTCCACTGACCGACTCCAGCCACCACCCTACCTTGTGCTATAAAAGAGAGATAGAGAGAGAGAGAGAGAGAGAGAGAGAGATTTGGACATGGAGGGGCATCCAAGCACCTCTGGAGGCATCTGACATGAAGTGTGGAGCATGGGAAGAAAGAGAGAGAGATAGAGAGAAAAGGGTGGATGGCCAGGAGCTCTTCTCTCCTTCTTCCTTAATTTTTTCCTTTCATGTTTATTTTTAGCCTAATCATGCCTATGATTGGCTAAACCTTTTCGCTAGGGCTAAGAGGTGAAGCTTGTAGCGAGATGTTGGTTTTCTATTGCTTTGATTTATGGTTGTTGAACTCTTTTTTATTTAAGTTTGATTATAAGGAATATTCATAGTTTTTAATGGTTTGTTGTGACTTAAATTACAATAGATCTGTGATAGCTTTGAGTATGTTCTTTTCATTATATGGTTTGTGAATTTGGGAACCCTGTTGTTCATCATCGTCTCCTGGGCATGGTTGGATGATGGAACCCTTCCTAATGTTCATAACTTCCTTAGATTGGATGTATTTTGTCATGCCCCAAACTCGGAAAATGGGCTCACAGAATTCCTGATCGCCAAATCCTGTACCGACAGCCTCCGTAGTACCCCATTCTCGGCTCTTAACGCCCATTGTAACATCTCGAATAAATTCATACAAAGACCCGAGTACCACCTCAGGCAGAAATCACCAAGGACCGTATTCTATGGAAATTAGATGAAAATTAATTAAGTACTAAACTAAATAATTGGTGGAATTAGCTCGAACCACTATCTATACGAATGAGAAGACCCAAAACCATTAAAATCACTAACTCAACATTACTTAAAAACCTAGGAGAAAACCTAAAACCCTGTTACTCTCGGGAGCACATTGAAACTCCGTATCGGACCTGGACTGCACGTCGAAAGTCCGATGACTGCGAAACTATAGGCTTATGACCGTCTTATTGGGCTTGACAACCATCGCGGGAATCGAGCCCAAACAGTATCCAAAAATGCACAACTTGATCGAGCCTTGAGCGAAGTGTGTGAGAAACGCAAATATCTTTAGAAAATGGGCCAGAACTTAAGTGAATTGGACCATTCGCTTGCCAGAGAAATTGAATACTTCAGACTATCAGATTCTGACCAAACTTCATCCATGGATCAGGGAAATTTCCCTACACATATCCGTATACTTGTGGCCCTGATCGATTGACGACAACCGTTGATCTGATATAGGTCCATCACGGTTGATCGGCCTATCCAAATGCGCTGAAATCGCATCCTGGCCTAGCTCAATGGTTAGAGAGCTTGCTCCATGACGTATTTGAACAATGGACCTCCAGGTGTGCCCCATTCGTCAGAAACAGGCACCCTTTGGCTATAACCCAAGTATACCATGGCCCTGGGGCCATTTACTTCACTTTTGAGCCTATATAAGGCCCTTAAACCACCCCTTCTCTCCCTCATACGAATTTCCTAAAAACCCTAAGAGAGAGAGAGAGAGAGAAAGAGAGAAAATGAGAGAAGAGGAAGGAATGAAGAAGGATTTCTGGGAGATCTTTGCTGAGATTTTTCCCACAACACCATGCGTCGATACACCTCTCTCTTATGCTACACAACTCTTTTCAACGATGATTTGGGTAAGAAATCCAAACCCTAACGCCGTAGTTAAGGTATAGAATAGTTGTTTGTCAACCTAGCTAACGGATTTCCTGATTCAGGTACCCGTTGTGCTGTATTTGGGAATGTAGGATATGAACTGAGTCCGTAACGAGTATACCAACGAAAGATATAAATTATAAACATTTAGGTTATGGTTTTCAAGGCTTTCATTGTCAACAATGATTTATGTCTGACTTGATTGCTGCCATATGATCTTAGTTACGACGTTTTCCATATATTACACACGTATAAATTATGTTGAACAAATATGCATTCCATGTGTTTGTTGAAATGTTTGAATGAACTTGCAATTATGATTTGTGCTTGCCATGACTACTAATCTACAATTCATGTTTGTTATATGTATGACAACTCCTTTGTGAAAGGATTTGCCATAATATATGATGTAACTAATTTAGTCTATGTATGTAGTAATGTGTAGTCTAAGTGTTTGATAAAATGTTTGAATGAGAAATTGTATGATGAATTGTATCTAATAAGGGTATTGAGATAGAATTCTCGATTACCTTATCCATATGTATAGTTTCCTTAAAGTAATCTTACTTTTGATTATGCAATTTATGGATGAAATGTGAAAATTGGTAACATGTTCAATGTGTTCGATGAAATGCTCAAATGAAAATGGTATTTGAAATGTTTATCACATGTATCTATTTATTCTATCTGAGTAAGATTGGGACTACGACGTGGTCCAGGCAATCGGTAACAATTCCTGTTTAGGTGGTCGAATTAGTCCCGCCACATTGGATGCGTTCGATGAATCCGAGCTGTATGGTGATTGTCGACAGTGGTTAGGCCACGTGGAGTGCTTATGCACTCCATGTCGATTAATCCAGTGTGCGCTCGTACTAATCGAACTTGTCAAATAACCCGTTTGGCCTATTATGTGTTTACCATGTATGGACACTACTGCTTAAATCTAAGGTACCACTTACCAATGTAAAGCCCGTTTCAACCATGGTACCAAGATCCGCTAAGACTCATGAGCCGGGCATGGTAGTATGGGACACCGTTGTACAGTTGTCAGCTTATGCTGGGGTGACGAGCCTCTCCGTAGTGACCAGTGAGCAACCTAAACTCGTGAGCCGAATACGGTGGTATGGGACACTTTATTCAAGTTGTCGGCCTACGTTCAGGTGACGAGCCTCCCATAGTGACCTCGAGTATAAACACTTGAACTTGCCTATCCACTGTTTTTATTAGGGTTGATGCCCTACAACTTGCCTAACATATGTGATTAACTAGGATTGACGACCCTAGATGGATCCCCGCTTGGGTAAATGATATAAAGGGAGGTACCTTAGCTTCCCGAATCCGCTGTATGAATAAGCCTAATTAAGAACTTTGCTAACACGACCATGCACCGCATTGCATGTGCTTTGGCGAGGAAGTACACGTTTAGGGAGTTTGTCATGTGCGAATGGTTGATGAAGTCACTAAGGGAGTGTAGGCGAGGGCATGCATCATTACTGCATATCATCCTTGCATTAATAAGAATAGTTAGGAATGATTGTTGTACTGCTTGATTGAATTGATAAAATGTTAACCTTGGCCTTATAGTACCACTGAGTTGATCACTCACTCCCACTCTGGGACGATGTTTTAAAACACCAACCAGACTCTGGTTTAGTTGCAGATGACGATGAGGCTTACGTGACTGAGCCGGATTTCATAGACGAGGAGGAAGAGTTCTCTTACGTGTAGCTCTCAGGCGGGTCTGTGTAAACCTAAAGTTGCGTCGTCGGGATTACAGGGTTATGGGATAGTTGGACACTTTATGTTCCGCTATTTTGTAAATTTTGGAAACAATACATGTAAACATTCAGCCCAGTTACATACTTATACTCTGTAGGTCATAAATCACTTGTTCAAATATGCATGTTACAGTCTTCCGCTTGCTTAATCAAATTATCTCTGGAGTATGATATGCTATTTTAGTGTAATCCCACTCATGTTTCATGCACTAATATGGACAACATTTAAACATCATTATCTATGTTGCAAAAGTGATGCGTTGGATCTCGGGAGTTGAGCTTTGCTTGACCCTCGAAATCCGGGGTGTTATAAGTTGGTATCAGAGCATGATTTGGATTAAACTGGACCTGGGTTATGGTAACACAATATACATTGACGTACTTTGACTTAGGAGGGGGCGATAAAATGTAGAAATGATCGTAGGATCCTGAATTTTCACCGACGGTCGAGATCGACCGTTGACATGTAACCCATACGTGTCTGAGATCACGTGAAATGATCTCAATTCCTTTTTAGACTATCGGTTGATGGGTTTAAGCTGTAAGTCGACGAATCCTAAACTTAAAACATACCAAAAGGAGTGAATATGTGCTAGATGGACCGAGAAAATACATCACACAGGCGTAGGGGCCCAAAGCATAAATTTTGGTGGGACCCAGGTGGTACCCCGCATGTATACGGCACCCCAGGAGGGGGTGGCCACCGGCCCAGGGCGGAGCCATTGCCGGCACCTCCACAGAGGCTCGACGGCACCAACCGGTCGGTGGTGCGATGCCTGCACCTCCAGTGGACCGCGACAGGCCCACGGTTCTAGCAGCCCACCGCCCTCACCCACATATGTGGGGCCTTGTCTCACGTGTGGGGCCCTTTATTTCACTCCCCTAACCCCATTTCACTCCCTTTTCAAGCTTTTAAACCCTCCAAAATCCCATTTTCTCTTTCAAATCTCCATTCCATATACTCAAGCTTCTTCTTCTTCTACATTACACACCCATCCTTCACCATTCTCTCCAACCCATCTCTTACAACCTTCCATCTCCCTTATTTCCCCTCATTTGATCACACAAACCCATCTTTGTGTCTCATAATCTTCAAAACCCATAAATCCATCTCACCCTTCAAGTTTCTTCACTTTTATGACTCTTTTTGAGCTAGTTACCACTATTTTCTCCATTTTCGCACTCTTTTCCTTCATAGGGAAGACGAGAACGGCCTCGGATGTAGCCGGGCCTAGTCGCCCAACTTGTTCGAGGAAGAAGATGGGCGCCGAAGTAAGCACAAGTGCCAAGCGAGAACGAAGATCAAAATGGGATCTCGATCCACGGATCCCTATTGAAAGATCTCTACCATCGGGCATCGAACTTGGTAAGTTCCGTGACCGGAAAGTTGTATTCGAGGCTCATGTTGATGAAAAGCTATTTGGACTGTACTCAGTGATGGACATGTTCCTGGAAAATGGATGGGCTCCCATATTTGAGGGAAATACTCATGCGAATGAAAGGACCGTACGAGCCTTCTACGCTCATATATGGAACCCACTATTGGAGCCTCTTCAGTTTACTATCCCTTTGGGGAGAGAGGAGGCCATAGTCAATGTAGATGTGGTGGCTCATGTTATGGGTATGGAATGTGGACTTGTACATGCTAGCGAGACAAACCTTATTAGTGAATGAGAAAGAAATTGCCAAACACGTTTCCTTTGCGGCCATCTTGAGTGGTGGAGGTGAGGAAATAGCCTTGCATCAACCAAAATGATAAACGATTTCTGCATGCTCCACCACATAGTCACGTATAACGTGTATCCTAGGTGGAGTAATCGCACGGAATGCACTCAACTTATGGTGGATTTCTTATACAGAGCTGGTCAGGGAGACAAGCTATGCTTGCCTACATTCGTTTTATCTCAGATTGTGGGTACTGCACTATCTACACGGGGAGATGCCTCACTCCCTTTCAGTCGACTTATTTGTAAGATTGCCCGAAATTTTGGTTTCCGACTCCATATGGATAACCACGCCCGATCCATATTATCAGTGACACTACGCTCAACAATATGGGCATAGGCCCCAGGCAACAACAAGCAAGGCTTGATGAGTTCGGGGATGAATTTGAAGAAGAGAGTGAAGAGGAAGAAGGCAGTGAAGAGGAAAGTACTGAGCAAGGAAATGATGAGGAAAGCAGTGAGGAAGAAGAGGAGGCCCAGGATTCAGATGGGGGACCTCCTACTGTTACTCATGAGGACCGCCATGATCGGGCCGTCTTAGAAGCCCGCGTGGCTCAAATTGAAGAGAACCAGGCTGCCCTGAGACAAGAGGTTAAGGAGAATCAGGCCTATCTGAAACAAAAATTAAAGAGAATGTCCCGCACCTTGAAGGCCCTCCTGTGTTATATGCAGAATAAGGGTACGCCTCCACCTTCACTAGAGTCAAAGGACTAGACATATGTTGTAGTCGTCTTTTGGTTTTTCTTGTTTCTTGCTTATCTTTGTAATAACCTTGGCAAGCTTAGTTATATGTTAGAGTAGTTAGTGTAAAAACTTGTACTAGATTAACTCATATGCATCTTTTGTCATGATCCATCTAAGACTACATCTCATGTATTGTGACAATTTTGGTTAAATGAAACGTATGAAACTTCTTTTGATTTGGAATGTGTAAAATGCTTGGAAAACTGAGTGTTGTTATTCAAAATCTTACACATGTTGCACCCTATGTTGTATATAGGGGATGCCTCCTAAAAATACTCGGAACATTGCACGTCTCGCACTTGGCAGATTGATTGACGGGGCACCTCCCCTGAACGATAGCTAGACAGACCCTAGCTTGGGCCCGGATATTGAGACTATGCTGGATTCACAATCGGCCACTGGCCCCACTAATGGGCCAACACCTTGTGCACCACCGGTTCCAGAACAGAACCGTGCGTCTTCATTGACACCACACATGCCTCAGGCGGCTCCTCCCCCTAATAGGTTGGAGTAGATGATGCTCCTAATGCAGTAGCAGCAGCAAGTTGAGCCACTATTGCAGGGGTCATTGGCCAAAACATGAATATGGTCCCGCTTGCACCACCTGTGCAGCCTGCTGGGAACATGAATACCAATGGTCTATTTAAACGCTTCCAGCATTTTTGTCCTCCTACCTTTGCAGGTACTCACATACCCGAGGAAGCTGAATACTGGTTGGATCGTATATCCAAGATGCTAAAGCCATTACACTATACTAAGGCAGTGCAAGTGGAGCTTGGGACCTATATGTTCGAGAAGGAGGCCAGTCTATGGCAGGACAGCATCCTACGAACAGTTATCGCAGGACACGTATGGATCTGGGACGTATTTGAGACTCACTTTCCCCTCACTTATCGTAATGAAAAGGAGGGTGAATTTCTCCGCCTCCGTAAGGGAGGAATGACTGTGGCTAAGTACGAGAACCAATTCACTGAGCTAGCCAGATATGCTCCACTGATCCTAGCAGACGATTCGATGAGAATGCGGCGATTTTCAGAGGATCTGCGGCCTGAAATCTGCACAAAGATGTGTTGTGCTAGCATTCCCAATTATGCTCAGCTAGTGAACATGTCCCTGCGAGCTGAGCAGGATGGAGACAGACTGTCTCAGACACGTATGCCCATGGGCCCGAGGCCTCGGCCTGAATTGTCGAACCGGCCGTTCCTCGGCAAGGGGCCACGTGTAGTTTTGCCTCCCAGGCTTATGGCTCCACCGACCTAGCAGAGATGATCAGATCTGTGGTGCACCTACTATAAGAAGATGGGTCATACAGACACTTATTATTTTACTAAAATGAGAGACAACAACTTTACGCCACCTCAGAAGATCAACCGTTAGCTACCACAAGTTATTTCGGCTCCACCTCTACGATTAGCACCGCTAGCAAAACCTTTTTACAGACCAACAACACCTCAAAATAGGCCACCTCAACGACCTATGGCAGCGCAACCGAATCGTCCTTAACAATCACGTGTACATGCACTAGCAGCCGGAGCATCTGAGACAGCAACTGCAGTGCCCTTAGCCTTTGAAGTCACTGCTCACATTCAAGGTACACCTGTATTCCTATTGGTGGACACCGGGTCCACTATTTCGATAGTATCATGCTCTACAGTTAAGCGTTTGGGGTTGAACACTACCCTTATGGTTGTGGTGAGAGTCCTTACCGCGACAAGGACCTTCTCCGACGTTACCAAGCTCTGTAAGGATTGCCCGATAGATTTAGGAAGCAGAATGGTGCGCATTGACCTGATAGTCAACCCGCTGTATCATTACGACATCATCCTCGGCATGGACTGGCTCACCGAAATGAAAGCCGAGATTGACTGCGAAACCAGAGTGGTGACATCACATGGGCCCGAGGGCAAGACCTTCACTTTTCTAGTTCAGGTCAGTTGGCCCCACCGCATTAGTTGTTACGCCACCTTATTGGAAAATGTTGATGGTCCAACACTTGGGGACATGCCTATGGTCCAAGATTTCATGGATGTGTTCAGGATGATACCTGGACTGCCTCCTCAGTGCGAGATCGATTTTACCATTGACTTGGTGCCGGGTGCGACACATATCTCATTATCGACATATCGTATGCCTCCATGTGAAATGGAGGAATTGAGGAGACATATAGATGATCTGTTAGATTCAAGTTTTATACGGCCTAGCGTATCTCCTTGGGGAGTACCTGTATTGTTTGTAAAGAAGAAGGATAGATCGCTGTGATTGTGTATTAATTATCGCAGGCTGAATCACGTCACGGTCAAGAACAAGTATCCTCTGCCTAGGATAGATGATCTGTTTGATCAGTTGAAAGGAGCATAGTATTTCTCAAAAATCAACCTACAGTCCGAGTATCATCAGTTGCGCATCAGGAATGAAGACGTGCATAAAACAATATTCAGAACTAGTTTTGGGCATTATGAATTCCTTGTGATATTGTTTGGACTTACGAATGACCGGTCGTGTTCAAGGACCTCATGAACCGGGTGTTTTGGCCGTATCTGTACCAGTTCGTTATCGTATTTATAGATGACATTTTGATATACTCCAAGAACCGAAAGGATCATGAAGAACACCTGCGAGTAGTCTTTGATACTCTCAGGAAGAATCAATTGTTTGCTCAATACCAGAAATGCGACTTCTGGAAGGAAGAGGTCAAGTTTCTGGGACACGTGGTGTCCAAGGAAGGTATTGCCGTGGACCTTGCTAAGGTGACCGCAGTTCAGGACTGGGAGCAGCCTGGTTCGGTTACAAAAGTGAGGAGTTTCCTCGGCCTTGCAGGCTACTATCGTCGATTTATTTAAGATTTTTCCAAGATAGCCAGACCGTTGTCTTAGCTCACTCAGAAAGATCTTAAGTTTGCTTGGAATGAGAAGGCAGAAGTAGCATTTTTGGAATTAAAGGACAAGTTGACGTCCATACCCATGCTAGTATTGCCAGAGCAAGGGGTCAAGTACACTATTTACACCGACGCATCTCGTGTTGGTTTGGGTTATGTTTTTATGCAAAAGGATAGAGTGATTGCCTATGCATCGCGATAGCTGAGGAAACACGAAGAAAACTACCCTATGCACGACCTGGAATTGGCAGTAGTTATCTTCGCATTAAAGCTTTGGAGACATTACCTCTACAGAGAGGAGTTCGAGCTCTTTTGCGACCACAAAAGCCTCAAGTACATCTTTACTTAGAGGGACCTGAATATGAGGCAACGACGTTGGATGGAAACCTTGAAAGACTTCAAGTTTGAGGTATCCTACCATCCTGGCAAAGCCAACCTTGTGGTTGATGCGTTGAGCTGTAAGAAGACAATAGAATTTGCAGCTCCGCAGATGATAGAAGAATGGAATATGGTAGAGTTTGTGTGAGACTTCGAACAAAAGCTTACAGTAGAGGAGCCGTTCGAGAGCGTCGCACATATCCATGTACAGCCACTTATTGATGACCGAATCATTGTGGCTCAGAAAGAAGATGACCTGTTGGTGAAGATGAGAAAATGAGCGAGTGACAATGAAGACTCTGAATGGAGGGTTGGCTTAGATGGAGGTTTGAGATATCGCGGCCGCCTATGCGTCCTGAATCTCCATGACTTAAGAAAGTAAGTCCTGGATGCCGCTCACAATTCAAGGATGACGATACATCCGGGTAGTACAAAGATGTATAGAGACATGAAGTGTTCGTACTGGTGGGACAACATGAAGGCCCATATAGCAGATATGTATCTCGTTGTCTCACGTGCCAGCAGGTCAAGGCTGAGCATCGTCGACCTCCTGGTTTACTTCAGCTCATGCCCATAGCTGAATAGAAATGGGATTTCATATTTATGGATTTCATTTCTGGGTTATTGAAGACGAGGAAGGGACATGATTCCATTAGAGTGATTGTGGACCGATTGACAAAATCAGCCCATTTTCTCTCGATTAAAGTTTCAAACTCAGCAGATATTTAGCCAAGCTGTATGTTAAGGAGATAATACGTCTACATGGAGTTCCTATAGAGATTGTGTCGGATCAAGGCACGCGATTCACGTCTATTTTCTGGACTCAAATCCAGGAAGAAATGAGAGTGAAACTGAAGTTCAGCACCGTGTTCCACCCGTAGATTGATGGGTAAACGGAACGGGTAAATCAAATATTAGAAGATATGTTGTGAGCATGTGTGCTTGATTTCAAGGACAGTTGTGATGACTGTCTTCCCTATACTGAGTTCGCTTATAACAACAGCTTCCAAGTGAGCATTGACATGGCTCCCTATGAAGCCTTGTATGGGCGCCCATGTCGAGCACCACATTGTTGGGCGGAAGTTGGCGAGAAGAGTTTAATTGGCCCAGATTTAGTATAGGGGACCTCAGAGAAGATCGACATTATCAGGCGTCGACTTCTTGCAGCCCAGATCAGACAGAAGAGTTATGCTGATATAAGATGGCGACAACTGAAATTTGAAGTTGGGGATCATGTATTCCTTAAGGTTTAAGGGAGTCCTTCGTTTTGACAAGAAAGGAAAGCTTACGCCTCGATTTATTGGTCAATTCTAGATTCTAGACCGAGTGGGTGTGGTAGCATATCGCCTTGCTTTGCCCACACCACTCGCAGGCATGCACAACATATTCCACGTATCGATGCTAAAGAAATACGTTCCCGATCCTACTCACATTATCAAGTGGGGGCAGGTACAGTTGAGTGAAGATGCTACGTATGTACTGCAACCAACATGTATTCTTGATAGGAAGGAACAAGTGCCATGCAGCAAGGTTATCCCGTTAGTGAAAGTATTATGGACTCACCACACTGAGGAAGAGGCTACTTGGGAAACAGAAGCCGAGGTCCGTAAGAACTACCCTTAGATCCTCCAGGAGTACGCAAAGGTACTAATTTTGGGGATGAAATTTTTCTTTAAGGGGGGCAGATTGTAACGTCTCGAAAAAATTCGTACAAAGACCCGAGTACCACCTCAGGCAGAAATCACCAAAGACCGTATTCTGTGAAAATTAGATGAAAATTAATTAAGTACTAAACTAAATAATCAGTGGAATTAGCTTGAACCATTATCTATATGAATGGCAAGATCCAAAACCATTAAAATCACTAACTCAACATTACTTAAAAACCTAGGAGAAAGCCCAAAATCGTGTTGCTCTCGGGAGCACATTGAAACTCCGTATCGGACCTGGACCGTACGTCGAAAGTTCGATGACCGTGAAACTATAGGCTTATGACCGTCTTATTGGGCTTGACAACTGTTGTGGGAATCGAGCCCAAATAGTATCTAAAAATGCACAACTTGAGCCTCAAGCGAAGTGTGTGAGAAACACAAATATCTTTAGAAAATGGACAAGAACTTAAGTGAATTGGACCATTCGCTTGCGATCGAAATTGAATACTTCGGACCATCAGATGCTGACCAAACTTCACCCATGGATCAGGAAAATTTTCCTACACATATCCGTATACTTGTGGCCCTAATCGAGTGACGACGACCGTTGATCTGATACAGGTCCGTCACGGTTGATCGGCTTATCCAAACGCGCTAAAATCACATCCTGGCCTAGATCCATGGTCTGGGAACTTGCTCCATGACGTATCAGAATAATGGACCTCTAGGTGTGCCTCATTTATCAAAAACAGGCACCCTTTGGCAATAACCCAAGTATACCATGGCCATGGGGCCATTTACTTCACTTTTGAGCCTATATAAGGCCCTTAAACCACCCCTTCTCTCCCTCAGACAAATTTCCTAAAAACCTTAAGAGAGAGAGAGAGAGAGAGAGAAAAGAGGAAGGAAGGAAGAAGGATTTCTGGGAGATCTTCGCTGAGATTTTTTCCACAACACTACGCCCCGATACACCTCTCTCTTATGCTACACAATTTGTTTCAACGACTATTTGGGTAAGAAATCTAAACCCTAATGCCGTAGTTAAGGTATAGAATAGTTGTTTGTCAACTTAGCTAACGGATTTCCTAATTTAGGTACCCGTTGTGCTTATTTTGGAATGTAAGATACGAACCGAGTTCGTAACGAGTATACCGGTGAAAGTTACGGACTATAAACATTTAGGTTATGGTTTTCAAGGCTTTCAATGGTAGCAATGATTTATGTCTGACTTGATTGCTGCCATATGATCTTAGTTACGACGTTTTCCATATATTACACACATATGAACTATGTTGAACAAATATGCATTCCATGTGTTTGTTGAAATGTTTGAATGAACTTGCAATTATGATTTGTGCTTGCCATGACTATTAATCTACAATTCATGTTTGTTGTATGTATGACAACTCCTTTATGAAAGGATTTACCATAATTATGTTCTAACTAATTTAGTCTATATATGTAGTAATGTGTAGTCTAAGTGTTTGATAAAATGTCTGAATGAGAAATTGTTTGATGAATTGTATCTAATAAGGGTATTGAGATAGAATTCTCGATTACCTTATCCATATGTATAGTTTCCTTAAGCTAATCTTACTTTCGATTATGCAATTTATGGATGAAATGTGAAAATTGGTAACATGTTCAATGTGTTTGATGAAATGCTCAATGAAAATGGTATTTGGAATGTTTGTTAAATGTCGATATGCTTATCACATGTATCTATTTATTCCATCTGAGTAAGATTGGGACTACGACGTGGTCCCGACAATCGATAACAATTCCTGTTTAGGTGGTCGAATTAGTCTCACCACATTAGATACGGTCGATAAATCCGAACCGTACGGTGATTGTCGACAGTGGTTAGGCCACGCGGAGTACTTATGCACTCCATATCGATTAATCCAGCGTGCGCTCGTACCAATCGAACTTGTCAAATAACCCGATTGGTCTATTATATGTTTACCATGTAAGGACACTACTGCTTGAATGTAAGGTACTACTTACCAATGTAAAGCCCGTTTCAACCATGGTACCAAGATCCGCTAAGACTCATGAGCTGGGCACGGTGGTATGGGACACCGTGGTCGAGCTGTCAGCCTACGCTGGGGTGACGAGCTTCCCCGTAGTGACCAGTGAGCAACCTAAACTTGTAAGCCGAATGCAGTGGTATGAGACGCTGTATTTGAGTTGTCGGCCTACGTTCGGGTGACGAGCCTCCCGTAGTGACCTCGAGTATAAACACTTGAACTTGCCTATCCACTGTTTTCATTAGGGGTGATTCCTTACAACTTGCCTAACGTATGTGATTAACTAGGATTGACAACCCTAGATGGATCCCCGCTTAGGTAAATGATATAAAGGGTGGTACTTTAGCTTTCCGAATCTGCTATATGAATAAGCCTAATTAAGAACTTGGCTAAACGACCATGCACCGCATTGCATGTGCTTTGGCAAGGAAACGCATGTTTAGGGAGTTTTCCATGCACGAATGGTTGATAAAGTCACTGAGGGAGTGCAGGCGAGGGCACACATCATTACTACATATCATCCTTGCATTAATAAGAGTAGTTAGGAATGATTGTTGCAATGCTTTATCATTACTGCTTGATTGAATTGAGAACATGTTAACCTTTGCCTTATAGTACCACTGAGTTGATCACTCACTACCACTATGGGACAGTGTTCTAAAACACCAACCAGACTCTAGTTTAGTTACAAATGACAATGAGGCTTACGGGACGGAGCCGGATTTCATAGACGAGGAGGAGTTCTCCCACTTGCAGCTCTCAGGCAGGTTTACGTAGACCTAGAGCTGCGTCGCCGGGATTACAAGGTTATGGGATAGTTGGACACTTTATGTTCTGTAATTTTATAAATTTTGAAAATAATACATATAAACATTCAACCCAGTTACATACTTATACTCCGGAGGTTGTAAATCGCTTACTTGTTCAAATATGCATGTTACAGTCTTCCGCTTGCTTAATCAAATTACCTCTAGAGTATGATATGCTATTTTAGTGTAATCTCACTCATGTTTAATGTACTAATATGGACAACATTTAAACATCATTATCTATGTTGCATAAGTGATGCGTTGGATCTCGGGAGTTGAGCTTTGCTCGACCCTCGAAATCCGGGGCGTTACACCCGTACATAAGGTTCCAATCCTGAGATCCTACAAGGAGGAATTTTCAACATACATTTATCTTATAAGAAGCATAACCACAAGTTTACCCAAATCACAAAGGCAATATTTTCATCACATATCCACTAATATAAACAGTTGAATACAGTGCTGAAAGGAAAATATACATATATCGAAAATCAAAACTCTAGAAGACAGCTGCACGCTCCAAGCTCAACGTTGTTGCGACCTAACGCCACATGCACACATCTATCGTGCATAAGCTTATAGAAAGCTTAGAGGGTGGTGTAAGTGTGTGCGTAAGGTAAGTGTCACGTTTGCAATATTAGAGCAATGAGGAAACATGTGGTAAGTCCATAAATACCATCGGCCTTATCCAGGCTATGCGATGCAAAAGCATAGTAAACTCAATGTGGTAAACTCCTGATCTCATGTTATGTGCTGAGGATGTGATGCAATATGTGGTGCGAATGAAATGACCAAGCTGGAGTGTGAAGTCAGGATGATAGTATGTAGTATCGTAAGCTATAGGGTCCATTACAAGGGACTTCTATCCAAACTAGTCTCATACCTAAATTTAGATAGATAGACTCAATGTGGTAAACTCCTGATCTCATGTTGGTTGCGCGCCCCAATCGAAATCTTGGCCATTGCGAAGGTACACATAACATTTAGTTACACACCACTAGCCGAGTGGATAGTGAATGAATAAATGAATGAGTAAAATGATGAGTATACAACTCCTGCTCAATAAGTCCACATATCAGTACCGTACATCTCTGGGATGATCACCGGGGTTTAGTACACTCTATGCCAACTTGCCGCCCCTATCCGAGCGCACAACTGGGTAAGTGGAAGAGACCTCACTATTCGCCTGCCAATATCGGGTCTGGCTCGTCCATAGCGGACCCATTCCTTAAGCTGGTCAAACTCAACCTAGATATTGCCCCCTCACTCAGGTGGGTAAGGTGACACCCCCTTCCAACTGACCACGACACAGTGGGAGACGCGGCCTACTTGTATATGGCCCGCATGCGCTCATGTATATCCACTCAGTCTAGACATTAGAGCATCCCCTGGCGTCGGGGGTTTAGGAATTTTCACCCATAGACATCTATGGTGCCCGCGCCCATATGCCAGAACTAAATATTTTCGGTGTCCCATCTGGCCATCCATGACATGCCTGTGGAGGCCACAACCTTGATGTCGCTAGGGCGTACGGTGGTCATATCACAAAATGCGAGATGTATGAGTCATACCATCCAGTCATGCAACAATCTACGTGTATCGTGCGCTCATGTGGGCAACTCCTCCTATCAGGGAGTCCCATAATAATCCACCCTGTGGCATATACAATGGTCAACCACATCTCATAACAAACATGCAGATGATGCGTATGGGCATGTATCATGATGTTGTGCTGTCATATACTCATAATCGGTATCGATAACTGGCACCGATAATCGACATTGATAATCGGCCTCGATAATCGGCCTACATGCAAGGCAGGGTTCGTAGATGAACAACCGATCTAAACCATAATATAAGGATCGGCCCTTAGCCGTGGATATGCCAAATTCGGTAGCACGGAGCCATCTGTCTACGGCGATGATGGACCATGCAACATCAATGGGGCCCAAAGATTTGGATTAATCCACTTGTAGAATGATGAGAATGGGCCTAACAAGGCTTAAGGGAAGGTCACAATGTGGACATTTAACCATCATTGCCCATCAATGTGGACATTTAACCAACATTGCTCCCAAGGAGTGGCCCACATAGAGCCTAACATATAGTGGGCCCATGGCCTCACATAAGGGCCCAATACACTTCTCATTGGGCCATATCACATGGGCCTCAAATACATTACAATGGGCCACATCACATGGGCCTAATACATATCACAATGGGCCTCATATAAGGACCTCATATACATCGCATTAGGCCACACTCATGGGCCTTATATACATTGCAATGGGCCACAACAATGGGCCTCTTATACATCAAGATGGGCCGCAACATATGAGCCGCAATAATGGGCCTCATATACATCAAGATGGGCTGTAACAATGGGCCTCATATACATCAAGTGGGCTCATCGACCTAGCGGGACTATCTACACCATTCATCTATTTTTTTAGATACCATTATAGAGCATTACCCAAAAATGAATCATATAGGAAGATCATCTGGACGATACCATAAAGAGCAGTGGAGATAATGATTTCCACTGATTAAAATCCACAGGGCCCACCATAACGTTTATTTTCCATCCAATCTGTTCATAAGGTCACAAAGACCTAAATTAAGAGGAAAAACAAATTCCATATTGATCCAACACTTTTATGATCCCAAACGGGCGTCAATGGTGGACGTTCAATCCTTCACTGTTTTTGCAGTGTGGTCCACCTGATAGACAGTGTGGATATAGAACATATATAGCAACGGTGCGTCCCACCATCCATCCATCTGGATGGTGTGGTTGAGACCCTTACATCATGGTCGGACCCACAGAACTTACTGACGTCAATACAGCAGCCATCTTGCTGCTGTAAGATGGATGGACGACGTGGATGAAATCCATACCCCAGGTGGGTCACGTCCAGATGGACGGACAGTAAAATACAAATATTAAGGTGGGCCCCACCCTCCACACATGCAGAGTGTGTCCCACTTGAAAATTAGATCTATCTCATTCTCTTTATAACGCCATAAAATGATCTTTACAAATTGTTAGACGGTATGGATTTACACATACCTCATGGTGTGTCCCACAGGACGGTCTACACATCAGCAAGTGGGCCCCACCCTCACATGTGCAACACGTGTGGGGTGTGTCCCACACCCTACAAAATAGATGGACGGCGTGGAGAAAAACATACATCATGGTCGACTTCACAAGCACCGTCCAGATGGACGGTGTGGATACAAAATAAATGCATCACAGTGGGTCCCACCCCCACACGTGTGGCACGTGTGGGGTGGGCCCACGTCCATGGAATATGGACGAACGGTCTGGATACAACTGTACCTCACAGTGGGACCACATAACTTGTTGACGTCTCCCATCAAATGAACGGCAGAGATATAGAATACGTACATCAAGGTGGGTCCCACCCCCACACGTGCCACACGTGTGGGGTGGACCCACGTCCATAACAGATGGACGATTGGGAGAAACACGTGCATCATGGTGGCCCGCAGAACTTCTGACGTCAATCCAATAACATTTTTACTGCGTGGGATCCACCGTCCTGGCTTCAACGGATGGTGTGGATCAGCACATCATCAAGGTGGGTCCACACATGTGGCCAACCTCAGCTTTGGATTAAGCTGATACTTGTGTTTTCTCTTCATCCAGGGACGTTGGACCTCTAGCAGATGAACAGCCCTGTATGGGGCACACCATTAAGGTGGGTCCCACGTGATTGCCCATTATGGGTTGGATCAAAATGATATTTGTATTTTTCCCTTCATCTGGGCTAGTAGTATCAGGTGGGCCACACTCCATTAAAAAAGGGGAGAAGGAGAGAGAGAGAGAGAGAGAGAGAGAGAGAGAGAGAGAGAGAGAGAGCTCTGCCACTATGAGGTCCTCTCCGTTTACAACACATACATCAATGGGTCCCACCACAAGTGGGCCCTCAAATAAAATCAACGGCAAAAATTCTAGGATCACCCACTGATTGTTAATCTTCTTGGTCCCTTGGAATCCTTGGCTCCTAAGCTCTCCCTTTGATGGAGGATGATGAGGATTGAAGGGTGGAGATGAGGGTTTTGGGGGTAGGAAGTGGGCCACACCTAACTTCTCCTCCCTTAAAATGCTTGGATGATTTCCTTCCCTTGGGTTGCTTGGGATGGAGTGAGAAAAGAGAGAGAGAGGAGTGGTGTGTAAGGGTTATGACATGGAAAGTTATGGGTTGCCTTGACTTTTTTGTAAGAAGGGATGGGATAAGTATTGGTGTTGTTGACTTTTGGGTGAGAGAAGGATGGGTGTTGTATTTGATTGATTGATGGGATTGATTTGATAGATTGTAGAGATTCTCTTCTTGGGATTACAACGCGCGACATTTTCTCGAAATAAACGAGGGCCCACAACTCCTGGCCTGGGTATCACATCGGCGCGTGAGATGCGGCGTTGGAACCGCAGCGACGGTGCGGTCGTAAGGGTACAAGTCTCGGGTTGAGCGGACTCAGATCTACGGGATACGACTTAGGGTCACGTGTAAATGCTGATTACAGGTCGCGGGTCACCGGAATTCGACGGAGAGAATCGCAAGAGTTTAAGGAATGGTACAGACTAGGATACGGGCCTGACATGGATTGGTTAAATTTTGTTGTTTGCTTTGTCTCATGGGCATGGTTTTATGATGGAATCAATTTTAATTCTCATGCCTATCTTCTCATGAAAATTAGATCAAAGGAAGTTTATATATGGATTTTAATGAATTATCTTCCAACTAGATGAAGATGGGACTCTAAATCCAGTTGTGTTTATGAATCAAGCATAAATCCCCCTGATCTCTACAAGTGGATCCTTGGAATCCCTAGTTTCCCACCTTTGAATTTTACAAGTTTTAGTTTAAGATTTCACCATTATTCCCTTAAAACTTCCTGATTTAGATTACATCTTCTTCTAGTTCTAG
This sequence comes from Magnolia officinalis, assembly GCA_021015155.1. Taxonomy (NCBI): domain Eukaryota; kingdom Viridiplantae; phylum Streptophyta; class Magnoliopsida; order Magnoliales; family Magnoliaceae; genus Magnolia; species Magnolia officinalis. The sequence goes on from JAJHSJ010000006.1 coordinate 46,633,314, forward strand.
TTCTAGTTCTAGTTACTTTCAGATTACGTATAAGGTTTAGTCCCTGTGGATTCGACCTCGGTCTTACCAAGATTATTACTACATCGCAACCCTATACTTGGGTTGTGAACAGACAACACCGAACATAATTTAGGATACCCTGTTCCCATTAAATGAGTCTACTTATAATCATTAGTGGTACGATCTACAAGACTCATAGGTCAGGCATGGTGGTATGGGACGTCATGTCCAAGCTGTCGACCTACGTTGGGGTGACGAGCCTCCCCATAGTGACCAATAAGCAATCAAGAAGGCTATGAGTCTGGTATATCAAAATGTAATGATGTCGCGATCACTCCACATTTGTATTTGGGTGATGACTCTTATATCATTTGTGGGTGCCCTCCACCCATCGATGGGACACCTAACCTTGTGTGTTCGGGATGTGTCATCCGGGTCCTTAGTGATCGATCGGGCCAATTGGTTGGGCCAGTGTTAGCCTCACATAGATTGGGGAGTTGTCGTCTGGGTGGTAAACCCAAATACGGATCAAGGGACACAAGTAAGGAGCCTCTTCGGTTGCCTTAAGCATAGTGATCCGGTTGAGACCACGATTAAATGAGGGTACCCATGCTTCCCCAATATGTTAAACGAATTGAATCTAATAACTACTCAACTAACATACGCATTCACCGCATTGCATTAGATATGACTTGCGATTTGACATTGGGCAGCCTGTGAGGAAGTGTTGGCATATGCGAAATATGGGTTGAAGTCGTTCAGGAGGGAGAGTTGTTTGGAAAGAGCATGCATCATGTCATATCTTCATATGCGCATTTAATGAGAGTATTTAAGAATTATTTAATTTTTTGTTTTATCATTACCTGCATTGATTGGGTTGATAACATGTGTAACTTAGAACTAATGGAACCACTGAGTTAACTACTCACTCCTACCTGGTATGGTGTTTAAAAACACTAACCAGGCATTGTTGTCGATGAAGGTTCTATCGATGCCTCCGACGGTAGGCTTGGACTGGCTTGTACCTTCATTGTGATGTTGGGAGTGTCAGGCGAAACTGGAAGACCTTGTACTGGCTTAATTTTATGCTTGTATATGTTGGAGTTCCCAACTTGGCGTGCACTGTTAGTTGATTTTATTGTATATTCATTATGGCTTGTATAATCCCCATTTTGGGTAATCACCACTAGTAGAATTGTATTTTTACTCTTAGTCCTATATTTGTTGATGATGTTATCTCTACCTTTCTATGGATCAACTAATTTGAATTGCGCTACTCTGATTGCTCGTATGTGAAATGAATGTGAATTTGAATGAGGTCACACGTGCATTTCCATTTGGCTAGCACCTGGGAACTCGAGATTGGAGTTTATGTACTCGGGTGCCAATTTTTAGGGCGTTACAACCTATAAGGATAAGGATCATCTAGAGGTTCAATAGGTTGTTTTGGGTCAGGGGTTAGGGTCACCAAGGCACCTCATTTACCTATTCTTTACTCATTAATCCTCATGTCCTCTTGTGTCTTCAATCTTCAGCTTCCAAGGGCTCAATTGACTATATGACTATTGAGGGTCAAATATTGCATATTATCCCCCATTTATATCTTGGTTTTATGAACATGATAATGCTTAATGATCTATTTTACTCATATTTATGTTGCAAGGTGAATTTAAGAGCTTCGATTGAAAAGGGTGCTAAAAGCATGGATTTAATGCTCAAGAATCACCAAGGCAAGGGATAGATCTTAGGAGACCAAGATTGAAGAATTCACATGACAAAGATCTAAAAGAACCAAGTGAGGAATGAAAAGAATTAAAGATTTAAAGTGAAGAAAAGAAATCTTGAAATAGTCCTGAAAAAGCATATTCTGAAACTCTAGGTCATTTTGTGAAATTGCGCAGAGTTAAGTCTATTTTGGGAAACTACGCAAAGTGAAGTCTATTTTAGCAAATTGCGTAAATTCGAGACGATTTCTGGATTTTTCAAATCAATTTGAAGGAGGGAGTTCCCCACTTAAAAATAGGGCTTCTCAGGGCATTCATATGCATCATTCAAAGCATTCAAGAGCAAGATTTAGAGTTTTTAGAGAGTTTTTAATTTTATTAAAGTTTTATAAATTATTTTTTTCTTTTTGATCTTTTCTATTTGCATTTATTTCTTTCTTGTTGCTTTTCTATTTTGCAATTTAGTTATGTTTTTCTAGTTCCCTCTAGCCTAAGCTAGAAGGGAAGCACATTGGTTTAATGATTTTATAAATTATGATGATTGATTGTTTTTAATAATGAGATGAATGGTGCATGCATGTTATTAATTATCTAGGTTTAGGTTTTTTATCCTCATGTGAGATCCATATGTTTCTATCATATGAGATCCATATTGATGGATAGGCTTAACTTGGATTAGTTAGATTTCTTAGATGGGAGAGGTTCTCAACCTGCTACATTTCTTTAATTTATTATCTCATTGATATTGAATGCTTAAAATCACTGGCCCTTGGGAATATATATTAATGATGCTAATCCATGATTCTCTAATCTTTTATATCATTTATTAAAATATTTAAACTATTTTGTTTTTCGATTAGGCTAACCATAGTGCTCATATCCTAGTTGTCTTATCAAAATCATCATGACTTATGGAACATTAACCTATGTGTGGAACTTTGAAGCTTGGGTGTTGTTTTCAAATTAATTGAATTTCATACATTCAAAACCTTCGAAATTATTTCATTTGTTTAGTTTTCATTACTTAGTTAATTTTGCATTTGATTTTCTCATTCTCATAAATCATCTCCTTTTGGGATTGACCCTGTATTCACAGGATATTACTTACGAACCTTTGCACTTGGAGGCAAGCAATCAAGTTTTTGGCACCATTGCCGGGGAGAGACGGAGTTAGATTAAATCTGTGCAAGTTAGCTAAGGTAAGTTTTTTTCTAAAACCTACAAAATTTCTGTAAATTTTTTTATTTTACTTTGAAAGTAAATTCAGTTGGGTCTTTCAAGCACTAACTGTGACATAAGGTTGCCCTACTCGAGATTTTATCATCCAAGTGTTATGGTTGTCCTATAGTTGCTGTTTGATCACAAAGATCATTCGCTGAATTTATTTTTCAGATTAGCATAATTTAATTTCTGCATTAGTTTTCTTTTGTTGATTTATTTTTTTATTTTTGCTTTGTGGTTTAAACCCTTATGGTTGGCTCTGCTGCCTGGGTTGTTGATTTATTTTTCTTTGTGGATTGAACCCTCATGGTCAGCTCTGCCTCCTGGATTGTTGGTTAAGTTTTTGTTTTTATTTTAAGTATCATACTTAGTATTTGAATTAGTGGTATTTGTTGTGTGGTGTTGATGATTTATGTCCCGTTGGAGTAGAGATCAAAACAATCGACTCACTTCCAAAGGTGGACTAGTCTTAGGCCTTGATCATTCATTTAGGAGAGGCAGTCAACACCACTTGGATTCCATGACAGACCCAGTTGATAATGCAAATCCAAATTTACCAGATCCAACTCTAAACCAAAACAGAGAAAATCAATGCAATCCTCCTCTTGAGGATGAGAATGAAGTTCATAGGAATGTGTTACAAACCACGGACTTTACGTGAACATCTAAACCCTGAGAGATCATCTTTACCATCTTGCATTGTGTTCCCTACTCACACAGGGAACATTGATTTTAAACCAGGTGTGATTCAATTGATTCCTAAATTTCATGGTTTGGATTCTAAAAGCCCCTACTTGTACCTCAAGGACTTTGTGGAAGTAATTACAACATTACAAGTAAACAATGACAATAGGGATGTACTCAAACTTAGGTTATTCTCATTTTCTCTAAAGGATCAGGCTAAAGCATGGCTCAACTCTCTAAGACCTCATACCATCACTATATGGCAAGTCTTAAGTAGAGAGTTTTTGAAAAAATTCTTTCCCGAGCACAAAATAAATGCACTGAAACAGGAAATCATGTCGTTCTCCCAAAAGGGGAATGAACTGTTTTTCCAAGCTTGGGAGCGCTTCAAAGACCTTCAAATCACTTGCCCACATCATGGTTATGAACCATGACACTTGATTGATGCATTCCGAAAGGGGCTTTGTGAGGCCCATATCCTAGCCCGTACCGTTCTGTAGGCTTCTGCGGTCCTACCGGTCGAATTCCGGCGACCCGTGATCTATAACTGGTGTTTAGCGCGACCCTGAGTCGTATCCCGTATTCCAGAGTCGGATTGACTCAAAACTTGTACTCTTGCGACCGCACCGTCGCCACGGTTCCGACGCAGCATCTCGGGCGTCGAGGTGATACCCAGGCCAGGAGATGTGGGCCCGCGTTCAGTTCAAGAAAAAAATGTCGCGCTTTGCAAAACCATAGAGAACATCACATCAATCCCATCAATCAAGTACACATCACACCCCATCACTCACCCATCCCCAAGTACAACCACCCTCCCCAAAGTCAACTCTCTCTCTTACAACCAAGTACACCCATCCATCACTCACCATCCCTCTCTCCCATCACCCCTCTCTCTCTCATTTTTCCCAAGCAACCTAACGTCCAACATTTCCAGGGGAGAGAGGAGAAGCTAGTATGACCCACCTTCCTACATCCCATCTCCACCATCCAAGCTTCATCTCGACTGTTGAAATGCATTTCATGAAGCTTTAGGACGCATCGGTGGGAGAAGAAGTCCAAGAAGACGATCGGTGGGTGTTCGTAGCCTTAGATCTTGATATTTGATGTAAGACCCATTTATGATGGGACCCATTTTCATGTATGTGGTTATAAGCAAAGAGGGGCCCATAGTGGCGGGGTCCCTCTCTCTCTCTCTCTCTCTCTCTCTCTCTCTCTCTCCCGTGATGGGTGTGGCCCACTTGATCCACGCTGACATGGACCCCACCTTGATGCACGACACCTTCAACCCGTCCATCCGTGGGCTAGGCACACTGTCCAGGCCGTCGAGGGCCTGGATTGGACGCTGACACGTTTTATAATAAATAAATAAATAAAAATATATATAACAGATACTTAATATATATGATATAATATATTATATATATGTTGCTACTGTATACATAGCAGTAGGATCTGTGGGTTCCACTAACAGAACAGCTGGTACATGAGAGGTCAGCAGGTCCAGCAGACCAACCACGGTGTATGTCATGATCACACCATCCAGATGTCTGGACGGTTGACCACACCATGATGTATGGGTTAAATTCCCTACTGTCCATCTCTCTCTGGACGTGGACCCACCCCACACGTGTGGGGGTGGGGTCCACCCTTATATATGTATTTTATATCTTAGTCGTCCGTCCATTTGATTTTTAGGACGATGGGTCCCATTGCTGACTGACGTCAGCAAGTTTTGTGGGGCCCAACATGATGTAATGTTGTATCCAAACCGTCCAAGGGACGGTGGGCTCCAGCAGCTTGAGCTGCTGATTGACGTCAGTAAGTTCTGTGGGCCCCTCCGTGATGTATGTGCTGTATACGCACACCGTCGATTTGGACGGTGCTGCATGGGCCCTCCAGATGTATGTGCTGTGTATGCACACCGTCAATCTGGACGGTGCTGCATGGGCCACCCCTTGAAGTATTTGTGGCCCATCCATGAGGCCCACCTTGACATATTTGTGACCCATTCATGAGGCCAAATGTGATGTATTTATGGCCTATATCGTGCGGCCCATTGTGATATGTATTAGGCCCATGTCGCATGGCCCAATTGAAGAATTTGAGGCCCAGATGCATGGCCCATTTGATGCATATGAGACCCATGTGTAGGGCCCACATGTTTTGTATTTGAGGCCCATGAGCAGGGCCCACCTGTTGTGTATATGAGGACCATTGGTGCGGCCACTGATGCGGCCCACTTAATGTATATTGAGGCCCATGGGTCATAGCCCATTATGATGTATTTGAGGATCATAGGTCATGGCCCATGGTGATGTATATTAGGCCCGTGTATTCGGACCATCGTGATGTGTATTAGGCCCACAAGTGAGGCCCGTGGTGATGTGCATTAGGGCCCATGTATTCGACCCATCATGATGTACATTAGACCATTGTATGAGGCCCATTATGATTGTATGCAGCCCATTGTATTGCGTATGAGGCCTTTGTGTGAGGGCATGGACCCATTATATGTTTGGCTCCTTGAGGGTTGCTCTTTGGGAGCATTGTTGGTTAAATGTCCATATTGATGGGCGATGACAGTTAAATGTCCACATTGTGACCTTCCTTTAGGCCTTGTTCGGCCGATCATCGAGGCAGATTCTGATTGTCGAGGCCGATTATCGAGGTTGGTTCTGATTATTGAGGCCGATTCCGATTGTCGAGGTTGATTATCGAGGCCGATTTCGATTGTCGAGGCTGATTTCGATTGTCGAGGCCGATTCTGATTGTTGAGGTTGATTATCGAGGTTGATTTCAATTGTCGAGGCCGATTCCAATTATCGAGGATGATTCCGATTGTTGAGGTTGATTATTGAGGCTGATTGTATAGGTTGATTATCGAGGACGATTATCGATGCCGATTATCAGTGCTGGTTATCAATACCGATTATGAGTATAATATCATGATACATGCCCATACGCATCATCTGCATATTTGTAATGAGATGTGGTTGACCATTGCATATGTCATTGGGCAGGTTGTTATGAGACTCCCTGATAAGCGGAGGTTATCTCACATGAGCGCACGGTGTGCGCAGGATTGATGCATGACTGGATTGTATTACTCATGCATCTTGCATTGTGTGTTGTGATTACTGTATGCCCTAGCGACATCAGGGTTGTAGCCTCCACAGGCATATCGTGGTGACCAGATGGGACACCGAAAATCTGTTATTAGCATCGGGCCGCCATAGATGGCCCTTAGTGAAAATCTCTAAAACCTCTTAGTACCAGAGGACACTCTAACGTCGAGATGGAGTGGATATATATGAGCGCATGAGGGTCATATACGAATAGGCTGCGTCTCCCACTGTGTCGTGGTCAGTTGGAAGGGGGTGTGGCCTTACCCACCTAAGGGAGTAGGCATAGCTAGGCTGAGTCTGATCAACTTGATGAATGGGTCCACTATCGATGAGTCGAGCCCGATATTAGCAGGTGGATAGTGAGGTCTCTTCCACTTACCCAGTTGTGCGCTTGATGGGGCGGCAGCTGGCGTAGAATGTACTAGACCCCGGTGATGATCCCAGAGATGTACAGTATGATACATGGACTTATTAAGCAGCAGGTGGATATTCATTCATTCACTATCCACTCGGGCTGGTGGTGCACAACTAATTATTGTGTACCTTCGTAATGGCAAAGATTTTAGTTGGGGCGTGTGACTAACCTGAGATTAAGAGTCTACTACATTGAGTCTGGCTATCCAAATTTAGGTATGGGACTGGTTTGGATAGAAGTACCTTGTGATGGACCCCATAGCCTGTGATACTACGTACTATCATCCCGACTTCATTCCAGCTTGGTCATTTCATTTGCACCGCATATTGCATTACATCCGCAGCATATGGTATTTTGGGTTGCCATGTTTCTGCATTGATATGATCGTTAGCATCCATGTCTTGCATCGCACAGCCTTGGTACAGCTGATGGCACTCATGGACTTATCAGTGTATTTCCGCTTACTCTGATATCATATAATTTATGATCTTTTCAGTATTTCCATTTATTCCAATATTATATTATTTATGGCATTGTATTGCATACTTGACACTTACCTTGTACACACACTTTCACCATCCTCTAAGTTTTCTATAAGCTTATGCACAATAGATGCGTGCAGATGACGTTAAGTCGGAGCAGCATTGAGCTTGGAGCATGCAATCGTCTTCTGGAGCTTTGATTTTGACATATGTATTTCCTTTTAAGCATTGTATTCAAATGTTTATATTAGTGGATATGTGATGATGATGTTACCTTTGCGATTTGGGTATACTTGTGATTATGCTTCTTACGAGATAAATGTACACTGGAAAATCCTCCTTGTAGGATCATAGGATCGGAATCTGGCGTATAGGCGCTGGGAGCTGAGAATAGGGTACTACGGATGCTGTCGGCACCGAATTCGGTGATAGAAAATTTTGTGAGCCCGGTTTTCGAGTTTGGGGTATGACAGGCTCACTATGGATACCCGTCAGTTCATAGAGATGATGTCTGGTGGAACCTTTCTTGAAAAAGATCATAATGAGGCTTGGGATTTTCTAGACATGTTAGCAGAGAATACTTAGACATGGGATGTCTCTGCTAAACCGGACAAAACTAGACCCATTCCTAGAGAGAAAGCGGGGATGTACATCCTAAGAGAGGAAGACGACCTTAATGCAAAATTCGCTACATTAGCTAGAAAGGTTGAAGCCTTGGAAATTATAAAGGTTGATGCGATTAAAGCAAATACCTCCTTAGGTAACTTTTATAGCATTTGTGGTGGTGCCGACCATGACACAAAGGATTGTCCAACAATCCCAGTTGTACAAGATATCATGCATGAGGATGGGCAAGAAAATGCTATAAATAACTATCAAAGGCTAGTTGTGCAACCAATGGGAAACACATATAATCCAAATTGGCGTAACCATCCTAACTTTATTTAGAGGAGTGGACTACAAAGTAATGCGCCCAATACACCTTAAGTGCCTCCACAAAACAATTTCTTTGGGGCACCTAACATTGCATCATATGTGCCCCCACCAAAGCGATCATCTGTGGAGGATGCATTGACCGCATTTATGAACTCTCAAGCTCAAATGAATGAGTCTCTAATCTAATCAAATCAGGAATTAAAAACAGTCGTGGCTAGGATTTAGACTCAACTAAATGCTAGGGAAAAAGGCATCTTTCTCAACTTGTGTCAAACCCTAGAAATTCACATTTCATTGGAGACTCAAATCCAAGCGAGCTACATCATAAACAAGCCAAGGTCATCATTACCTTGAGAAGTGGAAAAGAGGACGATAACAAGATAATGCAACCGGTGGAAATACTAGAGGATGAGCCACTGTCTCAAGAGAATGATGAACTGTCTATAGTTTAAGAGCCGCAACAACAAAAGGATAAAGAAACTAAGTCACATGAGCCTCCAGTTCTGTTCCCATCTAGACTTCGGAACCCGACTGTCCCTATGAAATATCAAGAGGTGTTGGATGTGCTCCAAAAGGTTATTGTCAATATTCCTCTGCTTGATGCCATTAGATAAATCCATCATATATTAAATATCTCGAGGACTTGTGCACCGTAAAGAGAAAATTAAATGTACACAAGAAGGCCTTCCTCACTGAGAAAGTGAGCGCTATCATTCAGAAAAGGGTTGTACTCAAATACAAAGACCCAAGAAGTCCCACTATTCCTGGTATTATTGGGAATTTCCAAATTGAGCATGCTTTGCTAGATTTAAGTGCAAGTGTCAACTTAGTACCTTATTTGGTTTATAAATAAATGGGGTTAAGAGAGCTTAAACCAACCACAATTACACTCTAACTCGCTGACCGCTCCATTAAGGTACCAAGGGGAATCTTAGAGGAAGTGTTAGTCCAAGTGGAGCAATTCTACTTTCTCATGGATTTTATTATACTAGACACCGAACCATGTGTAAATGCTAGCGCTCAAGTTCCCATCATTTTAGGTCGTCCATTCCTAGCAACTTTAAATGCAATCATAAATTGTAGGAATGGAATGACAAAGTTGTCTTTTGGCAACATGACTTTAGAACTCAACATTTTCAATCTATGTAAGCAGCCCATGGAAAATAATGAGATCCATGAGCTGAATTTTATGGACTGCTTGATAAAGGATGAGGAATTGGAACCTAGCCTATCTAAGGAATTGATTAAAGTCTTTGGGGACTTGAAAAATTCTGATTTAGAAAAGTTGCTTGTTGAAATTTATGATGATAATGAGAGCACTATCACCCAGGACATTGTTATGTATCAATGGAAACCGCGCACTCAAATCCTATCTATAGAGGACTCGTGACCTTTGCCATCACCAACCAATGTTCTAAAGCTTGATTTAAAACCACTACCAAATGAGTTTAAGTATGTATACTTAGGTGAAAATAAAACATATCCTATGTAGATCTCTTCATGTTTAGATAAGGATCAAGAGATTAAATTGTTAAATGTTCTAAGAGACCACAAAAGAGCCTTGGGCTGGACCGTTTCTGACATTAAGGGTATAAGCCCTTCCATATGCACCCATTGGATCCACCTTATCACGTCCCAAACTCGAAAACCGGGTTCATAGAATTCCCAATCACCAAATCCGGTGCCAACAGCCTCTGTAGTACTCCATTCTCGGCACCCATATGCCAGATTCCGATCCTGGGATCCTTCAATGAGTATTTTCATTATAAATTTTTATAAATGAGCCTAACCAGAAGCATAACCAAGTCACAAAATAACATTACCACATATCCACTATAATAAACCATTTGAGTATTATGCGGAAAGAGAATATACAGGTATAATGAAACTCCATAAAGATCGCCGCACAAACCCACCTCAACGTTGTTGCATCCTAGCGTCGCCTGCACACAACGGTCAAGCATAAGCTTACAATGAAGCTTAGAGGGTGTGTGCGTGTGTGCGCAATGAATGTACCGAGCATGCGATATCAGTGTAAGTGAAAATACTAATAAGTCCATGAGTGCTATCAACCGTACCAAGGCTATGCGATGCAAGGCCTACGTAGTCAAATGTCATATGCAAGATGCAATGCAAGCATGTCAGTCTTATAGAGTCCACATGTCAATACAGTTCATTTCTGGAACATCACCGGGGTCTAGTACACTCCACACTGGCTGCCGCCTCCCTAGCCACACAACCAGTGAGTGTAAAAGACCTCACTACCCACCTGACCAGTAGTAATCTGTCAATACCTACCCGGCTCGTCCATAGCGGACCCATTTACGAGATGGTCAGACTCAGCCTAGCTTACAGCCCCCTCACTTAGGCAGATAAGGCCACACTGTCGCGCCCCAAACTCAAAAATCAGGCTCAAAATTTTTGATCACCGAATCCGGCGCCTACAGCCTCCATAGTACCCCATTCTCGGCTCCTGACACCCATACACTAGGTTCCGATCCTGGGATCCTACAAGGAGGATTTCTATAACATAAGTCTGTTTCATAATCAGCATAACCAAGATCATAACCCACATATAGTAACCACAGGAGCATCATCACAAAATCCACTAAGAATGATAATTATTATTTTTACAATACAAGGCGCGTAAAGGGAAAGATACGATGACTATAAAAGAAAAACTCCAGAAGATCCGTAACACGCTTCCACTCCTGCTACGGCCTAGAATCACCTGCACGCATCAATCGTGCATAAGCTTATAAAAAGCTTAAAGGGTGGTATAAGTGTGTGCAGGACAAGTGTCAAGTATGCAATAACAGAGTATGTGGAAAATGCTGGCAAGACCATGAATACCAACAGCGGTAACAAGGCTATGCAATACCATGCAGGAGTGCCATCGGGCATCCCAAGGCCAGGCAATGCGGGGCGTATATAGTCGATGCCATATGCAATGTACAATGCAATCATACTCATCCTCATATCATGTCCACATATCAGTACAGTTCCTCTCTAGGAAATCACCAGGGTCAAATGCACTCCACATTGACTGCCGCCTCCCTAGTCCCGCAGCCCAGCGAGCATAAGAGACCTCACTACCCGCTTGTGGTCAGCCAACACCTACAAGGCTCACCGATAGTGGAACCATTTGCAAGCTGGTCAAACTCAACATAGCTTATAGCCCCCTCACTCGGGCGGATAAGGCCACACCCCCATCTAACCGACCTCGATATAGTGGGAGACGTGGCCAAATGGTAATAGCACCGGTGCTCATGTTTTCCACTCGGTCGCGACGTTGGAGCATCTCCTGGTACCATGAAGGTTCTGGAACTTTCTGTCACGCCCCAAACCCGGTAATTGGACTCTCATGATTCCCGATCACCGAATCCTGTACTGACAGCCTCCGTAGTTCCCCATTATCGGCTCCCAGCATCCATACGCCAGATTCCGATCCTGAGATCCTACAAGGAGGATTTTCCAACGTACATTTGTCTCATAAGAATCATAACCACAAGTATACCCAAATCATAATGGCAACATCATCATCACATATCCACTAATATAAACATTTAAATACAATGTTGAAAGAGAGATACTTATATCAAAAATCAAAGCTCCAGAGATCCGCTGCATGCTTCAAGCTCAACGCTACCGCAACCTAATGCCACTTGCACGCATCTATAGTGCATAAGCTTAAAGAAAGCTTAGTGGGTGGTGAAAGTGTGTGTAGAAGGTAAGTGCCAAGTAAGCAATATCAGAGTAATTAGAATAAGCGAAAATACTAACAAGCCCATAATCATACAATATCAGAATAATACGAAAACATGCTGATAGGCCCATAAATACCATCAGCCTTATCTAGGCTACGCGATGCAAAAATACAATCAACTAATATTATATACTGAGGAAGCAATATAGATCAACTATGCAATGCGGAGATAGTAAGCCAAATACTATGTGCTGAGGATGCAACGCAATATGCGATGCGAATGAAATGACCAAGCTGAAGTGTGAAGTCGGGATGATAGTACATAGTATCGTAGGCTAAGGGGTCCACCACAAAGGACTTCTATCCAAACCAGTCCCATACCTAAATTTGGATAGTCAGACTCAATGTGGAAGACTCCTGATCTCAAGTTAGTCGCACGCCCAACCGAAATCCTGACCATGCGAAGGTACACAATAATTAGTTGCGCACCATCAGCCCGAGTGAATAGTGAATGAATGAATGAATGAGTATGCAACTCTTACTCAATAAGTCCACATATTAGTACGGTTCCTCTCTGGGATCATCACTGGGGTCTATTATACTCTACGCCAGCTTACCGTCCCTATCCGAGCGCACAACTGGATAAGTGGAAGAGACCTCACTATCCGCCTACCAATTTCGGGCCCGGCTCATCGATAGCGGACCCATTCCTCAAGCTGGTCAGACTCAACCTAGATATTGCCCCCTCACTCAGGTTGGTAAGGTCACACCCCCTCCCAACCGACCACTACACAGTGGAAGACGCAACATACTGGTATACAACCCTCATGTGCTCATATAAATCCACTCGGTCTCGACATTCGGGCATCTCCTAGACACGGAGATTTAGAGATTTTCACCTAGGGACATCAATGGCGCCCGTATGCTAGAACCAAACATTTTTGGTGTCCCATCTGGCCATCCACGATATGTCTATGGAGGCTACGACCATGATATCGCTAGGGCGTACAGTAGTCATATCACAAAATGCGTCATACAATCCAGTCATACATCAATCTTATGCATGCCATGCGCTCATGTGAGATAACCTCCGCCTATCAGGGAGTCTCATATCAACCTGCCCAATGACATATGCAATGGTCAATCACATCTCTTAACAAACATGCAGATGATGTGTATGGGCATGTATCATGGTGTTATGCTGTCACATACTCATAATTGGTATTGGATGATATACTCGTAATCGACATCGATAACCGGCACCAATAATCGATCTTGACAATGTGGACATTTAACCAACATTGCCCCCAAGGAATGGCCCACATAGTGCCTAACATATGTGGACCCATGACCTCACACAAGGGCCAAATATACAACATCATGAGCCTCACTCAAAAGCTTAACACATCACGATGGGCCTTTCACATGGACCTAACATACATCACAATGGGCTACATCACCTGGCCCTCAAATGCATCACAATGGGCCTCATTACATAGGCCTCATATACATCACATTAGGCCTCATCAATCGGCCAGAAACTCTAGAAGCTCTACTGCACACTCCAACTGTAGCGAGACTATGACTGCGTCCTGGCGTCACCTACAACTATTAGAATAATTTTGATGTAATCCAAGTTCCCATCCGTGAGGCCCACCTTGATATATTTTTGTGGCCCATCTGTCAAGCCCACTTTGATGTATTTTGTGGCCCATTCGAGAGGCCCCCTTTGATATACTTGGCCCATCTGTGAGGCTCACCTTGATATATTTGTAGCCCATCTATGAAGCCCATTAGTGCGGCCCATTGATGCAACCCACTTGATGTGTATGAGGCCCAGGTGCAGGGTCCACCTATTGTATATTTAAGGCCCGTTGAGATATGTGATTTTGTCATGATGTATGTAATGATGTTTATGTGGGCCACTCCTTGGGAGCAATGTTGGTTAAATGTCCACATTTATGGGCAATGATGGTTGAATGTCCACATTGTGACCTTCCATTAGGCCTTGTTAGGCCCATTCTTGCTGATTCCGATTATCGATCGATTCCGATTCTGATTGTCGAGGTCAATTATCGAGGCTGATTCCGATTGTCGAGGCCAGATATCGAGGCCGATTGACGAGGCCCAATGTGATGTATATGAGGCCTATGTGATGAGGCCCATTGTGATGCATTTAAGGGCCAAGCGATGTAGCCCATTATGATGTATGTTAGGCCCATGTGAAAGGCCCATCGTGATGTGTTAAGCTCTTGAGTGAGGCTCATGGTGTTGTATATTTGGCCCTTGTGTGAGGTCATGGGTCCACTATATGTTAGGCTCTATGTGGGCCATTCCTTGGGGGCAATGTTGGTTAAATGTCCACATTGTCAAGATCGATTTTCGGTGCCGGTTATCGATACCGATTACGAGTATATCATTCGATACCAATTATGAGTATGTGACAGCATAACACCATGATACATGCCCATACACATCATCTGCATGTTTGTTAAGAGATGTGATTGACCATTGCATATGTCATTGGGCAGGTTGATATGAGACTCCCTGATAGGCCGAGGTTATCTCACATGAGCGCACGACATGCACAAGATTGATGTATGATTGAATTTTATGACTCATGCATCACGCATTTTGTATGACTCATGCATCGGATAGGGGCGGCAAGCTGGCGTAGAGTGTAATAGACCCCGGTAATGATCCCAGAGAGGAACCGTACTGATATGTGGACTTATTGAGTAGGAGTTGCATACTCATTCATTCATTCATTCACTATCCACTCGGGCTAATGGTGCGCAACTAATTATTGTGTACCTTCGCATGGCCAGGATTTCGGTTGGGCGCACGGCTAACCTGAGATAGAGAGTCTGCTACATTGAGTCTGACTATCCAAATTTAGGTATGGGACTGGTTTGGATAGAAGTCCTTTGTGGTGGACCCCGTAGCCTGCGATACTACGTACTATCATCCTGACTTCACACTCCAGCTTGGTCATTTCATTCGCATCGTATATTGCATTGTATCCTCAGCACATAATATTTGGCTTACTATCTCCGTATTGCATAGCTGATCTATATTGCTTCCTCAGTATATGATATTAGTTTATTGTATTTTTGCATTGTGTAGCCTGGATAAGGCTGATGGTATTTATGGGCCTATCAGCATGTTTTCGCATTATTCTGATATTGTATGATTATGGGCTTGTCAATATTTCTGCTTATTCTAATTACTCTAATATTGCTTACTTGACACTTACCTTGTGCACACACTTTCACCACCCACTAAGCTTTCTTTAAGCTTATGCATGATAGATGCGTGCAGGTGGCGTTAGGTTACGGCAACATTAAGCTTGGAGCATGCAGCGGACCTCTGGAGCTTTGATTTTTGATATAAGTATCTCCTTTTCAGCATTGTATTCAAATGTTTATATTAGTGGATATGTGATGATGATGTTGCCATTGTGATTTGGGTATACTTGTGGTTATGCTTCTTATGAGACAAATGTACGTTGGAAAATCCTCCTTGTAGGATCTCAGGATCGGAATCTGGCGTATGGACACTGAGAGCCGAGAATGGGGTACTACGGAGGCTGTCGGCACCGGATTCGGTGATCGGGAATCATGAGAGTCCGATTACCAGGTTTGGGGAATGACACTTTCACCCAAGGACATCCTACGTGCCCACAGTGCTAGAACCAAACATTTTCGGTGTCCAAATCTATCCATCCACGATGTGCTTGTGGAGGCTACGGCCCCGATGAAGCTGGGGCGAATAATCACCATGCCATGCAAATGCGGGATGCATGAATCACACCAATCAACCCTGCATCAATCCATGTGCATATAGCGTGCTCATGTGGGGTAACTCCATCACTTAGGGAGTCCCATAACAACCTGCCCAATGGAATATATCATGACCAATCACTCCTCAAGCACACATATGATGCACATGGGAATGAGTCATGAAAGTATTTAAGTATGACATGCGGCGATAATGTACTCTCCTTATGACAAAGTCGGGTCTAGGCACGTGGTGCACATGGGGACGAATCATAAACATAACATGCAGTGAAGTTGTACTCTCCTCTTACCAAGTTTAGGTCTAGGTACTTAGGCAATTCCTCAAGATATGGGGGAAGCATAACTAATAGTGGGGGGCCCAACGGTTTGGGGTAGCCCACAAAGCCTAAGTAAGCATGTAACACCCCGGTTCCCGGAACCCGAGTACACTACTCGTTTTCTAAAAACCCGAGTGTTAACCGTTAAAATATCCCAAATTTCACATACACATTTTTTTTCTTTATCAGAGTTAACCATTTAAGCGGAATAAAAAAAATAAAAATCCAAGTATAAGAGGGAGTCCAAATATACATAACCAAGGTTTCAAGTGGTTACCCAAAAACTTATACAAATCAATGTCTTAACTTTTACAAATGTGATAATAAAATTAAATACAAATGAAATTAGAAATAAGGAGTTGCAAGATCATCTGACTCCTCCCATTCCATATGGACGCTAGCATGCGCTTCATCTGCGTCTCTTACACACTAAGTACGGTTTGATAGCGACAATAGTTATCCAGTGAGGTGTAACCCCCAAGATTTATCGCAACATCAAGATAATTAAGCATAGTTATCAGAGATAGTATATAACAAATATTACACAATGATTATCAGGGAATTAGATAAGGTTCATCAAATACGCATTCATTAAATAATTTACACAAGATAACCTTGTTTAAATGCATGGATGCATGCACATGCTCACAGACCTGGGGATGCACATCGAGCTAGTAAAAAGTCACCCAAGGAGAACTAGTCACCCGGAAAAGACTATGATATATAAATCGTCCAAGGAGGACTAGTCACCCAAAAAAGTACAGAAAGGTATGCCTAAGGAGAACTAACCACCCAGAAAAGACTGTAATAATACATAAATCGCCTAAGGAGGATTAGTCACCCGAAAAAATACACAAAGGTACGTCCAAGGAGAACTAACCACCTGGAAAAGACCGTAATAATACATAGATCGCATAAGGAGGATTAGTCACCTGAAAAAATACGCAAGGGTACGCCCAAGGAGAACTAACCACCCGGAAAAGACCATAATATATGCCATTAAAATGCATGATTAGCCCAACCATTATTATTCCAATTTCAAACAATCACTTTAAGAAAGCTCAAAAGTCACTATGGGGGGTTTGTCACCCAACACAGGCCGACAGGTCAGCATAGTGTCCCATTCCACCATCTCTGGCTCATGAGACCAATAAATATGATGTTTTAAGGGTAACCCCTTCAAATAATGGCCAATTGTAGTCCAACAAGTGGAACTTACCATCGCAAGGTTGTACAAAATAATCCATTAAAGTCGCAAAAGGGCAAGTATTTCATAAAAGCTGCAAGGGCCAATTATTCCACCTAATGATGTGATTAAAAATGGATTATTCACAAAAAGCCATGTATGAACAAATGATACACAATGTGGTAAGTCCACGACAAGGACATTCCATTTAATCTATTTAACAGAAAAGCCGCTAGTTCAAGGACTTCCACCAACATCATAAAATAACCACAAGTGGCAAAACAAGTCAAGCATATTGTCAAAAGTAATTACACATGTAAAGAGGAATATTTGAGACCTATCACATGTTCATAATTGAATATAAATCTAACCATCAATCATTATAAATAATTACTAAATTAGAAACTAGCATTTATCAACACTTTCACTAAGTATTGATTTAGGCAAGACATTAAATAAGCAAGCTACGCCGACTATCAAGATGTAGAAAAGTTTGAAGGGTAATCCTCACCTTATATTTTGCATTGACCTCCTAAGTGACTAGAGTGCAATTGCGAGACCTAGGGATACGTCTTAACCTCTCCTTCTCCTCTAATTCAGCTAGAAAACGAGTGGAATCTTTAATGTGGAAATTTGGTTTTGATCTCCTGTATGAAAAATCAAGATTAATTGAATTATTCTACGATTAGGTAGAATTAATATTCACAAGGTAATAGAGTTTAACTCTCTTTGAGTGAACTTGATTCGACCATTCAGATTCTGAACATGGTCTAATTTGGATCTCAACAAGATGAACCTAAAGGTACACTAACAACTTAAATCACGCTAATTAAGTTATTAATAGGATTCTTGAGGCAACTTACCTCAATGCGATCAATTCCACCTCTCTGACTTGACTACCAGTTGAATCAATTTGAACCCAAACCTGACTCAGCCTGAGTCAACTTAGCGATCAACTCAGCCCCACCCTTTCCTTTCTCCATCTTCTATTCTCCTTCTTCTATTCTCCCTTCTTCATTTCTTTTTCCCTTTTTCTTCTTTCTCTTCTTTCTTCCTCAGCTCAGTCGAACTCTCTTTTGCTTCCCTCTCTCTTTTCTGGACATGAATGGGTCTTGACTCGACTCAGATTCGGACCGAACTGAGTTGACTCGGTGGGGTATTGCTTGAGCCAAGCTCTCTCTGTATCTTCTTCTTCTCTACCCTCTTTCTCTGGACTTTTTGTGAGGTCCGAACCCAAGCACATTGAATCCAAAGGAACCCCATTAATGCAACACAACCCAAATGAACCCAAAAATTTACAGACTTCACAACACCAGGTATGTGCTGAAGGTCTGGATCAAAATCCAAGCTATTGCAGGCGATGTGGTGGGCATTGTAATTTCTCTTCCACCATCCAATGTTGATTCCTGTCATGCAGTTACATGTAAAGACCTGCATGAATCGGTTGATTCCTTCACTCATCATTATATTGTAATGACCCACATCATGTCCGACCCAAGCCAGATCCGCACTCATCTTAGACCGAACTCGGTCCACCCTCGGTGCAGCACGATAGCAAATGCCCACTTCTCTCGAGCTCCTTCTTTCTTTCCATTTTTGTCGAGTCCAACGAACTCTGGACTCAATTCAACAGAGTCTTGACGAGTCATTGACTCAGCTAGAGTCAGGAAAATGTGACAACCCTCTCTCTTTCTCTTTGCATTCTTCGCTGTCTTCTTCTGCTTTTCCTGGTTCTCTTGATCGGGCGAGAAGCTAGACTCGGCTCATCGCCCAGTGACTCGAACCGAGTCGACCTGGTGCGGTGCAGCTTTGGAAACGACACGCACACTCTCTCTCTCTCTCTCTCCCCTTTTTCTCATTCTCTTTTTAGGTTTTCTTCTCTAGAAGGTCTTTCCCTAAAAGGCAGCCTAAATAGTCTCTCGAAAAGCCTAGAATGATCGGCTCCAAATCGTCCAATTAGTTACATCCGTGCCTACTAATCTAGATTAACAAGGAGGGAAGGTTGCAAATATCTTTAAAAACAGTTTTCATGGATGAGATCAGAGGTCATGAGTGATCATCCGGCACCATGGTCCATCATATGGACGGCCCTAATTAGAAAATGGACGACATCACAGGTGATGGGTTCCTCGAGTGAATGGGGGAGATGATGAGGACGTTCATGGCGATTTCGAATCTGATGGTTAAGGGTCCGATCCAATGCACTTGGAGGGCATGGATTGGATCACTGAACCTCGTGGGACCCTCCAAATGGATGGTCGATAGGGATTTCGAATGGGAATAAGTCTCCACTTGCGATGGCGACTCTCTTGTTGCAAAGAAGCCCTAACTCGTGTGAAGTGGAATGGACGGCTGAGATTGTCCTGTGCGAAGGGTTTGGATTAATGGAGAATCCAGCACATGGGCTGCCAACTAAGAGGAAAAATGGATTTCTATTTTCAGAAATGAGTCGTGTACACATCTCACTTGGGCTGGTTATCGTCTTGCACACCTGTGTTCTCACACGTAGAGGCTTTAGGGTTTTAGATGGTTTTGGAGGCTTAACAAGATGGACGGTTCAGATTTGGGAACCGACCGTGATGGTGGGCCATATCCCTAGTGCAGCGGTGCTCGTCCGTTTGAAAGTGAGAAAAAAGGAAAAGGAGGGAAAATTCTTCGTTTCTCTGTTTTAATCGGGTCAATGCCCGCTTGACTCGATCTGCGGATCGGTGTACCGCATGTGTACACCCGATGGTATACTCTCACACCGCAAGTGTGGGGCCCACAGGGACGTTTTGAGAGATCTACTCCATCCATTCCACTCTACCACTCTTGATAGGACACTAGTCCCATTTTCCAGCAGATCCAATGTTCAGGTGGGCCATACGTTTGGATTTTAGCCTTCTAATTGTAGATTCCTATTGATCCGATGGCCAGATTGTATTTGATTGGCTCATCAACAGTCATAAGGGTTTGTAGCCCTATTTAGTAACTGGATTGAATGAATGGTTATGAATTTGAATGGTTAAATTGTTCAGAACCAATTATCATGATTTAGGAGTCTTTAAAGCATATAAATGAAGCTACTAACTGGTTTTTATGGTTAGATCTTTTATTAAATGATGTGAGGTCTAATCTAATGATCAATCTCCAACCCAATGATTTTTTTTTAATCTCAATGGTCAGATCTTGAGGTTCAACACATAAATTGTTCGAATTCACTTTACACTGGTCCCATGTATCTAAAAATTTGTCTAAGTGGAAATTAAAAATTGATTTTATAGCTAGATAGCCATTTAGTTTGATTCGTGGATGAATGATTTAAAAAGGCTGAGTATTTATGGTAATACACAAGTACAGAAAGTACGGAGTGTTACAAAGCAATACTATGGGCCTAATAGGTGAGAATGGGCCCATTCAAGGTCTAAGGTGGACCTTCAACCACCAATAGATGAGAATGGGCCAAACAAAGGGGCCAAGAGAGGTACACAATGTGGACATTCAACCACCATTGTCATGCCCCAAACTCGGAAACTGGGCTCACAAAATTCTCGATCGCCGAATCTGGTGCCAACAACCTCCGCAGTACCCCATTCTCGGCTCCTAGCGCTCATACGCCAGATTCTGATCCTAGGATCCTATAAGGAGGATTTTCAACATGAAATTGTTTCATAAGAAGCATAACCACAAGTATACCCAAATTATAAGAACAACATCATCACCACATATCCACTAATATAATCATTTGAGTACAATACTGAAAAGGAAATACACGCATATAATAAAATCTCCAGAAGATCTGCCGCACGTTCCTGCCTCAGCTCGACTGCGTCCTAACGTTACCTGCACGCATCTATTGTGCATAAGCTTATAGAAAGCTTAGAGGGTGGTGTAAGTGTGTGCATAAGAAAAGTGTCAAGCATTCAATACAATGCCTTAATCATACAATATCGAAATTACTGGCATGAATCATACGATATCAGAGTAAGCGGAAATATTGCAAGTCCATAAGAATATCAACAACCTCATCCAGGATATGCGATGAAAAGACATAGCAAGTCAACGTCATATACTGAGAAAGCAATGTAAATCGGCTATGTAATGCAAAAACACAATGAACCAGATATCAGATATCGAGGATGCAATGAAATATACAATTCGGGAGAGCTACGAATACCATCACCTTATCTAAGTCATATAAATGTAGAAATATAGTAACCCAAAATGTCATATGTTATGGATGTAATGCGATATGCGGTGCAAATGGAATGACCATGCTGGAGTGTGAAGTCGGGATGATAGTACGTAGTATCGTAGGCTATGGGTCCATCACAAGGGACTTCTATCCAAACTAGTCTCATACCTAATTTGGATAGTCAGACTCAATGTGGTAACCTCCTGATCTCAGGTTAGTTACGTGCCCCAACCGAAATCCTGGCCATTGCGAAGGTACACATAACAAATAGTTGCGCATACCTACCCAAGTGGATAGTGAATGAATGAATGAGTATGCAACTCCTTCTCCACAAATTGGTACTGTACATCTCTGGGATCATCATCGGGGTCTAGTACAACCATGCAAGTGGAAGAGACCTCACTATCCGCCTGGCCAGTAGTCAACCAATATCTACCCGACACGTCGATAGTGGACCTATTCACGAGCTGGTCAAACTCAACCTAGCTATGCCCCATACTCTCGGGCGGGTAAGGTCACACCCCCTCCCAATCGACCACGACACAGTGGGAGACGTGGCCTCCAGTATTCGGAACTCGGGCGCTCATGTATTGAAAAGGCCAAGCTATATGTCCTAGAGGGGGGGTGAATAGGACTGTGCCAAATTAAAATTTAACAGCGAAATTGAAATATGATAGCCTTATAAAAATAAAGAATAATACTTTAAATAAATCAAAGAACTTAAATGTAAAGCAATCTTAAAAGAGCTTGATACTAATGTTGTTCTAAGGATAACCTTTGCACCATAAAAGCCAAGGGTTTATGACAGGACAACCTTACTAGAACAAATTGAATATCAAAACTCAAATAGAAAAGAAATAAAGGAAATAACAAGAAATAAATTCTAAACTATTACAATATTCCCCACTTTGCTTGAAACGCAAATATTACAACATTCACATCCACATATACATTCCACAAATCTGAATGATTAAAGATATGGAAATTAAAAGAGCATTCAAATCACAAAACACACCGATATATAGTGGTTCGCCTGTGTGTTCACCAACTGTTAAACAACAGCCACACAGCTTTCTACTCCATTCCTAATATCCTCACACAGGGGATATTAGCATTCACTATCAAACAGGTTTTTACAAGTTCACCTAAAACCTTCACAATTGTGTCTTTTTAACTTTGGACTTAATATACATCACGATGGGCCTCTCAATGGGCCTAATATACATCACAATGGACTCCATCGCCTGACCCTCAAATGCACCACAATGGGCCTCATCACATAGGCTTCATATACATCACATTGGGCCTTAAACATGGGCTAATGCATATCACAATGAGCCTCAAATACGGGCCGCATATTCATCACATTGGGACTCGTCAATTGGCCTCGACAATCGGAATCGGAATCGGCCTCGACAATCGGAATCGGAATCGACCTCAACAATCGGCCTCAATAATCGACCACGACAATCGGAATCGGTAATCGGCCACAACAATCGGAATCGACAATTGGCCATGAAAATCAAAATCGGCAATCGGCCACGACAATAGGAATCGGCCATAGGCTATGACAATCGGAATCGGACATCGGCCATGAAAATCGAAATCGACAATCGACCATGAAAATTGGTATCGGCAATTGGCCATAAAAATTGGAATCGGTAATCGGCCATGGCCACGGCAATCGGAATCGGCCATGAAAATCAGAATCGGCAATCAGCCATGAAAATTGGAATCGGCAATTGGCCATAAAAATCAAAATCGATAATCGGTCATGAAAATCGAAATCGGAATTGGCCACGACAATCGGAATCGATCGATAATCAGAATCAACAAATTGGTCACGTCAATCAGAATCGGCAATCGGTCACGACAATCGGAATCAATCGATAATCGGAATCGGTAAATTGATCACGTCAATCGGAATCGGTAATCGGTCACGACAATTGGAATCGATCGATAATCAGAATCGACAAATTGGTCACGTCAATCGGAATCGGCAATCGGTCATGATAATCGGCCTAGATCGCTAATCAGTAATCGGCCACGATAATCGGAATCGATCGATAATCAGAATCGACAAAAATGGGCCTTACAAGGCCTAATGGAAGGTCATAATGTGGACATTCAACCATCATTACCCATTAATGTAGACATTTAACCAATATTGCTCCCAAGGAGTGGCCCACATAAACATCATTACATACATCATGGCAAAATCACATATCTCAACCGGCCTTGAATATACAACCGGTGGACCCTGCACCTAGGCCTCAAATACATCACATTGGCCCCTCATCACACGGGCCTCAAATACACAACAGGTGGGCCCTGTACCTGGGCCTCATACACATCACATTGGCCCCTCATCATACGGGCCTCAAATATACAATAGGTGGGCCCTGCACCTGGGCCTCATATACATCACGTTGGTCCTTCACATACATCACGTCGAACCTCGCCAAAGGTCACGAACACATCACAGTGGGCCTCCTCACGTAGGCCATATATACATCAATGTGGGCCTCGCCAAATGGGCCATGAATACATCATAATGGGCCTCAGATCTATGCCGCATATACGTCACTATGGGCCGCATCACATGGTCCTAATATACGTCATGGTAGGCCACATCACATGAACCTCGAATACATCACAATGGGCCACATTCCATGGGCCTAATGTACATCAAGTGGGCCGTATCAACGGGCTGCATATACATCAAATAGGCCACATCAACTAGCCACACCAATAGGCCTCATATACATCAAATGGGTCGCAATACATGGGCCCCGAATACATCAAATCGGGCCGCATCATGTGGACCTCAATCAAATTGGGCCACATCATGTGGGCCTCAAATATGTCACATCATCAAGGTAGGGCCCACTATGACGTTATTTTTCATCTGATGTGATCATAAGGTCACATAGACCTGAATAGAGGGAAAACAATTTCGTATTGATCCCAAATGGGTTTCAATGATAGATGTTCAATCTTCCATTGTTTATACAGTGTGGTTCACTTGATAGATGGACGGTGTGGATCACAAATGCAACACGGTGCACCCTATATAGCCCATCAGATGGATGACATGGTATACATACATCATGCAGGACCTAGAGAACTTGTAGACTTCAATACATTAGCTTCATCCCACCGTCCAATGTCTGGACAGTGAGGATGATGCACATACATCATTGTGGGGTCCACATCCCACGTGTGGACAGCCCATAGAGCTTGCTGATGTCATGAATACAATAGTTATGTAGCTGATGTGACCTAACAGATGAACGGTTGGATGAAACGCATCCATCAAGGTGGACCCGACAGATGTATGGTGTGTATAAAGCATACACATCAACGGTATGGCCCACATAATATGCACAGCCTAGATTTTAGGCATGTGCACCACGTGTGGACAAAAACATGTGCATCACAGTGGCCCAAATCTTACTGACGTCAATGCAGCACGTGTGGATAGCTTGGATCCACCGTCCCTCCAACAGACAACTTGGACACATCATGCATACATGAATGTGGCCCCACCTCCACACGTGCAGCACGTGTGGAGTGGGTCCCACGGCTGCAAAAAAAGGGACGGACAGAGTTGGATACAGAATACATTCATCAAGGAGGGCCCCACCCATCACCGTCCAGGTGAACGGCTGAATGTAAACCACATGCATCATGGTGGTGGGGTCCACGTTGTCAGTGGACGGACGGACAGTTGGGATATAACCCACATCTCTGTGGTGACGTCACTGCAGTGGCTATATAGACAGGTGGGTCCCACGTGGTGTAGCCTATTGGATATACACCAGATATATATATATATATATATATATATATATATATATATATATAGAGTCCCGGTCTCCTGCGCACCATGCCGCACCATCCTTAAATACGAGCTTCCATGCCGTACGTCAGATCCTCCTATCTGCTGGGATTCAAGCATTGTGAGAAGAGAGAGTCTCAAGCAAGGAGGACTCGCGCGGCATCTGACGGGTTTCTAAAGTGACGTCTCTCTGTGTTGTGGGCCCTGCCATGATGTATGTTTTTTTATCTACACCGTCCATTGATTTGGAGAGATCATGTTAGCACATGATCCAAAAAATGAATTAGATCCAAAGCTTGAGAGGACCCCACCACAAAAAAACAGTGGGAAGAGTGACGCCCACCATCAAAAAGTTCCAAGGGTCACGACAGTTTTACTTCAGGCAAATATTTTGTGTTTTAAATTTATCTCAGTAAGAATGACATTATGAACGGTATGGATGGGATATAAACATTATGGTGGACCAGGGAAGTTTCAATGGTAAGAATTTACCTACACACGTTTTACTAATAGTACGGCGTACTTAAGCTCTAGATTTATATAATTTTTTGGCCATTGTCTAAAATGATCTCTCAAAACCAATGAACGTGGTGGATCTTACCTAAACATCACGGTGGACCCCACCTAGCTTACCATGTAAAGAAGCATATCCTATTTCTGGTAACGTGGCCAGACGGTCACCGAATAGAGAGGAACTGACGTTTCATTGACGCGAAAGGTTGTCTTCTCCGGAAACGGATTGGCTACTCCGCTGGTGGTCGGTGCTCTATGGGCCACACCATGATGTATGTGTGTCATCCATGCCGTCCATCTATTTTTAAAGATTATTTTACGGTAAGAGACAAAAAATGAGTTATATCCAAATCTTAAGTGGACCACATTAAAGGAAACAATGTTGAATGAGCGTCGACCATTAAAAACCATTTTGGGGCCATAAAAGTTTTGGATCAAGTTGATTTTTGTTTTTTCCCCTTCATCTGGGCCTGTATGACCTAATAAACATATTGGATATCAAATAAACAGTACAGTGGGCCTTAGGAGGATTTTAATGGTGGATATCCAATCACTATTGTTTTCATGTGGTGCGGTCCACTTGAGATTTATATTCCTCTTATTTTCTAAATAAATACATAAAATAATCTTTTAAAATGGATGAACGGAATGGATGAAAAATATACATCATGGTAGGTCCCACAGAGCACCGACCATTAACCAGAGCCAATCCGTTTTCGTCTTCTCTAGAGCGGATTAGGTGAGGCCCCGCCCCCACACAACACGGTGCAATCCTGCGCTGGGAACGTAGGTGGGGCCCACCGTCATGTTGTTCAAGAATCCACTCCATCTATCCATTTTCTGAGATAATTTCACGAGATTAGACCAAAATTGAACACGATCCAAGACTCAAGTGGGCCGTACTAAAGGAAAAATGTATTTAAGAAAATTCCTACCGTTGAAACCTACCTGGGTTCAACATCGATGTTTACATGCCATCCATACCGTTAATAACGTCATTCCTACTGGGATGAACTGAAAACACAAATATTAGCATGATTCAAAACTTCTGTGGCCCCACGAATATTTCAACTGTGGATGTTCAATTATCATGTTTTCGGCCCATTTGAGCATTGTATATGGTTCATTTTTGGCCTCATATCCTAAAATAAACTCACAAAACTGATGGACGGTGAGGATTTCTCACAAACATCACAGTGGCCCAACTGCGTTCCCAGTGCAGGAACTTCCAATGGTAGGCTTTCGCAGGAAATCCGTGTCCCTGACAGGCTGGCTACTGAAGCAACGTCACCAACTTCTATGGGCCCACCATGTTGTATCTATTGTATCGACACCGTCCATACATTTGGAGAGATCATTTTAGAGCATGGCCTAAAGAACGAGGCAGATCCAAGGCTGGGGTGGACCCCACCACAAAAAATAGTGATGAGAGTGACGCCCACCATTGAAACCTTCTGAAGTTCCACCATGACGTTTATTTGAGATCCCACATGAACATGTGTTAAAGCAGACATGAAAGAAGGAAAACGTAAATATTGGCTTAAACAAAAACTATCGTGGCCCTTCGAACATTTTGACGGTGGGCGTCACTCTTCCCACTGTTTTTTTGTGGTGGGGTCCTCTCAAGCTTTGGATCTGATTTATTTTTTGGATAATGTCCTAACATGATCTCTCCAAATCAATAGACGGTGTAGATAAAAAAACATACATCATGGCATGGCCCACAACACAGAGAGACGTCACTTTAGAAACCCCGTCAGATGCCGCGCGAGTCCTCCTTGCTTGAGACTCTCTCTTCTCACCGTGCTTGAATCCCAACCGATAGGAGGATCTAACGGACGGCATGGAAGCTCGTATTTAAGGATGGTGTGGCATGGTGCGCAGGAGACTGGGACTCATATATATATATATATATATATATATATATATATATATATATATATATATATATATATACACTAGCTGGGTGAGATACACCAGCTGATCATCCCACCGTCCAGGGATCTGACGGTGAGGATGTCATGTAAACATCACAGTGGGTTCCATCATCTTGGATAACAAGATGAATGGATGGTATAGATTAAACCCACATGTAATAGCAGGGTCCACGTGGTGGATGGTGTCTCACCTGGGATTACCACACCTGTATTCCAGTGGGTCCACTGCCCTAGACGGGATAGAACAAATACACTGTGTGGAGCCTTTGAACGGCAGGGATAAAACACATACATCACCGTGGGTTCTACCTTGATGGACGGCGTGAGTGAAACACGTTTCATGGTGGTTCCCACCGTCCAGATCGTTGGACGGTGGAGACAAACACATGCATTAGGGTGGTGCCACGTCAATGTGGCCCACCATTTGGGATCAAGCTAATATTTACATTTTCCCTTTCATTATGGCCTGTCCAGACGGACGGTATAGCAATCCCGCCCGACGGACAGTCCAGCAAGGTGGGTCACATGGTTTAGATGGCATGGATGTAGAAACATCATGGTGGGCCACACACCTCATGTAACGCCTCGAAAAATCGGGGGTCGTGCATAGACTCGACTCCCGAGTTCCCGAGTGTCACTTATCATGCATTTATGGTTTTTATGATTAATCAAATTTAACTGCGCAATTTGGAATTACCTGAGGCACGAAGCACAATCACACCAGTCTAGTGAAATGAAGGATAACTCACATATATACAGGTCCAAAAATAATAAAGGGTCACCCAAAGCGTTGCCCAACAGAACTACAAAAGAAGGCTATGTCCAAAAAGAATAAAGCGGGCTCAGCAAATTCAAATCCAGCCCGATCAAGCCGATGGAGAGCCGCCCATCAGCTGCAAGTAGGAGAGCCCGTTCTCCTCGTCCAAGCTCACCTCGCCAGGCTCCTCATGCCCTGAGTCACCTGCATCTATGAATGGGTCTGGTTGGTGTTTTAAAACACCGTCCCAGAGTGGGAGTGATTGATCAACTCAGTGTGAACTATTGGTCTCAAGTTACAACAGGCATCAATTGTAATATGAATTTAATAAAAAGCAGACAATCATCAACACCTAATAACTCTTATTTAAATTGCATGCATGCGGGATAATATGATGCATGCCCTTGCCACGACACTCCCTCAAGCGACTTCATCTAACGATCGCATATAACAACACTCCCTCAGAGCGACCTCGACTTCCGAGTCGCCACCCTAACTAATGCGTGCAATGCGATCGTGTTAGCCGAGTTATTAGTTAAGTCCATTCATCCAGTAGGTTGGGGATTCTGATTCACCCTATGTATCAATGCCCTAAGCTGATTGCGAGGCCAAGACCCCATCAACGAGTGAGGCCGAGACCTCGCGGTCCGTGATCCCGTCGGGTTCCTCATCCCCGACACCAAGCACATGAGGAGTGCCGAAAGGAAAAGATCGCTCGCGGTCACTACAGGGAGGCGCGGTACCCCAGCGTAGGCCGACAGCTCGAACATAGTGTCCCATTCCACCATGCCCGGCTCACGAGGCTGTGGAACAGTTCAAGTGGGTTAGTGATGGGCTACAACGGTTGTAGGGTAGTTCAGGTTCCATACATATGTGAGCAACAGGGTTAACAAACAGGGTTGGTCAGCAAGTAGGCTAGACCGCATGGATCAAGCGAGCGTGAGACGAGTGACATCGGGCACAAGGGACCCATGTAGTCGAACTACAGCCACCCGAACACACCCGCCCAAACCCACGGGTCTAGCCATAGCGTAGTCCTACCAATGGGACTACCGTCTCTCCTCATGATTCCTGACCAACTCAAGGGTATGGAGGGTGATTCATAGCATGCCGGCTACCAATGTATAATCTAGTACAAACCACATCATGCTCTCATACTTCTCAACATATTATTCAGATTCTCATAGCAAGCATGGTTAACAATATCATGAAACAAGTGTATGTGAGGTGTGTGTGTGGGTGAGGAAGTTACGCACTTCCTCCATCTCAAGCCATCATATGCACAAGAGTAATGAAAGCATACATACTATGAGGTAACAATATATGGGAAAAACAATAAGGCATAAACAAAGATTCATCCATACACATAAACATGTGAGAAGCAAGAACAACATCATGAAGGCTAAGCATGCAAATCCATATGGTTTCAACAATATACATTCCTCTATATTATTAAATCATAACATCCAAGCAATCAAAATCATTAAGCTCTTACTAAAATTGGTGCTAGGCCACCTAAGAACAATAGTCCGCACCTTCGGATTTGTTGAAGACTTGAGAATGACCTAGGAGATGTGGATCTTGGTGTAGAACGGCCGAAATCCTAGGAGCAACCATCACATGTTAAATTCTCATGCAAATCCCCTTCATTACAAGGGTTTCAAGGAAATTTGGTGATGGATCTTACCTAGATGCCCAACGGAACGAAAGAGCGGTCGTGGATGAGGGATCCTTCTTGGAGAAGGTGTAAGAGGTTGTGGGTTTGATCCTCTTGGGCCCCACCTTGATTGAGAGTCCACCTTGCTCACCACCACTCACACTACTCCCTTGCTCTCCCTTCTTTCTCCTCTTTCTCTTCTCTTTTCTCTCTTTTCTCTCCTAGGGCAAATTCGTATGGGAGAGGGGTGCCCAAAAGAAACCCCTTTTTATAATTCCAGATTTGGTGCAAATGGCCCCAAGCTTCCACAATTTTCTAAAATAGACCACTAGGACTCCCTATTGGTGTTGGGGCGGCCCTAACACCCCTCTAACCACCAAATTTGGTGTGTAGGTGCCCTATAGCTTGACTAGGGTCCATGCAAAAATTTAGGGCGAACGGATGAACGGATATATGATCTGAGCAAGCGTTTCCGACCTTTAAGTGGCCCTTTGGGGGCCATTCTGATTGATGGGGCATTTCTAGTGGCCCTCTGGCCATGAAATTTATAGGGTAGGTGATCCATGGCCTGATGAAGGGCCATGAAAAATTTGGGAGCGATCGGATATGGGGTTTGATCGCACGGGTCCGATTTACGATCAACGGTCATCGTGCCACGATCGGGGCCCAGATTTGGTGGGCAGGCGTTGAAAAATACATTAAACCTTCACCGTAAATTTGGAAGAAATCCGACGGCTGGAAGGCCGGGAAGTCTCAGTTTCTTTTGTTAGTGCCAGATTTTAATCTGGCATTGGTGGGGCGCATTGGGCAAGTGCCAGATGGTACTTCTGGGTGTCCACTGGATCCGCAGTCCACGATGGACTACAAGCCCAGTGAGATCTATGATTTTCTAAAGTTTTAGATTTTTCTAACCCTCCTCGGTTGCTGGGTGGCCCACATGGGCCATCTTTAAGTGTAAACAACCATCTGGCTTGGCGGCCCGCACTAGGCCCTATCACGGCCTGTCTGGTATATTAAATTGGGTTACTCTTTGATTAATTAACTTGTGTATGAGCTAACGTTGAGTGCTAATGGTCAGTATGTGATAATATAAGTTAATTTTAAAAAAAATTCAAGGATTTTTAGAAATCCAAAACAGTGAAAATCCGGGATGTTACAATCTACCCCCCTTAAAAATAATTTTGTCCCCGAAATTGCCTAAGGGTAATAAATAAATATATTATCATTTTGTTTGCCTAAGTTTTATTGATTTCAGGTTTATATGCATGGTAGGGTGCATACAACTATACTAGCCTTGCTTATTATATTCTACCCCCCTTAAAAATTTTCACCCTTGAGGTTCGAAAACAATGTCAAAATCATGATTATCATACTAAGTGTTTGCTGATAAAGTTTACCTAAGGGTGGTGTATTCTACTCTTTATGATCAAGCTAATATGAAAAAATAACGGTTGTGGTAGGCTCAAATCCGATACGTCGATTATCCGCCTGACCAGGGCAGACAACTCGTTGTATCCCTTCTGAATCCTGATGGATCCTGGTCTTCTGTTCGGTCAAAGCAGTGAGTCCGTTGGTAGTCGCTCAGGATTGAGAATTTGGGTCAAGCCGCGAATACTTCGCAAGTGTATAGTCCCGTAATTTCATAGTCTGATCAACCTAAATGCTTAGGAAATATCTCATATCCTTGAAAGGTTAAAATCTTTTTTTTTTTTTTTTTTAAGGTTGTCATTCGGGTCTTTGTCAAATGGAGTTCTCATTTTAATTCATGTCCAAATTAGTAATTAATGAATCTCTTATTATGCCTATGGTCAAACATCGTCCTAACAAGTTTCTAAAGGCACAGAATTTTATGTGAATTACCATTTCAATTTTATGGTTAGTGGGTTATGAGCAGACTGCACTTTGGTTTCATAAATTTCAAGAATGAATAAATAGTTGAAAGTTGTAAAGTATCCTAGAGGTTTGGAGTGTTAATAATATCAATAAGGACGCAGGAAGGCAAGGATGAAGGATATCATCTCGCCGATTTTGTTTGAACCTTGATTTCGTAAGAGGATAGGAAAACTCAATACATTATACTGTAGTCCGCATCTAGTCATGAGTTTGCAGAGTATTAAACTATGAAACTCAATCCTACTTAAGGATCCTAACTTAATTACCCAAACAATTAAACAATTATATATATGTAATCAAATTTAATCACGGAATGATTCCTAGCACATTTATAAATAATTTCTAAATAGACACCCAATGTTAAACTTTAATATGAAAAGACATGACTAATCTATTGGCAACAATACATGCATGCATTCACAAAAGTGACAAGAGAATTTTAATCCATACATTCACATTGAATTCCAAAATGCTATTGGCATGTCCGGTTACATCCTTCAGTATGGATTTATATGTATCATTAGATACTGCAAACTTAAGGGAAATATTGCCTAATTCAAGCAGAAAAGGTTACAACTATCCTTCAATATATGTAAACAATGCTAACTAACTCGAACAAACTACAATTATCCGTACGTTAAGCTACTATTCTCTGGGTCGAACGAGGGTAGGGGTGCTTCCTTCCATTTGGATCAGCCTTCTGCTTACTACGTCTATCTCGGCTTAGTCTCTGCTCCTCAAGAGCCGGCCCTTTTTTTTCCCATAAAGGAGAGGACCACCTGGATAGTGAAGAACGAGACAATGGTGGCAAAGAATGCCATCACTCTTAGTCTTAGGGGAATGTTTGTAGGAGGCACCCTAGGAATGTTTTTGAGAAAGGATTGGGAATGAGCCAGTAGAATGGGTCCTTAGGATGGGATTTGATGTTGGACCCTTGGGAATGGATCTTGAGAATGTAGTTTGGAAAGGGTTTGTGTAATGTTGAAAGTGGGTTGTGGAAGGTGAGGGTTCGAAAGATGGGTTTTAAGAACTTGAGAGGGAGAAAGTTTTGGGAAGGAGAAAAGATGGGAGTTGTTGAAGGTTAGGGATTTGAGGGAGTGTTGGAAAAGGAACGGGCTTAGGGTTGGATTGGTGATAGGAGCTTAGGATGGGTTGTGATGAGAATGCCTTGAAGGAAAGTGGGTTTGGGAGAGTGGATTGAAATGGATGTGGGAATGGATTTGAGAAGGAGGATTGGTGTTGGGTTTTATGGGTGAAAGTTGAAGAGGATTTGGGGAATGTATGCTGAGAAAAATCTAGGAAGTGAGTTGAGAAAATGAGATTTGAGAAATGGTTGAAATGGGTTTTGAGATTGGGAGAGGGAGAATTCTCTCTAGGGTTTAGAAGGGATGGTGGAGGGTAATGGGAGTAGTAGGGATAGGTTTTATGGACTCTACATAGTCCTAAATAGCAAGGAAATGGGCCCCACTCGTGTGTACATTGAAAAGGAGGAGGAGACCTATCTTGTAACGTTTCTTATACTTTTAGTAACTGGATTAATTTTAAAAATTTTTATGATGATTTACCATCAAGTTTTAAGCCATCTCACCAAGTTTCATATCATTTGGAGTTGTAAATAAATTATAAAAATTCCACAAGTAACCACCATCTAAAACTAACGATTTTTTTTTGGACAGTTGTCAATTCATCCCAAATATAACTATATTAAATTTTTTTTTTATTTTTATATGAAATTAGACTTGTTAATATTCAATATGGCTTTTGAATCACCTAAATCGGAGTTGTAACGAACGAGATATGAATTTTTTAAGTCGACCCAAATTTGCAGGAATTTCCGGCGCTGGCGGCGCTAGGGCTAGGGGCTGGCAGCGCCGGGGATGGGCGCTGCAGCACCGGGACTCTAAACAGCGGGCGCTGGCAGTGCCGGGGATGGGCGCTGCGGTGCCGGGGCTCTGGACAGCGCTCGCCGGCAGCGCCGGGGATGGGCGCTACGACGCCGGGGCTCTGGACAGCGGGCGCCGGGAGCGCCGGTCGGGCGCTGTGGCGCCGGTCCCTGGAGGGTCGCCTTGCGACGACCACATTTCACATACTAGGATGAGTTACGTGATGTTCCATATATGAATTTGGGGTAGGAGAAGCCGATCTACGCAATGGGCCTAGTGGTTTTGCGAGATTCCTCCCGGTTAGTAGTCAA
Organism: Magnolia officinalis; assembly: GCA_021015155.1. Taxonomy (NCBI): domain Eukaryota; kingdom Viridiplantae; phylum Streptophyta; class Magnoliopsida; order Magnoliales; family Magnoliaceae; genus Magnolia; species Magnolia officinalis. The sequence continues at coordinate 46,667,876 of JAJHSJ010000006.1, forward strand.
AACCTTTTTTTTTTACAGTTTCACTATTTTCGGTAAATTCTCATTCATCCCTAAGTATTTATCCCTAAATGGATCAGAACTATTAAGTTTGGCCCGGTATTAGCTCATTTGGTCTAGGACGATTGGTTCCTCCGCCCAATCTTTCAATTTCTGGTTCGCTCCTAACAATGTACTGGAGGGATTAAGGAACAGAGCGATAACAAGTGAAGATTTTAACGAGATATATGAGAGAGGAAATTTAGACTTTGGCCCGTTTGGCTAGTGGCATTAAGTGGTACCAAGGGGATTTAAGTGGTACCAAGGGGATCGCAATGTTAATTCCAACTCCAGATTGAGAGTGGCACACCTGAAATGATCGTGGGATGTGATTAAAAATTTATTTCATAGGCTTTGCAAAGTGAACCTTGTGTTGGAAGATGTAATATGGGATTTCCAAATCCCATAATGATGAATTTCTAAGTATAATCTGAAAGGAAATCTCGGGATTTACCTTTAATTACAAGCATTCCAAACAGGGTATTGTAAGACGTGGGATACACTCTACCCAGGGACAATACCTTACACATGCATCTATGGTTACTCTTACAATTTCATTCACCCGAATCTCACTTATTTCAGTTGGCCCAACAGTCCCTTAGGGATTTGGTGGACTGGGTTAGCTAAATTTCCTAGTTAGAAGTTCTCAAATTCTTGTCCGGGAATGGGCCGAGGCACTACTCCCTCGCTACCGAACTCTAACACCTTTGAAGTCTCACCTTCTGTCTAAGAATGTTGGTTTGGGGACCGGATGGTTCTTAACATTTCGTATTTTCTATTGTGTTTCCTGTCAAGTCAGTGGACGCGTTAGTGAGTTCATGACCCATGGCCCAAGGGATTCCAAACTATTGCTTTGATACCATCTGTAACGCCCCGAAAAATCGGGGGTCGTGCATAGACTCGACTCCCGAGTTCCCGAGTGTCACTTATCATGCATTTATGGTTTTTATGATTAATCAAATTTAACTGCGCAATTTGGAATTACCTGAGGCACGAAGCACAATCACACCAGTCTAGTGAAATGAAGGATAACTCACATATATACAGGTCCAAAAATAATAAAGGGTCGCCCAAGGCGTTGCCCAACAGAACTAGAAAAGAAGGCTATGTCCAAAAAGAATAAAGCGGGCTCAGCAAATCCAAATCCAGCCCGATCAAGCCTATGGAGAGCCGCCCATCAGCTGCAAGTAGGAGAGCCCGTCCTCCTCGTCCAAGCTCGCCTCGCCAGACTCCTCATGCCCTGAGTCACCTGCATCTATGAATGGGTCTGGTTGGTGTTTTAAAACACCGTCCCAGAGTGGGAGTGAGTGATCAACTCAGTGTGAACTATTGGTCTCAAGTTACAACAGGCATCAATTGTAATATGAATTTAATGAAAAGCAGACAATCATCAACACCTAATAACTCTTATTTAAATTGCATGCATGCGGGATGATATGATGCATGCCCTCGCCACAACACTCCCTCAAGCGACTTCATCTAACGATCGCATATGACAACACTCCCTCAGAGCGACCTCGACTTCCGAGTCGCCACCCTAACTAATGCGTGCAATGCGATCGTGTTAGCCGAGTTATTAGTTAAGTCCATTCATCCAGCAGGTTGGGGATTCTGATTCACCCTACGTATCAATGCCCTAAGCTGATTGCGAGGCCAAGACCCCATCAACGAGTGAGGCCGAGACCTCGCGGTCCGTGATCCCGTCGGGTTCCTCATCCCCGACACCAAGCACATGAGGAGTGCCGAAAGGAAAAGATCGCTCGCGGTCACTACAGGGAGGCGCGGTACCCCAGCGTAGGCCGACAGCTCGAACATAGTGTCCCATTCCACCATGCCCGGCTCACGAGGCTTGGACCAGTTTCAAGTGGGTTAGTGATGGGCTACAACGGTTGTAGGGTGGTTCAGGTTCCATACATATGTGAGCAACAGGGTTAACAAACAGGGTTGGTCAGCAAGTAGGCTAGACCGCATGGATCAAGCGAGCGTGAGACAAGTGACATCGGGCACAAGGGACCCATGTAGTCGAACTACAGCCACCCGAACACACCCGCCCAAACCCACGGGTCTAGCCATAGCGTAGTCCTACCAATGGGACTACCGTCTCTCCTCATGATTCCTGACCAACTCAAGGGTATGGAGGGTGATTCATAGCATGCCGGCTACCAATGTATAATCTAGTACAAACCACATCATGCTCTCATACTTCTCAACATATTATTCAGATTCTCATAGCAAGCATGGTTAACAATATCATGAAACAAGTGTATGTGAGGTGTGTGTGTGGGTGAGGAAGTTACGCACTTCCTCCATCTCAAGCCATCATATGCACAAGAGTAATGAAAGCATACATACTATGAGGTAACAATATATGGGGAAAACAATAAGGCATAAACAAAGATTCATCCATACACATAAACATGTGAGAAGCAAGAACAACATCATGAAGGCTAAGCATGCAAATCCATATGGTTTCAACAACATACATTCCTCTATATTATTAAATCATAACATCCAAGCAATCAAAATCATTAAGCTCTTACTAAAATTGGTGCTAGGCCACCTAAGAACAATAGTCCGCACCTTCGGATTTGTTGAAGACTTGAGAATGACCTAGGAGATGTGGATCTTGGTGTAGAACGGCCGGAATCCTAGGAGCAACCATCACATGTTAGATTCTCATGCAAATCCCCTTCATTACAAGGGTTTCAAGGAAATTTGGTGATGGATCTTACCTAGATGCCCAACGGAACGAAAGAGCGGCCGTGGATGAGGGATCCTTCTTGGAGAAGGTGTAAGAGGTTGTGGGTTTGATCCTCTTGGGCCCCACCTTGATTGAGAGTCCACCTTGCTCACCACTACTCACACTACTCCCTTGCTCTCCCTTCTTTCTCCTCTTTCTCTTCTCTTTTCTCTCTTTTCTCTCCTAGGGCAAATTCGTATGGGAGAGGGGTGCCCAAAAGAAACCCCTTTTTATAATTCTAGATTTGGTGCAAATGGCCCCAAGCTTCCACAATTTTCTAAAATAGACCACTAGGACTCCCTATTGGTGTTGGGGCGGCCCTAACACCCCTCTAACCACCAAATTTGGTGTGTAGGTGCCCTATAGCTTGACTAGGGTCCATGCAAAAATTTAGGGTGAACGGATGAACGGATATATGATCTGAGCAAGCGTTTCCGACCTTTAAGTGGCCCTTTGGGGGCCATTCCCATTGATGGGGCATTTCTAGTGGCCCTCTGGCCATGAAATTTATAGGGTAGGTGATCCATGGCCTGATGAAGGGCCATGAAAAATTTGGGAGCGATCGGATATGGGGTTTGATTGCACGGGTCCGATTTACGATCAACGGTCATCGTGCCACGATCGGGGCCCAGATTTGGTGGGCAGGCGTTGAAAAATACATTAAACCTTCACCGTAAATTTGGAAGAAATCCGACGGCTGGAAGGCCGGAAAGTCTTAGTTTCTTTTGTTAGTGCCAGATTTTAATCTGGCATTGGTGGGGCGCATTGGGCAAGCGTCAGATGGTACTTCTGGGTGTCCACTGGGTCCGCAGTCCACGATGGACTACAAGCCCAGTGAGATCTATGATTTTCTAAAGTTTTATATTTTTCTAACCCTCCTCGGTTGCTGGGTGGCCCACATGGGCCATCTTTAAGTGTAAACAACCATCTGGCTTGGCGGCCCGCACTAGGCCCTATCACGGTCTGTCTGGTCTATTAAATTGGGTTAATCTTTGATGAATTAACTCGTGTTTGAGCTAACGTTGAGTGCTAATGGTCAGTATGTGATAATATAAGTTAATTAAAAAAAAATTCAAGGATTTTTTGAAATCCAAAACAGTGAAAATCCGGGATGTTACACCTCATCATGAACAACATAAAAAAGAAACGAAGAGAGAGAGGGAGAAAGAGAGAGGGAGAAAGAGGGAACGGTGGAGATGGGAGGGACCCCGCCATTATGGGTCTCTCTAAATACAATGCATACATCAAGTGGGTCCCATTACAAATGGGCCCTAAATAAATAAAAAAAAAACTGTAATGATTATCACCCACCTTTCCTTCTTCTTCTTCCCTAGCGCTCCAAGGCTCCTAAGAAGCTCCTTCAATGGTGGAGATGATGATCTAAGGGTTGGATTGGGTGGTAGGAAGGTGGGCCACACCTAGCTCTTTCTCATGGAAAGCTAGGACGTTGGATCTCTCCTTGGGTTGCTTGGAATGAGAGAGAAATGAGAGAGAGACGGAGGGGTGATGTAAGGAGAGAGGGATGGGTTGGGTTGAATTTTGGGTGAGAGAGGGATGGGTGGAGTGGGAGAGAGTTGACTTTAGGTAAGGGTGATGTAAGAGGGGGATGGTTGCTTGTACTTGACTTGATTGATGGATTGACGTGACGTGACGTGTAGTAGAAATTCTCTCGTAATTCGCAACGTGCAGCGTTTTCCTCGAACTGAACGCGGGCCCACATCTCGTGGCCCAGGTATCGCCTCGGTGTGCGAGACGCAGCGTCGGAACCGCGGCCATGACGAGGTTGCACTGGTACAAGTTTCGGGTTGAGTCGACTCAGGTTAACAGGGCTCGGCTTAGGATCGCACGCAAATGTCAGATAAAGGTCGAAAGTTGCCGAAATTCGACCAGGAGGACAGCGAAAGCCTACGGAACGGTACGGTCTAGGATACGGGCCTTACAACCATTGTCCCCAAGAAGGCAGCCCATCAAGGAGTCTAGCCAAGACAAGGCCCATGGCCCGAATACAGCCATGTAAATGAAATGGGCGGCAATACATACATCTTATATCACATGATGGGCCTCAAGAAAATGACCCAAAGCCTACATACATTAACATGAACCCAAAAGGGGCAAATCATGGCCCAAGTACAATGGCCACCGAATTCATGCATTATGATAAACCTAATGGGCAGCTCATAAGCCCAAATACATAGCTAAGGCATGCCCAATATTTACCAAGTTGGGCCTTACAATTTAGCCCAAAACTGGTTAAGATATATCACCAAAAAAGATCCAATTTTCAGCCCACAAGGTCCAGCATAAGGTGAAAACAGTCCATGTACCAAACTGGGCTTAAGAGTGGATGTCCAATACTATTTGGGCCTGCTGGACGTCCCAAAAATTTGGCCTACCATGGTCCTCAAAAATTAACCCAAAGGCGGGCCTCATAAGGCACTAATTAAGCCCAAATCTCATAAATACAAGCATGGTGTATGTACACAAATCTCACGATCTGGTGGGCCTCACAACCTCATAACTTTCATTTATATACAGAATATTTTAAAGCCCTTCCTGGACATCCGACCCACCCGACTTCCTGGGCCTGCCGGGGTCCAGCAGATGGTAAAACTGAGTGCACAAATATTTCCTGGTGGCCCATAATTATTACGGGCCCTACTAGATGGGAAGTGTGTACACAACACATAAAACAAGGTGGGTCTGCTGCTGGACTACAAGTCCAACAACATCCCAAAAAAATTTGGACGTCCCTAGTGGGCCTGAGCGTCCCTAATGGCCTGGTCGACTGGCCATATAAACATACAAGGTGGGACCCACTTATGGACGTCCCACCAAGGGATGGACCACATCCAAGGGGGTCCACACAAGGGAGGAATGGCATGGATAAAATACATCATCAAGGTGAGCCACAAGGGGGAGAACGACTAGCCCACTGCTGGACGTTAGCCCAGCTGGAACGTCCAGCAGGGGGGCTGCTGTCCCAGCCACAAAACCCCTAAAAATGGGCTGATCCGATGGCCCACATGCACCTGAGGTGGGTCCCAACAAGGTGGCCCTCAAGATGGGTGAAGAATGAGGCCAATAAACAGATATAAACATGAAACAAAAATTTGGGCGACAAGGCTCTAAAATTAAAATGCTGCTAGAATTTACTGTTGTCCCTGACTTGTAAACCTATTGGAGTGAGCCCAGGTGTAACGCCCCGACTTTTCAAGACCTGAGTATATGACTCGTATCCCAAAAACTTGAGTGTTAACCTTAAAGGATGGTCAAATTCAAGTACATATATTTTTTTCTTTATCAGAGTAAGCAGATAAGCGTAGAATGGACAATTCAACATAAGGAAAAATTTCAGTTACATTTAGAATATACAAGAGAGTGCCTATAATGACTTATACAAACCAATGTCTCTACATTAACAATTACAAGATTTACATGCATGAGAAATATAAAAGAAATATATAACGAAAGTCGCAAGGTCGGGCAGCTTCCTTGACAGGTACAACCACATATCCTTGATCATCATAACGGCCCTTCATCAGTCTGAACCTGCATATCACTTGGGCCACCTGTACTACCTGTACGGTTGTATATTTGATGGATGATTTGCCAACTCAGTGTGAACTCCCCTCAAGATTACACATCGCCGCATTAGGTAAGCATAGTTATGAAAACCTATAAGGCATACAAAACGATACATGATGCAATCTTATTATATGCATGGATGTATGAGTGCACATCAACTGGGGATGCTCATCCAGTTGGCCTTAAGCAAAACCCATGCAATGTGGCCGATCACCAGCGAAAGTACATAGTACATGCGTAGTGCCAAATTCATCAAAAGTGGGTCGATAGTTGATGGTCTGGTAGCTAGCAAAATGATACCCCAACTAAATCCAATTAGGCACGTGCTACAACATCTAGAATTAGCCACCCGTCATCGCCCGAATGCTATGAATGCATGATTAGCCCAATCGTTATTAATCCATTTACAACCAGCAGGTTTAATAAGCACAAAGGTCACTGCGGGGAGCTCAGAGTCCAGCGTAGGCCGACGGCTAAGGCATAGGTCCTATACCACCATCCCCGGCTCATGAGACTACCATCTTAGGATGTTTAATGGAAACCCGTCGACTAGTGGTAATCATATTACAATATATAGGGCTTACCATCGCATGGTTTCATGGTGTAAAACATCGAACCCATATAGGGAAAATACTAAAGCAAAGCCACGTAGGGCCAATATCAGAACAAGCCACATAGGGCAATTATTAAAATAAGCCACATAGGGCGAGTATCAAAACCATGCAATCAAAGACCATCCTTGAAAACCACTTAGACACAAAAACCCTGGATGGTAGGCCCAAATCAATGATCCATTTAGACCACCACTCAATAACCACTAGATCAAAGGTCCATTGCAATCACCATTGATCGAGTACATCCCAAGTATGGGTGTACATTCATAGGCGGGGGTTTCCCACTAATGTACCAGTTTAAATCCTAGAAGCAATCCACAAGTAATCCACAAGCATGAGATAAATATGCAGGATAGACATTAAGCATGTAATATAACAATTCCAACAATTAATACATGTGATTATAAAATGGTGATATCGATCAATTATAAATTAAAATAAAAACTATAACTTAAGCTAATGAGAAGATGGAAAGCTCAAGGGGAAGAATCATCACCTCATCGTTCGCGTCGCCTACCAACATCGCTAGGGAAAGCTCGCTCTCTTAAAATCAATACCTATCATAAATCAGGAACTGGTATAATTACATCCAAGCTCTACACACTACCTAGGGTTTGGATTACTTTTAGGGTTTTGATATAGAGTTAGGGCTTCACACTAGGGTTTTGTCATAGGCTCTAGATTCTAGGATTTGAATCCGGTATTAATATTACTATTAATATTATTATTATTATTAGTATTATTATTATTGTACGGTGAATTAAATAATATTCATAGTAGGAGTACTAATCCATCAATGTGAATAATGATGGTTCGTAGGTCCACATTTAGATGTACCAACATTGTCTAGCATTCTTATAACGATTAACCATCCTTTAAATAATATGGGTAATAATAATGGAAATTTACTAATGAAAATTTAATAAGGGCTAATATCAATAATTACAATAACAAGTATTATACTAATCCTATAAGGGAAATGATGAATATTTTCTGATGTTAATGATAATTGTTATCATTAATGAATTAGGATCTACCATGAATTATGACATTCTACAATTAGGTCCAACCTTAACTTGCCATTTATATTTTCAAGTATAGGTCTAGGGTTTAGATTAATTAGGTCTAGGATAAGTTATAGGATTTAATATGCCAATTGATGTACGATTATTCACTATACTAATGATATTAATAATCGCAAAATCGCCACTGATTCTAGTGATTATCGTTAGCTAACATGACCTCCAATAACTGTTATGATAATAAGTATTATGGTACACTATTAATGCTACTATTCAAGAGCGACAATTAAAATAATGTCACCTAATAATTACAGTCTTGTTTATGATTTCTAGTTTGAGCATAAATAATCCAATATTGGCTAACTACATCTAATATTTATAATCTTAATAAAAATGGTGGCAACAATGATAACAATACATTGATATGGGTTTATTTTAGGAAGGAAGTGCTGACTCACCTTGTTGACTTGGTTCAAGCTGAGTTGACTTAGCAGCAACCAACAACCTAAACTCTCTCCCTTCCTACCTTCCATACTATTTGCTTCTTTCCTTCCTTCTCCCTAGCCTTTCACAGGGTCTGGAGTAGGACAAACTCACGCCTGACTCACATGGTCAGCAGCCCCAGCTCACATGACTCGGCCCAGCGACTTGGCTCAGCTCAAGGAAGAAAACCGAGTCAGCAAACTCGGACTGGCAGCGAGTTGAGTCTGTATCCGCTCTGTCTATCCTACATTCTTCTCTTCTCTTTTTTTTTTCTTTGTTTCTTTTGTTGCTGCTGAAAGTATCCAGCCAAGGCCATCAAACTCGACCTGACTTAGCCTCGGTCGAGCAGAGTCGACTCAGTGCCGCATGAAGCTGGCAACGAGACAGCAACCATTCTCTCCCTCACTCATTTTTGTTCTCTCTCTCTCTCTATCTTTCTTCATCTGTTGGAGCTCCCGCAAGGCCAGGAGCAAGTCTGAACCCACAGACTCGGTCCGACTTGGCCTGAGCTCGAGTGGGAGTGCGGCACGGTGGTGTGGTGCAACAGCCGCACCACCCTTTCCTTCCCTCTCCCTTCTTTCTCTCCATATTCTTCTTATTTTCTCCACCGACCTGCATAGACCACTGTAGAGATGGCCCACCTAGCAACTGATCTTAGATTAGGGGCTGTAACAGGGATCAACGGCTGAGTTTTCAACAAGGAAGACGACCCGCCATTAATGGCAGATCGTGAACATCAGCTTCTTCCCCCAATCCAGTCCTTTCAGAAGATTTGTATGGGTCTTAAGAAGCTTGTGGATGGGTTCTATCGAAGCTCTAAGGGGGTTTGGTTGGTGGGTTTGCTGGCGGAAGGAAACAGCGGATATTTCATAGCAGCTGCAACCAGAGGAGAAAACCTAGCTATTCTTCTCCCCTTTATAGCAGCCCTAACGATCTAAGGTTCCTTAGATGCGGATGAAAGGCTGGGATTTGATCCCAGCGCTCAGCTTTCTCAAAACAGCTGGTATCGTGGTAGTTTTGAGCGTCGGTTTTGCATAGAAGGCCCTAACACGTGAGTGGCGCGTGGATGGTCAGGACCCATCCGAATAGAGGTCTCTGATTGGAAGCGAGATCCTCACACCGATTGCAACAGTTGGCGGTGAGAAATGTTTCCATTTTCAGAAGTTGTGTGCTTTCGGGTCCTACTTGTGTCGGTTGTTGTGTGGACACGCATGCTGGAAACTCGGATACAATAGTGGGATTTTGGTCGAGCCCACCTACTGAGTCAGATGAACGGTTCAGATTATCAAGATGGGTCCCACTAGTGCGCCACCATCGAAGCAAATGGACGGACGTACGTTCGCTGGAAGAAAAAGAACGGAAAGGGAGTTCTTTCCTTTCGCGGGAGAACATGGGTCAGACCCGTTTGACTGAGTTGGGTCATCCAGCACACCGCAGGTGCTTTATCACCTGTGTACATTCACACTAATGTGAGGCCCGTGGTGATGTTGGTGGGAAATCCACCCCGTCCATGATGTTTCATGGCTCAACTAGGCCATCTTAACCGAAGATGTGGTAGATTAAATGCTCAGGTGGGCCGCGCCAACTGAATCAAGATCCTTAGGTGTCAGTTACGTTGATCCGACAGTCGGATCACCCTAAAATTGAACGTCAATGGTTGGAAAGGTCCAAGGGGCTAAAATATGAAACATATCCAAGTACTACGTGGGACTGTGTTCTCGTTGAACCAGGGAAGTCGGTTACGTGCATTGATTTCACGTAACATCTTGGCTCTCATGGGGGCAAAATCAGGTGGGTCCTACCCCGATGTTATTGTGAAAATCCATCTCGTTCATTAGTTGGGTCGAGTCATGTTGACCCACGAGTCCAACTTTGAAGTCCATCTGAGCTTCAGGTAGGCCATACGTTGCAAAAGCATTTGGGTGAAACCCACTTAAAACTAACGTGAAACCATGTTGCTGCTCAAAATAGGTGGGGGGGCCATTTGTGGTTGCCTTCTAGAAAATCTACTCCCTTCACCACCTTTGTCATAATGTTTTGGCACATGGGTTAAAGTACGAATAGATCTGAGTTCCAGGTGCGCCACACCTTCAATAAGTGTGTGAATTACTCACACTGTTGAAACCCCATGCACGTCTTTGTGAGAATTTGTTATTCGACATGAATTAATTCATTTTTTATGGAGTGAATTGTACTATTTTTAGTCTCACGATCCGCTCTATTCATTGCGTCGAACACACTTTGCTAGGATAAGGGTCTAAAAATCGAACAAATTCGTTGATCGAGTGGGCGGGTGGGCCGCACGGTACGTTTTAGCTTCAACGGTAGTATGTAATGACATTGAATATTTACAATCTTGCCATCCATTTCTCAACCAGCTTCCGACATCCATTACGTCAGAGTGCGCCACCCGAATTTCTTGAAATTTGGCGGGCATTCTTCATTTTTCGTGTTCTTTCCATTGGTCCAGTTTGGGCCCGATCTCCCAAGGATGTCCAAGATGCTCCTTTAGTAGCTTACACACTCTGTAATTCAAAATAACATTTGTACACCTCCGATTGACAAGTTACCAGGTAGTTTGGACTTAAACCCGAAGATCTTCATAATGACTGATTCATCCTGATATTCGGATGACCCATTTGGTGGATCCAAACCTGATGGATGGTCGGGTGACTTGTTAAAAATAAGGAAGCTTTATGGTTAGCACTCTAACCATGCATATGGGTGGATGTATGGTCAGTTTTGTGAATAGGTGAACACAAAGTGGGTTTCCAGAGTGATTAGGGGTATAGGTCAATGGCGTTTTCATAATTATTGTTGATCTATGATTTTTGGAAAATCTAATGTGCTCACATGGTTATAGGTACGTTTCTAAGAAATTCTTACAAAAGAACGTATATCAAATCATTATGGATAGGGAGTTTCTTCGTCATTCCGTTTAAGGAAAAGTTCTTACGTCAAATCATGTGACGAATGACCTTATTTTGAAATTCAAAGGTCAGATGGCTTGATCTATAAATGGAGATAATTCCCAATGGAAAGATTAGAGTCGGGGAATGGATGTAAGGTCAAGATAGCTAGGTTGATGTCGTACACATGTACGTATCAAGTTAAACTTCATGGTAACACTCAAGGAATTTCAATACTCGGGTATTGAAAAGTTCGGGGTGTTACAATCTACCCCCCTTAAAGAGAATTTCGTCCCTGAAATTCAGTACTCCTATGATTGGGGACAACGATAATATTCGTGGTGGTCTTAAACGTTCATTAATTTCCTATATGTACCAATGTATACCACTAGGCACCCAAAATCGAGGTTGTTACAATCTACCCCCCTTAAAGAAAAATGAATAAAGTCCTACTTCAATATTTAATAATGTACGTATATATTACTAATACTATGAGTGGTTCAATTATCCTAAAGATGCACCCTACGAAGTCATAACGAGCTTTATTTAAATTCCTCACAACCCTTGAGTTTCTCGTCTAGCAGATCAACTGAAGCGTCTAAGTCCGACTAAAGGTTAAAGATCATTCCAACATCAGTCAAATCTAGGGAGTTGTCTTAATGCTCATCAACATCGAATTTCTTCCTATAGCAATTAAATGATAGTAGTATGATACAGTTTTCTGTTCTTCAGCGTTTGAGCTAACACGAGGGGATGGTTGTAGTAGGTTTGAGCCCGATACATTGATCCTTTGCCTACGTAAAGCAGAGGACTTTCCGTATCAATCCCTAATCTTGGTAAATCTCGATCTTCTGCCTAATCAGGGCATTGAGATCATTAGAATTTACTAGGATACGGGGTATGGATCAAATAACACAACTTCGCTTAAATGTGGTCCATCAACCCGTGGTTTCGATTATTCTAGACTCCTGGGAAATATCAAGTACTCTTCTACCTTCATAACGGATAAGACCATGTGGCCCACTACGCTTCCGCTGCGCACTCTGAGTACCTAATGCACTACTAAAAAGAAATTTCACGACCGAAATCTCTATGTGAAATCTGAGTTTTGAAATTGCTAAAATTTATCTAGGTTTTTAAACCTAACCCACATAGGCTCAACCTAGGGTTTAAAACTTGCCCAAAATCTTATAAACTTCCCTCTATTTATTCCTAATTATTGGAATTTGCAAAGTCTGTTATTTCTAGCTAAAGAGGCGTACAGGGGAATTCAAGTTACACTTCCTAACAAGATTTGTTTAAGTTTATGGAGTATTTAAATTTGGTTTAAGGTCCAGTACGGTGAGTGAGGAAACTCCCACAGGTCTAAGTTCAGTCCATTTGCTGATTATCACAAGAGTGCGATTTCTAACTATGAAATTTTTAGGAAAGTTCATGTTCTAGGCTTCTAAAAAATTTTCATTCGGAAGTCAAGTATAAGGAACATCCTTATGTAGTCTTATGTATGTTGTAATGGGTATTTGGTACACATTTAATTTCTAAGTTCAAACAACAATCTTGGTAGTTCACAAGGGAACCAAGTTTTAGTTCTAGGTTCAAATGACTAAAACTGAAATCTTCAAGGGAAACTAGGATCATTTCTAGGTTCTGTAGTTGTCCAAACAATCTTTTAGGGAGCCTAACCTTTGAATTTTCTATATTTTCAAGTCCTCCCACTTATAAGGGAATTCCACATTAATTTAAATAACCTTTCTAACAATTTCTGAGGGAACCTACGGTCATGTTTCTACATTCTCAAAGTGTACTTTGCTCAGATGGAATTTCATATAAGTTTTGGATTGCCATCCAAGTCACTTCTAAGGGAACCTAAGTTTGGGTTTCTACATTTCCAATAATTCTTCTATATCTAGGGGAAATTATCCTAAGTTCAATTTCTAATTTCAAACATTTTAACTTGAGACATTTAAGGCTTGTATAAGATCATTTCCCAAGGCCAAGTTTGTCCAAACTATGCTCTGATACCAACTGTAACGCCCTGACTGTTCAGGACCCGAGTTTATGACTCATATCCCAAAAACCAGAGTGTTAACCTTAAAAGATGGTCAAATTCAAGTACATATATTTTTTTTTCTTTATCAGAGTAAGTAGATGAGCGTAGAATGGACAATTCAACATAAGGAAAATTTTCAGTTACATTTAGAATATACAAGAGAGTGCCCATAATGACTTATACAAACTAATGTCTCCACATTAACAATTACAAGATTTACATGCATGAAAAATATAAAAATATATATATATAACGAAAGCCGCAAGGTAGCGTAGCTTCCTTGACAGGTATAACCACGTATCCTTGATCATCATAACAGCCCTTCATCAGTCTGAACCTGCATATCACTTGAGCCACCTCTACTACTTGTACGGTTGTATATTTGATGGATGAATGACCAACTCAGTGTGAACTCCCCTCAAGATTACACACTGCCGCATTAGGTAAGCGTAGTTATGAAAACATACAAGGCATACAAAATGATACATGATGCAATCTTATTATATGCATGGATGTATGAGTGCACATCAACTGGGGAAGCTCATCCAGTTGGCTTTTGGGCAAAACCCATGCAATGTGGCCGGTCACCAGCGAAAGTACATTGTATAGCATAGTGCCAAATTCACCAAAAGTGGGTCGATAGTTGATGGTCTCGGAGCTAGCAAAACGATACTCCAACTAAATCCTATTAGGCACATGCTATAACATTCAGAATTAGCCACCCGTCATCGCCCGAATGCTATGAATGCATAATTAGCCCAACCGTTATTAATTCGTTTACAACCAGCAGGTTTAATAAGCTCAAATGTCACAACAGGGAGCTGAGAGTCCAGCGTAGGCTGACGGCTCGGGCATAGATTTCAAACCACCATCCCCGACTCATGAGACTACTATCATAGGATGTTTAATGGAAACCCATAGACTAGTGGCCAATCATATTACAATATATAGGGCTTACCATCGAATAGTTGCATGGTGTAAAACATAGAACCCATATAGGGAAAATACTAAAACAAACCCATGTAGGGCCAATATCAGAACAAGCCACATAGGGCAACTATCAAAATAAGCCATATAGGGCGAGTATCAAAACCATGCGATCAAATCCTTGAAAACCACTTAGACACAAAAATCCTGGATGGTAGGCCCACATCAATGATCCATTTAGACCACCACTCAATAACCATTAGATCAAAGGTCCATTGTAATCACCATTGATCGAGTTATATCCCAAGTATGGGTGTACATTCATAGGTGGGGGTTTCCCACTAATGTACTAGTTTAAATCCTAGAAGAATATTACAATTCAATTCCAACAATTAATACATGTGATTATAAAATGGTGATATCGATCAATTATAAATTAAAATAAAAACTATAACTTAAGCTAATGAGAAGATGGAAAGCTCAAGGGGAAGAATCATCACCTCATCGTTCGCGTCGCCTACCAGCATCGCTAGGGAAAGCACGTTCTCTTATAATCAATCCCTATCATAAATCAGGAATTGGTACAATTACATCTAAGCTCTACACACTACCTAGGGTTTGGATTACTTTTAGGGTTTTGGTATAAAGTTAGGGCTTCACACTAGGGTTTAGTCATAGGCTTTAGATTCTATGATTTGAATCCTGTATCAGTATTAATATTACTATTATTATTATTATTATTATTATTATTATTATTATTATTATTATTATTATTATTATTATTATTATTATTATTATTTTATGGTGAATTAAATAATATTCATAGTAGGAGTACTAATCCATCAATGTGAATAATGATGGTTCGTAAGTCCACATTTAGATGTACCAACATTATCTAACATTCTTATAACGACCAACCATCCTTTAAATAATATGGGTAATAATAATGGAATATTTACGAATGAAAATTTAATAAGGGCTAATATTAATAATTACATTAACAAGTATTATACTAATCCTATAAGGGAAATGATGAATATTTTCTGATGTTAATGATAATTATTATCATTAATGAATTAGGATCTACCATGAATTATGACATTCTACAATTAGGACCAACCTTAACTTGCCATTTACATTTTAAGTATAGGTCTAGGGTTTAGATTAATTAGGTCTAGGATAAGTTATAGGATTTAATATGCCAATTGATGTACGATTATTCACTATATTAATGATATTAATAATCGCAAAACCACTAGTGATTCTAGCGATTATCGTTAGCTAACATGACCCCCAATAACTGTTATGATAATAAGTATTATGGTACACTATTAATGCTACTATTCAAGAGCGACAATTAAAATAATGTCACCTAATACTTACAGTCTTGTTTATGGTATCTAGTTTGAGCATAAATAATCCAATATTGCCTAACTACATCTAATATTTATAATCTTAATAAAAATGGTGGCAACAATTATAACAATACACTGATATGGGTTTATTTTAGGAAGGAAGTGTTGACTCACCTTGTTGACTTGGTTCGAGCTGAGTTAACTTAGCAGCAACCTACAACCCAAACTCTCTCCCTTCCCGCCTTCCATACTATTTGCTTCTTTCCTTCCTTCTCCCTAGTCTTTCACAGGGTCTAGAGTAGGACAAACTCACGCCCAACTCACATGGTCAGCAGCCCCAGCTCACATGACTCGGCCTAGTGACTTGGCTCAGCTCAAGGAAGAAAACCAAGTCAGCAAACTCGGATTGGTAGCGACACTACACTAAAACAGCAAAAAAAGTATGGTCCTAAACCGTCTCAAATGACCAAAAAGGATGGTCATGGACTGTCGCATGGGCCATCATATTTTGAGGCGTCGTATTACTTAAAGGACGGTTGAAAACCGTCATTCTTATTGATGAAAAAAGGATGGTCATGGACCTTCCTTAAAAAGGACGGTCATGGACCGTCTCTTATGAGCCTTTAAAGGACGGCCATGGACCGTCCTTTAAAAGGATGGTCATTGACCGTCCTTAAAAAGGACTGTCATGGACCGTCTCTTATGAGCCTTCAAAGGACGGCTATGGACTATCCTTTAAAAGGACGGTCATGGATCATCCTTAAAAAGGATTGCTATGAATCGTCTCTTATGAGTCTTCAAAGGACGGTCATGGACCGTCCTTAAAAAGGACTGCTATAAATCGTCTCTTATGACCCTTAAAAGGACATTTTCAAATTTGAGACGGTCAATATACACCTGTTACAATATATTTCATCGTATTCTTCCTAATATACACCTGTTATACAATATATTTCATCATATTCACATTCATATCCATCTAAACCCAAACTACGTAAATCCATCCAAACATAAACTACATCCAAACATAAACAATCTTATCCACATTACATTCATCCATGCATAAATAAATATAAGTTTAACATCATAATTTTTATTTTTATTTTTAAAAAAAGGGAAAAAAATCAGCAACAATTTTCTGTCTTTCATCTAATAAAAAAAATATTCAACCAACAAAACATTATAATTCAGAATCATAAAGAATTGCAGAAACTTCTTCCAAAAAAGTGGACACTTTTTTAAAATAAAACTGATCATTAAAATAAAACTAATGCAAGCAAATAATGCAAAAAAGTGTTTCAATTCAAGTTAATAGAAACAACAGTAAAAATTAAAGCTTTGTAAAAAGGGGCATGTGTTAAAAGGGATACATTCTTGTTTGTTGTCATGTGATTGGGCTACATTATTACAGCAATTGGGTTCAGGTACGGGATCGAGTTTAAGTTTGGGTTTTCAAGTTTAGGTTTAGGTTTAGGTTAGGGAGTTGAGATTAGGATTAGGTGTAGGTCTAGGTTTAGGGATTTGAGAATACATTTAGGTTATAGGTTTAGGTTTAGGTTTTAGGTTATAAGTTTAAGTTTAGGTTTAGGTTTAGGTTTTAGGTTTAGGTTAAGGTTAGGTTATAAGTTATAAGTTTAGGTTATAAGTTGTAGGTTTAGGTTTAGGTTTAGGTTATAGGTTTAGGTTAAGGTTTAGGTTTAGGTTATCGGTTATAGTATATAGGTTATAGCCTTAGGGAATTCAGAATAGGTTAAGGTTTAGGTTTAGGAAATCGGGTTCAGGTTCGGGATCGGGTTTAGGTTTGGGTTTTCAAGTTTAGGTTTAAGTTTAGGTTAGGGAGTTGAGATTAGGATTAGGTGTAGGTTTAGGTTTAAGGATTTGAGAATACATTTCGGTTTTAGGTTTAGGTTTAGGTTTAAGTGCAGGTTATAGGTTTAGGTTTAGGTTAGGTTATAGGTTAAGGTTTAGGGAATTGAGAATAGGTTAAGATTTAGGTTTAGGAAATCGGGTTCGGGTTTAGGTTTGGGTTTTCAAGTTTAGGTTTAGGTTTAGGTTAGGGAGTTGAGATTAGGATTAGGTGTAGGTTTAGGTTTAGGGATTTGAGAATACATTTAGGTTTTAGGTTTAGGTTTAGGTTTAGGTTATAGGTTATAGGTTAAGGTTTAGGTTTTAGGTTTAGGTTAAGGTAGGTTATAGGTTATAAGTTTAGGTTTAGGTTAAGGTTAGGTTATAGGTTATAAGTTTAGGTTTTAGGTTTTAGGTTAAGGTTTTAAGTCATAGGTTTTGGTTTTAGTTTAGGCTAAGGTTATAGGTTTAGGTTTAGGTTTAGGTTAAGGTTATAAGCTATAGGTTTAGGGAATTGAGATTAGGTTAAGGTTTAGATTTAGGAAATCGGGTTCGGGTTCGGGATCGGGTTTAGGTTTGGGTCTTCAAGTTTAAGTTTAGGTTTAGGTTAGGGATTTGAGATTAGGATTAGGTGTAGGTTTAGGTTTAGGGATTTGAGAATACATTTAGGTTTTAGGTTTAGATTTAGGTTATAGGTTATAGGTTTAGGTTTAGGTTTAGGTTTAGGTTTAGATTATAAGCTATAGGTTTAGGGAATTGAGAATAGGTTAAGGTTTAAGTTTAGGGAATCGGGTTCGAGATCGGGTTTAGGTTTGGGTTTTCAAGTTTACATTTAGGTTTAGGTTAGGGATTTGAGATTAGGATTAGGTGTAGGTTTAGGTTTAGGGATTTGAGAATACATTTAGGTTTTATGTCACGCCCCAAACTCGAAAACTGGGCTCACAAAATTTCCGATCGCCGGATCCGGCGCCGACAGCCTCCATAGTACCCCATTCTCGACTTCCAGCACCCATACACCAGATTCCAATCCTGGGATCCTAAAAGGAGGATTTTCAGTTTGAATTTTTTTTGTAATGTAATGGAGCATAACCACAAGCATAACCAAGTCACAAAACAACATCACCACATATCCACTATAAAAAAAACTTTTAAGTATAGTGCAGAAAGGAAAATACAGGGTGATCAAAAAGTTCCAAAATAATCTGGTACGTGCTCCTGCCTCAGCGCTGCTACTGTCCAACGACATCTGCACGCAACGGTCATGCATCAGCTTACAAAAGCTTAGAGGGTGGTGTAAGTGTGTGAGCGAGGCGAGTGCCAAGTGTATAACATCAGAGTAATGCGGAAATGCGCGGTAAGTCCATGAATGCTATCAACTGAACCAAAGCCATGTAATGTAAGGTATGAATGCGATTGGCCATACCAAGGCCATGCAATGCGAGGCCTATGTAGCCAAATGTCATATGCGAGATGCAAATTAAGCATGCCAGTACTCCTCAAGTACACATCAATACAGTTCCTCTTTGGATATCACTAGGGTCTAATACACCTCACACTGACTGCCTCCTCCCTAGCTGCACAGTCAAGCAAGTGGAAGAGACCACACTATCCGCATGACCAGTAGTCTGCCAATACCTACCCGGCTCGTCGATAGCGGACTCATTTACGAGCTAGTCAAACTCAGCCTAACTTATAGCCCCCTCACTCAGGCGAATAAGGCAACACCCCCTTCTAACCGACCACGACACAGTGGGAAACACAGCCTACTGGTATTCGGCACTCGGGCGCTCGTGTATCCACTCGGTCTAGACATTAGAGCATTTCCAGGTACCAAAAAGGTTCTGGGACTTTCACCCAAGGACATCCTAAGTACCCACAGTACTAGAACCAAGTATTTTCTGTATCCGATACGGCCATCCACGATATGCCTGTGGAGCTATGACCCTGATGTTGCTAGGGCGTACAGTGATCAAGTCATACATATGCAAGATGCATGAGTCACACCGAACAATCATGCAGCAATCTCACGTGTACCATGCGATCATGTGGGGTACTCCATCTCATAAGGAGCCCCATAAATGTCTTAGCTAAATGGCATATGCTATGATCAAACATTCCTCATATCAAGCATGCATATGATGTGAATGGGTATGAAACATGGAATTATACTACGCATGTTATATAATGATGAACTATCATAAGTATGGGCCTATCAATGGGCCCTAAGGAGAGCTACAATGCGGATATTTAACCAACATTGTACATACAATGTGGACGTCAAACCACCATTGTTCCCAAGGCACGGACCGCCATAAAATCATTACCTAAACCATGGAGGAATCACACATTGCAATGGACCTTAGGTACACCCCATTGGGTCTTAAATACATCAAATGGGCCATATCACATGGGCCTTACATTCATCAAGTGGGCCACATCAATGGGCCGCACCAATGGGCCTTATGTACATTGCAATGGGCCATAGCCCATGGACCTTAGATACATCAAATGGGCTGCAACAATATAAGTGGTGATAATGAATTCCACCATTAAAATTCCTAGGGCCCACCATAACATTTATTTCCCATACAATCTGTTCATAGGGTCACCAAGAACTTGGTGGCCTAAGGGTCTAATGGTGGACGTTCAGTCCTCACTGTACAGTGGGGTCCACATGATAAATAGATCTATCTTATTTTTGGCCCCAAGCCTTAAGACAAGCTTGCCAAATGGTGGACAGTTTGGATGCAACACAAGTATCATGGTGGGGTCCACCACTTGTGTCCAGCAGTCCAGCCAAATGGCTAGACGACGTTAATAAAACACTTACACCACTGTGGAGCCTACTGGCCATCCAGCAACCTGCTGGACGGCGTGAATAAAACACATACATTTTGGAGGGTGCCATCGTCTGCCTGGACGGTGAGCATATAAAACACATACATCTGTGTGGGTCCCATGTGGGGCCCACTGTAATGTTTATTTTCCATCCAACCCGTTCATAAGGTCACGTGGACCTGGATGAAGGGTGAAAACAAATTTCACCTTGATCCGAAACTTCTGTAATGACCAAAAGGGCTTTCAATGGTAGTCATTCAATCACACTGTTACTTGTGATGTGGGCTACCTGAGCCATGAATGTGGCTGAAACTTGATGGGGGCCCACTTCAAGAAGGGGCCCACCATATCAACGGTTTGGATGACAAATATACATCACTATAGGGCCCATGGCTGGGGCCGTGGGTCCCTGGCCACTTCACGACAGCGTCCCTGACACAGCAACAGCATGCTGCTGTGTTGGCTCTTAAGAAATTTTTTTCTTTCTTTTATCTAAATCGTGTATTTCCAAGGTTTCTCACGTGTGGGGCCCACATCAACAAAATCCACCACTTCCATTTGTTTTTATTTCAAAAGACCAACCTATTAAGCCCAATATTCGATATATTTCGGCGTACCAAAGTATCAGGTGGCTTTTCAACGGTAATAATCATAGTTTTCTATGTTTTGGCCTGCCTGAATCTCGGATTAACTTCATCTTTTTGGATCAACGCCTAAAATGAGTTAGGAAAAGGGGTGGATGGCTTGGATCAAAAACATTCATTAAGGTGGGGCCTACACAAGTAATCCTCCCCATAGCTTGGTGAACCAAGCCAATATTTGTGTTTTCACAACGTCCAGCGTCCCTGGACGCTGGACAGTTGGCTATGAGGTGGGCCCTTCTTAGGTGGGTCACCAAATGATGGATGGTGCACACAACACGTATGTAAAGTGGGCCACACCTACGGATGGCTTGGATAAAATTAATGTATCATGGTGGGGTCCATCCGGGTGGGCCACACAACTATATCATCTCACACCAATTTAAGGAAAGAGAGGGAAAGAAAGAGAATGAGAGGGATCGGAGTAGCCAAGGGAACCCGCCACTATGGGCCCCTCAAATGATCACAACACATACATCTAGATGGGTCCTACCACAAGTGAGCCCTTAAAATGTAGAAATCAAACTAATAAAACACCAACCGGTCGATCTTCTTGGTCCGTTGGAAAGCCAATATCCTTGAGCTTCACTTTGATGGTGGATGATGAGAAATGGATAGCTAGGATGGGAGATCTTAGGAAGGAAAAGTGGGCCACCAAAATGACATTCCTCTCACATGGGGAAGCTTGGACGTGCCATTTTTTTATCTCCTTTGGTGTTGCTTGGAAAAATGTGAATGGAAAGAGAGAGAGAGAGGTGTGGTGGTTGCAAGAGAGATGTGAGTGAGTGATGTGAGGTGAGTGATGGATGTGGTACTTGACATGTATGGTGGTGTAAGAGAGAGGGTGGGAGAGAGTTGACTTGGTGGTTGCTTTACTTGTGGAGAAAGGTGATGTGTACTTGACATTGAAGTGATTGATTGATTGATGTGATTAATGGATTGATGGGATTGATTTGACATTGTGTAGAGATTCTCTCGGGATCGAGAAAGCACGACGTTTTTCCTCGAACTGAACGTGGGTCCACATCACCTCGTCTGGGTATCGGATTGGTGTGCGAGTCGCGGCGTCGGAAATTGCGGTGATGGTGCAGTCGTAATGATACAAGCATCGGCTTAAGCCGACTCAATTCTACAGGATACGACTTAGGGTCGATCGCAAACGTTGATTAACGTCGCAAGTTGCCAGAATTCGACGGGAAGGATCGCGGAAGTCGACGGAATAGTACGGACTAGGATACGGGTCTTATAGCTCTCCCCACCTAATAAAAATTTCATCCTCAAAATTTACACTACCATCGCAACTTAATATAACCCATAAGGGAAAAGGAAACATATCACCATATATAATCGAAATATAATACAACATACAATCAAACATCGAAAAGATGGGGATAACGCTCGCGAATCTCTGCCTCGCGCTCCCAAGACGCCTCATCCACACTATGATAGCCCCACTGCACCTTCACCAAGGGAATGACCTTGGTCTGCAGGACCTGCTCCTTCCGATCGAGGATACGAACTAGCTGCTCAATGTAAGAAGCGTCCTCATGAACCTCCAACGGCTGTCAATCAATAACAGGCACAATGTCTGACCCACACTTCCTCAACATAGATACGTGGAAAACGTTGTGGATGCTAGACAACTGAGGTGGCAAGGCAAGCCGATAGGCCACGGCGCCAATGCGCCCGGTGATCTCAAAAGGTCCTATAAATCTCGGGGCAAGCTTTTCCTTCACTCCAAAATGAACCATACCCTTCATAGGTGAGACCTTGAGATACACATGGTCCCCAATGACAAACTCCAAGGGACGACGCCGACGGTCAGCAAAACTCTTCTACCGGCTCTGAGCTGTGCGCATCCTCTGCCTGATGATATCGATAGCCTCTGACGTCTGTTGCACAAGCTCGGGACCTAAGAGACGGCGCTCTCCAACCTTGGTCCAACAACTCGGAGATCTACACGGTCTGCCATATAATGCCTCAAAAGGAGCCATGCAAATGGTCGCCTGATAGTTGTTGTTGTACGCGAACTCAGCCAATCGCAGGTGCTCGTCCCAACTACCTGAGAAGTCAATCGCGCAAGCCCGAAGCATATCCTCAAGGATTTGGTTGACCCTTTCGGTCTGCCCATCTGTCTGCGGATGATACACGGTGCTGAGCTGCAAATCAGTGTCCATCGCTCTCTGGAAGCTCCTCCAAAACTGAGACGTGAACCTCGAGTCTCGGTCTGAAACGATCAAAACAGGAACACCTTGCAACCTCATGATCTCATCAACAAACATCTAGGCAAGCCGGTCCGTATGCCAACTCTCACAAATCGCAAGAAAATGTGCCGACTTCGTCAGACGGTCCACAACAACCTAGATGGCGTCATGAGCGCGGTGAGTCCTCGGCAAACCCATGACAAAATCAGTAGATATGTGCTCCCACTTCCACATCGGGACGCTCAACGGCTGCAAGAGACTAGGGGGTCTCTGGTGATCGGCCTTGACACGCTGGCACGTGTCACACTCGACCATAAAACTGACTATCTGACGCTTCATCCCTGACCAAAAATACCGACGCCTCATATCGCGATACATCTTCGTCGAGCTAGGGTGGATAGAGAAACGCGATCGATGTGCCTCGGTCATAAGATCGCGGCGTAACTCAGCAATATCCGGGACACATAATCGGCCTCTAAAGAGAAGTCCACCATCAAAACCAATCTGCTAATCTATCTGACTCTCAGAAGCTGCCTCTGCTCGGTAATCGTGTAACGACTCATCTGTCTGCTGAGCCTCGATCACCCTTGCTACAAGAGAGGATTGATGTAACATCCCGGATTTTTGCCAACCTAGGATTAGACGTCCTTAGGCAATAGGTCGATCCTAACACCTTATTAACTTGTCAGAACTCAATCCCAAAGTCTAAAATCGCTCCTTAACCCATTTCCTTCACAAATCCCACCCTTCACCACCTTGTTCTTTTAATTTTTCTAAGTACTTTCACCCTAGACACTATCTTAAACTAGCTAAGTAGTATGACTTGGATCACTTTATATACAAACTACAAAGGCCCAGGTACCACCTCAGACTGAAATTACTCAGGACTAAATCCTTTAGAAATTAGGCGAGAATTAGCCAGTGTGAAACTAGAGTACCCGTGAAATTAGTACCAATCACTTTAAATATGATCTGCAAGATCCAAAACTTATAGAATCATTGACGCTAGGGTACCCTAAAATCTAGGATCAATCTCATTACCCGTCTGCTCTCGGGAGCATCATGAAACACCGTATCAGATCTGGACCGCACGTCGGAAGTCCAATTAACACGAAGTTAAGGAATTAGGACCGCCTTGTTGGGCTTGACAAGCATCTCGGAAATCAAATCCAGATAGTGTCCCAGCGCTATTTGC
This sequence comes from Magnolia officinalis, assembly GCA_021015155.1. Classification (NCBI taxonomy): domain Eukaryota; kingdom Viridiplantae; phylum Streptophyta; class Magnoliopsida; order Magnoliales; family Magnoliaceae; genus Magnolia; species Magnolia officinalis. Next base: position 46,692,320 of record JAJHSJ010000006.1, read on the forward strand.
TTGAGCTCGGAGTGAAGAGTGTGAGAAATGTGAAATTAATTCAAAATAAAATATCTCAATTAGTAATCTGGCACCTCTCGCTTGCGGATCAGTTTTAAGCAACCAAACCGTCAGAATCAGACCAAATTACACCCTCGGATCAGGAGAAATTTCATACACAGATCCATGTACTCGGAATCTCCGATCGAGATCCGCTGACCGTTGAACTGAAACTGGTCTGCCTCGTGTGATCTGGAATCCCGACTGAAATGAAAACTTAACTAAACGTAAATCCGGTGTCGGTGAGCTTAAGTCCGACCTTTGGCTCAAGGAGGCCTGCCAGAATTCCTCCGTTGAGCTAAAACTGACCCGCTTTAGTTATAACCTAAGTATACTTTGACCTGGAGTCTATTTCGGTGAGTTTTTAGGCTATATAAGGACCTTAAACCCTCTCTCATTGCAGCCATACGAATTTGAGAGAAACCCTAAAGAGAGAAGAGAGAAAAGAAAGGTAAAGTGTGGGAGAACTGGGAGAATTTCCATGCTACTGTTTCCTGCCACTACCCAAGCTCCACCACTCCGTTCTTGTCGCTTTCCCGGCGATACCGACTTCGTTTTGAGGTAAGAAACCCTAACCCTAAATCTGTTTTAGGGTGTGATGGTTGTAGGTTATGAAATAGTTAACCTATTTCATTCTTTAGGCTACCAAACTGCCAAATACGGAAACTTGGCAAACCTAGCTGATCCGTTGCGTTCTACGGTATAAGGTGAGGACTTTAGGTGTATAGGTTATGGTTTTCAACGCTTTCAATGTCAGATAATGATAGATTCATGATCTGCATGCAATTGCACATGTACAAAGTGCTGTCTGTTTTTCGTTTCGATTAAAGGTGAAGAATATGAAATTTTACATACTCTAGGTATTTGTAGAAAATACCGTATACGTATAAATTTTGGAAATGTGTTTGCCATGATTATTTGTTATATGAATATATGGTAGATGGATAAAATACTTATTTGGCGAAAAGATTTGCCATAATACATGTTTGCTAATATACACTAGGTATGTAGAAATAGTGTATTGTAGAAAGTACCATATATGTATATATTTTGGAGGTGTGTTTGCCATGACTATTTGTTGTAGGAACATGTTATATATGCATAAAATACTTGCTTGGCGAAAGGATTTGCTTAATACATGCTTTACTAACATACACCATGTACGTTGAAATGGTGTATTCTAAGTGTTTGTGAAAATGACCGAATGAGTATAGAATTCTCATTCGTGCTCGCCATGACTAATTATCATGGATTTATGATTGTTGTATTGGCGATACCCCTTTGACGAAAGGATTTGCCCTAAATCACGCCACGGCCAATATACACTACTTATATTAAAATGTGTAGCCCAAGTGTTTGTGAAAATGTTCAAATGAATATGGAACTTGGATTCCTACTTTCCATGACTATCCGTCGTGGGTGTACGCGTGTTATGATTGGGGCAACTCCCTAGTGAAAGGATTTGGCCTAATGCCTATGTGATCAACATATGTCATGTCTGTTGATGTATGTATTTTAAAGTGTTTGTTGAAATGTCTGAATGAGCAGTAGTTAGTAAATTATAATGTTTAAGGGTGTTGAGATATGATTCTCAACTTCTTTAACTATGTGTATGATTTCTTTAGATATCTGTGTGATTAGGAATTGAATATGTACAAACTCATGCTTATGTTGTACTTCATAACATGCTCAATTGATTATATGATTTTATCTATGTAATGCATATGTTTAAATTCATGTTTACGTTGTATGATCCGTCATGGGTGATGGGGGAGTGGAGCAACGAGTGCGTGCAACAGCCCTGGCAGCCCTAAACGGATAATATCAGTCTTTGATTATATGATTTGAATTTTGATCCATTACTGCTTTAAATATCTGAAATTGAATGTGATTGGGGCTATTATATAGTCCAGGCAGTCCGTAACAGGATCGAATTTGTGGCTAAGTTTCATTTGCCACATGAGATGTGTTCGACGAACCCGAGTCGTACTTCGGTTGGCGATAGTGGTTGGCCACACGAAGTACTTATGAGCTTCATATCGTTCAACTTGTTGTGCGCTCGAGCTAGCCGAGCTCGTTAAACAACCCGATTTGTCTTATGTATATTCACCATGTTTGGACGCTACTGCTTGAACCTAGGGTACCAAACTTACCAGTGAAATCCCTTTTAACCATGGTACCTCGATCCACTAAGATTCATGAGCCGGGCATGGTGGTATGGGACACCGTGGTCGAGCTGTCGGCCTATGCTGGGGCCACGTGCCTCCCCATAGTAACTAGTGAGCAACCAGACTCGTGAGCCGATTATGGTGGTATGGGACACTATATTCGTGCTGTCCGCCTACATTGATAAGGTGATGGGGGAGTGGTGCAACGAATGCGAGCAACAGCCCTGACAGCCCTTTGTAGTGACCTCGAGCATACTCTGAATTGCGGTGAGGCGACGAGTTTTGCCACAGTGTATAGAGTATGAAACTAGGCCTGTTTCTGTATAGTGATGAATCGTTAAAAAGGTGATGGGGGAGTGGTGTAACCTTTGTGCGTAACAGCCCTGACAGCCTTTATAGTGACCTAGAAAACACACCATCGTCTGAGATTAACTAGGACTGACGACCCTAGAATGGATCATGTTTGGGAATGATACAAGGGAGGTACCTTAGTTTTCCAATCCTGCTGTTGAAAATGGACTAATAACAATTCGGTAATCATGCTCATCATGCATTGCATGTGCCTGAAAGATGTGGAGCACTGAGGAATGCAAGCATGCCACGAACGTAAGATGGTGTCGCACAAGGGAGTGTGTGGTGAGGGCATACACCATGACTGCATTCATACTTGCATTAATAAGAGTAGTTAGTAGTGTTTGATTTTACTACTTTATCATTATTGCTTGACTGAATTGATAACATGTTAACCTATGCTTTATTGTTCCACTGAGTTAGCTACTCACTCCCACATTATGCGACGGTGTTCCGAACACCCATCAGACTTTGTCTGATTGCAGATGGCGACGCTACTCTTGAGGCGGAGCCAGACCTTTATGAAGACAATGATACTTGTTCGTATATGCTGTGTGCTGACGGCTTCAAGTGAGTCGTGTCTTGATCAACAGGATTACAGGGATGTTGACTAGATGACACTACACATTTGGTATAATTTGAATTGTACTTGTAATTCATTAACCTGGTAACCTTATCACACTCTGGAGACTCACCACAGTTTTTATATTTTATATATCTATCACAGTCTTCCGCTTGCAATTTAACTGTCTCTGGAGTATGATATGTTGTTTTGGCTTAATCTCACTCATGTTCACTACTCTAATACAGATAACATTCAATCATCATTCATTTTGTTGCATATGTGATGCATTGGAACTCGGGAGTTGAGTTTGTGCTCGACCCCCGATTTTCAAGGCGTTACAGTTGAATCGACAGGCTCGATAGCTGAACGATAGAAGACTGTAGACTAAACTCGAAGTCATACTCTACTATATCCTTGAGCATCCTCCACTCCCGAATCATCAAGTGCGCCACCAGGCCTCGTGGCTGACGGCTGAGGGCATTCACCACCACGTTCGCCTTGCCTGGGTGGTACTGGAGATCAAAATCATAGTCATTCAGGAGCTCCATCCAATGCCTCTCCCTCATATTCAGGTCAGACTGAGAGAACAGATACTTCAAGCTCTTATGGTCGGAGAAGAGCTCGAATCTCACCCCATAAAGATAGTACCTCCACACCTTCAGTGTGAAGACCACTGCCGCCAGCTCTAAATCATGCGTGGGGTAGTTCAGCTGATGGACCTTGAGCTGACGAGACGCATAAGCCACCGGCTTCCCGTGCTGCATCAGGACAGCACCCAAACCAACTCGTGAAGTATCGGTAAATACAACAAATCCATCACTCTCAGACGGAAGAGTGAGGACAGGAGAGGACGTGAGACGGTCCTTCAGCTCCATAAACGCATGCTCACAAGTGTCGCTCCATACAAGCTCGGCACCCTTCCGGGTCAACCTGGTCAACGGGGCTGCAATGCGAGAGAATCCCTCAATAAAGCGTCGATAGTAGCCCACCAAACCAAGAAAATTGCAGATCTCGGATGCGTTCGTGGGCCGGCCCCACTAACGCACGACATCAATCTTCAAGGAGTATACAGCGACGCCCTGCCTTGTCACCACATGACCGAGGAACTTCACCTCCTCCTGCCAGAACTCGCACTTCTCCAACTTCGCATAAAGCTGGTGTGCACGGAGGGTCTGCAATGTAATCTCTAAATGCCGCTCATGCTCCTCACAGGTCCTCGAATATATCAGAATGTCATCGATGAACACCACAACAAACTGGTCGAGATAGGGTCGGAAGACCTCGTTTATTAACTGCATGAATACTGTGGGCGCATTGGTCAGTCTGAAGGACATGACCTGGAACTCAAAATGACCGTAGCGCGTCCTGAAGGCTGTCTTCGGGATATCCTCATCTCGAACCCGAACCTGATGATAACCAGACCGTAAGTCTATCTTTGAAAAGAACTACGCCTCCTGCAGCTGATCAAACAAATCATCGATCCTCAGGAGTGGGTACTTGCTTTTGATCGTGACCTTGTTGAGCTCGCAGTAATCTACGCAAAGCCTCAACAAGCCATCCTTCTTCTTCACGAAGAGTACGGCGCTCCCCACGATGAACTGCTCGGACGAATAAAGCCTAACTCACGCAGCTCGTCCAACTGCTTCTGCAGTTCCCGTAACTCCAACGGTGCCATACGATACGGGGCCTTCGAAATAGGCGCAGTACAAGGCACAAGATCAATCTGGAACTCGGTGTACCGACGAGGTGTTAACCCCGGAATCTCCTGGAACACATCGGGAAAACCACAAACGACCGGCAGCTGGTCGATACTCAAAGCAGCTGGCTCCTCAACGGCATATGATAACAGGCAAGAAAGGTACTCTCCTCTGGACTCGACAACGAACTGAAACTCTGCCACGCCGAGTATACAGAATGTGACTGTTCTCGCGAAGCAGTCCAATCTGGCATGGTACTCGGCGAGCCAATCCATGCCCATGATGACATCGAACTCGGACATCGACAATACAAATAAGTCGGCAGGCAAGAAGATATCCCCAACCAGAACAGGGCAAGATGTGCAAAATTGGCCTAACACTGCAGTCTTCTCTAAGGGCATCGATACTGACAAACCCTTACGGGCAGACTCCATTGGCAAACTAGTCGATCGGCAGAAATGATCGGCCACAAAGGAATGCGATGCACCAGAATCAAACAATACACGTGCAATGCATGCAGAAACAAGGAGAGTACCCTCAATGACCCCTCCTGATGACTGTGGGTCCTGCTGTGCAGCATAGAACCTGCCCTGGGCCTGTCGGGGAGGTGCAGGTCCCCTCTGAGGTCTCTGCTGCTGTTGTGGCCGCTGTGGGGGCCTAACCTGCTGTCTCTGCTGCTGTGGGGGAGGTACAGGAGGCTGGTGCTGCGGTCGCTGCTGCTGCTGTGATGGCTGTCGTGGAGGCTGATGCAGTGTCCTCAATGCTGTCACTGCTGATAGGGACACTCGTGCAAGTGATGTCCTATCCACTGCACCTAAAGCAAGTACCTGTGAACGGTCCTGAAGGTGGCGCTGGGGGTACTGCTGGTGCTCGGAATGCTGGTGAGTAGTACGTCGCTGCTGTGAACGATGCTGCTGCGGCTGCGAACTACCAGAGGGCGCCTTCCTCTTCTGATCTCCCCTCTGATCACGGGCTCTCTGCACACCAGCCCAATCTGTCTCATATATCAAGGCTCTCTCCACTATCTGCTCAAATGTCGGAAGCATGTGTCCGATCACATGACTCCGGAGGGCAGGACGCAAACCATTCTCAAAACGGGGGGCCTTCCGCCCCTCCTCATCAACAAGATCCGTCGCGAACCTCGAGAGTGCAACGAAACGTGCCTCATACTAGGACACAGTCATGTCTCCCTGGACCAGAGTCTCAAACTCTAATGCCCGCTGCTGGCGCACATGCTTAGGAAAGAACTTCCGATCAAACCGGTTTGTAAAGTCCTCCCAGGTCCACTCGAAATTGGCCGCTACCGACTAAGCTACAGATGCCCACCAATGTTGAGCCTCACCATGGAGAAGAAACACGGCTAAAGTAACTCGCTGTTGGGTCGTACATCTCATGGTGTCGAATATCTTCTCCACCTCAGAGCACCATATCTCGGCTGCAGTGGGGTCTGGCTCACCCCTGAAAAGCGGAGATCGTGCTGACCGAAGTCCTTGAAAAGGGCGCTCGCACGCTCCTGCTCGGCCTCGGCCGGCATAACAGTGGGACGCCTGCTCTGCCCTTGATGAATAACGGTCATCGCCCGTAGCATCTACTGTACTTGGGTGGCACTCATAGGTACGGTCAGATCCGCACCGGTCTCGGGTAAAGGAGTGTCATCTACAAGCTGAAAATCATGAATATCCGGTGGTGGAGAGGAAGTCACAAGTGGTAGAGCGGAAGCTGCAGGTGGTGGAACGGGAGTCGCAGGTGGTGGAGAGGGATTCGCTCGAGTCGTTCTTTTAGTCATTACGTCCTACGGGGAGGAACAAGGGCTTATCAGCCTTGAGAATTCTCAAAGGCATAAACGTTAAGGGTCTAAATCGCTAAGTTATTCAGACTCAGAACCTATTCATTCTAGTGCATAGCAGATATGTGATGTGATCTCAGGTATTTCCAAGTTATGCTCTGATACCAACTTCTGTCACGCCTCAAACTCGGAAACCGGGCACATAAAATTCCCGATTGCCGGATCCGGTGCCGACAGCCTCCGTAGTACCCCATTCTCGGCTTCCAGCGCCCATACGCCAGATTTCGATCTTGGGATCCTACAAGGAGGATTTTCAGTATGAATTTTTTTTGTAATGTAATGGAGCATAACCACAAGCATAACCAAGTCACAAAACAACATCACCACATCCACTAAAAAAAAAAAACTTTTAAGTACAGTGCAGAAAGGAAAATACAGGGTGATCAAAAAGCTCCAAAATAGTCTAGTACGCGCTCCTGCCTCAGCGCTGCTGCTGTCCAATTACACCTACACGCAACGGTCGTGCATAAGCTTACAAAAGCTTAGAGGGTGGTGTAAGTGTGTGCGTGAGGCGAGTACCAAGTGTATAACATCAGAGTAATGCAGAAATGTGTGGAAAGTCCATGAATGCTATCAACTGAACCAAAGCCATGTAATGCAAGGTATGAACGCAATTGGCCATACAAAGGCCATGCGATGTGAGGCCTATGTAGCCAAATGTCATATGCGAGATGCAAATCAAGCATGTCAGTACTCCTCAAGTACACATATCAATACAGTTCCTCTTTGGATATCACCGGGGTCTAATACACCTCACACTGACTGCCTTCTCCTTAGCTGCATAGTCAAGTAAGTGGAATAGACCACACTATCCGCCTGACCAGTAGTCTACCAATACCTACCCGGCTCATCGATAGCGGACTCATTTACGAGCTAGTCAAACTCAGCCTAGCTTATAGCCCCCTCACTCAGGCGGATAAGGCCACACCCCCTTCCAACCGACCATGACATAGTGGGAGACGCGGCCTACTGGTATTCGACACTCCGGCGCTCTTGTATCCACTGGGTCTAGACGTTGGAGCATCTCCTGGTACCAAAAAGGTTCTGGGACTTTCACCCAAGGACATCCTAAGTGCCCACAGTGTTAGAACCAAGTATTTTCAGTATCCGATACGGCCATCCACGATATGCCTGTAGAGCTACGACCCTGATGTTGCTAGGGCATACAATGATAAAGTCATACATATGCAAGATGCATGAGTCACACCGAACAATCATGCAGTAATCTCACGCGTACCATGCGATCATGTGGGGCACTCCATCTCATAAGGAGCCCCATAAATGTCTCAGTCAAACGGCTTATGCTATGATAAAACATTCCTCATATCAAGCATGCATATGATGTGAATGGGTATGAAACATGGAATTATATTACGCATGTTATATAATGATGAACTATCACAAGTATGGGCCTATTAATGGGCCCTAAGGAGAGCTACAATGCGGACATTTAACCAACATTGTACATACAATGTGGACGTCAAACCACCAGTGTTCCCTAGGCACGGACCGCCATAAATATCATTACCTAAACCATGGAGGAATCACACATTGCAATGGACCTTAGGTACACCCCATTGGGCCTTAAATACATCAAATGGGCCATATCACATGGGCCTTATATTCATCAAGTGGGCCACATCAATGGGCCGCACCAATGGGCCTTATGTACATTGCAATGGGCCATAGCCCATGGGCCTTAGATACATCAAATGGGCCGCAACAATATAAGTGGTGATAATGAATTCCACCATTAAAATTCCTAGGGCCCACCATAACATTTATTTCCCATACAATCTGTTCATAGGGTCACCAAGAACTTGGTGGCCCAAGGGTCTAATGGTGGACGTTCAGTCCTCACTGTACAGTGGGGTCCACATGATAAATAGATCTATCTTATTTTTGGCCCCAAGCCTTAAGACAAGCTTGCCAAATGGTGGACGGTTTGGATGCAACACAAGTATCATGGTGGGGTCCACCAATTGTGTCCAGCAGTCCAGCCAAATGGCTAGACGGCGTTGATAAAACACTTACACCACTGTGGGGCCTACTGGCCATCCAGCAACCTGCTGGACGGCGTGAATAAAACACATACATTTCGGTGGGTGCCACCGTCCGCCTGGACGGTGAGCATATAAAACACATACATCTGTGTGGGTCCCATGTGGGGCCCACTGTAATGTTTATTTTCCATCCAACCCATTCATAAGGTCACGTGGACCTGGATGAAGGGTGAAAACAAATTTCACCTTGATCCGAAGCTTCTGTGATGCCCAAAAGGGCTTTCAATGGTAGTCATTCAATCACACTGTTACTTGTGATATGGTCTACCTAAGCCATGGATGTGGCTGAAACTTGATGGGGGCCCACTTCAAGAAGGGGCCCACCATATCAACGGTTTGGATGACAAATATACATCACTGTGGGGCCCATGGCTGGGGCCGTGGGGCCCTGGCCACTTCACGACAGCGTCCCTGACACAGCAGCAGCATGCTGCTGTGTTGGGTCTTAAGAAAATTTTTTCTTTCTTTTATCTAAATCGCGTATTTCCACGATTTTTCGCGTGTGGGGCCCACATCAACAAAATCCACCACTGCCATTGGTTTTTATTTCTCAAGACCAACCTATCAAGCCCAATATTCGATATATTTCGGCGTACCGAAGTATCAGGTGGCTTTTCAACGGTAATAATCATAGTTTTCTAAGCTATGGCCCGCCTGAATCTCGGATTAACCTCATCTTTTTGGATCAACGCCTAAAATGAGTTAGGAAAAGGGGTGGATGGCTTGGATCAAAAACATTCATTAAGGTGGGGCCTACACAAGTAATCCTCCCCATAGCTTGGTGAACCAAGCCAATATTTGTGTTTTCACAACGTCCAGCATCCCTGGACACTGGACAGTTGGCTATGAGGTGGGCCCTTTTTAGGTGGGCCACCAAATGATGGATGGTGCACACAACACGTATGTAAAGTGGGCCACACCTACGGATGGCTTGGATAAAATTAATGTATCATGGTGGGGTCCATCCAGGTGGGCCACACAATTATATCATCACACACCAATTTAAGGAAAGAGAGGGAAAGAAAGAGAATGAGAGGGATCGGAGTAGTCAAGGGACCCCGCCACTATGGGCCCCTCAAATGATCACAACACATACATCTAGATGGGTCCCACCACAAGTGGGCCCTTAAAATGTAGAAATCAAACAAATTAAACACCCACCGGTCGATCTTCTTGGTCTGTTGGAAAGCCAATATCCTTGAGCTTCATTTTGATGGTGGATGATGAGAAATGGATGGCTAAGATGGGAGATCTTGGGAAGGGAAAGTGGGCCACCAAAATCACATTCCTCTCACATGGGGAAGCTTGGACATGCCATTTTTTTCTCTCCTTTGGTGTTGCTTGGAAAAATGTGAATGGAAAGAGAGAGAGAGAGGTGTGGCGGTTGTAAGAGAGATGTGAGTGAGTGATGTGAGGTGAGTGATAGATGTGGTACTTGACATGTATGGTGGTGTAAGAGAGAGGGTGGGAGAGAGTTGACTTGGTGGTTGCTTTATTTGTGGAGAAAGGTGATGTGTACTTGACATTGAAGTGATTGATTGATTGATGTGATTGATGGATTGATGGGATTGATTTGACATTGTGTAGAGATTCTCTTGGGATCGAGAAAGCACGGCATTTTTCCTCGAACTGAACGTGGGTCCACATCACCTCATCTGGGTATCGTATCGGTGTGCGAGTTGCGGCGTCGGAACCACGGCGATGGTGCGGTCGCAATGATACAAGCCTCGGCTTAAGCCGACTCAATTCTATAGGATACGACTTAGGGTCGATCGCAAACGTTGATTAACGTCACAGGTTGCCGGAATTCGACAGGAAGGATCGCGGAAGTCGACGGAATAGTACGGACTAGGATACGGGTCTTACATTTTAGGTTTAGGTTATAGGTTATAGGTTATAGGTTATAGGTTTAGGTTTAGGTTTAGGTTAAGGTTAAGGTTTAGGTTTAGGTTTAGGTTATAAGTTATAGGTTTAGGGAATTGAGAATAGGTAAAGGTTTAGGTTTAGGAAATCGGGTTGAGGTTCGGGATCGGGTTTAGGTTTGGGTTTTCAAGTTTAGGTTTAGGTTTAGGTTAGGGAGTTGAGATTAGGATTAGGTGTAGGTTTAGGTTTAGGAATTTGAGAATACATTTAGGTTTTAGGTTTAGGTTTAGGTTTAGGTTATAGGTTATAGGTTTAGGTTTAGGTTTAGGTTAAGGTTTAGGTTTAAGTTATAAGCTATAGGTTTAGGGAATTTAGAATAGGTTAAGGTTTCGGTTTAGGAAATCGGGTTCAGGTTCAAGATCGGGTTTAGGTTTGGGTTTTCAAGTTTAGGTTTGGGTTTAGGTTAGGGAGTTGAGATTAGGATTAGGTGTAGGTTTAGGTTTAGGGATTTGAGAATACATTTAGGTTTTAGGTTTAGGTTTACGTTATAGGTTATAGGTTTAGGTTTAGGTTTAGGTTGAGGTTAAGGTTTAGGTTTAGGTTTAGGTTATAAGCTATAGGTTTAGGGAATTGAGAATAGGTTAAGGTTTATGGTTTAGGAAATCGGGTTCGGGTTTAGGTTTTGGTTTGGGTTTTCAAGTTTACGTTTAGGTTTAGGTTAGGGAGTTGAGATTAGGATTAGGTTTAGGTTTAGGTTTAGGGATTTGAGAATACATTTGGGTTTTAGGTTTAGGTTTAGGTTATAGGTTATAGGTTTAGGTTTAGGTTTAAGTTATAAGCTATAGGTTTAGAGAATTGAGAATAGGTTAAGGTTTAGGTTTAGAAAATCGGGTTCAGGTTCAGGATCGGGTTTAGGTTTGGGTTTTCAAGTTTAGGTTTAGGTTTAGGTTAGGGAGTTGAGATTAGGATTAGGTGTAGGTTTAGGTTTAGGGATTTAATAATACATTTAGGTTATAGGTTTAGGTTATAGGTTATAGGTTTAGGTTTAGGTTTAGGTTTAGGTTTAGGTTATAAGCTATAGGTTTAGGGAACTGAGAATAGGTTAAGGTTTAGGTTTAGGAAATCGGGTTCGGGTTCGGGATCGGGTTTAGGTTTGGGTTTTCAAGTTTAGGTTTAGGTTTAGGTTAGAGTTGAGATTAGGATTAGGTGTAGGTTTAGGTTTAGGGATTTGAGAATACATTTAGGTTTTAGGTTTAGGTTTAGGTTATAGGTTATAGGTTTAGGTTAAGGTTTAGGTTTAGGTTATAAGCTATAGGTTTAGGGAATTGAGAATAGGTTAAGGTTTAGGTTTAGGAAATCGGGTTCGGGTTCGGGATCGGGTTTAGGTTTGGGTTTTCAAGTTTAGGTTTAGGTTTAGGTTAGGGAGTTGAGATTAGGATTAGGTGTAGGTTTAGGTTTAGGGATTTGAGAATACATTTAGGTTTTAGGTTTAGGTTTAGGTTATAGGTTATAGGTTTAGGTTTAGGTTTAGGTTTAGGTTATAAGCTATAGGTTTATGGAAGTGAGAATAGGTTAAGGTTTAGGTTTAGGAAATCGGGTTGAGGTTCGGGATCGGGTTTATGTTTGGGTTGTTTAGGTTTTGGTTTAGGTTAGGGAGTTAAGATTAGGATTAGGTGTAGGTTTAGGTTTAGGGAATTGAGAATAGGTTAAGGTTTAGGTTTAGGAAATCGGGTTCGGGTTCGGGTTCGGGATTGGGTTTAGGTTTGGGTTTTCAAGTTTAGCTTTAGGTTTAGGTTAGGGAGTTGAGATTAGGATTAGGTGTGGGTTTAAGTTTAGGGATTTGAGATACATTTAGGTTTTAGGTTTAGGTTTAGGTTATAAGCTATATGTTTAGGGAATTGAGAATAGGTTAAGGTTTTGGTTTAGGAAATCGGGTTCGGGTTCAGGAACGGTTTTAGGTTTGGGTTTTCAAGTTTAGGTTTAGGTTTAGGTTAGGGAGTTGAGATTAGGATTAGGTGTAGGTTTAGGGATTTGAGAATACATTTAGGTTTTAGGTTTTGGTTTAGGTTTTAGGTTATAGGTTAAGGTTTAGGTTTTGGGATTTGAGAATCGGTTTAGGTTAAGGTTATAAGTTTAGCTTAAGGTTGTAAGTATAGGTTATAGGTTTAGGTTAAGGTTTAGGTTTAGGTTATGAGTATAGGTTTTGGGATTTGAGAATAGGTTTAGGTTAAGGTTATAAGTTTAGGTTAAGGTTATAAGTATAGGTTTAGGTTATAGGTTATAGGTTAAGGTTTAGGTTTAGGTTATAAGTATAGGTTTTGGGATTTGAGAATAGGTTTAGGTCAAGGTTATAAGTTTAGGTTGAGGTTGTAAGTATAGGTTATAGGCTTAAGTTAAGGTTTAGATTTTCGGTTATAAGTATAGGTTTTGGGATTTGAGAATAGGTTTAGGTTAAGGTTATAAGTTTAGGTTAAGGTTATAGGTTAAGGTTTATGTTTAGGTTATAAGTATAGGTTTTGGGATTTGAAAATAGGTTTAAGTTAAGGTTATATGTTTAGGTTAAGGTTATAAGTATATGTTTAGGTTATAAGTATAAGTCTTGGGATTTGAGAATAGGTTTAGGTTAAGGTTATAAGTATAGGTGTAGGTTATAGGTTAAGGTTTAGGTTTAGGTTATAAGTATAGCTTTTGGGATTTGAGAATAGGTTTAGGTTTTAGGTTTAGGTTATAGGTTATAAGTTTAAGTAATTGAGAATAGGTTTAGGTTATAGGTTTAAGGTGTGGTTTAGGTTAAGGGTGTAGTCCCTGTAAATACAGATATAAACACGGCCTGTCCAAATGGCCAAGCCCCTCCAATGTTGTCCATAGGAAATGGACAGCTTCCTCATAGTCATAACAGCGGTTCCCACCTTCCATGGACTCCCGCTCATCCGGATAGCTCTGACGCACATCTGGGTCTGCTCCATTAATTTTGAGCAAATACATAAACACGGCTTGTCCAAATGGTCAGGCCCCTTCAATACTGTCCATAGGAAATGGACAGCTTCATCATGGTCATAACAACGACTCCCACCTTCCAGGGACCCCCGCTCATCCGGATAGCTCCGACGCACATCCGGATCTGCTCCATTAATTTCGAACAAATACATAAACACGGCTTGTCCAAATGGCCAGGCCCCTCCAATGTTGTTCATAGGAAATGGACAACTTCATCATGGTCATAACAGCGGTTCTCACCTTTCAGGGACCCCCGTTCAACATCCGGATAGCTCAGATAAACATCCAAGTCTGCTCCATCAATTTCGAGCTAATACATTTAAAAACAACATAAATATATTTAAAAGCATCTGGATACCTGGGGAAGGCCTCTCATATTTGTATTGCTGGTTACTCATCCCTTTGTCTACAAGCCACAATCGACCAACAATTTCTATCGCTACCTGTACTTTGAAACTAACACAAATATAATTCAAAATCTAACCATGTCTAGATAAACATAATTCAAAATCTAAACATAATTCAAAATCTAACCATGTCTAGATAAAAATAATTCAAAATCGTTCTACTTGGTATTCTCTACCCTTCAAAATCTAAACATAACTCAAAATCTAACCATGTCTAAACAAAGCTTTGACCTAACCAGTGTGGGTGCACAACATTTGACTCCAAATCAAAAAACTGGCCCATTAAAAACAAGGTTATATTTAACTTTAGAGATAAAAACAAAGAATATAGAAAAATCAGCAATAATCAGATCAAATGGGGTAATTGCTGCAATGAATATCATGTCCAGAACTTGATCACCCCACCATACCTTTTTTCTTGAATCTCCTAGATATGGCAGCTCCAAACAACTGACAGGAGCCTGCACCCAGCTTGTGTGGATGCACAACATTTGACTCCAAATCACAACACTGGTCCCATTATCAGCTCCCCTTCTTCCCAACTATGAGAGAAACACAGAAGAAGAATTCCATATCTCGAGATTACACCATACATGGAGGCTACAGGAGCACATCTAGCTGCCTTGCACCCGCTAGTCATGAACTCATGTTCAAAGTCAATCCAACCAACCCCAAATTGATTCCATTTATCAACCACTAAACCTACATACTACCGCTTCAATGTATTGTAAAATTTCTAATGTGCAGTCATATTCCTAATGATATGACCAGTGGTGATGGAAACATGCATCATTGGCCAGCATGGGCATGACCCAATATCACAAGCATTTATAGCATGTATGAAATAAATGTGGATTAATGTTACAAATATTTTTGTGTTAACATAAAAAATGACCAAAGACAAAAACACAATCATGTTTAACAATATAATAATCATAATGAACTGCAAAGGGGGCAAAAATACCTTGGCTGACACTTCTAAAGACTTATGGTAAAGATCATTGCTTGGATCCTACAAGAAATAGGCACATCACTCTAAGTTCATCTATAAAATAATGTGTGGGTCCATGCTTACATGATGCATAGGAAAAAACAAATAAATAATGGGTGCATAAATGAACAAGCCATAACAGAAACCCATGATGGTACCTCATCCACTGCTTTCTGGAAATATTGAGCTGCTTGTTTGAAAACAGTGCTTGTTGCATCAAAATTGGGATTAAGAAATGCTTGGGAAGTGAGTGCATTTCCTAAGCACTAGAGAGTATCAGGCTTTCTGGGATTGATTTCCAGTGCCTCCAATCTTGCAATGGCATCTAGAGAGGATTTAAAGGGAAAATTATATGAGGGAGAAGGGAGCAAAACATTCACCACACAAAGAAGTAGAACGAGAAAAAATGAAATATGGTTATGCTTATTGAAAGTGAGATTTGGTAATGCTTATTAAAAGCAAACAGCAAATGAAATCATGATTAAAGAGACCCATATGAAGCAAGAAACCATGATGAATCATAAAAATCTAACTTCTTCAAAGCTCGATTAAATAAAGGATACAATATTAAAGTGCAAATCCATCATGTGACCATGTGTGTTCTATGGTTGAAGGAAGAAACTTCCATTTGTATGGTTTACATCATATCATTTCTCCTTTGGCTTATTTGAAGCTTTTACTGAGACATCCATTGATAGTTCCCACCCATTTTTCCTTTTAAAAATTATGCCATCAGCCAAACTGAAAATAAGTGTGTGCAAAATGTGTGGTTTATCATTTGTTAGTGGACAGTGCTGTGAGGTAAACCCTCCAATTTGTAGGGATATTATTCAATGACTTATCGAGGGAGTGATGAAAATATCCTACATCATCAACCTTAGTATTGGTACACATCTGCAAGAGCTACTCACCCTTTATTAGATCTAGATATGTCCGAGATGCAACTTGTAGTGTGGGGAACTAATTACTGATGATAATAGAAAAGGCAACATATGTATTCTAAAGGCAAGGTAGTTTCAAATAATATCAAATCTGAAGTCTAGACACTTTAGGATGTCTTTTTTTTTTCTAGGGGCACCAAAAAAGCTTCATTAAGGAAACCCAAAGTTCATTCAAAGAGTATGAAGCATCACCCAATTAATAAAAAGAAGAAGAAGAAGAATCTCCCTAAGAAGACCTGTAGGCCTATTGACAAAATCCTTATATGATGTTGGCTCATTCAGTAACAAGCATCTTAGCCTTCTGAAACATCACTTCCAACAAAAGCACGACTAATCCTGTAATATCCTACTATTGGTCTTGTGCCAAGTCATCCATAAGGTGGAGAGAAGAGTGAGCCACCATGGATTTGTCCTCCTTTTGCCACCTCTTCTTACTGTCATGACAAGCTCTGAAAATCCCTCAACTAAAAATAGCATAACCCACTCCGCTTCAAATAACTTGAAGAAGTTCAATCATATTTTCTGCACAAAGGAACAGTGCACGAACAGGTGATCCACAGCCTCCACATTCCTTAGGCATACATTCGGAATCACCATATTTCTATTCCTCATCTGGTTGATTGTTATCAGCTTGTTTTACCAACAAACAATGGAAAGGTCAAAATGTCAGCCCCTTGCTCCAAAAATGATGACTAAGGTCTGGACCTGTAGGATGAGAAGGGTAGAGAATACCAAGTAGAACGATTTGACAGAAAATTGTAAATTCAAATCTAAACATAATTCAAAATCTAACCATGTCTAGATAAACATAATTTAAAATCTAACCATGTAGAATCAAAGCAATTAACCATGTAGAAGCATATGTTCATAACAACTCATTTATAGAGCTAGATCATATATGATTCAAATTGTTGGAAGCAACTGGCCCACTTTTATAAAAACATATCGGCATCTCTTTTTGGGTGTTCCCCATCTACAGTTAGACATGTGCATTTTTTTTGGCACCACATTCCAATGGCTAAGGTCCCTATGAATCATATTGCAATACTTTTGGGTGCACTCTAATAAACTTCCATGATTTTGGGATTTGTTGCAAGGAAATGTAAGTTGGGATTTGAGAAAATAGGCCTCAATGAAACTCTCTTTCCCACATAAAGGTTTAGCCAGTGGTAGACAATGAAGTATGCTTTCCTTGAATTTTCCTTTTTAAGAACTTTCGGCTGTGATTGGTGTTTGGAACAAAATTTCATAGAAAGATATTCCATGGAGCCACAAAAGTATAATGACTTGTCGTTAGCCACGTTGTGGGCCACTTCGTACAGCCCTATATAATGATGTTGGCAAAAGTATAATGTTGATTTTCTGAGTCTTTCGTGGACAAAGAATGCACCAAAAACCTCCACAGCCTTTCGTGGATAGGAAGCAATGGTGATAATGATGCTCATGGCCCTATATAAGGTTTCAACTCTTGAGCTTCAAATCTGCTTCTTTAAGCTGAAAAAATAGGTGGATGTTGTGGATGTTAGATACATCACCTTAGCCCAAAATTGCCCAAGACATCAACACACTACCTTTGAGTATGGTGTTGGCAAAACCACCTAATTCACTTACCATCTCAACCTTCCAAAAGTGGACACGGTTTGGCTAGTGACCCCAATTCCATCATGATGTATCTAATTTATATCCACACTGTCCATCCATTTTTCCAGCTAAGCTTATAGCATGAGCCAAAAGACCCCAATTCCATCATGATGTATCTAATTTATATCCACAATGTCCATCCAATTTTCCAGCTAAGTCTATAACATGAGCCAAAAGACCCCAATTCCATCATGATGTATCTTTTATATCCACAATGTCCATCCATTTTTCTAGCTCAGTTCATAGCATGAGCCAAAAGATGAATCAAATCCAAATCTTAACTGACAATTTGAATCCAAGGTCATATTTCAATGATCCAAGCTGTTCATAAAATGGACCTATTTGTAGCTGTGGGATATTTATATATATATATATATATATATATATATATATATATATATATAAATCATTTACAATGGGATTTTTAACTTGTTAATCATTTAAATCATTTTATTTTGGTTATGGACTCTAACAATTTGAATCATATATGATACCACTTTTATAAAAACATAAATGGACAATCCACCCTAAAATCCCATGCCACAAGAATCAGTGAAAATGACAACATTCACTCTCTAGAAACATTTCCAGGACCCACTGTGAAGTTTGCTTATCATCAAAACCATTCATATTATCACAAAGACATGAATAAAGGAAAACACGCATATCAGCTTGATCCAAAACATCTAGGGCTCACAGGAAGTTTTTCAACGGTAGAGGATCATTTCACACTGTTACCTGTGGTGTGGTCCACTTGAGCTTTGAATATGCTTCATTTTTGGGTTTAAGTCATAAAATTATCTTGTAAAATGGATGGACAGGAATGATAAAATACATAAATCAAGGTGGACCCCACAGAGATTACTTAGTACACAATCCGATTCCCATACAAAACTCCTGTGGCCCGCAGGAAGTTCTCATTGGTGGGGATTCAATATCCACTGTTTCCTGTAGTACAATGGGCTTCATTTACAGGGCCATTACCTAAAATGGGCTGGAAAAACAGAGATGGAATGGATATACAACACATACATCAAGGTGGACCGCATGAAACAGTGGAGATAGAAATGCCCACCTAAATCCCCAAATCCCTAAATCCCTAAATCCCCAAATCCCTAAATCCACAAATCCCCAAATCCCGAAATCCCTAAATCTCCAAATCCGTAAATCCCCAAATCGTTTCAATCGGTATTGAGATTGACAGAGATTGAAAGAGAGAGAGAGATACCTGTTTGAGTTGGAGCCCCGATCACGGTCCACTAAGAGAGACAGAGAGAGAGGATGCGCGAGAGAGAGAGAGAGCACCGAGAGAGACAGAGAGAGATAGAGAAACAGAGAGAGATAAAGAGACAGAGAGAGAGGGACCAAGAGAGATAGAGAGAGGGTGCGCGAGAGTGAGAGACTGAGAGAGGTTGAGAGAGAGGGAGAGAGAGGGTTTGGGTTTTGGGAGGGGCACGCGCGTTCGAGAGAGAGAGAGAGAGAGAGAGAGAGAGAGAGATTTCAGGCGCGAGAGATACGGTTTGGGTTTTGGGAGGAGTGGGCGCGCGAGAGAGATTTAGGGATCTGGGGTTGTGGGAGATGGGCACACACGGGATGTGGTTTTTGGGGTGGAATGGATTGGCTACTCCCCTTGACACTAGCCCCGTGGCTGGTGTTCGGTGCTTTGTGGGCCCCACCATGATGTATGTGTTTCATCCAATCCGTTCATCCATTTTTAAAGATCATTTTAGGCCTTCATCCTAAAAATAAGAGGGATATAAATCTTAGGTGGACCACACCACAGGAAAACAATAGTGATTGGATATCCATCATTTAAATCCTCCTAAGGCCCACTGTACTATTTATCTGACATCCAATCTATGATTAGGTCATAAAGGCCCAGATGAAGGGAAAAAACAAAGATCAGCTTGATCCAATACTTTTATGGCTCCCAAAAAGTTTGTAATGGTCAACATTCATTCAACACTTTTCCTGTAATGTGGTCCACTTGAGATTGGGATATAACTCATTATTTTTGTAATATCATAAAATGATCTATAAAAATAAATGGACGGCATGGATGAAACACATACATCATGGTGGGGCCCACAGACCACCAAACACAAAAGTTGAGAGGGGTTACCCTCCATTAAAACATTCATAATTATTTTTTGGGCCCACAGAGATGTGGTTCACAAATCTAGCCCATCCATTATGTGTGTGCCACTTGGATGAGGGGTCATACCAAGTTTTAGACGCAACCAAATTTTAGGTGGGCCCCACCAACTACTTTTATATGTTTTAGGCATGTCTTCATATGATTTTAGATGGTATGGCCCACCAGAGTTTTGTATACAGCTAATTTTTGGGATATCCCATAATTTAAAGGGGATCCATCAAATGCACGGTGTTGATTTTCGACACACGACATGGTGGGGCCCACACAGCTCGACCTCATGGGGAGTGTTTCGACAAGGAAACAAATGTATTTAATTTGGGGAAACTATCTTATTCAGACATAACAATTGAGAAGTGTAAAGACAATCATCACATTTTATTGATTCTGAATTCATTTATATCCTCTGATATCCCTTGATTCTAAGATAGATTACAAAGAATTTATTATAAGTTCAACTATCATAGTTAAATATAAATTTGGCAGCATAACGACAATGATTCCAATCATCCCCTAGGACTTAGGAGGAATTGACGAATCGACCAACAGTCTTCAAGAAAAATAGAGATTCCGGCAGCATTCTGACGTTATTTCTATCATCTCCTGAGAACTTAGGAGGAATACGCCTTTCTGTCGATGACTCTTCCTTCTCTCTTAAATAAGAAGAACTTGAAGATTGAAGACCCTGGCCATTTTAGCAACATAACAGCTCATTGCTGTTATAGACTGCAGGGCAGTCGGTTTGCGCGGGTCTGCGTAAACTGTAGGAGCCCAATGCTCATTTGCGCGGGTCCGCGCAATCTGCTAGAGCCCAATGCTCCTTTGAGAGGGTCTGCGCAATCTGCTGGAGCCCAATGCTCCGCACCTTCAGTCTTCTCTTTCGCTCCTCTTTCACTCCGAAATCTTCGAACCCCTTCATGAGAGAGGGAGTGGAGTATTTATAGACGTGTGAAACCTTGGCTTCAGCGATGTGGGACAAAAATCAATTTCCATGCAGTCATCATACGCTTTGCGCAGGTCCACGCAAATGATATGCTTTGCGCGGTATCCGCACAAACGGTATGCTTTACGTGGGATCCGCGCAAAGTATTCTTCTGAACTATTTCTCTTGTTCTTTTCTTTTCTTCTATGTCTTGATCTTTCCTTGCTTCAATTCTTTTCTTATTTTTATGCCTCAACAGGGAGTTACATTTTCCATATATATATATATATATATATATATATATATATATATATATATATATATATATATAATTTTTTTAAAATATAAAAACTTACAATGTATTTGTTATATCCACACCATCCATCCGTTTTGAGATATCATTTTAAGTCACGAGCCAAAGAATGAGACAGATAAAAATCTGTAGTAGACCCCACCATAGAAAACAACGGGAGGGTGATTCCCACCGTTGAAACTATCCTAAGGCCCATCGTAATGTTTATTTGAAATCCAACTGGTTCAAAAGTATTAAAAAAAAATGGTCGTGGGGCCATACATCATGGTGGGGCCCACACAACACCAACCACCAGCCATTGGATGGTGTAGGGGGAGTAGCAATCTGTTCCCCTTATTTGTGGTGTGGTCCATTTAATTTTTTAATATGATTCATTTTTTAGATAATTCTGTAAAATGATCTCGAAAAATGGATGAACGGTGTGTGTTAATCCCAAATTTTTGGTAAATCCAAAACTCAAGTGGACCATGCCACACGAAACAGTATGGAATAATGATTTCCACTGTTGATACCTTCCTTGGGCCCACGGTAATGTTTGTCATCCAACATGTAATATCATGTTGTCATCCAACATGTTCATAATATCAAAAAGATATGAATGAAGGGAAAACACAAACATCAGCTTGATCCAAAACTTCTATCAAATGCACAGTGTTGATGTTCGACACACATTATGATGGGCCCAACAAAACTTACTAACATTAATTCTTAGAGTCTCAGAGTGTCAATAAGTCGGGTCACAATTTTGACTAGAATATTTTACCCGTTTTACATGTCTGGTCCATTTACTTTATTTTACTGATCATTACCCTCAATTTGACTAGTTACTCGCCCCGATCATGCAACATATGAGAAAGATATTGGGCAAACAAGATTGATCAACAATTTGAGTGAATTTTGATTCAAACATCTGAAGTTATTTACTCTTCAATCTTGTAACATCCCGGATTTTTGCCAACTTAGGATTAGACGTCCTTAGGCAATGGGTCGATCCTAACACCTTATTAACTTGTCAGAACTGAATCCCATAGTCTAAAATCGCTCCTTAACTCATTTCCTTCACAAATCCCACCCTTCACCACCTTGTTCTTTAAATTTTTCTAAGTACTTTCACCCTAAACACTATCTTAAACTAGCTAAGTAGTATAACTTAGATCACTTTATATACAAACTACAAAGGCCCAGGTACCACCTCAGATAGAAATTACTCAGGACTAAATCCTTTAGAAATTAGGCAAGGATTAGCCAGTGTGAAACTAGAGTACCTGTGAAATTAGCACCAATCACTTTAAATACGATCTGCAAGACCCAAAACTTATAGAATCATTGACACTAGGGTACCCTAAAATCTAGGATCAATCTCATTACCCGTCTGCCCTCGGGAGCATCACGAAACACCTTATCAGATCTGGACCGCACGTCGGAAGTCCGATTAACACGAAGTCAAGGAATTAGGACCGCCTTGCTGGGCTTGACAACCATCTCCGAAATCAAATCCAGATAGTGTCCCAGTGCTATTCGCTTGAGCTCGGAGTGAAGCATGTGAGAAATGTGAAATTAATTCAAAATAAAATATCTCAAATAGTAATCTAGCACCTCTCGCTTGCGGATCAGTTTTAAGCAACCAGACCGTCAGAATCAGACCAAATTACACCCTCGGATCAGGAGAAATTTCATACACATATCCATGTACTCGGAATCTCCGATCGAGATCCGCTGACCGTTGAACTGAAACTGGTCCACCACGCGTGATCTGGGAATCCCACTGGAACGAAAACTTAATGGAACCTAGATCCATAGTCTGTGAGCTTAAGTCCAACCTTTGGCTCAAGGAGGCCAGCCAGAAGTCCTCCGTTGAGCTGAAACAGACCCGCTTTGGTTATAACCTAAGTATAATTTGACCTGTAGTCTATTTCGGTGAGTTTTTAGGCTATATAAGGACCTTAAACCCTCTCTCATTGTAGCCATACGAATTTGAGAGAAACCCTAGAGAGAGAAGAGAGAAAAGAGAGAGAAAGTGAGAGAGAAGTGGGAGAATCTCCCTGCCACTCTTCCCGGCTGCTATCTATGCTCAACCACTCCGTTCTCATCGCTTTTCCGACGATTCCGCATCTTTTCTAGGTAAGAAAACCCTAACCCTAAACTGATTTGGGGTTTTGATAGTTGTAAGTTATGAAATAGCTAACCTATTTAATTATATAGGTTGCCAAACTGCCATATACAAAAGCATAGCAAACCTATCGACTTCGTTACGATTGTACGACAAAAGGTGCGGACTTTAGGTGTATAGGTTATGGTTTTCAACCCTTTCAATGTCAGATAATGATAGATTCATGATCTGCATGCAATTGCACATGTACAAAGTGCTGTTTGTTTTCCATTTCGATTAAAGATGTAGAATATGGAATTTTACATATTCTAGGTATTCATAGAAATACCGTATATGTATAAATTTTGGAAATGTGTTTGCCATGATTATTTGTTGTATGAATATATGGTATATGGATAAAATACTTATTTGGCGAAAAGATTCGCCATAATACATGTTTGCTAATATACACTATGTATGTAGAAATAGTGTATTGTAGAAAGTACCGTATATGTATATATTTTGGAGATGTGTTTGCCACGACTATTTGTTGTATGAACATGTTATATATACGTAAAATACTTGCTTGGCGAAAGGATTCGCCCTAATACATGTTTTACTAACATACACTATGTATGTTGAAATAGTGTATTCTAAGTGTTTGTGAAAATGCTTGTGAGAGTAAGTGCTTGGATAATGGTGCCTTAGATAGGTGTTGAGATGGGATTCTCAACTACCTTAGAGACCTGCATGATTTCCTCCATGTGGTTGTTTACTTTAACCGCTTACTTGTGAAACATGTGTTTGTATTCTTGTTTATATAGTATTTTACAACATGCTTTATAACATGCTTTATGATATGCTTGTTAACATGCTTGATTACTTTGTCTATTATGCTTTACTTTACATGTTCTAAATAAGGATTGATTGAGTTTGGGACTATGTCTATAGTCCAAGCAATCAGTATCAGATTTGAGATCGTGGTTGAGATTCATTTCGCCACGTAAGATGTGTTTGATGAACCCGAGTCGTACTTCAGTGGACGGCAGTGGTTAGGCCACGCGAAGTGCTTATGCACTTCATGTCGTTCAGTTGATTGTGTGCTCGAGCTAGTCAGGCCGTCAAATAACCCGATATGTCTAATGTATGTTCACCATGTTTGGTCACCACTGCTTGAACCTAAGGTACCAAACTTACCAGTGGAATCCCGTCAACCATGGTACCTCGATCCGCTAAGACTCATGAGCCGGGCATGGTGGTATGGGACATCGTGGTCTAGCTGTCGGCCTACGCTGGGGCCACGTGCCTCCCCGTAGTGACCAATGAGCAACCAGACTCATGAGCCAATTATGGTGGTATGGGACACTATATTCGAGCTGTCGGCCTACACTGCTTGATGGGTGATGGGGTAGTGGTGCAACGATTCCATGTAATAGCCCTAGCAGCCCTGACCGTACCCGGTGTAGTTACCTCGAGCATACTCTAAATCTGTGGTGAGGCGATGAGCCTTCCCATAGTAACAGAGTATAAACTAGGCCTGTATTGATAAGGTGATGGGGGAGTAGTGCAACGATTCCGTGTAACAGCCCTGGCAGCCCTTGCAGCGACCTAGAAACATACCATCGTATGAGATTGTCTAGGACTGACGACCCTAGAATGGATCAAGCTTGGGAATAATACAAGGGAGGTACCTTAGTTTCCCAATCCTGTTGTTTGAAATGGACTAATAACAACTCGGTAATCATGCTCATCATGCATTACATGTGCCTGGAAGATGTGGAGCACTGAGGAAAGCAAGCATGCCGCGAACGTAAGATGGTGTCGCATGAGGGAGTATGTCGGTGAGGGCATCCATCATGACTGCATTCATACTTGCATTAATAAGAGTAGTTAGGAGTGTTTGATTATACTGCTTTATCATTACTACTTGACTGAGTCGATAACATGTTAACCTATGCTTTATTGCTCCACTGAGTTAGCTACTCACTCCCATGTTACGGGATGGTGTTCCGAACACCCACCAGACTTTGTCTGATTGCAGATGGCGACGCTACTCTTGCGACGGAGCTGGACCTTTATGACAACAATGATGTTTGTTCGTGTATGCTGTGTGCTAACGGCTTCATGCGAGTCATGTCTTGATCGACGGGATTATAAGGATGTTAACCAGATGACACTACACATTTGGTATAATTTGAATTGTACTTGTAATTCATTAACCTGGTAACCTTATCACACTCTGAAGACTTACCATAGTTTTTATATTTTATATATCTATCACAGTCTTCCGCTTGCAATTTAACTGTCTCTAGAGTATGATATGCTGTTTTGGCTTAATCTCACTCATGTTCAATGCTATATTACAGACAACATTCGATCATCATTCATTTTGTTGCATAAGTGATGCGTTGGAACTCGGGAGTTGAGTTTATGCTCGACCCCCAATTTTCAGGGCGTTACAAGATGGTATCAGAGCATGATTTGGATTAAACCGGACCTGGGTTATGGTCACACGACGCACTCTGACATACTCTGACTTAGGAGGGAGCGACGAAACGTAGAAACAGACTTAGGATTTTCCAAATTCACCGAACGGCGAAACTGACCGAAATCGACCGCTGAGATTGGGCCCGTACACACCCATGATCACGCGAAACGATCCCGAATCACTTCTAGGCCGTCAGTCGATGGGTTTGAGCCGTTCCCTAGAAACAAATGTCCTTAGGTTGTGGGTCGACCACAACACCTTACACTTAATCTCAAAGCCTAAAACCCTTTTTTATCCAATTCCTTCAAAATCTCACCTTTCGCCACCTTATTGTTCAAAATTTTCTTAGGAATTTTATATTAAACACTAAACCTAAACTATAAATGATGAAGAATAGTACTTAAATAAAAATTAACTGTAAATAGTAAATATATGAGTAAAATGAGTTTTAGACCACTAATATTATGTAATCTCATAAATTAAATAGCTTATTTGGATATATCATCTCCTTTTACCCCAAATCCATATATTACATGTCAAGTAACTCATCCCAGTTTGCAAGATATGTCCGTTTCAAGTTCAAAGGGACAGAATCACCCCCAAAACAGTCCAGGGGACCGCGGTGGAACTGCGGTCCCCGTGGTCGACCGCGGTCCCGTTGGGCCGGGATGGTCAGGCCGGGCTGGTCAGGGTCGGCCAGACCCCAGGACATGTGTGGGGTCCGCGGAATTGTGCGAGGGCCCCTATTTCATGTCCGTTTTGCCCTCTCTCTCTCGAACACCCCTCCAAGCTCTCCCTTTCCTTCAAAATTTATGTTTTCTCTCTCCAATCGTCCCTCTAATTGCCCATTCCATCGTTTTCTATCACAACCTATACCCTTCCATCGTTCACAGCAGTACCTACCCCCTACCCTTTTCACTTTCTCTCATTTGGGCTCTTACATGCCCCATTTGGAGCTCAAAAACATGTAAGCTCCCTAACCCATCCTACCTTTCCATTTTTCATCCTCAATCACTGTCTTTTGGGCCTTCACAATCCCTGTTGAGGTTCAAACTCGTGGAGAACCAAAAACTCCAGCCCCCGTTTCCCCTTATCCTCATTTTTCATGGCTTTATCCGAGCTTGTACGGCCATTTTCTTGGGGGCCTAATCATCTATATTGTTGTCTTGTAGTTTGCATGGGTTACCGTCTTAGGATGTTTTTGTTTTCATGTTGATGGGTATAGTAGTTGGTAGAATGTTTTATATGTTTGAGGACGTTTAGGGCCCGTTCGACCAAATTGCATTAGATGAGCTTAAGGTGGATGAAATTGTAAAAATAATAATAAATATATGTGTAAGGTAGGGTCCCTAGATTGAGTGTATCCCATGGTTTCTAACACCATGTTTGGAATGTATGCAATTAAAGGTAACTTCCGAGATTTCCTTTCAAATTTCACTTAGAAATTCATCATCATGGGATTTGGAAATCCCATCTCACACTTTCCCACACAAGACTCATTTTCCAAAGCCTATAAAATTAATCCCCACCCACCCTCCTACCAACCATGCCACTTCCAATCCCGAGGTAGGATTAACAATGCAATCCCATTTAATGACCCTTAGAGTTTTGGACCTAGGGCGGTGCTCCTAGTTTTCGACAGACAGGTTCAAGCATTAGCGACCAAACATGGTGAACACACATAAGACACACGGGTTACTTGACATGCTCGGCTAGCTCGAGCGCACAACAAGTTGAGCGATATGAAGCGCAAAAGCACTTCGTGTGGCCAACCACTATCGCCAACCGAAGTACGACACGGGTTTGCCAAACACATCATGTGTGGCGAGATAAATCTCAACCACGATCTCAAGTCTGGTACCGAATGTCTGGACTATGGACATAGTCCCAAGCTCAATCAATTGTCAACCATAACATGTGGAGTAAAGCATGATAAACAAAGTAATTCAAGCACACTAGCAAGCATGTCATAAAGCATATTATAAAGCATGTTATGAAACAAGTTACAAAGCATGTTAAAAAGCATGTTATAGAGCACTATACAAATAGGGATACAAACACATATATTTCATAAGTGAGTGGTTAGAGTAAACAACCACATGGAGGGAATCATACGTGTCTCTAAGGTAGTTGAGAACCCCATCTCAGCACCTACTTAAGGCACTAACATCTAAGCACTTACACCCACAAGCAATTTCACAAACACTTAGAGTGCACTATTTCAACATACATGACGTATGTTAGTAAAATATGTATTAGGGCTGTCCTTTCACCAAACTAGTATTTTATCCGTATATATCATATTCACACAGCAAATAATCATGACAATTACATCTCCAAAATTTATACATATGCGGTATTTTCTAGAATACACAATTTCAACATACATAGTGTATACAAGCAAACATGTATTACGGCGATTCCTTTCGCCAAATAGGTATTTTATCCATATACTATATAATCATACAACAATTAATCATGGCAAACACATTTCCAAAATGTGCACGTATACGGTATTTCTACTTATACCTAGAGTATGTAAAATTCCACATTTTGCATCTTCAATCGAAACAGGAAACGGAAAGCACTTTGTACATGTGCAAATACATGCAAATCATGGATCTATCATTATCTGACATTGAAAGCGTTGAAAACCATAACCTATACACCTAAAGTCCTCACCTTACACCTTAGGATTGCAACGAATCAGCTAGGTTCGTTAGGCTTCCATATCCGGCGATTTTGTAGCCTAAAGAGTGAAACCGATTAGCTATTTCATAACCTATAACCTTCACACTCTTAAACAGATCTAGGGTTAGGGTTTCTTACCTTAAAACGGAGTCGGTATCGCCGGGAAAGCGGCAAGGAAGGGGTGGTGCAGCCCGTGTGGTGGTTGGAAACAGTAGGAGGGAGTTTCTCCCACAATCCTCAAGCTTTCTCTCACTTTTCCTCTATTCTCCTTAGGGTTTTATCCCAAATTCGTATGGCTGTGAGAGGGGCTGCCCTAAGGTCCTTATATAGCCTAAAAACTCTCCGGAATAGACTTATGTTCAAGGTATACTTATATTGTAAGCAAATCGGCGTTGTTCCAGCTCAAAAGAGGGTTTCTGGCGGCCCTCCTTGAGCCAAACGTCGGACCTAAGCTCACAACCCATGGATCTACGTGGGGTTATGTTTTCGTCTCGGTCCAATTCCCAGATCATGCGTGGTGGACCATTTTCAGTTCAACGGTCAGTGGGCCTCGATCCGAAATTCCAAGTATATGTAAATGTTTCTAAAATTTTTCCTGATCCGATGGTGTATTTGGGTCAGATTCTGATGGTCTGGTTGCTTATAAAATGTACGCAAGCGATAGGTGCCAGATCACTATTCAAGATATTTATTTTGTAAAGAAAAAAGGAGTTTTCACACTCCCTCGCTCCGGACTCGAGCGAACGGCCGTGGGACATCGTCTGGACTTGATTTCCGAGAAGATTGTCAAGCCCAGTGAGGCGGTCCTGATTCCTTAACTTCGTATTATTCGGACTCCCGATGTGCGGTCTAGACCTGATACGGAGTTTCAATTCGTTCCCGAGAGTAGTCGGGTAATGAGTTTGATCCTAGACTTTAGGGTAACCTAGAGTCAATGATTTTGCAAGTTTTGGGTCTTGCAGATAGTATTTAAAGTGATTCCATCGGATTTCATGGCTAATCTAGTTTAGCACTTAGTTAACTTTGTTAAATTTCTAAAGGATTTAATCCTAAGTGATTTCTGGTTGAGGTGATACTCGAGCCCTTGTACGGAAATTTACGGGTCGTTACAGTCCCCTAAATAACTCAGCACAACAGCAAATGCTATGATCAATCATTCCTTACAACAAGCATACAAATGATGCGTATGGGCATGTATCATGATGTAATACTAAGCGTGTTCTCTGTGTGTCCTACTAAACTACGTACACTAGCATAATTATCAGATATAAACAATAATCGGCCTAAATACATGGTGGGGTCCATAAAGGGACGGCAAATCTAACCCAAACATCCAGATAGTCTCTAAATAGTGGTTACACCAAACCCAATACTGCATATTCTTCCATCTATAGCAAGGGGTGATAATGTACTCTCCTATAGACAATAGATGGCTTAGGCATCATACTTACATCAAGAATGGGCCTCACGAGTGAGTCTAATGGCTATACAACAAGGTGAGTTGAGAGGGTGAAACTATGAACAACGAGTGGGCTTCCTCACCCTCTCTTTTCATGCAATAAACTGGGTCTTCCTGTGGGGCCCGATCCGTACACAAGGTGGGCTTTACGGTTTAGATAATTCCTGCAAGGTATGGTGGAAAGCACCATCATCAATGGGGGCCTAACTGTTTGGGTTAGCCAATAAGGGGAGACGGAAGGTGGGTTTAACAATGGGCCCTAGGGAGGTTTACAGCAGTGGACATTTAACCACCATTGCCTCCTAGGGTGGGTCTCTTGGAATAAGAATCTGAATCATGATGGGGCCCTCAGCCTTCCAAATATCTAGAAAACGGATGACAGCATGCGCACATCGCTCACACATGGTGGGCCTCATAAGGCAACGCACTGCCTAAAAAAATGGGGGAATAGTATGTATATAACACATACATCATAGTGGGCATCGTAAAGCAGCCCACGGTTGGGCATATAACCTATAAATCGGGGTGGGCCTCTTAAGGAAATGGGGCCCATGGCCCTAAAATGAATGGATAGACTGTGTAGCACATACATCATGGTGTAGGGGGGCCCCACAAGGCACTAATAGGCTTCACACACGCTGGACAACATGGATATAAAATACATACACGAAGGTGGGCCGATTGCTGGACATTCGGCCCACCAGCCTGGGGGCCTGCTGGACGTCCAGCGAATGGATGACCTAGATAAATACATACACCTCATGGTGGGCCTACACATTATAGATGGGCTCCACCAGATGGATAGCGTGTGTATATAACACATGCATCACGATGGCCAGCTGTTGGATGGTCAGTCCAGCAGCGTCCTGGCCCAGCTAGGCGTCCAGCTAATGGACGTCCTAGACTGAAACACATACATGGTGGGTCCCACTATATGTGGGCCATCCATGAGGTGGGTCGGCTACTTGCCTCCCACAAACATCACAGTGGGCCTAAGGAGGTCCCAATGGTAACGTCAGCCCCACTATTTTTCCTACAGCGTGGTCTGCTGAGCGTTAGTTCTTATCATTCTTCGGCCCATGGCCTGGAATGATATGAAAATTCTGGATGGATGGTGTGGATAGTGTACACATCATGTTCGGGTCCATGCATGCGGGCCACCCTGCCAAAGATCGGACTAGTATTTGTGTTTTCCTTTCATCCAGACGGTCCTGCATGACCAACCGATCATGCAGGCCCATCCCTAGCCAATCAAGGTGGTCCACTTACTAGACAACAGGGATGAAATACATACATCATGGAAAGGTCCACGAATGGGTGGGCCACCTAACCCTAAATCAAGCTAATATTTGTGTTTTTCCTTCAACCAGACCTGTATGACTTGACCGGCCATGTAAGCCCAATCTGGGCAGCAAGATGGGCCCTGCTTGGTGGACGGTTGGATGTCCCCCTGGATGGACAGCGCAAATAAAATACATACATCATCAGGTGGGCCTACAACAAGGGAGAGAGAGAGAGAGAGACGTGTGGTGGGGGAGCTCCACCACTATGAGCTCCCCTAGAGGTGTAAATACAATACATACAACATGTTGGGTCCCATTTCATATGGGCTCTCAATCAGAAAAAAATCAGGTATGACCATTAACAAGTTGGATATCAAATAAATATCATGGTGGGGTCCATGGAGAATGGCCCCATCATGGATTACACGTATGTATCATGGTGGGCCATTGGCCACACCTTGGGTCCCAAATGGGATCCATACCATTAACCGGTAGGCCCCACTTGGCCCATAACTAAAAACTATAATCTAATCCTATAAACACCCACCTACAGCTCTTCTTCTTGGCTCCTTGGAATCCTTAGCTCCTAAGCTATCTTTTTAATGGTGGATGATGAAGTTTGGATGGTTAGATGGTGAGATTTGGGGTAGGAAAATGGATCTAGCACTTGGCTTCTTTTTCTCTCCTTAAGATTTTTCTTCTCTTGGTTGCTAGGGAAATGGAGGGATAAGAGATGGAATGAGTGAAAGATGAGGAGAGAGAGATGGGTGTGTAAGAAGGGATGGGATGGAAGGTATGATTATTGTTGACTTGGTTGCTAGGGAAATGGAGGGAGAAGAGATGGAATGAGTGAAAGATGGGAGATGAAAGGAGAGAGGGATGGGTGTGTAAGAAGCGATGAGATGAAAGGTATGATTGTTGTTGACTTTTGGATGAGAGAGGTATGGGTAGAGATTCCTCTCTCCCAACCTGGAATCTTCTGGGATACGTTGTACGCGGTGTTTACTCAAATTATTCGCGGGCCCACAACTCCTAGCCTAAGTATCGCATTGGTGCGTAAGACGTGGCGTTGGAACTGCGGCGACGGTGCCGTCATAGGAGTATGACTTTTGGGTTGAGTTGACTTAGGTCTTCGGGTGCGTCTTAAGGTCGCACGCATTTGTTGTCTATGAGTCATAGGTTGCCGGAACTTGACGGAGAGGTTCGCCGGGGTCGGTGGAAGGGTACGGTATAAGGATACGAGTCTCAAACACCTCGATGAGGATGTCAAACCAATTAGACAATCTCAAAGGCGTCTCAATCCAAACATGATGGAAGTTGTAAAAAATGTGGTGATCAAATTGTTGATGTGGGAATCATCTACCCAATATCCGATAGTGTTTGGGTGAATCCAACTCAAGTAGTCCGAAAGAAATTTGGAATAACTATCGTGCAAAATTCTAATAATGAACTCATACCAACACGTGTCACCACTGGTTGGCGTGTTTGTATCGATTATATAAAATTGAATATTGTCACAAAGGACCATTTCCCTCTACCATTCATTGATTAAGTTTTATAGAGGGTACTAAGTCACTCCTATAGTTTCCTTGATGGATTTCCGAATATAACCAAATAAAGATAGCCTTGGAAGACCAAGAGAAAACCATGTTCACTTGTCCATTTGGCACGTTTGCTTTTAAACGGATGTCATTTGGATTGTGCAACGCCCCATCAACTTTCCAACGGTGTATGTTAAGTATTTTTTTCAAATATGGTTCGGAAGTTTCTTGAAGTTTTCATGGATAATTTCTCTGTATCTGGGAGTAGTTTTGAGGAATGCCTCAACAATTTCTCTCTTGTCTTATCTAAGCGTGAAGAGAAGTACCTTGTCTTAAATTGGGAAAATTGTCATTTTATGGTTCAAAATGGAATTGTTTTGGGTCATGTTATCTCCAAAAATGAAATCAAGGTAGATCACTCAAAACTGGACATTATTGTTAATCTACCTATTCCCCGAACTGTTGGAGATATTAGATCACTTCTAGGGCACGTCGGTTTCTATAAAAGATTCATCAAGGACTTTAGTGCTATTACTAGACCCTTGACTAATCTTCTCCAAAAGGATGTCCCATTTAAGTGGACAGATAAGCGTGAAAGTGCCTTTAATAAAATTAAATCATACCTTACCACTACACCTATCATGCATCCACCAGATTGGACACTTGTTTTTAAACTAATGTGCGATTCAAGTGATTATGTCATAGGGGTTGTTTTGGGTCAAAGGAAAGATAAACGGCCCTACGTAATTCATTATACGAGTAGAACTCTAAACTCGGCCCAAGTGAACTACTCAACAACTGAAAAAGAGTTACTTGCAAGAGTTTTTGCTTTGGATAAGTTTAGGTCGTATTTGCTGGGATCCAAAGTGGTCATTTTCACGAACCACTCGACTTTAAAATATTTGCTATCTAAGAAGGATGCAAAGCCGAGACTTTTGAGATGGATCCTCCTACTCTAAAAATTTGACTTAGAGATAAAAGATAAGAAAGGAGTAGAAAATGTAGTGGCCGATCACCTTTCCAGAATTGTGTTAGATGATTCCATTGAGGAGATGCATATCCAGGATACTTTCCCTGATGAACAATTATTTGTAATCTCCAAATTACCTTGGTATGCGGATATATTGAACTATCTTGTGATGGAAAAAATGTCATATCATTAGAAGTCATAAGATAGGAAGCGTTTTGAAACCGATATTAGAAACTTCTTCTGGGATGACCCGTATTTATATAAATATGAGACTGATCAAATTTTTAGACGTTGTGTCCCAGAGGATGAAGTTCAGAGTGTTATTTTCTTTTGCCACATTGAAGCATGTGGTGGCCATTTTTCTGCTAAGAAAACCACTGCAAAAATCCTGCAGTGTAGTTTTTACTGGCCCACTATGTTTAAAGACACTCACACTTTCTGTGTTGCTTGTGATAGATGACAAAGATTAGGAAGAGTGTCCCAACACAATATGATGCCTTCATCCCCTATTTTACCATTGAAATTTTTTTATTATTGGGGTATTGATTTTATAGGCCCATTTCCATCTTCTTTTGGATTTCTTTATATATTGGTTGGTGTGGACTATGTTTCCAAGTGGATTGAAGCAGTTCCAAGTAAGACCAATGACAACAAAGTGGTTATACGATTCCTCAAGGAAAATATTTTTTCTAGATTTGGAATTCCAAAAGGCATCATTAGTAATGGCGGGTCTCACTTTTGTAATAGGACATTTGAGGCTTTGATGAAGAAATATGGCATCAAGCATAAAGTGAGCACCCCACACCACCCACAAATGAGTGGGCAAGTTGAGATTTCTAATCGGAAAATCAAACACATTTTAGAGAAACTATAAGGCCAGATAGGAATGATTGGTCCCTCAGACTATCCGACGCTTTATGGGCATATAGGACTGCTTATAAGACCCTGATTGGAATGTCCCCATACAGATTGGTGTATGGGAAGGCTTGCTACTTGCATGTGGAATTGGAACATAGAGCCTACTGGGTAATAAAGAAATTAAACTTTGATATAGACCAAGCAAGTAGACAAAGGAAATTAGAGTTGAATGAAGTAGAGGAGCTGAGGAGAGACTCCTATGAAAATTTTAAAATCTACAAAGAGAGGACCAAAGCTTTTCATGACAAAAACTTCCTGAGGAAGAATTTTGAACCTCAGCCAAAGGTCCTATTGTAAATTTTCATCTCTAGTTCTTTCCGGGAAAGTTAAGATCAAGATGGACAGGCCCCTTCATTGTGAAGAATGTTTATACTCATAGGACTATTGAAATTGAGAATCCACGTAATGACAGTGTGTACAAAGTTAATGATCAGATATTGAAGCCTTATGTGGAAAACTTTCATTTAAGAGAGGAGTCTGTCCCTCTTCATGAGCCCGAATATACGGATTGATGCTCCTAGTCTGACGGAGCATTTGTGTAGGATTTGTATAATATTCATTTTTTTATGGCACTTAGCATATGCGGTTCTTCATGGCAGGTATTATCCGCCCTTTCTTTTATTTTTATTGTTCTCTGATTACATATATCATTACATTGGGGACAATGTAGATTTTAGGTTGGGGGTGTGGATAGTCATCCATATGATTTTTTTTGTTTTTAAGGTTTTCAGTTTCTTTTTTTTTAGGTTTATGGAAAAAAATTCAAAATTTTCAAAATAAAATTTTTATATACAAGAATGTGAACACGATATTTTGTGAATTCCAAAGGCAAAGTTAATACTTATTCTAGGTTGATAGTAGTCAGAATTCTGATAAATGAAAATTATATACTTGAGTTCGATTATCTAATCACTAGTTTAGAGTGAGTTGTAATTTGATGTACTGAATTTACAATACGCCCTAGCTAACTATGTGAAGAATATGATATGTGAACTAGAATAATAAATTTTGATTCAAACAAGGTTAAATGAACAAGTACCATTGATATATGTTTTTTCTTTTTCTTTTTTAATGACCATAACAATCGTGTCAGTAATCCAAAGTAAGGATACCTAAGTATCCAGTGTTGTTACCGTTACAATTACAATACCTTAGGTTATGAAGCAAACCTAATAGGAATCTTCATCTAAGGGTGGTCTATAATAATGAGGATATGATGATAAAAGAAGAAAGAGCATGAAGGAGATGAGATAACTAGAGATTTCATATTCTTGTGATGATTGAAATGAGTTAGAATAACGAACATGCATACTTCTCAAAGTTAAACTAGTGTCACTGAGCACCTTAGTATATTGGATCATAACTATTTTAAATTTTGATTAGATCTTTGAACTCAAGGATGTAATAGATTAGGAAATTGAGATCTAATTAACTTCAGACTTAGGACAAGTGTTGCTTTGTTTTGGAATTCATATGATGAATGGAGGCATAATTGTATAAATTTCTGAGTTTCGAACTATTTTCCATGTTTTTAATGTTTGTGGGTAACATTTCTGGAAACTCTCACGAGACTATAACTCATCCACTAGAGGAAACCTAGGGGTTTAAAGGCTTGTTGCATATACTAAATGCAATCAAGATTACCTACGAAAGTGGTGTAGTTAAAATTTTTGTTTTCGTTTTAATGTTTCTAGAATTAGTTTTTATTCTTATTTTTATTTCTCTTCGCTTATTTTGCTCGAGACAAGCAAAATACTGGTTGGGGGGTGTGTTGAGAGTCAAATATTGCATATTATCCCTCATTTATATATTGGTTTTATGAACATGATAATGCTTAATGATCTATTTTACTCATGTTTATGTTGCAAGGTGAATTTAAGAGCTTAAATTGAAAAGGGTGCTAAAAGCATGGATTTGATGCTCAAGAATCACCAAGGCAAGGGATGAATCTTAGGAGACCAAGATTGAAGAATTCACATACCAAAGATCCAAGAAAATCAAGTGAGGAATGAAAAGAAATAAATATTTGAAGTGAAGAAAAGGAATCCTGAAATCGTCTTGAAAAAGCATATTCTGAAACTCTGAGTTATTTTGTGAAATTGAGCAGAGTTAAGTCTATTTTGGGAAACTGCGCAGAGTGAAGTCTATTTTAGCAAATTTCGTAAATTTGAGGCGGTTTTCAGATTTTTCAAATCAATTTACAGGACGGAGTTCCCCACTTATAAATAAGGCTTCTCAGGACATTCCTAGGCATCATTCAAAGCATTCAAGAGCAAAATTTAGGGTTTTTAGAAAGTTTTTAATTTTATTAAAGTTTTATAAATTATTTTTTTCTTTTAGATCTTTTCTATTTACATTTATTTCTTTCTTGTTGCTTTTCTATTTTACAATTTAGTTATGTTTTTTTAGTTCCCTTTAGCCCAAGTTAAAAGGGAAACACATTAGTTTAATGATTTTATAAATTATGATGATTGATTGTTTTTAATTATGAGATGAATGGTGTATGCATGTTATCAATTATCCAGGTTTAAGTTTTTTATCCTCATATGAGATCCATATGTTTCCATCATATGAGATCCATATTGATGGATAGGCTTAACCTGGATTAGTTAGATTTTCTAGATGGAAGATGTTCTCAACCTACTATATTTCTTTGATTCATTATCTCATGGATATTGAATGATTAAAATCACTGGCACTTGGGAATATACATCAATGATGTTAATCCATAATTCTCTAATCTTTTATATCATTTATTAAAATATTTAAACTACTTAATTTTCCGATTAGGCTGACCATAGTGCTCGGATCCTATTTGTGTTATCAAAGTCATCATGACTTATGGAACATTAACCTATGAGTGGAACTTTGAAGCTTGGGTGTTGTTTTCAAATTAATTAAATTCTATACATTCAAAACCTTCAAAATCATTTCATTTGTTTAGTGTTCATTACTTAGTTAATTTTGCATTTGATTTTCTCATTCTCATAAATCATCTCCCCGTGGGATTGACCCTGTATTCACAAAATATTACTTACGAACCTCTGCACTTGGAGGCAAGCAATCAATGACATATGGACTCACATGATTGACAAACAAGATGCATAAATCAGTGCACTAATATCTCCCCCTTTATCAATCACGTGATAAAAACCTAACTTAGACCATGTCATAGTCCATACCAAAACAACTTAAAATATTACATGTCTAAGATTACAATGATTTATAAAATTAAATACAGGACTCGAGACATGTAACATTAGCAACGCTCCTCCATAATTGCTCCACCTATCTTCATTAATTCCTGTATAGAACAAACAAATCCTGGAAAATAGAATTCATTGTTTTGGTGGAACTTGATCTTTCTCCCCCCTTTTGTCAGTATTTGACAAAGAGTTAATTCCAATAGATATACTAACATAAACATAGTATGGAATAACTCTATAAGTCATAAATTTACCAATTACAAGGCACATACTAACAAGGGATTAAAGGGTGCATATTATCATTAAAATATGAAGCATGCTTATTATGGTCATTCAAAATATATACTAATCGAAATAAGAATGACTAATGATAGTATAAGCTAAAAAGATATGATACTAAAATTCAGCAACTTTAAAGTTTAAATTATCAGAATGAATAAGGCTTAATCCTCAAATTTACCAATTAGCACAAGCAAGGGTAAATCTTCTAATTTTTAATTCAACCGACCATAAGGTCTTTCTAAGGTTACCTATTTAAAGTGTTATGGTCTCCTAAATCTTTAGGGTGGGACAACATGATGGAGGCTATTAAGACACGTAAGTGGTTAAGGTCTTCATCACTAGAGGAGTCAAGAATTGGATTCAGACTTTAATTTAGGTCATACACAAGAACCTAGTTGAGTTTGGTGATTCAAAATCTTACAATCAATTATACGTTAGGAGTATACATTGACACTTATAATTGATAACTTACTTGTCGGATTGAGCCCCATTTGTAGTGTCTTCTTAGATTGCTTGATCGATGCTCTTTCGTGCTTCAATCTGCTCCCATTTGCTCCCCCGATCATGATGTTGATCATCGCCAATGCTTTGACTCAAGGATCAAACACCTTGCATGCAATGCACCTTTCGGTGACCATGGTGATGGGAGGTTAAGTAGAATCTCTTACAACTAATGGGAACTTGTAGTGCCTAAGGGATTAACCTATGTGGATATTCTACAGGGTTTATACAATTATTTAACTATTGGTTCAAGTCTAATCTCTAAAACAAGGTGGATATAGAGTTCATCTTCATCAATAAGGATAAAATTCACTTTTAAGTGATAAATCACGAGGAAGATAACTTGGACTAAGATGCTTGAGATGCGATATATGATCATGTAATCACATAAGCTTCTATTGTACCAAAAACACATTTAAATGCCCAACAACCGAATGCCCTTAATAAGGATTTTGAGCTCCAACAGTTAAAAAAATGGGCAGATAACTGATTTGTTTGTAACATCTCGAATTTTCACGACTAGAGTTTATACTCGTGCCCGAGAAAACTGGGTGTTGATAATTGAATGAATTGGATGCTTTAAAAATTGCACCATTTTTTTCATTTATATCACATCCAGTCACATTCATGAAGGTAACCATTCACGAGAATAAAATCGATTGTATTTATTATTTCATCAAAGTAAAGAATTCAACAAATTATCAAATGCCCTCTCAATAGGAGCTTATTACATTATCGAGTTTGGAGCAGAATATAAATTTAAATCATAGAACTATCTTCTTATTCATTCAGTATAATCTTCTATAAGGAGATGGTCCTCTAGGTCTTTAGCCTGTACGTCACTTGCATCATCTCTACAATTGGAGAGGGTCAATGCCCTACTCATAGTAATGGTCATCCTTTAAGATTAACAATAATTCAAGAGATTCATAAAAGCAATGTAAAGGTTCTGATGCATCCCATACTCCACAACTACGAGAGGTATCAATATGCGCAAGCAACCTACATGAGATATATACCTAGCAAAGTATATGTGGTTCATCATACTTAGCGATTGCCACAATGTGGAAAATAATTTAGAATTATCAACTCACCCCACATCCCATTCTACGGAGATTCACCAGCGTGTCCCATGTTTAAAATGGATTTACACGGTTATCCCAAGACGAACACAACACATGACTGGATGAATTACATGACACAATTTGTTCATGAAGCGACTATTTGTGACATCCAATCCCGAAGGTGATGTAACACACATTACGAATTACTTACATCAATTTGTGCACCACTACCCAGGAAACATAGAATTACATGTCTCCCTAGAAGCCGCTATTGAAACCACATTACGTCCACGATATTTATTTGATCGCTAGAAGTGGGATTTCCAACATAGG
Organism: Magnolia officinalis; assembly: GCA_021015155.1. NCBI lineage: Eukaryota > Viridiplantae > Streptophyta > Magnoliopsida > Magnoliales > Magnoliaceae > Magnolia > Magnolia officinalis. The sequence goes on from JAJHSJ010000006.1 coordinate 46,732,104, forward strand.
ACTTTCACTAAAGAGGAAATCAATTGAAACATGGGAGCTTTAAAATTTCAAGACACATGCCCAAGCCATAAAGGTAAAAAGCACAAGACTAACATAATAAAGGAGAAGAGTAGCAATGGCTAACTCAACAAAGAAGAGAGTGGCAATGGCCAACTCAATAAAGAGAAGAGTGGCAATGGCCAACTCAACAAGGAGAATAGTAGCGATGGCTAACTCAACAAAGTGGAGAGCAATAATGGCCAACTTAATAAACGGAGAGAGGCAATGGCCAACTCAACAAAATTGGTTAAGGCAAGGGCGAGGATTGTATCCATCGCCCCATATAAATTCATAAAGATCACTCGTAATCAACATCATAACATAATCCCAAAGGATAAATAATTGTGGGTGGTAAATTAATAACTGCAGGGAAAGAATCATAATATCATAAAAGTGTAACATGTAACAGGCAAGATAAAGCACATCAACTTAAATTAAATAAGCTTAAAGGAAAAACCCTCACCTCTTAAGTCGGATCGCTTTCTAAGATTTGTCAGAACTTGATGTATAAAGCATAGGATCGGATTCTATCATATTTAAAATAATTCTTACGGTTAGATTTTAACATTGTATGGTTAAGATTAAATGTTAGGTTTTTAAGGATTTTGATTCCCTAATTCAAAAAAATATGAATCTATATTAAGTATTCATATCTAAATATCAACTTACTTTGTTTGGGCTTAGATCCTTTGTCACAGATCCAAAGCTTTAACAATCTCTTTGTTGAGTCGACTCAGTTCGACTCGATTGGAATGAAATCTACCAATGTTGGTTTAAATTGGATAGAATCTATCATTACTAAATATTATAGGAAAACAAGATGAACAATTGAATCACCTATGAAGCTGTTGAACTTGGCACTGCACTGAATTGATTTAGCGAGAAGAAAACTCACCCTCATTCTTATCTTCTTCTTCTTCTTCTTATCTTTCTCCCTTTCTTTTGTACTTTCTCTGGGACGTCAAGCAGTGGATTTGGACAAGCCATAAGTCCTACCTAACTGAACCCAACCGAGTTGAGATGACTCATGCATCGACTCTCTCTCTCTCTCTCTCTCTCTCTCTCTCTCTCTCTCTCTCTCTCTCTCTCTCTCTCTCTTCTTTCTCTCATTTCTTTCTTTCCCTTTCTTTTCTCTCTAATTCTCTCTGTTGCTCATCGACCACTGTTGGGGTTTCTCTTTTGAGTTTTGTGGGAGGAGTTTACGTATGAGAGGGGATTCAGTTTGGCTATGTATTGTGCGGGCGTTTCTTAAGCACGTAGAAGGATGGTTTCGTTAGACGTTAGACTGTCCATATCATGTCATTCTGCCATTCTTTTCCTCTCCTAATTACGCAGGCCATCTGCTGTGCTCATGGGCCACATTGTGATTGGTTAAGATCCGAAATCACGCCTGAACAACATTCCTGCGGCTGCTGCGTTTCGGTGAGGAAGACAACTACCTGCAATGGCAGATTATCAACCATTGTGTATTCCTTCAATTCAATGATTTCAGGTGGTTCGGATGGCACATAAAGATCTTGTGGGTCCCATAAATCCAACGTCCCAGGTGCTTTGCTCGGTGGTTTGTGCAGAGTCGTGCCACAGACGTTGTTTTGCAGCTTGGCATAGGTGATCCGAAAAGCCTGATGTTTATGGTGTGGTGGGACTCCTCTGGTCTTTCTGAAATCCTTTGTGGAAGTCGGAACTCATTCTATCTCAGTTTGGACGGCCCAGATTGGTGGAAACTTTCGGTAGAGGAGTTTTCGGTGGGAGGTCTCTATCGTGTTTAAGCTTTCTTCAATTGTTGCCACTATGACAGATGCTTTCTTGTTTCCAGTTGGGGTCGGAATCCTCACAGATGAGGTTTAGACGGCTTGGATCTTGGAAGATGAGTTGCGTAGGCGAGCTCCGATAGAGGATTTCTCGGTTGGATTTCCTTCTTCAGATGTTAACACAGCGTGCGACATTTTGATCCTTTCTGTTATGTTATACGCGAGAGGTGGGGTCCACTATGGTGGGTTTTTAGAAAATCCACCTCGATCATCGGTCTAAGCAGGTCATGTCGGGCCATGGGAGTAAATATGAAGCTGATCTGAACCTTAGATAAGCCTATCTTGAAAATTCTCCTAACGGGCGTTGAAACGAACTTACTCTCAATTAGTGATCCACACTTAATGATCAGGGACCAATCTTAGAGGAAATGCGTAGTCAAAATAAGCAGGCAATTAGACAAAATTTGGTGGTTGATCGATGGTGGAAAGGGCCTAGATCCGAAATTTCACCTTTTGCGTCAAAAGGAAGGAACTGACTTCAATGTTCAATGGTGTAGGATCATGGATCGGGGCCTAAATTTTGTATGCTATCAAAGTCATATGAGACCAAGAAGTGGTCCAAATTTGAGTTGTGATGGACGAAAGGAAGTGGTTAAATCTAAAGATCTAGGTTTATACAGAGTTGGTAAGCCCTAAAAGGATAACTAGTGGCTAAGTAAAAGCCTACCAAAATGGGGTCTTCATATTTCACACTTGGTCCATATGATGGGCAATCCAAGTCATTCATATGAAGGGAAATATCTAACTACGACTACCCATGAGCTTTCCTCACTCGATGGACACCAAAATCAATGATTAACGACTGATTTATTAATTGAGACACTTCTATAATGATCTAATGGATGAAAATCTACATGTATGGTTAATTTATGATAATTAGGTCTGGTATAAAATTTCACATGAAACATATCATGAGAACCATGTGATTTGGAATTCGGGGGTATAAGTTAGTGGCATTTTCGTAATTATTATTGATCTAAGAGTTTTGTGAAATATAATGGTTCTACATGGTTATATACACCCTTCTAAACAATTCTTACAAAAGAACTTATATCTAAATCATTATGGATAAAGAGTTATTCGTCAATTCTTTAAAGCGAAGGTACATATGTCAAATCACATGATGGATAGTGTAACGTCCTGAAATTTGGGGGTTGAGCAGGAGCCCAACTCTTGAGTCCTAGCACATCACTTATGCAACATAGATAATGATGATTAAATGTTGTCTATATTAGTGCCTTAAACAAGAGTGAGATTATATCAAATAGCATATCATACTCCAGAGACAACTAAATTTAGCAAGCGGAAGACTGTAATAGACATATAAGATATATGAACTATAGTAAGTCTCCGAAATGTGATCATGTTACCAAGTTAAATATATATATATGTGTAATCCTAAAATGTACAAAACGAATATACATGAGTGCTCCAAATACAATCATAACGAGTGTAATGATATTTAGTCGGCATCCCAATAAGCCCCGTCGATCAGAACACGGTCTACATAGACCTGCCTGATAACTGCATGTATGAGAACTCCTTCTCATCATCGTAGAAGTCTGGCTCGGCCTCATAAGTCGTGCTAGAATCTGCATCTAAGACAAAGTCTGGTTAGTGTTTAAAACACCGTCCCAGAACGTGGGAGTGAGTGATCAACTCAGTGGAGCTATAAGGCAAAGGTTAACATGTTATCAATTTAATCAAGCAGTAATGATAAAACAATACAATCAAACATCCTTAAGTACTCTGGTTAAGGCAAACATGATATGTATTAATGATGCATGCCCTCGCTTGTACTCCCTCTGCGATCTTCCTCTTACGGTCGCAGCATGCACCCATTCCTTTGTGCTCAACACCAATGCCAAAGGCACATGCAATGTGGTGCATGAGAGTGATTACCGAGTTCTTCTTAGACCTTTTCATACAGCAGGATTGGGAAGCTAAGGTACCTCCCTTATATCATTTCCCAATAATGATCCATTCTAGGGTCATCAGTCCTAACTAGTCTCATACGATGTTGCAGTTCGAGGTCACTACAAAGGGGTCGTCACCTCAATGTAGGCCTAGCTTATAATCTAGTTGCTACAGAAAGGCTCATCGCCTCAGCGCAGTCACAGAGTATGCTCGAGGTCACTATGAATGGCTCGTCACCTACTCATAGGCCGACAACTCGAATACAGTGTCTCATACCACCGTATTCGGCCCACGAGCTTTGGTTGCTCACTGGTCACTACGGGTGGGCTCGTCACCCCGGTGTAGGCTGACAGCTCGACTACAATGTCCCATACCACCATGTCTGGCTCATGAGTCTTAGCAGATCGAGGTACCAAGGTTAATGGGTTTTGCGCTGGTAAGTTGGTACCTTAGATTCAAACAGTAGAGTCCATACATGGTGAACATATATCGGGTCAACCGGGTTGCTTGACATGCTCGACTGGTAGAAGCATACGTCGAGCCGATCGACATGGAGCGCGTAAACACTCTACATGGCCTAACCACTGCCGACAAGCAGCGTACGACTCGGATTCATCGGGCATGTCTGTCGTAGTTAAGCAGTTCAACCACCATTCACAAACAATTACCGATTGCCTGGACTACATCGTAGCCCTAATCACACCCCAAACAATAGCATTCACATATAGTAATCCAAAACTGCATGTGACAACTGAAATTAGATATAAACCTTACTTGAAAATTTTAACAAACACACACTATACATATTATCATACACAGACATTTCATCCATTCAGCACATAGTAGTAAGATAGGTTGTATCAAGGATACTATAACCATAGTTAAGGGAATTGAGAATCCCATCTCAACACCCTCATTACATGCATTTAAACAAGCATTTTCACATTCAGGCATTTTATCAAACACTTAGGCTACACATATCATATACATGTAGTAAGGTAGTTATAACAGGTATTATAGCAAATCTCTTTACAAAGGGTTCACCATATGTACAACAATCATGAATTCAAAGTCAATAAACATGGCAAGCATAAATCACAATTCCATGCTCATTCACACATTTCAACAAACACATGGAATGCATTATAAATCAACATAGTTTATATATATACATAATAGGCGGAAACCCTCGTATCTAAGCACATGTGATAGCAATCAAGCCAGTTATAAATCATTATTGACATTGAAAGCCTTGAAAACCATAACCTAAACATTTATAGTCTACACCTTTCGCCGATAAACAATTATCGAACTCGGTTTGTATGTCAAGTCTTTGTCTACGGCACGACGGCCACCTATACCATGAAATAGGTTAGCTATTTCATCACTTACACTATTTGAAACTCTAAAATAGATTAGGGTTAGGATTTCTTACCTAAGAACAGAGTCCAAATCTCCAGGATAGTGATTCAGAAAGGCTGATTCAGCCCATGGGGCGGCAAGGATGAATCCCTACAACAAACTCTCACTCTCTCTCACTTATCCCCACTTTCTTATTCTCTTTTCTCTCTTCTCTCTCTTAGGGTTTCCTAAATTCGTATGGAATGAGAGAGAGGGTTTAAGACCCTTATATAGGCCCGGAACTTATGGAAATGGCCCCAGGGCCAAGGTATACTTAGGTTATAGCCAAATAGTGGCTAATTCAGTCCAATGGAGCACTTCTGGTGGCCCCTTTTCTGCGTGCGGTTAGACTTAAGCTCCATAATATCGGATCTAGGTCAAGTTAAGTTTTTGATCCGATCAGATTTATGGATCGACCATGGCAGACCAGTTTCAGTTCAACAGTCGTCGGTGTTTGATCAGGGCCACAAGTACACTGACATGTGTTGGAAATTTCCCCTAATTCGAGGGTGTAGTTGGGTCAGATTCCGATGGTCTGAAAGCTTAGATTTGGACCGCAAGTGAATGACCCAAATCACTTAAATCTAAGTTCAATTTCTAAAGGTATTCACGTTTCTCACACACTTCACTCTAGGCCCAAGTTGTGCGCTTCTGGATACTATCTGGATTTGATTTCTGACAGGGTTGTCAAGCCCAGTAAGGCGGTCATAAGTGTATAGCTTCATAGTCAACGGACTTTCGACGCGCGGTCTAGGTCTGATATGAAGTTTCAAGGTGCTCCCGAGAGCAACCGGGTTTAGAGATTGGTCCTAGGTTTTAGGGTAATGTAGTGTTAATGATTCTACAAGTTTTGGGTCTTGCAGTTCGTATTTAAAGTGGTTCAAGATAATTTCACAGCTAATCTAGTTTAGCACTTAGTTAATTTTGTCTAATTTTTAAAAGATTTGGTCCTGAGCGATTTCTGCCTGAGGTGGTACTCGGGTCTTTGTACGGATTTTTTTGAGACGTTACAATCTACCACACCGAGGAAGAGGCTACTTGGAAAACAGAAGCCAAGGTTCAGAACCTTCACAAGTGGAATCACCTTACTGCACAACACCTGCTCCTTCCTATCTAGAATACACGTCGGTCGCAGTACATAAGTAGCATCTTCACTCAACTGCACCTGCTCCCACTTGATAATGTGGGAAGGATCAGGAACGTATTTCTTCAGCATAGATACATGAAATACGTTGTCCATGCCTACAAGTGGTGTGGGAAAAGTAAGGCGGTACGCTACCACCCCCACTCGATCCAGTATCTGGAATGGGCCAATGAATCTCGGCGTGAGTTTCCCTTCTTCCCAAACCAAAGGACTCCCTTCATGGGAGAAACTTTCAAAAAAAAGTGGTCCCCAACCTTGAACTCTAACTGTCGCTGTCTCGTATTGGCGTAACTCTTCTGTCTACTCTGCACTGCCAAAAGTCGACGCTTGATAATGTCGATCTTCTCTGAGGTCGCCTAAACTAAATCTAGGCCAATCAAGCTTTTCTTGCCAACCTCTGCCCAGCAATGCGGTGCCCGACAGGGACGTCCATACAAGGCCTCGTAAGGAGTCATGTCAATACTCACTTGGAAGCTGTTGTTATAGGCGAACTCTGTATAAGGAAGGCAGTCATCCCAACTGTCCTTAAAATCAAGTACGCAAGCTCGCATCATATCTTTCAACACCTGATTTACCCGTTCTGTCTGCCCGTCAGTTTGTGGGTGGAACGGGGTACTGAACTTCAATTTCACACCCATTGCTTCCTGGATACGAGTCCAGAAGATAGATGTGAATTGCGTGTCTCGTTCCGACACTATCTCCATAGGAACTCTATGCAGACGTACAATCTCCTTGATGTACAACCTGGCCAAATCATCTGCTGAGTTCGACACTCTGATAGGGAGGAAATGGGCCGATTTCGTCAACCGGTCCATAATAACCCAAATGGAATCATGTCCCTTCCTCGTCTTTGGTAGCCTTAAGATGAAATCCATAAAGATAAAGTCCCACTTTCATTCAGCTAAGGACATGAGTTGAAGTAATCCTGGAGGTCGACGATGTTCGGCCTTGACCTACTGGCACGTGAGACAACGTGATACGTACTCTGTTATGTGGGCCTTCATGTTGTCCCACCAGTACGACCTCTTCATATCTCGATACATCTTCGTACTGCCAAGATGCATCGTCATCCTCGAATTGTGAGTGGCTTCAAGAACCTCCTTGCTTAAGTCATGAAGATTTGGCATGCATAGGCAGCCATGGTAACGTGAGCCTCCATCTGTACCAACTCTCCACTCAGAGTCTGCATCCTCATTAGCTTATTTCCTCAACTCTAACAACCCTTCATCTTCTCGTTGAGCCACTATGATTCGGTCATCAATCAGCAGCTGTACAAGCATGTGTGCGATGCTCTCGAACGACTCCTCGATTGTAAGTCCCTGCTCAATGTCTCGCACAAACTCTACCATGTCCCACTCTGCTATCATCGGCGGAGCCACAAATGTTATCGCCTTCTTGCGGCTCAACGCTCTGCCACACTGTTAGCCTTGCCAGGATGGTAGGAGACCTCAAACTTGAAGTCCTTCAAGGTTTCCATTAATCGTCGTTGTCTCATATTTAAGTCCATCTGTATGAATATGTACCTAAGGCTCTTGTGGTTGCAAAAGAGCTCGAACTCCTCTCCATAGAGGTAATGTCTCCAGAGCTTCAATGCAAATATGACAGCTGCTAACTCCAAGTCATGCGTAGGGTAATTTTCCTCATGTTTCCTCAACTATCGCGATGCATAGGCAATCACCCTATCCTTCTACATAAGAACGCAGCCCAAACCAACACGAGAAGCATCCGTGTATATCGTATACTTAACCCCTTGCTCTGACAATACTAGCACAGGGGCAGACGTCAACTTGTCCTTCAGCTCCTAAAAAGCTATCTCTGCCTTCTCATTCCAAGCGAACTTAAGATCTTTCCAAGTCAGCTAAGACAACGGTCTGGCTATCTTGGAAAAATCCCGAATGAATCGACGGTAGTAGCCTGCCAAGCCAAGAAAACTTCTTACTTCGGTAACCGAACCAGGCTGCTCCCAGTCCTGAACGGAGGCTACCTTAGCAAGGTCCACAGCTATCCCTTCCTTGGACACCACATGTCCTAGGAACTTGACTTATTCTTTCCAGAAGTCACACTTCTTATACTGTGCAAACAACTGGTTCTTCCTGAGAGTATCAAAGACTGCTCGCAGGCGCTCCTCGTGATCTTCCCGACTCTTGTAATATATTAAGATGTCATCTATAAACACGATGACAAATCGGAATAGAAACGGCCGAAACACCCTGTTCATCAAGTCCATGAACACGGCCGGTGCGTTTGTGAGTTCAAACGACATTACAAGAAACTCGTAGTGCCCAAAACTAGTCCTGAAAGTTGTCTTCTGCACGTCCTCATCCCTGACCCGCAACTGGTGGTACCCCGACTGTAAGTCAATCTTCGTGAAATACTGCGCCCCCCTTCAACTGATTGAACAGATCATATATCCTAGGCAAAGGATACTTGTTCTTCACCGTTACCTGGTTCGGCCTACGATAATCAATACACAATCGCAGTGATCCATCCTTCTTCTTCACAAACAATACGGGTGCTCCCCAAGGAGACACATAGGTCGTATGAAGCCTGCATCCAACAAGTTGTCAATCTGTCTCCTCAATTCCTCCATCTCACATGGAGGCATACGATACGTGGGTAAAAGATGGGTGTCGCACCAGGCACAAGATCAATGGTAAAATCGATCTCGCGCTGAGGAGGTAATCCAGGAATCGTCCTGAACACGTCCTCAAAATTCTGAACTACTGGCGTGCCCCCAAGTGTTGGACCATCGGCATTCTTCAGTAAGGAAGCGTAACAAAGAACTCAAAAAGGGCAACTGACCTATACGGGAAAGGTAAAAGTTGTGTCGTCAGGTCCGTGAGCTGTCACTAATCAGGTCTCGCAGTTAATCTTGGTCCTCATTTCCGTGAGCCAATTCATACCGAGAATGATGTCATAGTGACATAATGGAGCGACCATCAGGTCAACAAGCACTATTCTGCTCCCTAGGTCTCTCGAACAACCCCTACACATCTTGGTAGTATCTAAGAAGGTTTCTGTGGTGGTAAGGAGTCTCAACTCAACCATCATTCACATTCCAAAACAAAAGGAACTTCATACATTTCATTTAACCAAAATTGTCACAATACATGAGATACAGCTTTACATGAATCATGACACAAGATGCATGTGAGCTAATCTAAACAGGCTTTAGATACTAAACATACTACAATTCCACACTACTACTAAGCCTACTAAGGCTATACATAGAAGCAAGAGAACAAGCAACAAAGCAACCAAAAGATGACTACACGTATGGCTAGTCGTCAGAATCTGGCGATGGAGGAGGTGCACCCTTGTCCTGCAAACAATATAGGATAACCCTCAAGGTGCGAGACACCTTCTTGAATTTTCGTTTCACGAAGGCCTCAGTCTTACCGACCTCTTGTCGCAAGGCAGCCAGGTCCTCCTCGAGTCCAGCCAAGCGAGCTTCTAAAGCAACCTGATCACCGGAGTGCCCCTGTGTAGCAGGAGGAGAGCCCTCATCAGTGTCCTGGGCCTCCTCTTCCTCTTCCTGCTCTCCTTCTTCCCTTATTTCATCTCCTTCTTCATCACTCTCCTCTTCAACGCTTTCCGTCTCATCTCACTCTCGTCGAGTCGGGCTTAACGCTGTCGTGGCCCAATCTCCATGTTGTTGAGAGTAGTGTTATTGATGAAATGGATCGACACAGGAAGTTCTGCGCCAAGTCTGTAGGCAAATTCACGTGCAAGCTTGCATATGAGTCAGCTGAAGGGGAGTGAAACAAACGTCTTAGAAGAGCGTGCAGTCTCCGCTATCTATAGCAATACATACGTAGGCACACAGCTTCTCTCCCTGCCCAGCACGGTATAGAAAGTCCACCATCAGGCGCGTGCACTCACTGCGATTGCTCCACCTGGGGTACACGTTGTATGTGAAGATGTGTGGAGCAGGCGGAAGTCGTCATTCATATTGATCACTGGGAGGCTATTGTTTAGATTCCAGTGGGCCAGTTGGCCACAAAGGAATCGCATCTGACGATCTCTCTCACGTGCACTCTTAAGACTCTTCTCACTAGCATGGACCTCGCTAAGCGGCATCCCCATGAGTCGAGGTATCAAGCCAGCATTGACTATGAGGCACACCTTCCCACAGAAAATTTAAACTATAAAGGCTCTAGCGTTGGATCCCGTATATGAGCGTAGAAGACTCGGACAGTGTTCACATTCGCACGAGGCTTGCCCTCAAATATGGGACCCCACCCGGCCTCCACTAAGCGGTCCATCACCAGATATTCCCCAAAGAGCTTCTCGTCCACGTGTGCTTCAAAAAGGACCCTATAGCCCTCGAATCTTCCATGAAACAACTCCGCCAGCAGAGCCCTTTCGAGGGGAGCCTGGGGATCAAGGTCCCGCTTTGTCCTTATTTCTCGATCGGTGCTCGGACCTGCAGTGGCATTTTTCGGCCTCCTTAAACGAGTAGGGCGGCTAGGCCCGGCTTCATCCGTGGGAGCTCTCTTCTTCCCCATGAGAGAAAGAAGTGTGGAGATGGAGAAAATGGTTGTTACAAGCTTGAAGAAATCCATTGTAGTGAAATAAGGTAGAGGGAACAAAATGGGTTGTTGAACTTTGGGGTTTTTGAGACACAAGGGAGTATTTGTGCACTCAAATGAAAGGGATTAAGGGAGATAGATAGCTGTGGAAGATGGGTTTGAGAGAATGGTGTAGATGGTGCAAGAAAAAGGAAGAAAATTAGTTTGGAGGGATGATTTGAGAGGGGAAATTTAGGATTTTTAAGAGAAAGGAAAGCTTAGAGGGGTGAAAAATGAAGAGGGGAAGCAAATGGAAGTAGTAGAGGGGGTCCCATGTGTTTTCGTGGGTCCCACAGTGTCCCACAGGCGTCAGCCCGCCTGGCCCGTGCCAGACTTACAAGCCCGGTCCACCCGATCGGCGAGGCCTCACCGAACCGGCGATGGCTCACCCCAGGGGCAATGTCATCCCCCCCGGGGTGCTGGAAAAGTGCGTGGTCCACTTTGGGTCCCCCCGTATTACACCGTGTAGGCCCCCGACTCCATTTGAGTCATTTCGGGTCCCATTTCGCATACTTTCACACTTTTTGGTCTGATTGAGTATGGAATAGGTTGAATCAGGGTCTAAATCTATCGATTGACGGTCCAGAAATGAATGGAGGCCCTCACGCATGATCACGGAGGCCTACGGGTCTGAATTCAACGGTCAGTTTCAGTTGGTTTCGCCAATTGGTGAAACTGGAAATCCTATGCCATTCCTACGTTTTATCGCACCCTCCTAGGTCAAAGTACGTCAGTGTGCGTCGTGTGACCATAACCCAGGTCCAGTTCAATCCAAATTATGCTCTGATACCAACTTGTAACGTCCTGAAATTTGGGGGTCGAGCAGGAGCCCAACTCCCGAGTCCCAGCACATCACTTATGCAATATAGATAATGATGATTAAATGTGGTCTGTATTAGTGCCTTAAACGTGAGTGAGATTATACCAAACAACATATCATACTCCAGAATCAGCTAAATTTCGCAAGCGAAAGACTGTAATAGACATATAAGATATATGAACTGTAGTAAGTTTCCGAAGTGTGATCATGTTACCAGGTTAAATATATACATGTATACTCCCAAAATGTACAAAACGAAAATACATGAGTACTCCAAATACAATCATAACGAGTGTAATGATATCTAGTCAGCATTCCTGTAAGCCTCGTCGATCAAAACACAGTCTACATAGACCTGCCTGATAACTGCATGTATGAGAACTCCTCATCGTCGTAGAAGTCTGGTTTGGCCTCATACGTCGCGCCAGAATCTGCATCTAAGAAAGAGTCTGGTTGGTGTTTAAAACACCATCCTAGAACGTGAGAGTGAGTGATCAACTCAGTGGAGCTATAAGGCAAAGGTTAACATGTTATCAATTCAATCAAGCAATAATGATAAAGTAATACAATCAAATATCCCTAAGTACTCTGGTTAATGCAAACATGATATGTATTAATGATGCATGCCCTCGCCTGCACTCCCTCTGCGATCCTTCCTCTTATGGTCGTGGTATGCACCCCTGCCTCTGTGCTCAACACCAACGCCAAAGGCACATGCAATGCGATGCATGAGCGTGATTACCGAGTTCTTATTAGACCTTTTCATACAGTAGGATTGGGAAGCTAAGGTACCTTTCTTATATCATTTCTCAACAATGATCCATTCTAGTGTTGTCAGTCCTATCTAGTCTCATACGATGTTGCGGTTCTAGGTCACTACAAAGGGCTCGTCACCACAATGTAGGCTTAGCTTATACTCTAATTGCTACGGAAAGGCTCGTCGCCTCAGCGCAGTCTCAGATTATGCTCGAGGTCACTACGAATGGCTCGTCACCTAACCGTAAGCCGACAGCTCGAATACAGTTCCCATACCACCGTATTCGGCTCACGAGCTTTAGTTGCTCACTGGTCACTACGGGTGGGCTCGTCACCCCGACATGGGCCGACAGCTCGACCATAGTGTCTCATACCACCATGTCCGGCTCATGAGTCTTAGCGGATCGAGGTACCAAGGATAACGGATTTTGCACTGGTAAGTTGGTACCTTAGATTCAAACAGTAACGTCCATACATGGTGAACATACATCGGGTCAACCGGGTTGCTTAACAAGCTCGACTGGTACGAGCATACGTCGAGCCGATCGACATGGAGAGCGTAAACACTTCGCGTGGCCCACTGCTAACAAGCAGCGTACGACTCGGATTCATCGGGCGTGTCTATCGTGGTTAAGCAGTTCAACCACCGTTCACAAATAATTATCGATTGCGTGGACTACATTATAGCCCTAATCACACCCCAAACAATAGCATTCACATATAGAAATCTAAAACAGCATGTGACAACTGAAATCAGATATAAACCTTACTTGAGCAATTTAACAAACACATACTATACATATTATCATGCACAGACATTTCATCCATTCAGCACATAGTAGTAAGATAGGTTGTATCAAGGATACTATAACCATAGTTAAGGAAAATGAGAATCTCATCTCAACACCCTCATTACATGCATTTAAACAAGCATTTTCACATTCAGGCATTTTATCAAACACTTAGGCTACACATATCATATACATGTAGCAAGGTAGTTATAACAGGTATTATAGCAAATCCCTTTACAAAGGGTTCACCATACGTACAACAATCATGAATTCTCAGTCAATAAACATGGCAAGCAAAAAATCACAATTCCATGCTCATTCATACATTTCAACAAACACATGGAATGCATTATAAATTAACATAGTTTATACATATACATAATAGGCGGAAACCCTCGCATCTAAGCACATGTGATAGCAATCAAGCCAGTTATAAATCATTATTGACATTGAAAGCCTTGAAAACCATAACCTAAACATTTATAGTCCGCACCTTTCGCCGATAAACAAGTATCGAACTCAGTTTGTATGTCATGTCTTTGTCTACGGCACGACGGGCACCTATAGCATGAAATAGGTTAGCTATTTCATCACTTACACTATTTAAAACTCTAAAACAGGTTAGGGTTAGGATTTCTTACCCAAGAACGGAGTCCAAATTGCCTGGATAGCTATTCAAAAAGGTTGATTCAACCCGTGGAGCGACAGGGATGAATCCCTACAACAAACCCTCACTCTCTCTCACATCTCCTCACTTTCTTCTTCTCTTTTCTCTCTTCTCTCTCTTAGGGTTTTCCAAATTCGTATGCAATGAGAGAGAGAGGGTTTAAGACCCTTATATAGGCCCAGAACTGAGGGAAATGGCCCCAGGGCCAAGGTATACTTAGGTTATAGCCAAATAGTGGCTAATTCAGTCCAACGGAGCACTTCTGGTGGCCCCTTTTCTGCGTGCGGTTAGACTTAAGCTCCCTAATATTGGATCTAGGTCAAGTTAAGTTTTCGATCCAATCAGATTTGTGGATCGACCGTGGCGGACCAGTTTCTTTTCAACGGTCGTCAGTGTTCGATCAGGGCCATAAGTACACTGACATGTGTTGAAAATTTCCTCTAATCCGAGGGTGTAATTGGGTCAGATTCCGATGGTCTGAAAGCTTAGATTTGGCCCGCTAGCTAACGGCCCAAATCACTTAAATCTGAGTTCAATTTCTAAAGGTATTCATGTTTCTCACACACTTTGCTCCAAGCCCAAGTTGTGCGCTTCTGGATAATATCTGGATTTGATTTCTGATAGGGTTGTCAAGCTCAGTAAGGTGGTCATAAGTGTATAGCTTCGTGGTCAACGGACTTTTGACACGCGGTCCAGGTCCGATACGAAGTTTCAAGGTGCTCCCGAGAGCAACCGGGTTTAGAGATTGGTGCTAGGTTTCAGGGTAATGTAGCGTTAATGATTCTACAAGTTTTTGGTCTTGCAGTTCATATTTAAAGTGATTCAAGCTAATTTCATAACTAATCTAGTTTAGCACTTAGTTAATTTCGTCTAATTTCTAAAAGATTTGGTCCTGAGCGATTTCTGCCTGAGGTGGTATTCGGGTCTTTGTACGGATTTTTCTGAGACATTACAGATGGTCTTGTCTTAAAATCAACGGTCAGATTCGCGTTGGGGAATAGATGCAAGGTTACGTTAGCTAAATTGGTATCGTACACATGTAGATATTATGTTAAATTTCATGGTAACACTCAAGAACTTTCAATACTCGGGTATTGAAAAGTTCAGGGTGTTTCATTGTTGATGGCATCGAGTAGAGCTTTGATGATGTTGAGTGTGAAATATTGTATATTTCTCCCTTATTATGTGTTGGTTTTATAAGCATAAATGTGCTTAATCAATCGAATTACGTATGTTTTCCTATACAATGTAATTTGGAAAGCTAAGAAGAAAAGAATTATTAAGAAAAGATTTAATGATAAAAAAAAATGACCAAAATAATATTTGAAGATTTTGAGGTGTTTAATGAAGAATTCAATGCCAAAGATCTAAGAAAACTTTGAAGGAGAGAAAAGACTAGATAAATCACAAAGTCCAATAACAGAATTAGCAGACTATTCAGTCCCACCTAAGGTCGATTCGGTCTGACCGAATGTGCACAGAATAGTCCAGCAAGAAACTATGATTTCTAGACTTAATTCAACTTGATCTTTGGTCCAACCGAAGCCAGGTTAGGTGTCAGTAAAGTGATGTTTGGTGCGACCTAAGAATGATAGAGACTTCAAATGAAAATCGAGGAAATCAGTTACAATCGAGCACTAATTCGATGCAACCGAAGCTCACAATCAGCTGTAGCCGAAGCGTAACAAAAGTGTAAAAATTGAAGTCGATTTAGATTTTTTTTTTTCTATTTAAAGGGTGATTTTAGCTTTTTTTTAGTTATGAATTATGATAGAAAGGATAGAGCAAGGAGTTTTGGAGCCTCTATAGAGTCCTCTTCTTATAATTCTTCAGTTCTAATAGGTTTTTATGTTTTCTTTTTGAGTTTTAGTTCAATCATATCTTTGATTGGCTAATCTCTTAGTTAGGGCTAAGATGTGAAGCTTGTAGTTATTCTTAATGCTTAGTTTACTTTGATTCAAGTATTTGATTTGATTGTTGAACAATTTATTGATATTTGGTTTGAATGAAGATTTATTTCTAGTTTACTTTGATCCATTGTTCACTATAGGCACATTAGATACTTAGGAAGGCTCCGAGTACTTTCTTATCTATTTTACAAGGGATTGATCTGTAAAATCCATTAATCTATTATAGATTACAGGCATAATAGATGCTTTGAATTCCCTACAATCAATACTTTGGTGCATGATGTGGGAATTAATTCAATTGAAGTTCAAATCTGTTTTAATTTATGGATGTTGATTTAACCACTCCATTATTTAGCTGGATAGGATAGGACTTTGATTCCAGTTGAGTAATCCAATCGAAGCAAGTGAATTAAACATAAAAATATATTTATAAGTGGATCCCCGGTGCTGTAGTGTTTTATCTTTGAAAATTTCCTTCACAATTACTTCTTAAATCAAATTATAGTAGTTAGTTTAGTTCTAATTCTAGTTCTTAAGTGTTTTAGAAATTGCACAATCATAAGTCCCTATGGGTATGACTTCGGTCTCGGTGACTTATTACTATATCGCAGCACTGTACTTAGGGTTGTCTCGAACAAGTTTTTGGCGCCGTTATTAGGGATTTCATTTGCATCTTTCTAAAATACATTAGTATTAAAATTAGTGTAGGATTAGGTTAGTTTTTTACTGCGTTTCTAAATTAAGATTTTTTGAATTCTTAAATACTAACATAATTTCTTCTGTTTTATAGAATCTAACCCAGAATCGTCAATCCGGTACTTTCTTTCCAACCTATTTCTTTAGTATTTCTGATTTCTTATTTTTATAGTAATTTTTATTTTAGTAGAAGTAGGTTTAGTTTAGAATTAGGTTTGAGAGTGTTAAGTTTAGTTTAGAATTAAGTTTGAGAGTGTTTCATGCCCAAGTGGGTTCGTGATAACACTCTATGTCTCTTAAGTAAAGAAGGATAAGTTAAAGGTTTGCGTATCCATCACCGGATTAGACAACACCTAAGATCCTCTAAGTTGGCAAAAAGTATGGTTGAAAATCAACCTCACCATTATGTTAAGGAATAATAAGATGAGAATGACAAGCACAATGATCCTCCACCTAGAATTTTATGTGATTATTTGCAACCAGTGAGCATGAGCACACCTTCTTGCATGGCCTTTCCATATAATGAAAGAAACGTGGATTTTAAGTCAGGAGTGATCCAACTACTCCTGAAGTTTCATGGACTAGATTCTAAGAATTCATACCTACATCTTAAAGAGTTTGATAAGATTATAGCGACCTTACATTTTCATATGTGTCAGACGACACCTTAAGATTAAAATTGTTCCCTTTCTCTTTGAAGAAGAAAGTCAAGTCATGGCTTCACTCCTTGAGACTTTCTTCTTTAAAGAGATGACCCAGGAGTTTCTTAAACAGTTCTTCCCAGTTCATAAAACCAACACCCTTAAAAGGGCAATCATAAATTTTTCACAGAAAGAGGAAGAAACATTCTTCCAATGTTAAGAAAGATTTAATAATCTTTTAAATGCTTACCCACATCATGGCTATGAAATTTGGTAGGTTATAAGCTTTTTCTATGATTGACTAACTTTACCCATGCACAAATTCATAGAGATGATATGCAATGGGGAGTTAATGAACAAAAATCCCGATGACACATGGGACTATTTTGATATTCTTGCTGAAAATGAATAGTCATGGGATACTTCGTCTAAGCCTACTAATCCCAATCAACTCAGTCAAAGGAGAAGTGAAGAATTTATATCTTAAGGGAGGAAAACGACGTTAATGACAGGGTGGCTAATCTCACGAGAAAGATCGAGGCCATGGAACTGAAAAGAGTAGAAATGGTCAAACCTGATGAGACTATTTAAATTGTTTGTGGTATTGTACTAGCAATATATACTTCACATAGGATTGTCATACAATTCCCACATTTCAAGAGTTGTTACAAGAGCAATCCAATGTTGTGAACAATCATCAAAAGTCGTTCAACGCTCTCATCTCAAACATGTATACTATAGTTGGCGGAACCACCCAAACTTCAATTGGAGGAATGGGAAAATAGATAATACATACCGAAATCCTCAAGGGGCTCTTCCTTTAATCTTCAATCCATTATGAAATAAAAAAAGACCCCAAGAGGATACGGTTAAAAAATTCATGTATAATCAAGAGCGGTTCAATCAAAATAAGTTGCAAGTATTCCAGGATATTAAAACATTCTTGGGAGTGTTTGCATCGTTCATTCAAGGAATAGAGTCACAACTTGCTATTAGGGGAAATGGATTCTTCCATCCCAACCTTTACCTAACCCAAAACCACAATACAAAATAAGTTACCCAAGCTCTTCGAATCAACATGTGAATCAAGCAAAGTCCATCACCACTCTTAGAAGTGAAAAAATAATTGACAAGAACATCCCGATGAGGGCTGAGAAGCCTAAAGACTTGGAAGAATCTGATCCTGGGAGTACCCTAAAAAAGGAACATTTCCTTTCCTTAGCCATTTCAGGTTAAGAAGATGTTAAAACACGTTTCACACTATAAGGAATGATGGGCCTAGTAACACTACATGAGAAAGAACCAAAAAAACAATACAATCCAGTTACTCCGTTCCCTTAAATGTTGATCTCACCAAAACCTCTATCAAATACACAAGATATCTTAGAGGTTCTAAAACATGTGAAAATAAACACCCCTCTATTGGATGACATAAAAAAATCGCGTCTTATGCCAAGTTCCTAAAAGATATATGTGAAAATTCACCTATGGTGTAACGGGATTACCACAACCACACATGCGGAAGCTTGGTGGAGCTAAGGAATGAAGCTTATGTCCTAGAGGGGGTGATTAAGACCAAATAAAATTTTCATCTTTTAAACCACAATTGCCCACTTACGCTAATATGCAAATTAAGCTAAGGAAATTAACTCTGAGGCTTCTAAGCCAACAGATGGTCCAATAACGTAGACTATAAATGATTTATAATAAGCAACTAGTCTATAACATGATAGTGTACATGTGTGTGGTATGTGCTAACTATTAAGTCCAAACATTCCTCTAATTATGCATACAAATAATTAAATATTTAATCACATATGCATAATTAAACAAGTGCACAAATGACAATCCCAAATACAAGCATGTATAATGTTTCGGTTTCCCTACTCCACTCCTGGCGGATGCACTCAACCCATGAGTGTACTAGATTTTATTGTCAGAGATTTTAAATCAGGTCAACCTCTAAACTTTACAATCCTATACAAGGAAGGGCTCCCGTAAGAGACTTTATGTGGTTTTCTATAGGATGGCCACAAACGTTGGTCATACACAAGAACCTACTGACGTACACTCCCGTTGGAGGCTTCTATAAGAGACTTTAGTTGGTTTTTCTTAGGCTAACCAACAATCTCGGTCGTAGTCCAAAGACGTATGTTTACTCCTGCCGGAGGCTCCCACGGAGACTAACACATACGCACTCATGTCCAGTGGCCTGCACGAGAACATAAGTTTAAGCCCTCAACAAGAGCCAAAGTCCTAAATAAGAAACTAGTTGAGTTTAGGTCACACGCTCTTAACATCAATCCTACACAAGGAAAGAGAGTATATAGACTCTTACACTTAACAACTTACTTGTTGGATGGAGTCCCTTTTGTAGCGCCATCTCAGGAAGACCCTCGAGGTCTACTCGATGGGATCGAGCACCACTCGATATCCGTTGTTTTCACAGTAGCTTTGCACCTCTTCTAATCTTACTTATCATGTTCTAATTAGGTTTCTAAGGTTAAGGGATGATCAACAAGGTTTACCTATTAAGCCAAAATTATCTAGAGGTTTAAAGGTTGTTTTGGGTAAAGGGTTAGGTTCACCAAGGCACATCATTTACATATTCTTTGCTCCTTGATGGTCGTGTCCTCTCGTGTCTTCGGTCTTCATCTTCCAAAGACTCAATCGACTATACGACACATGAACTAACGTGATTTACAAACAAGATGTACAAATCTCCCCATTTGTCAATTATGTGGCAAAAACCTAACCTAGATCATGTCATGGTCCATACCAATGATATATCAAAACAACTCAAAATATTACATGTCAAATATAAATGATTTACAACTTGATACACTAAAACATGTAACACTTGCATTGCTCCCCATATCTCATCAATCCCTGCAACAATAAATAAACCCCACAAGACAATATTCATTATTTTGGTGGGTCTTGATCTTTCTCCCTATTTTTGTCAATATTTGACAAAGAGTTAGTTCTAATAAATATACCAAAAATATATATATAAAACAACTAAATAAGTTAGATATTTATCAATTATGAGGGGCATACTAACATGGGTTAAAGGGTGCATATGATAATTGAAAACAAGGAGCATGGTAATTATGGTCATTCAAAAGATATACTAATTAAAAGGAGAATGACTAATGATAGTCTAAGCTAAAAACATGTGATATTTAAAATTCAGCAACTTTAAAGCTTTAAAATATCAATGCAAATGAGGCTTAATCCTCATATTTATCAATATGCTCAATATGAGGATAAATCCTCTAGTTTAACTATAGAGCACTGATATGAGGTTGAAGTCCTCTGATTTTTAATGAAGCTCATAAATGAGGCTTAGGTTCTCAAATTTATCAATTGAACTTAAAGATGAGGCTTGGTCCTATAATTTAACTATTCAGCCCAAAGGGACCTTCTAAGGTCACCTTTTGTAGGTGTTATGATCTCCCAAGTCTCTAAGGAGGGATGTTGTGGTGTAGGCCATTAAGACACATAAGTGACTAAGGTCTTCAACACTAGAGGAGTCTTCTAAAGTGAATTCGGACTCTTTCATATCGTCCAATGTTGCCGTCACAGCCTTGCCTTTATATCTTGTTTTGCTGGAGCAATCGGGGCCAAGATGTTTATAACCCCCACAGTTGTAACATTGGACTTACTTAGGTAGTTTGACAGATTTACCTTTACGCTTGTCAATCATCTTGTCCTTCTTATCACAACTCTTTCCTCTACTAAACTTGAGAAATTTCTTAAAATTTTAAAATAATTCTTCATCCTTATCCTCATCATCACTATCACTTTCAGATTTAATCTCTTTATGTTTAAATGAATGCCTATGAGATGTTTTAAGGACAGCCAATTCCATTGCTCTAGAGAGGGTTTTAAAGTGTAATTCGAATATTTGTAGGGAACCTAAGAGTTCTTCTACTTTCATCTCATCTATGTTCCTACACTCTTATATTGAGGTTATCTTGGGAGTAAACTTATCCGGTAGGGATCTAAGTATTTTCCTACATATACGCCCTTCCAGAATCCTCTCTCCTAAACCCCATATGAAATTACAAATATCATTTAGTTTAGAGTAGAATTCCATGAAAGTTTCAGACTTTTCCTTTTAATGTTTTTAAAATGGGTCATTAAAAGTTGAAGCTTTGATCTCTTTACTGTGTTGGTTCCCTTATAGGAGACTTCTAATATATCCCACGCTTCTTTCCCGGTTTGACATGTGCAAATGCGTTTAAATACATCAGGAGAAACTGCACAGTAAATAGCATTGTGAGCTTTGCAATCATAGGTATACTGCATTCTCTCATTGTCACTCCATTTGGATCATCTTTAGGAACGCTAATGGTTTTACCATCAATCATAACTTATTTCATGGGTATTGTCCATCCTTGTACGACAATAGCCCAAACCATATGGTTAATGGATCTTTAAAAGACCATCATCTTAACCTTCCAATAGGTGTAATTAGACCCATCAAAATATAGTGGTCATGTGACAGCACAATCCCTTTTGGTTCGACGTCATTCTTAAGCTCCTTTGATCAACTCAAGGTGGTTAAGCCCTTCAAGAGATACCCACTCTGATACTAATTGAAAATTCACCTGTGATATAATGGGATTACCATGGCTGCACGTGTATAAGCATGACGGGGCTAAAGAATGAAGTCTATGTCCTAGATGGGGTGATTAGGACAAATTAAAATTTTCATCTTTTAAACTACAATTGCCCACTTAAGCTAATATGAAAATTAACTCTAAGGCTTCCAAGCTAATAGAGGGTCCAATCACATAGACTACAAATGATATGCAATAATCAACTAGTTTATAACACGATAGTGTACATGTGTGTAGGATGTGCTAACTATTAAGTCCTAACATTTATCTAATCACGTATACAAATAATTAAACATTCAATCACATAAGTATAATTAAATAAGTGCGCAAATGATAATCCTAAACACAAGCATGTATAGTGGTTCAGTGTCTCTACTCCACTCCTAGCGGATGCACTCAACTATCGAGTGTACCAAATTGTACTATCAAAGGTTTTAAATCAGGTTAACCTCTAACCTTTACAATCCTACATAAGAAAGGGCTCACATAATAGACTTTATGTGGTTTTCTATATGGTCGCCACAAACCTTGGTCCTATACAAGAACCTACACTCCCATTAGAGACTCCCGCAAAAGACTTTACATGGTTTTCCTTAGGTTAACCAACAACCTCAGTCCTAGTCCAAGAACCTACATTTATTTCCATCGGAGGCTCCCATAGAGACTAACACGTACGCATTCATGTGTGGTGGCCTACACAAGGACTTGATTTAGGGCCTATACAAGAGTCAATGTCCTACATAAGAACATAGGTTTAGGCCCTATACAATAGCCAAGGTCCTGTACAAGAACCCGGATTTAGGCCTTACACAAGAGTCAAGGTCATACACAAGAACGTAGTCGAGTTTGGGTCACAAACTCTTACCATCAATCCTACACAAGGAAAGAGAGTATACAAACTCTTACACTTAACAACTTACTTATCGCTTGAGCCCCTTATGTAGCACTATCTCAGGTTTGATCGATGCTCTCTTGTTATTCAATTAGCTCCCATTTGCTCCCCAGATTATGATGTTAATGCTTTGTTAAGGCTTTAATTTCAAGATCAAACACCTCACATGTAGTGCTTCGATACGGTGACCAAGGTTATCGAGGGTTGGTTGAATCTTCTACAACTAATGGAAAGTTATAATTCCTAGGGGATTCACCTATATGGGTCTTTTAGAGGATTGAAACAAGGGTATGCCTATAGAGGTTGAGTTTAAACTCTAGAAAATGAAGAAGTTCAAACACATCTTGAAGGTGAAAGTTAGAATCCTCATTAGAGTATTAATCTCAATGAAGATGACTTAAAACTCATTAGTTTATAGGCTTGGGATGAGGGATATGATTATGGAATCACCTAAGCTCCTATTACAAAAAAAAAATTCATCCAAATACCTAAGAACCGAATGCCCTTTATAAGAAGTTTGAGTTGCAATGGCCCAAAAATGGGTAGATAATGACTCTTTTGATGTCATCGAAGGGTACTTCGATGTCATCAAGAAAATCAAATAATATGATTTGTTCTTGCTGGACATATCTGAGTTACATGTTCCATCCCATCCAGTGGCCTTTGATGCCATCGAAGGAGACCTCAATGTCATCAAGAAAATTAGATAAAATGTTGAATTCTTGCTGGACATATTTAACTTCTTGTTCGATGCCATCGAAGACCCCTCGAGTTATACTCGATGGAATCAAGCATCACTTGAAATTTGTTGTTTTGGGCATATGTTTTCACAGCATCTTTGCACCTATTATACCCTTACTTATCATGTTTCTATTAGGTTTCAGAGGCTAAGGGATGATCTCCCCATGCAGGAATGTAATCTTCACATCTATTTGTTCCAGCTTAAGATCGTATTGGGCAACCAACACCAATATAAATATGATAAACACCTGCTTAACCACCGGTTCGAATATCTCTGTAAAGTCAATTCCTTCTATCTGAGCATAACCCTTTGTTACCAGCCTCACTTTGTATCTATCCTATTTTCTTTTGAATAATCACTTACATCCAATCACTTTCAGTTTTCGGCCCACTGAAAGCTCCACTAGCTCCTATGTATTGTTCTTGTGCAAGAAGTCCATCTCATCATCCATTGCAGCCTTCCACTTTTTTGCATCAGGCTCATTAAGAGCTTCCTGAATAGTAGATGGGTCTCCCTCATCCATAATGGGGGCATATGCGATATTAGAGTCGTACCTGTATCTTACCGGTAACCTGCGATCTCGCGGTGGATTTCTCCTAGGTGGCTGCTCCACCTCTTCTTGTACCAATGTCTGCACATATGTCTCGACCTGAGTATAACCTATGTCAATCTGAACATCTATGACCAACCTTTCTGGTTCCTTTTGCTCCTCCTTATCATTCTTGCGGAATATGGAGTCTTCATCGAATTTGACGTCACGGCGAGTGATGATTTTCCATGCGACCTTGTCATATAACTTGTAACCTTTCACACCAACACCATAGCCAACAAAGATGTACTTTTTAGCTTTATGGTCTAGCTTATCTCTCTCAACTGATGGTACATGAGATAAACCTCACAACCAAATATGTGCAAATCTGAGTAGGCAACCTTATGACCACTCCATACTTTCTTTGAAATCTTACAATCAATTGCTGTAGAATGGGATCGATTCACCAAATAGCAGGACATGTTAACGACCTCAGTCCATAGGTCCTTGCCCAATCTGACATTATTAATCATGCATCGGGCCCTCTCCAAGAGAATCTGATTCATCCGCTCAGCCACACCGTTTTACTCAGGTGTGTGGTGCACTGTGTTGTGTCTAATGAAAAGGGCAAGCTTAACAGTCCTAAAGGGGGGTGAATACGACTATGCCAAATAAAAATTAAAGTGTTGAAATAATAAATAAATCAGAAAACTCAAATGCACTAGTATTGAAAAATTGATTCAAACTAGTTCATAGGACAACTTACACCCAAAATAAAGTTTAGGTAGGACAACCTTATTTCACGAATGATTGTAAAAATCAAAATCTCAAACCAAACAAGAGAAAACAAAGCTATCTGTTACAAACATTTACTACTTTTGCATAAATAAAATTACAATCATTCTCCACAAATGCAAAAAGTAAACATTCACCACAACACCAAGAGTTATAGTAGTTCGATGTATACAACAATTGTTCTCAAACAGCCACACCTACTCTACTCCCAATAATCACTATCCACATGATATTGGCTTTCACTATAAACAAAGTTTTCACAGGGTCACCTTAAAACCTAATATAGTTGTGATTTTAAAGGGCTATCACGAACAAAAACCCCTCATTGAGATTTTCTGGCCATCTCAGAAAAACCAACAAATGAGATTTTCTGGCTATCTCAATAAAACTAAAATACAAAAGACAGAATATACTTATCTTCACCTTGAAGACGTATCTGTTGATATAGCCTGTAGAACCGCTTCTCTTGTAGTAGATTGTTCAATGTCTAGTCATATAAACAAGGGCTTTAGTTCTAGATTGATTTTAAATAAACTTAAACAAATGGCTACTTGTTTGAATTCATCAAGATCTCAAAGAAGAGTATCTACTCTCTTTATAGAAAAAGATTTATAAAATAGGAGATCAAGGAATCAAAATAAAAAAGTGATTAAAGAAATATTAAAAATACCATGCAATAGCTTGACAATAATGGGGGCTTCTCTCGCTCTTGATGAAGACTTTTATCAACTTGAATTGGTAATTTCAGATTGAGAGAAGGCCTATATTTATAAGAAAAAAAGTTGTTGCTTCGACTCGTCTAAGACATTCTTCGACTCATCTAAGAATAACAAATTTTTGAATTTTGAGCGCGATCAGATAAAACAGAATTTCAACTAGTCAAAGGCCCTGCTCGATTTATCGAGGGCCCTATTCGACTGGTCGAGTATGGGCTTCGATTGGTCGAGGGTGTCAAAATTTAGTTGTTGGACTTCGAGTTAAACAGCCCTCGATTGGTCGAAGGCCTCTCTTTAACTGGTTGAGCAGCCTGCTCGACTAGTCGAAGAAGTAACAGAAAAGTCCATTTTTTGAGTTTAAATTAGGACTGGTTGAAGATTTCTTAGACTGGTCGAGCCACAGCTTAGACTAGTCCTTAGCTTAGACTAGTCGAAATTTAGCCTAACATAAGTATAAAAACTCATTTAAGTTTATATTTTGAAAGAACCTATGCTTAAGGTCTTTTTAGGGTTTATTATACCTGATAGACCGAACTTTAATATAACTTGAACTTCATGGAACTTGTTCTTCTACTTGAGTCTTCAATAGAGCTTGAAGTTGAAGATGCAGCTTGATCTTCTACTAGAACTTTAGTAGAACTTGAACTCAGTTATTTTAAACTTAGTAGAACTTAAACTTTCCATCTTGATCTACTTCTTGTCTTAAAGTATAGTCTTGAACTTTCCATCTTGATCCACATTAGACGGACCACTTCATAAGTTGTTTTTTTTAAATGGAATTTGGCAAACAATGGTGTGTTTTATACAACATAACACTTACACCTAATTATCCATTTATCTTTACAATATTCATTAAATTCATCGGAAGTAAATTCACCACCATTATTAGTCCTTAAAACCTTTATTTTTCGCCCTGTCTATTTTTCCACCATGGCCATCCATTATTTGAATTTAGTGAAAACTTCGAATTTATGTTTTATGAAATAAATCCAAACTTTTCGGGAGTAGTCATCAATGAATGAACAAACCATGACGACCCTCCAGCGGAAATCACGGGCGATGGTCCCCATACGTCAGAGTGCACATACTCAAGCACTCCCTTACATACATGTTTACCAACTTTAAAAGATAACCTAGATTGTTTACCATGTATAAAATGCTCGAATATATTTAAATAAGAATTCTTAAACACTGGAATTAAATAACGATCGGAAAGTACCTTCATACCCCCCTCGCTCATGCGGCCCAGATGAGCATGCAATATACGTGCATACGTGAAATCTGCAACGGTCACTACCTCTCCACCTATTAAAGTGCTCCCAACCAACCTGTAAAGATTACCATGCCTCTGCGCTTTCATAACCACGAGGCTCCCTTTGAAACTTTAAGGACACCATTAAAACAGGTGAACTTGTACCCTATTACCTCAAGTGCACCGAGAGAAATCAAACTATTCTTCATATTAGGAATGTGACTGACATCAGTTAAGGTATGCTCCATCCCATCAAACATCTTGATGCGCACTGTATCAATATCCATAATGTTACAGGATTTGTCATTGACCATAAACACCTTTCCACCATCACACTCCCTGTAACTGGCAAACCAACTTCAATGAGGAGTCATGTGATATGAAGCTCCAGTGTTAAGGATCCACTTGTCTCTACGATTGGACACTAACAACACATCACCTCCACTTGTCTCTTCATCAGACGTGGCAGTGTTGGCCTTCCTAGAAGAAGCCTCTGAGTTTTCTTTATTCACTTTAGGATTTTGTACAATCCTTCTTCATGTGCCCAGCCATCCAACAGTTCCAACACTTTAACTTTCCCTTGCCCTTGTCCTTGGATTTGAATCTTGACCGAGAGGATCTTGTATCTCGCTCACTATTCTTGCCCCTCGTAAGCGATGCATCATTAGAGGCCCCCATCCTACTATTTTTCTTTCTCATAGCTTTTCTTTAAAGGGCTGAGATAACAGTGTCCACACTCAGGGACATATTACCGGTGCACAAAGAGTCCCTGAAAGACTCATATGATGTCGGTAGAGAATTCAACAAAATACATGCCCGATCTTCATCTTTCATCACTTCTTCCATGTCTAGCAACTTGCAAATCAACTTGTTAAAAATTACTGATGTGGGCTTCCACATCTCCACCTTCTGCCATCCCGAAGTTGAACAACTACAACTTCAAGTGTAGGCGATTTTTAAGGGACTTCTTCCCATAAACATCCTCTAGTTTCACTCATAACTCTGCTGTGGTTTTCTCCCTCATTACATTGTAGTGAACCTCATCTGTTAGGCACAAACGGATTGAGGATTTAACTTTCTTATCTAGAATTCTTCATTCATCATCATCCATATACGTTCGTCCCTCCTCAAGGGCCTCATCTAGCCCTTGCTAAGTTAATAAGCTATTATCTTAACCTTCCATAACTCAAAATTATTTTTGCCCGAGTACTTCTTAATATCATACTTAAGATTTCCTGCCATTGATACTTCAATCACATATTCAAGCCTGCGCCCCAACGATAGCTATGATACCACTTGTTGGGGGACCGTGGAAGCACACAAAGATGAATCTAAAGAACTAATTCAATCGCACCAAGCAAACACAAAGAGAACACAACGATTTAACGTGGAAAAACCCTTGCGGGAAAAAACCACGGCACCAAGTGACAGATGATCACTATGAAAAACAGAAACTACAAGATACGAGAGTTTACCTAATTCGAACAACCTCAAATTAAACACTTCCTACACCCTTGAAAACCCTTGGACGAATTAGAAACCCTAGCAATACCTCCTGATCCCGTTTACACCCATATATATAGCTTTGGGAAGAATCACAAACGAAATCGGAAACAAATTTCGCAGATCCGCAAAATCACGAAAATCTGTGTGAAATAGTTTGATGTCATCGAACACCCTTCAATGTCATCGACACTTATCCTTCGATGACATCGAAGCCACAATGGCATCAAACTAATGCCTAAACAGTCCAAAGACTTCACATGGAATTCTAGAAATTCTCAATTGCATTGAATTAGCTTCGATGGATCGAGCTTGGCCTTCGATGTCATCGAACACTCTTTGATGTCATCAAAAATGACACCAATATGTCCAACAACCAATAGAGGAAATCCGAAAATTCTCGATGGCATCAAGTGGCAATTTGATAACATCGAACGACCCTCGATGGCATCGAATGGTTTATCGATGACATCGACAGACCCTGTTTCTGAATAGATTTAAGACATCTAAAAATAATGAAATGTAGACAATAGAAGGTTGACTTCCAATTACTCATTTGTGTTAACGGGTAGGGCGATCAGTTGGATGTCGAAGCTTTAGTGTGTGATTGCTCTTTCCACAATCGAAGTTGAGTATATGACGATGATGAAGGTGTTAAAAGAAGGTGTTTGGTTGAGAGGAATGATAAATAAGCTTGGGCTTTAACAGGAGGCATTGCCGGTTAATCGAGACAGCAAAAATGAGAATAATTTGGCAAAAAACTTTGTTTATCACTCACGTACTACACATATTAATGTTCGTCATAATTTTATCCGACAGGTGCTTGAGGAAGGCGATGCGACTCTAGAGAAGATCCATATAATCATGAACCCGACCATCATGCTTACAAGGGTAGTTCATACAGAGGACTTCAAGTTCTATGTGACTTTTCTAGGCTTGGCGAAGGCTTAATGACGGTGATGAAAAGGTGAAGTAATGAAGCATGAAGATTGAATCCATGGTGAAGATTGTTGTTAGATGTTTTCAATCTGACTGAAATTAAGGGTCTGTCGATGTCATCGACAAACCATTCGATCCCATCAAGCATCAGTTGATGCCATTGACAAATCTACTCGATCCCATCGATAAACTCCCGAATTTTACCTTTTGCTCGCTGAATAGTTTTGGAGTTGCTACTCGATGCCATCGACTGGCTGTCGATGCCATCGAAGGTCCTATTGACAGACGCGCACTGTTTGCCGTAAATGCGTATTTTATTTTCTAATTTAGTTGTAACTTTATATAAAGGGGTTGTAAACGAGGGAATTAGGTTCAATCATGTATAAGGGCTTTTAGAGCAAGAGAGAGAGTAATGCTAGGGTTTTGTGAAGGGATTTCGAGGTTGTACGAATTGGTAAGTTCATTTATCTCTTGTAATTTAGTTTTCATAGTGGATTCGCTGTCACTTTGTGCCATGTTTTTTTTCTTTCTTCTTTTTCACATAAAAATCATGTGATCTTTGTGTGTTTAGGTTACACTGATTTCGTCTTGTTTGATTGAATTTGGATTTGCTTCTATGTGACTCCCAACAATCTTGAGTATTCATTTTATGAGTGATTGATTAGATGGTTATGATCATTTTAAAATTTGTATGTATGGACATAAGAATGCCCGGTGAACCTAATGCTATCATTAATGGATTGTTTAATCAATATTTTGTATGGCCTATAAAGACTTTAGATTAATGAGCACATTGGACCACAAATTAGTCTACCTGCGAATAACTCCCAACATGTTAAATGCAAAACTGAGCTCCATTTACTCATCATGTTAGCCACGTGATAGAAAATAATGCTTATCTAGAAAAATACAAGCATGTGCATTTAATGAAATGAGTGGACGTAGCTGATTTTTACATAAGAGAATCTTCCTAATTCAGATTGGATATTCACAACCCCAAGTGTAGGGTCGCTATGTAGTAATAATCTCGGTAAGATCGAGGTCGAATCCACAGGGACTGATCTTGTGCGTTTCTACAATTAACTAGAAGTATAACTAGAAAAAGATGTAAAACTAATTTTAAAGTGATTGAGAGAGTAATTAAAACTAAGAATGTAAAGGTGGGAACTAGGGTGCCAAGGATCCACTTGTAGTGATCAGGGAGCCCTCTTGCTTGATTCAAGTAACACAATTAGAATTGGAGTCCTATCCTATCCAATTGGAAAATACATCAATACAACCAAATCTGAACTTCTATTGACCTAATTCTCAATGAAGGAGAACTATGATAATTGGCAGGAATTCCATCACCAATGCATGGCCAGGAGACAATGGCAAACAACAGGATTTACCAATCCTATAATCTCAAAGCAGGAGAATTGTGAAGATTAGGAAAGATTCCATCACCCTACCATGCCCAAGGGACGATGGTGAATAACAAGACTTACTAATTTTACAATCTCAAATCAGGAAAAGAAGATACTTAAAGCTATTACAGATCTACTGAAATTTGAGTCACAATAAACTATTAAAAACTGAAGGTATTCCTTAAATATCAAATTAGAGTTCAACATAAACATGAATCAAAGTAATAGAAACATCCCATCATGCTACAAGCTTCACCTCTTAGCCCTAGCTAAGAGGTTTAGCCAACCATAGACATGATTAGATCTAAAACCCTAAAAGAAAGTATGAAAACAACTAAGGAAGAAGAAGAAAAACTCTTGGCAACGGCTTCTCTACCCTTTTGCTCCACTCCTTAAACCTTAGAAGATGCCTAGGAACATTCTAGGGAGTCCTATTTATAGTTGTGGAACTCTAACTTTTGCACCTAGTTGGAAAACTCTAGAAACTGCCTCAAATTTACGCAATTTGCAAAAATAGACTTCACTCTGCGCAGTTTCCTAAAATAGACTTCACTCTGCGCAATTTTACAAAATGACCCAAAGTTTCATAATATGCTTTTTCAGGACGATTTTAGGATTCCTTTTCTTCACTTCAAATCTTTAATTTTCTTCATTCCTCACTTGGTTTTCTTGGATCTTTGACATGTGAATTCTTCAATCTTAATCTCCTAAGATTCATCCCTTGCCTTAGTGATTCTTGAGTATCAAATCCATGCTTTTAGCATCCTTTTCAATCCAAGCTCTTAAATTCACCTTGTAACACAAACATGAGTAAAATAAAACATTAAGCATTATCACGTTCATAAAACCAAGATATAAATGGGGGATAATATGCAATATTTGACCCTCAACATTGGACGGGTTGGATGTGGCATGAATATGAAAGATTGGATTTACATTCCAAGTATTTTGAGTTGAGACTTTGGATTGGTTGTTTGGATTGTCCAAATGCTCTCATTTAACAGAACTACTGGCTACCGGCACTAAGGCCCCATTTGTTAAATCTGAAGTCTAAAGCTTGAATCTGAAATTTGAAGCCTGAATATGAAATCTAAAGTCAAAAAACTTGTTTGGTAATTATGGCTGAAGTCTGAAAATTAAGTATTGAATTTGAAACAACCTGTTTGTTAACAAACATCTGAAATGTGTGAAATATGTTAATTTGACACATTTGCCCCTATCTCTTGTTTAAAAATGTTTTACATTATAAAGAAATTATTTTTTATTAAATGAAAATAAAATTATTCTATTTAATTCAAATAACTAAAGTACTTAACAGAAAATTAAAATATCATTATTCATAAAAAATAGATAAAAAAAATTAATGATTTGCATGTATAAGTGTGGTGGCAATTTATTCTCGCATATTGGACATAATAGTTTGTTCAAAGTCTCCAAATACTCCTTTCACTTCAGGCATATCATTCTCTAATTCGATATTCATCTCCAAAAGAACACATCATTGTATTGTTGGAAGAGTGGATCGGAGATGGATTCTTTTCTTATGTAGTTGTGTAGTGTCATACATGCAATAACTATGTCTCTTTGCGTCGGAAAGGAATATGGTGTCATCCGCTTCAAAATTGTAAAATGCTCATTTAACATTGTTTACTGTAATGTGGTCCACTTGAGATTGGGATATACCTCCTTTTTCGTCTCATACCATAAAATGATTTGGAAAAATAAATGGACGACATAGATGAAACACATACATCATGGTGGAGCCCACAGGCTGGTGGCAATCCGTCCACACATTAGCAGGCAGCGTGAATGTGTAATCTGCATGGGATGCAGATTTCACGTAGATGGCTCTCGGAGGAAGTTTCTACCTATAGTGGGGGTGGCTAACAGTGAAGTGTGAATTGACAGTGGGTGTACTAACAAGATAACAAAAAAATGTTTTTACCTATGGATTCTAAGTGAGACATGTTAGTGGCTCTATAAGGCTCGTATCCTAGTCTGTATCATTCCTTAGACTCTCGCAATCCTCCCCGTCAATTCTCGGTGACCCGCAACCTATAGACAACATTTGTGCGCGACCCTAAGTCGCATCCCGTAGAACTGAGTCGACTCACCTCGAGATTTGTACCCTAACAACCGCGTCGTCGTCACGGTTCCAACGCTGCGGCTTGCACACTGATGCGATACCCAGGCTAGGAGTAGTGGGCCCGTGTATATGTCGAGGAAACGCCGCGCATTGCGAATCCCGAGAGAATCTCTACCTAATCAACACATCAATCAATCAAGTACAAGTCAAGTACAACCCATACCTAGCCCATCCCTCTCTTACCAACAATGTAAGACAACCCATACCCCATGCCACCTCATGCCCTCAAAAGTCAACACAACCCATACCTCTCATGTCACTCCTCTTACACCACCCATCCCTCTCATCCCATCCTTCTTACATAACATCATCCCTCTCTCCCATCCTTCACTCCATCCCATCCCATTTCTCTACCCAAATCCCATGCAACCAAGAGAGAAAATTCTAAAGAGAGAAAGAACCCAAGATCAAGGCCCACTTTCCTACCCCAAATCTCACCATCCAACCCTTCAATCTTCATCATCCTCCATCAAAGAGAGAGCTTAGGAGCCAAGGATTCCAAGAAACTAAAGAAGAGGACCATATGAGGGTTTTTGTAGGATTAGATTATAATTTTAGTGATAGGCCAAGTGAGGCCTACCGATTGATGGAATGGATCCTATTTTGGACCTAAGGTGTGGCCAATGACCCACCATGATTCATATGTTTAATTCACGACGGGGCCATTCTCCATGGACCCCACCATGATGTTTAATTAATGATCAACATGTACAGGTCATCTCGACCCTTGATTTTATGGTGGGGATGGTATCCCCACCTTGATTTACTATTTTGAGGGCCCACATGTTTTTGGGATCCATTTTGATGAATGTAATATAACTCAAGGGAGCTCATAGTGGCGGAGCTCCCTCCACTACGCGTCTCTCTCTCTCTCTCTCTCTCTCTCTCTCTCTCTCTCTCTCTCTCTCTCTCTCTCTCTCTCTCCCTATTGATGGCCCATCTTGATGATGTACATATTTTATCCATGTTGTCCATTTAGTGGACCACACCACTGTCCGTAAAGGGCCCACCTTGTTTCCCGTTTTCAGGTGGGCCTGGACAAAAGGGAAAACACAAATATCGGCTTGATTGGGAGTGGGGCGGCCCACCCATCCGTGGACCACACCATGATTTATGTGTTGTATCCACGTCGTCCCGTTCAAGGGGCCCACCTTGCTGACGTCCAGCGGACAGGCCCACCTGCCTGTCCGCTTTGGACAGGCCTTGACAGAAGGAAAATACAAATATCAGCTTAGTCCAGCTGGTGGACCATCCACGTGGACCCCACCCACTTATATATATCATATGGTATCTCCACCGTCCAGCACGTGGATGGTGGGACCCACCTTGATGAATGTGTTACATCCTCACCGTCCAGTGTAGGGATGGTGGGGCCCTGATGCATACTTGTGGCATCCACACCGTCTAGCACATGGACGGTGGGACCCAACAGTGATGTATGTATTATATCTACGTCGTCCATCTATGTGGGACACACCTGATGTATGCATTTCACCCACCATCCATTCATGGGACGTGGATCCCACATTGATGTATATGTTGTACTTCCACACCGTCCAGCACATGGACCGTGGGACCCAACAGTGATGTATGTATTATATCTACACTGTCCATCTGTGTGGGACCCACCTGATGTATGCGTTTCATCCACCGTCCGTCCATGGGATGTGGATCCCACATTGATGTATATGTTGTATTTCCACACTGTCTAGCATGTGGACTATGGGTCCCATAATGATGTAATGTTGTATTTCCACACCGTCCAGCACGTGGACGGTGGGTCCCACATTGATGTATATGTGCTGGACGGTGGGTCCCACATTGATGTATATGTTGTATATCCACACCGTCCAGCAAAGGGACGGTGGGACCCATCCGATGTATGTGTTTCATCCACACCGTCTAGCGTGGACGGTGGGACCCTCCATGATGTATTTTATTCACCCTGTCCAGGGCAGAGACCCACCTTGATGTATTTTATCTACGTCGTCCAGGGGCCAGCGGCCCAACAGGCCCATTTTGATGTGATGAGGCCCACCTGCTGTATGCAGGGCCCACTTGATGTATGTGAGACCCATTGTGGACATATGTGAGGGCCATTGCGATTGTATGTGAGGCCCACCAGCCGTATGTAAGGCCCACTTGCTGATGTGATGAGGCCTATTGTATGTGTGAGGCCCCTTGTAAATGTATGAGAGGCCCATTGTATGTACGAGGCCCAACTATGATGTATGGAGCCCATTGTGATGTGTGAGGCCCATGTGATGAGACCCATTGTGATGTATATGAGGTCCATGTGATGAGGCCCATTATATGTGCAAGTCTCAATTATGATGTGTGAAGCCACCATGAAGTACATATTATATACACACTATTCATTTGTTTGGCCAGGGCCATGGGGTCTCATTGCTTCGTTAGGCCCACTGTGACGCATGCGGCTCACTTGTTGTATATATGGGGCCCATCTACATTGGAATGAGGGCCCATTATATATATAAGGCCCATTGTGATTGTATGAGGCCCCTTGTGATTGTATGAGGCCCATTGTGATGTATGAGACCCACCATGATGTGTGTGTTGTATGCACACTACCCATTCATTTATACAGGCCACCTCATGCAAGCCCACTATGATGTATGTGATACACACGTGGACCATCCATCTTTCTAGATATTTGGAAGGCCAAGGGCCCCGTTGTGATTCCGATTCCAATCTCAAATGGACCGCACTTTAAGAAGCAATAGTGGTTAAATATCCACCGTTGTAAACTTCCCTAGGGCCCATTGTCAAGCCCATTTCCACCCTTACCTTATTAGGATAACCCAAACCGTTGGGTCCCCACCAATGTTACTAATACTCATTGAGCTAACCCAAACTGTTGGGCCCCCATTGATAATGGTGCTTCCCACCATGCCCTGTAGGATTGTCCAAACCTTGGAGCCCACATTATGTTCATATCAGGCCTTCCATAGCAATGTGTCCCACCTAGATACATGTTTTGCCCAAGTTTAGTGACCATACCTAAGGCCCACTTAGGTGTTGAGCGAGCTACCCAATCCGCTTAAAAGGGCATATCGTTCTAGATGTATGAACTCCACCAAGCCCACTTTGTGTATGTATCAGGCCCTATAAGGAAGCCCAGTTTATTCATGATAAGAGATTGAGGAAGCCCGATTGTTCACCCTTTTAGCTCACCCTGTGAACTCACCTCATTGTATACTCACTTGACTCACCACGAGAAATGTATCCTACCTTTGTACCCCATTTGTTAGGACCTCGTAACATGTATATATCATCCACACCGTCTATCTCCTTATGAAGATGAGTGTGAGGTCCACCCTTTACATTAGTGTGTTATCTAGGCCATCCGCTATCTGGAGGAGAGTACATCATCACCCCTTGCCGTAGATGGAAGAATATATGGTATCAGATTTGGTATATCCACTATGTGGAGGCTACCTTAATATATGGGTTAAATCCATCATCCTTTTAGTGGACCTCGCCTTAAGATATATGTTATGTTAGTACCTTGAGTAGGTTATGATAGTCTAACATGGACCATTCCATATAGACTTCTATATGTCTAGTGGGGCGTATCATTCAGCCCCTATTCTTGTAAGTGACATACCGGTTAAGGCCGATCATCTCCTGCTATATCTGATAATCATGCTAGTGTACTTAGTCTAGTAGGACACACTGAAAACATGCTTAGTACTACATCATGACACATGTTCATACGCATCATTTGTATGCCTGTTATAAGGAATGTTTGATCATAAATTACTTTTGGGCTGAGTTATTTAGGGGACTCCTAGCGAGACAGAGTTTCCCCACATGATCGCGCGGTACGCGCAGGTTGATGTATGACTGGATGGTATCACTCATGCATCTCGCATTTTGTGTTACATGATCATTGTACGCCTTAGCGATGCAAGGGTTGTGGCCTTCACGGGCATATCATAGATGACCAGATGAGACACCGAAAATGTTTGAGACTCAGCATATGGGTACTTTGGATGTCCGTGGGTGAAAACCATAAACCTCCGTGGCTAGGGGATGCTCCAATGTCTAGACCGAGTGGATACATGAGCGCCCCAGTGCCGAATACTAGTAGGTCGCGTCTCCCACTATGTCGTAGTCGATTGGAAGGGGGTGTGGCCTTATCCGTCCGAGTGAGAGGGCTATAAGCTAGGCTGAGTATGACCAGCTCGTAAATGGGTCCATTATCGACGAGCCGGGTAGGTATTGACAGACTACTGGTTAGGCGGATAGTGAGGTCTTTTCCTCTTGCTAGTTGCGCGCCTAGGGAGGCGGCAGCTAGTGCGGGGTGTACTAGACCCTAGTGATATCCCAAAGATGTATGGTACTGATATTGTGATTCCCTGTCACTGTTGCACAGGTGGGCGGGCACACGTGGGTGGACGCTGATGTGTGCGGGGCATAAGGGCCTGGGCAAGCTACCAGTGGTTGGCAGGCTACTGTACATACAGTGAGGCAGAACATTGTCCTACATCGGAAGCGCTGTAGCGGTCATATGTGGACTTGCTGAGCAGGAGTTGCATATTTGACACTTGACTCATACATTCATTCATTCACTATCCACTCGGGCTAGTGGTGCGCAACCAAATCATTATGTGTACCTTCGTAATGGCTAGGATTTTGGTTGGGTACGCGATCAGCCTGAGATTAGGAGTTTACCACATTGAGTCTAGCTATCCAAATTTAGGTATGAGACTGGTTGATAGAAGTCCCTTTTGATGAACCCCATAGCTTGCGATACCACGTACTATCATCCCGACCACACACTCCAACTTTGTCATTTCTTTTGCATTGCATCCTCTGTATACGACATTTGGTTTACTATGTTTCTGCATTACATGGCCTAGATAAGGCTGATGGTATTCGTGGACTTTTCAGAATTTGCACGTTGCATTGCATCCTCAGCATATGACATTTAACATACTATGTCTTGCATCACATAACCTTGTTATGCTTGACAGTATTCATGGACTTGCCAGTATTTCCGCTTACTCTGATATTTGTGTGCTTGGTACATGTATTACACACACATACCACCCTT
Organism: Magnolia officinalis; assembly: GCA_021015155.1. Taxonomy (NCBI): domain Eukaryota; kingdom Viridiplantae; phylum Streptophyta; class Magnoliopsida; order Magnoliales; family Magnoliaceae; genus Magnolia; species Magnolia officinalis. Next base: position 46,769,896 of record JAJHSJ010000006.1, read on the forward strand.
TAAGCTTCTTAGTAAGCTCATGCACGACCGTTGCGTGCAAGTGACGTTAGGTCGTAGCAGTGTTGAGGCAGGAGCTTGTGGAACATCGTTTTGGAGATTTTCTTATTTATGTATTTCCCTTTCGGTACTGTATTCTAATATTTATATTAGCAGATATGTGGTGATGATGTTGTTCTTATGATTTGGGTATACTTATGGTTATGATTCTTTACAAAAAAAAAAAAAATCACTGAAAATCCTCCTTGTAGGATCCCAGGATCGGAATATAGCATATGGGCGTTGGGAGTAAAAAATGGATTACTACGGAGGCTGTTTGCATCAGATTCGACAATCGATAATTTCATGAGCCCGGTTCCCGAGTTTGGGGCGTGATAGGATCTGTGGGGCCGACGGTGATGTGTGTGATTTATCCACATTGTATATCCACTTTTTCATGTCATTTGGGGGCATAAAATAAAAAATGAGATAAATATAAGGCTCAAGTGGGTCACATTGTAGGAAATAGTGAAAATTGGGCGCTTACCATTGAATCTCAAGGCTATAGAAAGCCCTAATCATGCTAAAATTTGTATTTTTCCTTTTTCATCAAGGTATGTGTGACCTTATGAAGAGGTTATATGAGAAATAAACATTACATTGGATTCTAGGAAAGTTTCAACAATAGTCTTATTCAATTTTCGTTGGTTTCTATGGTGTGGTCCACTTGAATTTTACATGTACCTCATTTTTGGCCGTATGCTCTACAATGATCTAAAAAAGTTGATGGACGGTGTGGATCAAACACATAAATCATGGTGGGGGCATAAAGAAGTTTCATGTGTTAAAAGTTGGTTTTGTACCGTGCAAATAATTTAAAAAGAAAAAATTTCCGTAGTAACTTGAGAAGAGGTAATTTTTAAATCGTTTTTTTTTTTTTTTTTGAAATAGAAAAAATCACGGAGCTCATTCCACACTCACCATTAAGCCAGTATCCTATTGAATAAAAAATTGATTGAGGAGTTGACAAACAATTCTTGATGAAAGCATTTTCTCAATTATGCGTTGAGTATTATTTTTTAGAGTTAATAAACTGACCTAAGTCTAATCAAGTGTCCGCTATCAGCAATAAAGTTACACACATTTCATAGGCTACGGCAGTTCTCACAATCAAATCCATAGCGTACAATGGACGGTTAGGATCACTATTGGAAAAATAGTTCCCGTGAATTTGGGGGCCCATGGCGTATTACTAGCCATTCCAAAGAAGCATTTCTACCGGAGAATCCCAACCATCCCAACCATGGCTCGACGGATGGCTGTGCAAACAAGGCCAAAATATGGGTGGATGAGATCATCTGAGCAGTTAGATTTTCAAAACGAAATGTATGCTGAAACCAATGGACAGTCCAGATTCATCTATTAGGCTTTACGCAAAGGGGTCGGTAACATTTAAGTGCTCACGTGACTTTCACGTGACATCTGACATAACTACATAAAATGCACGCCACCCGCAAAACCCTAACTTAGCTACTTGCGGCACTTCCAAACCCAGAGAGAGAGAGAGAGAGAGAGAGGGGAGAGAGAGAGATGGCGGCAACTTCCTCATCGGCAGTGGCAGCTGTAAGGCCTCTGGTGACTGTCCAGACCCTAGAAGGGGACATGGCAACGGACAGCCCCAATTCCTCCGTCCCTCTCCCCGCCGTTATGACGGCTACCATTCGCCCCGACGTCGTCAGCTTCGTCCACTCCAATATTTCCAAGAACCACCGTCAGCCCTACGCCGTCAGCAAGCGAGCCGGTCACCAGACCTCCGCCGAGTCCTGGGGTACCGGTCGTGCCGTCTCACGTATCCCCCGTGTCCCTGGCGGTGGGACCCACCGAGCTGGCCAGGGAGCCTTCGGCAACATGTGCCGTGGCGGCCGGATGTTCGCCCCCACCAAGACGTGGCGCCGCTGGCACCGCAAGATCAACGTCAACCAGAAGCGGTTCGCTGTCGTTTCCGCCCTGGCTGCATCCGCCGTCCCGTCTCTTGTTCTCGCTCGCGGCCACCGCATTGAATCCGTCCCCGAGATCCCACTTGTTGTTGGCGACTCGGTTGAGGGCGTTGAGAAGACCTCTGCCGCCATCAAGATCCTCAAGCAGGTTGGTGCTTTCCCTGACACCGAAAAGGCTAAGGACAGCCACTCCATCCGTGCTGGCAAGGGCAAGATGAGGAACCGTCGCTACGTCTCTCGCAGGGGTCCCCTCATCGTCTACGGAACTGAGGGATCCAAGCTTGTCAAGGCATTCCGCAACATCCCGGGCGTTGACGTTGCCCACGTCGATCGCCTCAATCTCCTCAAGCTTGCTCCCGGGGGTCACCTTGGCCGATTCATTGTATGGACCAGATCCGCCTTTGAGAAGCTGGATTTGGTCTATGGGTCCTTCGAGAAGACGTCCGATAAGAAGAAGGGCTACATTCTACCGCGGTCCAAGATGGTGAATGCTGATCTTTCGAGGATTATCAATTCGGATGAGGTCCAGTCGGTGGTGCGGCCAATCAAGAAGGATGTCAAGAGGCCCCCACTCAAGAAGAACCCTCTGACGAACTTGAATGTGCTCCTGAAGCTCAACCCATATGCGAAAACTGCGCGGAGGATGGCCCTTCTGGCTGAGGCCCAGCGCGTGAAGGCCAAGAAGGAGAAGCTCGATAAGAAGAGGAAGCAACTGCCCAAGGTTTGTCCTAATCCATGCACTTAGATCCTAGATGGGTATTAGGATTGCAGCATTTTCTTATAGACCATTGAATCTTGATAATACTTTCTCATGGTTAGGATTTTTGTGTTATTAGCTTTGTATGTTCAAGTGCAGCTATATGCATTTGTGGATGTGTAAATATATAGGGAAATGATCCTGTGTGGTTGTTTCAAGGACACTTGGATACCATGCTCACAAATTCTGATCTGTCCACTAGGTCCAGCATACACATTTCATGGGCCACGAGATGAAAATATCAGATCACTTGATCAAATCCATCTGTAAAATGGTCTTTTTTTTTAGCTGTTCATTTTCAAACTATTGATGGATGGTCAGAATGACCTGATAAAAGTGGTGATTTAGAACCATAAGCGATCCATTATGGAGCCAATTGAGTATACAAATCAAATTGTTGATTGCACCTTTCTTTTCTATAAATTATAGAATGGTCCAATAAGTGTGATGTTTTCATGATAGTCCATGAATATGTATGCTTGATCTAATGGACAGTCCAAACCCTGTGGTTGGAATGTTCAACTGTCCTGATTGACCCTGATATCACTGCATTGGTGGTATCAGCGCCTTGTGATCATATACCGTATGTATTTGTATGCCTATATGTATGCGATGGAATTGAATTTGTTGTCGCATTACATTTTTCTCTCTCATAGGTGCCACTAAATTAGATCCTTTTATTTGGCAAGGTTTTTGAAGTTGTTTTGTTTTAGATAGGTAATGTGCATTATATGAGTTGAAGGTTTTGTTAACATTGCTCATGTTATGGGATTATCTGTGATGAATGCATGCATGTTGAATGATGTTATTGGCTTTTACAAAGCTTGTGAAATTATTTTGTTTTAGTTGGGGTAATGTGCATTATATGATAACCCTTTTGAGTTCGAGGTTTAATGCCACTCTCATTATAGGACTGACTGTGATGGAGGCATGCACATCAAATGATGTTATTTGCTTTACCATTGTTGGCAGTCTTGTTTGCTGATTCGTGATGTATATGCATTTAGAGAGTTGACATTTATGCCTCTGTTTTTTTTTTTTTTTTTTTTTGAAATTATTTTTTTTAATTTTTAAAAAATATATATAATTCCTTTGGCAACCAACCATTACAATATCTATATATGGATGAAGGCATAAAAACAAGGGCTTTTGCAATTGCCATTTCTCGATTATATATACACGCATGCAGATTTAATTACACCTAGTTTTTGCAATTGTTAGCAGTTCACATGCTTCTTGTATCCTGCTTTTTTATATATAGCTTTTGTGCTTTATTCATAATGGAGAAAAAACCACGCATCAGTTCTAAATCCTTCTGGGGTGGTGAGTATTCTTTGTTTTTGTGTGAAGAGTGTCATCTGTGTTGATTGTTGGTGCTTTTATACTTCAAGTAGAATTTATCTCATAGCTCAGGCTAGGCACCTTGCTCAGAAGTGCCAAATATAGTGTATCTTCCATAGTTTGATTGGTGAGATGAGGGAGGGGTCAACACAAAGCTAAAACTATGGAGGGATTTTTTGAATATGAAGTTTTAAAAATCAGTCTACAAAACTAGAGCATATGGAATGCAATTTTTGGCAATAATAGGAAACGAGGATTTAGTTAAGATGGCAAACGTTGCGACTGTACTCCCCATAGACGTGAGTTCTACTCTCCTCACTAGGAGCACGTGGTTTGCTGGTGATTGCGTGCATCCGTAGGGAATAGTCTTGTCTGAAAATGGGGCGGGGACACCCTGACGTCATCAAAAAAAAATCATGAAAGTAAAGAGATTGAGATGGATGTTGCTCATAGGTTTAGAGTTGGGTGGATGAAGATGTTCCTTTGGAGTTTTATGTAATCGCTGCATACCAATCAAACCGAAGGTGAGATTTTATAAGATAGTGTAAGACTAGCCATGCTCTATGGGACAAAATGTTGGGCACTCTTAAGGAACAACAGGTTCCTAGGATGGGTGGAGCTAAAATGAGGATTTTGAGATGGATGAGTGGCAAGATGATGAAGGATATATTTAGAAATGAAGGTATTCGAGGGAACTCAATGTAACACCAATGGTTAATAAGATGAAGGGAAGTATACATCAAACGGTTTGGCTGTGTGCATAGAGATCAAGGAGTGAGGATGTTGAGATGGATGAGTGGCAAGACGATGAAGGGTATATTTAGAAATGAATATATTCGAGGGAACTCAATGTAACACCAATGGTTAATAAGAGGAGGGGAAGTACACTTCAAATGGTTTGGTCATGTGCAATGGAGACCAAGGAGGAGTTAGTTGGTTCAAGTTGAAGGCTCTAAAAGGGAATGGGTAAGGCACAAAAGAATGTGCATGGATTTAGTAAAAGATTTGATTACTTAATGGCTTTACCGAGGATATGGTCCTCGATAGAGTCGAATATCGGATCAACATTCATGTTGCTAACCCCAAAAACTTAATGCAACACCAATGGGTAAAAAGATGTGGGAAAGTAAACTTTTGATGGCTTGACAATTTATAATAGGAGCCCAAGGAGTGAGTTGGTTCAAGTTGAAGGTTGTAAAAGGGCATGGGGAAGGTGTAAAAGAAATGCCAGTCGATGTAGTAAAAGATTTGATTACTTATGGCTTTACTGAGGATATGGTCCTTGATAGAGTGGAATATCGGAACAATGATGATGATCCGTAGCTTCTTCTAGATTGGTGTTTTTTTAGTGGAGTGCCCTTTTGTAATTTCCTTTGGCGAATGGCTAGTGTCATGGGTTTGCTCCCCACAGACGCAACTTAGATTCCCTTCCTTGTGATTTACCCGATGCACATGGTTTTCGGTGGTTGTGTGCATCCGCAGGAAATAGTATCGCCTTAAAAAAGGGGGTGGGGACACCATGTCGTCATAAAAAAAATCAATTAACATTATTGATAATAACAACATCGAGTTATAGATAACTAGTTAGTACGGCACATGCAACACAGAGATGAGAGATGGAAAAAAGTGAGGGAAATAGTTGGGAAAGGTGCAAGCTAGAGAGAGCGACATCCCAAATGGCATCGATTATGTGCGTCCCATTACTGCTGTTTCTTAAGTTGTGGCCTACTCGCATGAAAATCTTGAAAGCAGAAAACTACCCCTGTGTTGAAGGAAAACACACACCCCTTTTTTCTTTTAAAATCAAAGGTTATGCTTATTTCTATTACTAATTGCGTATGTAAAATCTTCAAAAACTACTTGTGTATATGTGGTAGAGATAAGCATCATGGGTCAAATGATGGTCCTATTCTTTTTCTTTCTATGATAATAGCTGTCCTGGCTCTGTCCATGACAAGAAGAAAATCAGTTACCATTTAAAACAAAATAAAAATGTTCCTACCTATTTTTCCCCAACATATTGCACCCTTTGTTCATACTATGTGATAGATTCATTTTATTAAAGAAACAAAATATATGATAAAAAATGAAGTCTAGGAAATAGCTGCCCAAGAAGGAAAGTCATGAGCCCATTGTCCAACGCCACAACTACTAGGCTATGTTTAAATATTGCCATGGTTGGATGTTCATCTTTATTGCCAGGGGGTTAAGACCGATTGCTTAGGACGTCAGCAGTAATTCTAATGTTGACTTTTTATGTTCCCAAAATCAAGGCTTGACTTGCTAAAGTTCACTTAGATGAATCTCAGGTTTAAAAGTCCCAAGTATTAGTGGTGACTTGACATCCTCTCCAAAAATGAAGACGATCTTTGTCCATGCTGAGTCTATATTGGAACCTGTGTCATCTAAGATCATACCCAGAAGGTTTGTTGTTTGAGGAACTTCTTTCAAAGCAGACCCTTAGATTCAATTATGCACTTCATTCCAACAGAGTTCATTGTGGTAGCCAGTTCCTTTTGCTGGGAAGAGCTGTGAGGAGTTGCTTTTTGGCTACACATTTCTTGTTTCTTAGCTTTGTAGGCTTGCTTTTTGTAGTGCTACTTAAATAAAATCCCTATTACTCATCAGAAAGGGAAAAAATGAAAAAAAGAGGAGAAAGCATGCAATTTAGGGAACACTTGGATGAATCTTGAAATCAATTCCATGTTGATTAAGCTATCTGACCAGGTATAGTCACAGGTCATGTCACGACCCTAAATCTAGCGTTGGTAATCCGTGATTACTATACACCAAATTTTGGTTGACAGCCTCTGTAGAACTCCAATTTTGGGGCTTCTAACTATCGCATACTAAGTCTCATAAGTGGGGCTCCACAAGGAGGATTTCTGAAAGTAAAGATGACACATACATATCATTTCTCAAAATTTCATCATATTCAACATGTGTTACTATGTACAACTGAGCACATCAAGGCAAAACCAAAACATAAACCATGTCATATTTACTATACCTGCTGTACATATACATGGTACTACAAAAAAATATATACACTGATATGTACAAGACAAAAAGGACAACTGGAGTCTGTAACCTCTACTCCTTTAGCTCCCTACTCTTACCCGTAAAAAAAAAAAGAAGAAAGGAAACCTTAAGCTACTAAGCCCAGTGAGTGCGTGTGCAGTGAAAATACATGTTTCATGTCATGCTCATATCATGCACAGGCTTACTGGGCCGAAACAATAAAAGAAAGATACAATGCATAATGCCACTTTCTATGTTCCAAATTTTTCACATTTCCCAATTGGATCACCAAGGTCTAAAACAAAGATGGGATTCACATATGATTGCTACCCACTTGCACAGGCTTTTCCACCGTAGTCAACTACAGAAATGAGACTACATAATTCTTGGGCCAAACTAGTCTAACCTACTTGTGTTGAACCTCACTATCCGCCTAACAGCGATAAGTTATAAGTCGCCTGGCAAAACGATAGCGGACAATTTACGAGTTCGTCACACACAACCTATCTTTGCTTGCCCATAAGCAGGTCAGGTCAAACCTCTCAACCAATCGACACGCGTCAGTGGGAGTCGCCGCTTACTTTGGTATTTCGGCATTCCAGCGCTCTGTTTTCCACCCGGTCTAAGCATTGGTTGCTCCCAATGGTACCAATCGGGGTTTAGAGACTTTCACCCAGGGTCTTCTAATAATGTCCTGTTGAATTTCACATTTCCGGTGTAGTGTCCAACTCAAGTCATAACAAAGTATGTTTCATCGCATTTACAATCACCGTATGCATAAGTCCACACACAAGCACAATATGTCATGTTTTTCAAGGCAAGCATATGACGACCTTCCTCATATGGTCTCCTCTTGAATTTAAGTTCCTTATAGGGGTTTCATGTAATGCATCCTGTATCTAGATGATTACATACTAATCATAGACACATCGTGTGTCGTAACACAACCCACTGTGATCACCATACCATGATATGAATCATTTACTCTCAATCATAACATGATTAAACAACTATGAACCATGCATATGATATGCATATGACTTAGCCAATCTAAATCTAATCTGGGATTCATTCCGCTATAAGACTTCATGCCACAAACATGCTTTTTCTCAAGAGTTAACTACACCAAAAGGAGGAAGGATAACTCTTTTAAACGTTTTGTCAAACAGGTAGCGGGCGGACTTTGTAAGGGACAAATATAGAAATCGATGGAAATATAACCAACTAAATCAGAAAATTTAGCAATAACCTAACCAACTAAATCAGAAAATCCAGCAATAACCTATTAGAAAATCTATTCTTTTATAGGGCTTTCAAGGAAAATCCAGTAATAACCTAACCAACTAAATCAGAAAATCCAACAATAACCTAACCAACTAAATCAGAAAATCTATTCTTCTATCGGGCTTTCAAGTAATCTAACGCACATATATGCATGCTCCTAATCTATGCACTCACCTGTAACAATTAGAGGATTGGATTTCAAACTCGGTTTCTACTTCCTTTTCTTCTTCTTCTTCTTCTTCTCAACATCAAACTTAAGCTAGAAGAGAGTGCTGGAAATGGGTTGTTGAATGAGGATTTTTATGTTTATGGACTTGAAAATGGTTTTAAAATTGGCTTTTGCTAAAAGAAGGGTTGGGAGGTGTTTTGTGATGTTTTTGAAAAGTTTAAGCTGATGGTAACAATAAAAAAATGTTAAATTAAGTGATTTGAAATAAAACATTCCAAGGATTTTAAAAAAATCGAGGTCATTTGAGTTATTTTATTAAAATATACATGTGCATATCTATTCATAACTTACAATCCGAGTGTCATATTGACATGCCATTTTCGCCAGTAATTCCATAACTCGACTACGGTCACAACGGTTAGGCTCTCAGACCTAACGGATTTTGAAAACTCGATGATGGCCCACCGCCAGATAAAATATGGACATAGTTGTTATTTCTCAGATTGTTTAATTTTAAGTCCGTATATTAAAATTCGGACATCGGGTTGAAATGCGGCTTGCGGCTCGATAACAGAACAACATTTTGATCAAGTCAAAATATTCTCTCGGCCAATAGACCTACAGTCAACGGCAATCCAGTGTACGAACCAAATGTCGGGGCCTCCGGGTCTTACAGGTCACAAGTTTCTTGATTCATGCTTGGTAGTCCTGTGCTTGAAGCGGAATCAAAGTGGATCAGCCGGTAGAGCTTCTTGGTGGGATGATGATGATGAATACCTCTTTAATGATTTTCCTTGTATTTGTTGCTGATGTAATTTGGTTGGATCGTTGATGATGATGATGATGATGATAAGTAGCTCTTTGGTATTCTTCTTTGTTGTTGTTGCTGACGTAAAGGAATCACGCTAATAATAGGCATGTTTATGTACATCCGGAATGGGACACTAATTCTTGGCCTTGGATTCTCAAAGAAATCCATTGAAAGTAAATGCTCTCTTCTGTGAACTGTGGAAGTAGCACTCTTTTGGTCGGTATTTGGCTATATTGATATTGATGTGGATTTTTCTTGTTTATTTATTGTTTTCATGAGTTTAGTAGTACCCACTTATGTACATGTTGTATATTTTTCCCAAGGAAATCTGTGAGCAGTATTTGGAAAACTAACAAAGCTCTAAAAATGAATGCTATGCTCATTATTTATAATGGCTGTAGTCTGAAAATGAAAGCATGTGAAATGTGGTTTTTTTTTTTTTTTTTTTTTTTTTTATAAATATTATCCATATATCTGATATGCCACACTTAGCATGTAAATAGCTTGAGTGAGGTATTTGGTGTTGACATTAGATGTGGTTTCCTGCAGGCCGAGGCAGCAGCTATAAAATCTGCTGGGAAAGCATGGTATCAAACGATGATTTCTGATAGTGACTACACTGAGTTTGAGAACTTCTCCAAGTGGCTTGGTGTGAGCCAGTGATACTCTCACCTTTCTCTCTGCGTTTAGTTCCTTTCCTCTGCTTTGAATTTTTGTTAGCTGCTTTTTTGCACTTTGGTTTGGTTTGCAGTTTCCCTTTTCTCTTTGGATTGCATTTTTATATCCTAAAATGATGAAGCACTGAGAGAGTAAGTAGACGTGAATTTTGTGGTGCCCTGCCCCCCCTTCCCCCCCTCTTATTTCTTGGTTAGGTAGTAATGGTAAGTTATGGAGTTTGCAAGTTGTTACCAAGTGTTGCAGTGTTTAGCTTAATAAGCACATAACTTGCATCAAAGATGTGTGGAGAAGCATGCTCCACACACCCTACTTGTTATATCTATCATTGGGTCATATTTGATGGGTTAGATGGGCCTAGTTTGTTATGAATGCATGTTGGGTTCTTGATTTGTAGCTCATATGATCGGTAAGGGGTACTGATGAAAGGAACTGGAAATCCCTATTAAAACAAGTTTTTCAATTATTGATAGATTTTATCTTATTGTATGGGAGCTTCTAGGAAAGATGTTTCTTTTGATTGGTTTGTATCATTCTGGGTTCCATGCACCTCCTGTTTTCTGTGATGATGCTAACCATTTATCAATGTAGGAAATTAGATTGTCCATATTGATTATGCTTGAAGAAGTCTAATGATTTAACTAGATTGCCTATCATGTAGGTGGCCCACCTTTGATTGCCGAACCATCTGATGGTTTGATGTGGTTGTCCATATGGAGTACATCTTTCTAATGCTTGAAAAGGTCCCTCATGAGAGGGCCAACTTTTGATGGCCTGTACCTCCCGAAAGTGATAAATCACTTTGATTAGTGACTAAGAGAATGGGTGTTGATATTCATTATGCTAGGTAAGATCTCACCAATGACCAGGTTTGTCTATCATGTTGTCCCACCTTCGATCGTGTATCCTCTAACCATTACTTTGATTGGATGATCCTATGATTGATGGTTAGGATAATAGTCCATCCATCTGGACTATTCGAGGATCAAGTTTTGGGATGATATTTAGGCGAGGGATGAGTCATTGGGGGAGGCTTTCCTGTAGATTGGCTTCCTGCTTCTCGATCGTAGGTGATGAGGTGATTTGGGCTCTGCCTTGCAGGAGGAATTTAGCCGATGAAGAGGGCGAGGGATTAGGTTGCTGTTGCTTCTTGCCCATGTGAGGCCAGTGTTATCAGATTCAGATTCTTTGGTGTAGTAGAAAGAAGTCTGGAAAGTTTTTGTCAGATCCCTTTATAGGATATTAATGAAGGCATATAAGCCTGGCGGCCCATGTTTGGGGCTATGGAGTGCCTTCAAAGGTAGTGGGGCTTTTGAGTGGTTAGTAGAGTGTAATAAAGTTCTTACCGTGGATAATCTCAGGAAAATGAAGATAATTCTCCCGAATGTGTGTAATGTTCTTTCAGATGATTCTATCCATTTCAATCAATGACTAGGGAAATGTACAGTCCATTTTGATTATGCTAGTTTGGTATTTCACTCACCCTTGATCCCATTCCTCTCGGTAAATCAGTTTGACATGATGAGTTTTTGGTTGAGCTCACAATGGGAGATATGAGGGACCGGAATGAGTCTGTAACTGTTTGACATGTCCGAGGCCTGACCATTTTATCTGTTTGACATCCACTTCTAACCTCGTGGTTAAAGTCAGCCAGATGTATGACTTAGGTGGGCCACACCAGAGGGAAATAATGTGAAAGGGATGTCAAGAAAAGGTTTGTGTGGGGCCACCATGGTTTGCATCTTTCTTCGACCTCGTTTATCCAGTGTGCCTCACAAGGAAGAAGGGATAATAGAGATATATGCCTGATCCAAGAGTGTTTGCATTTTAAGTTTTTGTTTTTAATTTTAATTTTGGTTTTTATTGTTTATTTTAAATTATTTTATTTTATGGAATGGAATGGAAGCAAGGTTTGATATTGGGCCGATGCACCCTGCGTCACCCTGTTTTGTGCCATATTAGGAGGACACACACACACCATGTCGTCTGTTGTATTCCGGTTCCCTGTTTTGGACTATACTTTTATACCTTGGATGGATGGATGACGTAATGCAGCTACATTTGGAAAAGGTTGCAAACCTAGTTTGGCCTGTGACCTGCCATCATCTTCGGGACGGTTCCCACCACCTTAGGTGGGAATCTGTAATGGAAATTTGTCTTCATATTCGGTTCAAAATGTGTTGCACGTGAAGCTTAAGCGTGGGTGAAGGGGGATGCGCCCATTGTATACTGTCATCGTCTATCTAGTGGGTCTCAATTCAGTCTCGTCTCTCTAGTGGGGTCCCAGTTGGGGTCTGAAATGGCCAGGCTAAGGCTCTGTTGAATGTCCATTGTTGGGGAAGACTTGGATTGACTTGCTCTGCTTTTAAGTCGGCACTAGCACTAGCACTTGCACAGCTCATAGCATGTTTGGGGTGAGTTGTGGTATCCGACTACATCGGCCTCAATCTGAGTCGACTCAAAACTCCTATCCCCCGCTCAGCGTGGAAATTGATTGTCTTTATTTTCCACTCGGATGTTCCCAAACAATAGGATGATCGAGTTGGTCACACATGCACAGAGAAAAAAGATAATAAAAAAATCGAAGCCAGAGGATTGGAATGACATATTTGTAGGGTATATAACATATGTACGTATGAAGTTGGGCAGGAAAAACCAGGTTGGCAAAATTGACTTTTTGAGTTCAAGACTAGCCTAATTATTTAGTAGGTCATGCATTTAACGCCTAAGCTTGGCCCAAAGCTGGGTTGGGCTTATGGGTTTGAGGACCTAGCTTGCCAAACCTGGATTGTGCTTGTGGGGTTGGACGAGCTACCTGGCCCCACTGCAACCCTTAGTCGATCAACGCCCCCACCCCAAGCCTGTCATGGGGCTCAAACACAGGCTTGAGTCTAGTCATGTTAACAATGGAGCCTCTTCCAAGCCCAACCTATGCCAATAACAACAAGCCTGGGCCTAATCCAAGCCTAGACCTAAAAACTTTGATGGTCAAGAGTGGTTTTTTACAAGCCATAGGTGTGACGGGAACCATTGATGCAAAATCTTCTGGTTTGGAAGATGATATCATTTTCATCCATCCTTGGGTTCCCCAGGGACTTATTCCAGTCCGGTGGACTCATAATGGGGCCCGATCTTGTTGGGCCAATTTGTTCAATAAGAAATCTGATTCTTCTTTGGCCCTTTCTTACATTGAGCCTGACCTGATCTGACCCGAGCGCTCCTCTTAGAGCTTTTTTGATGCAGATTTCTGACAGACCCTATCTGATTAACCCGTCTGGACCTGCATAGGCAGAAACAAGAGGTAAAGGAGACCCTGGCTTGTACAGGGGACCCTCCGATGCTTAAGTCAGATATTTGGGGTCTATTATAGGGTAAGATCTCTTTGGAAAAGAGTCACCAGTCGAGTATTAGAGTATAGGTGTGCATACCTTACTTTGGTTGGGGATACCTCTATTTATAGGAGAGGGGAGACGTACATGATAGGGAATCTTAGCTAGAGACGAATCCTATCCGTTCAGGATCCATATCAAATCCCGAAGTTCTCGGGATCCGATCTGATCCTCCGAAGATCTTGAGAAGATATTCGAGCCGTTAAAGAGATCTTTAGATTGTTGATAGACAGGGATTGGTCATTTTACTGAACCTCCCATGGAACAGGTATTCTCCTTCTCCTGAAGGTTGTTCTGAACTATAGCTGAGCTTTGGTCGAGCTTCAACCAGCTTATTGCCGACCTATAGCCGAGCTAGGGTCGACCTATAGCTGAGCCATGGCCGAGCTATGGTCGACCTATAGGTTAGGTTGGCAATTGGCCATTTAAGTGGACTTACAGTTGAATTCTCTTTGAGTGTCCTTACAGTCGCATCGACCCTCAGAGGAGGTCGACCTGTTTTTGGACATAGATGCCCTTCAGGGCTTGGATGTCGAAGGGCCCGTGTTGTTTAGTAGAGTTGATCCATTCCATAAGTCGACCTGTTGGACTTAACTATTTTTCTACCCAACAGTAAGCCCACCTTACTTTTCAAGCCGATCTGAAGAGATTTGAGAAGTAAGCCTAACTCAGTTTGGGTCGAACAATCGAGTCGTGAAATCATAAATGCCAGTTATGGCGGCCAACATGGTGCTCGAGGTGGTTCATTAAATGAACGCGGCGTGTCGTTTCGTGGATCGAGGTCATGTGGGGCTATCAGGCTTGAAAAGGGTGAGCTCTCAGTCCTAGAGGGGGGGGGGGTGAATAGGACTATGCCAAATAAAAATTAAAAGCGGAATATAAATGCAGATAACAGAAATAAATAGCAACCTCAAATGCACTAGTCTTGAGAGGTTGATACAAACTTCGTTCAAAGGACAAACTTATACCAAAAACCAAGGTTTATGATAGGATAACTTGAGGTCTTGAACTTAGTAAGGATTAAAAACTCAAACTAATACCAAAGACAAATAAAATAAATCAAGCTATTACAACATTCACCATATGTACATGAAAATAAATTACAACATTCACCACATCACATACATCACCATCATCATCATCATTTAAACTCCAAGAATTATGGTGGTTCGGTATATACACCAATTGTTCTCAAACAGCCACACCTACTCCACTCCCAATATCTACACCCACAGGATATTGGCTTTCACTATGAAAGAAGGTTTTCCAAGGTTTACCTTAAAACCTTTACAATTGTGTTTTCAATGGGCTACTACAATTAAAACCCCCACACATTGAGATTTTCTGGCTATTTCAGTCAAAACCAAAAAGAAAGATTTTCTGGCAATCTTACAAACCACAATATAATAAACGAAATATACTTATCTAAAGATTCTTCTTCTTCGTTGTAGCCTGGTAGAACCACTTCTTTGTAGACATAGATGATCAATGTTCAATGTTCAATGTTCAATCTCACAAATGAAAGGGTTCTAGGTCTAAATGAATTTTAATTTAAAATCAACCTTGGGCTAGCTTGATTTAATTTCTTGGATCTCAAAAGGGTAAAGTAAAATTCCCTTTCTAATAAGTAGAATTGAATAACAAGAGATCAAGAAATTCAAAATAAAAAAAAACTATGAAAGAATCTTAAATTACCAAGCAATAGCTTCACAATAGCGGGGACTTAATTCTCAGAGAGGAGGCTTGATTTAGCTTGGAATGAATATCAAATGCTGAGAAAAGTCCTCTATTTATAGGGTGAAATTCGGTTCCCTCGACTTGTCTAAGGTCTGCCTCAATTAGTCCTGACAGTAACCAATTTTCAAAAATTCTGGCGCGATCGGATAAACCCGTCACTCGATTGGTCGAGCGGGGCTCAAATAGCTTGTTGGACTTTGAGTTGAGCCCTACTCGACTGGTCGAGCTAGTCTCCACGACTGGTCGAGCAGGGTGCTCAACTAGTCAAAGAACCACCAGAGTTATCCGAAAATTTGAGTTAATTTCTAGACAGGTCGAGAAAAATGCTGGACTGGTTGAGCCAGTGCCTGGACTAGTCGAACCATGACTAGGACTAGTCGAAGCAAGGTCCAAATAGAGTACCATGACCCAAATTCTATATGTAATATGTATGACCTAGTCTTTTTAGGGTCATGTATACCTTAAATGTGAGCATTGAACTTGTCAATTCGGTCACTTCGGTAGATAGTATACTTGAGGTACTTTGAAGCTTTATCTTGTATATAAGCTTGAAACTTGTGTACTTGATCTTGAGATTGTAAACTTGAACTTGAGCTCTTGTACTTGATCATGAACTTGATCATGTAATGCACTTGGACTTGAACTAGTATTTGAAGTCGCACTTGCACTCGGTCTTGTGTATGAACTTGATTTTGTATTTGCAGTTGAATATGCACTTTGATTTGAAGTAGTAGTAGCACTTTGATGTTGATGTAGATGACTTGAAACTCCTCTTTGAATGAAGGTGAACTTTCTATCTATTGAACTTGAAGGTGAACTTTCCATTTATCAAACAAGTCAATCACTCTCAAGTGGTTTGTCACTACAAAATATGACAACACAGGGTGCTAGATTAAAACATATTACTTACAATCTCCCCCTTTGTCAATTTTGTGACAAAACCAATTTAGAGAATCAACCTATTCAATATACAGATTCACAACCAAATCAATCTTTCAAAAAGACTTCAAAAATCCCCCTCAATCTACTCCCCCTTAATATAAGCTTGGTGACTTGTAGAGACCTGTATTAAAAAATACGTTTCCAAAAAAAAAAAAAACCCATACATATACGCATCTCTCTACATCATTCACATGCACCAAACATATCCACATTCTACAAATTCTCCCCATTTTTGTCACAATATGGCAAAGGAAAACATATAGAATAAAGTATAAGCGATAGGATATATGAAAAGGATATATAGAAAGAGAATGAGAGTTTAGAAGATTAAGCCATAAAGCATGTAAGCATCAACATCTAATAGTTATACATGTCCAGGTATCAAATAGTTAACGAGTTAAGTGAGAATTAATCCTTAATACAAGTCCAAAATCAAAATATCAAGTAAAGCATACTAATCAGAGCCAGAGGAAGAAGGAGGTGGGATGAACAGATCAATCTGATGCAGTCCCTTAGTAATGCATCTAAAATACTTACGTATATATTTCATTTGACTCTCTTGGGATATCTTCAATCTATCCACCTTCTCTTCTAAGGCTCGAAGGCGCTCATCAAAACCAGAAGACTGAAAATCAGGATCAGCTTCTACGTCATCTGATTCCAATTCATCAAAGATATCATCCATGTCGGCGTCAGTTGGCAGCTCATCTTCCTCTCCAACTTCTTCCCTAACTTCCTCAACATCCCCATCTCTTTGACCAGGAGCTAACTTCAAATTCATCTTGTTGATATTGGAATTATTGAATGGAAGATGTGAAGTAGGAGCTTCACCAGGTGGAATGACCACACAACAATGCAAGGCAAGTGCAATCATCAAATAAGAAAAAGGAATATCGCTATGATCAGTGTCAAGTCGAAATTGGATAATGATATAACATATTAAAGAAGGAAGACACACAGGAATACCAAACACAACTGAATGAAGGATACGAACCATAAAAGAAGTCAGTTCTGCCTTGTTTCCATATCTAGGATAGACATTAGAAATAAAGATATGATGCAACACTCTATATCTGGGCAACATTTGGTTGGCCCGAAGCCCATTCCCGAAACTCCATTCTGAGTCCATGTTGCACAAATTTCTGGTTAAAGAGCGTTTTTCTAACTCATTCATTTTTTAATCCAATGTCGGAATAAGAATGCCTTCATCATTCACTTGGACATCCAACAAACTAGAAATTAAGTGACGATCTATTTTATATGAACCTTCTCTAAACATCATAGTGAAGGTCAAATCTTCAATAGAAACATCACCTATACAAGTAGACATTCCTTACGCAATGGAGCGGTATACCCGTCTGCCCCAATTCAAAATGTTATCTCATCCTACATCTATAAGGAGGGAAACAATGTGAAATGGTGCAAGGTGGTTGGCATTTACGGTACGCTCAACAATGATGTTGCGGTGACAAATATCCCGCGCATATTCGGGGTCCTTTTCGGGTGGTCGAAGAGTACGCACAGGTGTGGAATGAGAAGAAGATGCTCTAGTAGGGTTCTTCTTCATTCTACCTTCCATTGCAAGGATCAACAAGAAAATGCAAGAAAGGAATCAAGGGTTTCAAACCCCACAGATTTTTCTCAAATACACCAAGGTAATCACAAGGAAATTTGAAATAAAAGCAAGAATCAAGCAATATGAGACTCAAGGAACCCAAATCCGAAAGGAAATTAAAAATGATGCACTTACCAAACACTAATTGAAGGTGGGTTCGACCGGTTGGAGAAGGGGCAAGTGAGGAAGATGAGAGAAATGAAGAAAAAGAGGTTTTCAACACACTTAAAGGCTCTCCAACTGCACGCCTCGACTGGTCAAGTACATACTCGACCCGTCGAGCCACGATTGATCGAGTATGTGCTCGACCGGTTGTGCAAGCACAAAAATGCACAATTTATCATATTTTAAAAAATAAATAATTTATATAAAAAATATATAAAAATAAAATATGCAAACATGATAAACTCAGTTCGAATTACACATACCAATATCCATTTTTAATTTAGAAAATCTATTTTTTCAAGTGGTTTAGTGAATATGTCCGTAAGTTGACTTTCAGTTTGAATATAATCCAATGAAATAATTTTATCTTCCACTAATTCCCGAATGTGATGATATCTAATGTCAATATGTTTGGTACGGGAATGTTGGATGGGATTCTTAAAAATATTAATTGCGCTAGAATTATCACAATACAGAATCATAGTATCTTGCGCAATCCTATAGTCATTTAACATTCTTTTCATCTACACCAGCTGAGTACAAGCATTTTCGGCTGCAATATATTCAGCCTTAGCTGATGATAGTGATACGGAATTTTGTTTCTTGCTATGCCATGAAACTAAACAGTTCCCGACATAAAAACATCCACTGCTAGTAGACTTTCTATCATCTATATTCCCAGCCCAGTCAGCATCCGTATATCCAGCTAATTGAACATTAATATCATGTGGATACCATAGGCCTAGATTAGCCGAACTTGCAACATATCTAATAATTCGCTAGACAACAATAAGGTGCGATTCATTAGGATCTGATTGATATCTAGCACAGATGTCTACACTGAATGCTATATCAGGTTGACTCGCAGTTAAATATAATAAACAACCAATCATACTGCGATATAACCGAGGATCTATACTTTTACCTGTTGCATCTTTAGAAAGCTTAAGAGTTGTACTCATATGAGTATCAAAGTTTTGTCATTCTCAAATCCAAATTTCTTCACTAGATTTAGAGCATACTTAGTTTGAGAAATGAAAATACCATCGTCAAGTTGTTTAACTTGTAAACTTAGAAAGTAATTCAATTCTCCCACCATGCTCATTTCGAACTTGGATTTCATCAACTCTGCAAACTCAATAGATATGTTAGAACATGTAGAACCATAGATAATATCATCAATGTAGATCTGTACTATAAGTATGTGTTCATTATCCTTCTTAACAAAAAGAGTTTTATCAACACTCCCCATAACAAAATTATGACTCAATAAAAACTTAGTCAATTTCTCATACCTTGCCGTGAGAACTTGTTTCAAACCATAAAGTGTCTTTTTAAGGCGATACACTTGATCAGAATATTGAGGGTCCTCAAAACCCTTAGTTTGTTCAACGTACACTTCTTCATGTAGATCATCATTTAAGAAAACACTTTTCACATCCATTTGATAGATTTTAAACTTTTTAAAATATGCAATGGATATGAACAATCTGATGGATTCAAGACGTGTTACTGGAGTGAAGGTTTCATCATAGTTGATTCCTTCTATCTGAGTGTACCCTTGTACAACCAGTCTAGCCTTATTTCTTATTATGTTTCCTAATTCATCAGATTAATTTTTGAAAATTCACTTGGTTCTTATAATATGTTTATCAGATGGTCTTGGAACCAAATACCATACATCATTTCTAATAAATTGATTTAGTTAATCTTGCATGACAACTATCCAATTTTCATAACAAAATTATGACTCAATAAAAACTTAGTCAATTTCTCATACCCTGCCCTGAGAACTTGTTTCAAACCATAAAGTGTCTTTTTAAGGTGATACACTTGATCAGAATATTGAGGGTCCTCAAAACCCTTAGTTTGTTCAACGTACACTTCTTCATATAGATCATCATTTAAGAAAACACTTTTCACATCCATTTGATAGATTTTAAACTTTTTAAAATATGCAATGGATATGAACAATCTGATGGATTCAAGACGTGTTACTGGAGTGAAGGTTTCATCATAGTTGATTCCTTCTATCTGAGTGTACCCTTGTACAACCAGTCTAGCCTTATTTCTTATTATGTTTCCTAATTCATCAGATTAATTTTTAAAAATTCACTTGGTTCTTATAATATGTTTATCAGATGGTCTTGGAACCAAATACCATACATCATTTCTAATAAATTGATTTAGTTAATCTTGCATGACAACTATCCAATTTTCATTAGCGAGTGCCTCTTTTACGTTGGTTGGTTCAATTTGGGAAGTAAAACATGCATAACTGCATATGTTTTCAAGTTGTCTTTGAGTATGTACACCAATGAGAGGATTGCTTAGGATTTGATCAGTGGGATGATTTTTGACTGATCGTAGTTCAGAGTTGGTTTGACAAGATGAGGAGTCAGGTTTATCAAATGTATTGACTTCATCATCTTCTGAACTCGATATTGGTGTGTTCAAGTGATCATCAATAATCACATTTATAGACTTCTAAATAACACCAGCTCTCTTGTTGAGAACACGGTATGCCCGACTGTTCAAGGCATAACCTAGGAAAATCCCTTCGTCACTTTTAGTGTCGAACTTCCCTAAAATTTTTCGGTCTTGTAAAATATAACACTTCCAAAAATTCGAAAGTATTTTACAGTGGGTTTCTTATTAAACCATAATTCATAAGCCGTTTTATCTTTTACTTTTCTAATATAAACACGGTTTATTATATAGCATGCAGTATTAACAGCTTCGGCCCATAAATTCTTAGGCAATTTCATGCTATTTAACATTACATTGGCCATCTCTTGTAGCATTCTGTTCTTCCTTTCAACAACTCCATTTTGTTGAGGCATCTTAGGAGCAGAAAACTCGTGCGATATACCATGATTGCTACAGAACTTCTCAAAATTGCTATTTTCAAATTCCGATCCATGATCACTTCGGATCTTGATTACATTCATTTATTTTTCTGTTTGAATACACTTAAGTATTCTTTTGACTTCATCGAGAGTTTCAGATTTTTCTCTCATGAATGCAACCCAAGTAAATCTGGTAAAATCATTAATAATTACCAAGAAGTACTTTTTACCACCTCTACTCTCTGTTCTGGTTGGTCCTACTAGATCCATGTGGAGGAGTTCAAGAGGTTTGGATGTGGCGGTGAAGTTCACTTTCTTGTGACTACTCTTTGTTTGTTTTTCAATTTGACATGCATCACATATTTTATCCATTTTCTTCAATTTGGGTAGACCGCTAATTAGATCAACTTTGCTCAATCTATATAAATTTCGATAGTTTACATGTCCAAGGCGCTTGTGCCATAATTCACTATCATTGGTTTGGACCATGTAACAAGATACTTTAGATGATCAAGGTTCACTTACGATATAGCAATTCTCAAACATTCTACGACCATTTAATATCACACAACCTTTCTCATTTGAGATCTCGCATTCTTGATTAGTGAATTTTACACTATCCTTATTATCGCAGATTTGAGATATGCTCAAAAGATTGTGCTTTAGCCCTTTTACAAATAAAACATTTTCAAAAGGAGGAAGGTTAAAGATATGAACCATACCTTGGCCAATTATCTTGTAGTTGCTTCCATCACCAAAAGTGACTGAACCATCAATCATTTCTTTGTAATTGGTGAACGAATCTTTGTCACCTGTCATGTGTCTTGAGCAACCACTGTCTAGGTATCACTTGGATTGACTCGAAGCCTTGAAGATGGTGTGCGCAACCAAACAAGTAACCTTAGGAACCCATTTCATTGTAGTTTTGGGTTTTGGAGCATTGTTGGGTTTTCTTCGCTTATAAATATTATTAATCTTAACACTAGAGTTAGATTTGAGAAGCTCCTTGAGTAATCCACAATTTTTTCAGCTAAAGGATTATAAGATTGTTTTCTAAAGCTGATATTATTAGAATTGACTTTAGGTGCTTGAAAGGTCTTTAGATTTCTAGAGTGGTTATGATTATTTTGTTTGAAGTCCTTTCCTTTTGAGTTAGAGGATTCTCTTTTGACAAACATTGGAGAAGTACTCTTAGTTTTAAGAGACATGTATTTATCATAGCCCAAACCCGATCTATCTTTACATGTTCTAGATGTGGTTAATAACTTTTTAAGTTAGGGTCTCCTTGGGCATATCTCCATGTATCCTTTGAACTCAAGAGGAAAGATACTTCATTTTTTAGTTTCTCATTCTCTAATCTTAAATTTTCAAGTTCTGATGTTTTGAAATCCAAATCACATTTTGTTTTATCTAAACAATCAGAAATATGCGACTTTTCCAAAATTGCATTTTCAAAATCCTCTTTTAATTTCAGAAATTTCTCTTTTTGAAGTTTAAGTTTGAGAGCAATCTTACAACTCTCCCTGTATAGGGCATTATATGCATCTTGAAGATAATCTTCGTTATCATTTTCAGGGTCACTCCTCAGATTTTCATCATCGGTTGAATCACAACTATCTGGGGAAGTGACTCTGGCTAGAGTCATTAAAGCCTTGACTTCATTTGAAGTTTCGGGTTTTGATTCATCTGACTCAGAAGAAATTCTGAACTGGATGATTCATCCCATGTGGTTAACATGCCTTTACGTTTTGGCTTGTCCTTCTTTGAACACTTATTTGCTAAATGCCCGTATTCATGGCAGTTGAAACATTGGCTATCTTTTAGAGATTTTCATGTTTTAGATTTAACCTTTTTCTTCTCAGAGGGTTTTTGAAAATCAACTCTCTTTTTACTTTTGAAAATTTTATAAAGCTTTTTCGCAAGAAAAGCCACATCATCCTCTGAGTTTTCACAATCAGAATTAGTATTACTATCATGTGAAGTTGATTTGGATGATTTAAGAGCGACAGACTTACCTTTTGGAGCTTTGAAATTTAACTCGTATGTTTGAAGAGAACCAACAAGTTCCTCAACCTTCATGTTATCTGTGTCTTTAAGTTCCTGAATGGCAGTAAACTTGGAATTGAATCTCTCAGGAAGTGATCGTAGAATTTTTTCACAGACTTTGCTTTCTAGGATGCTATCTCCAAGACCCTACATAGAGTTCACTATGTCATTTAGTTTCGTATAGAAGTCCATGAATGTCTCATTTTCTTTCATACGAATTTCCTCAAACTTAGTTGTGAGGATCTAAACTTTAGACTTTTTTACAATAGATGTACCCTCGTGTGTCACTTCAAGAGTGTCCCAGGCTTGTTTAGCAATATCACAAGATATAATTCTTTCGAATTCATCAGGTGATAGTGCATAAATGATTGCATTTAAAGCCTCAGCATTAGCACTACTCTCATTTTTCTGAAGAGTAGTCCACATATTTCTCTCATGGACTTGGTTCCATCACTGCTTAGAACTTCAGACATTGGAGGAGTCCATTTAGTCATTGTGGCTTGCCACACGCTTTCATCAATGGACTTTAAAATGATCCTCATTAGGGCTTTCCAATATGCATAGTTGGAGCCATCAAATGGTGGTGTCCTAGTAATAGATACACTATCAAAATTTGACATCCTGAAAGCTCTGGATTGATAAACTCAGGAAATGAATCCAAAAATATGTGCCACTTAGCTTTGATACCACTTGAAAAGAGTGAGCTCTTGGTCCGAGAGAGGGGGGGGGGGGGGGGGGGGGGGGGGTGAATAGGACTATGCCAAATAAAAATGAAAAGCGGAATATAAATGCAGATAACAAAAATAAATAGCAACCTTAAATGCACTAGTCTTAAGAGGTTGATACAAACTTCATTCAAAGGACAACCTTACACCAAAAACCAAGGTTTATGGTAGGACAACCTAATGTCTTGAACTTAGTAAGGATAAAAAAACTCAAACTAATACCAAAGGCAAATAAAATAAATCAAGCTATTGCAACATTCACCACATGTACATGAAAATAAATTACAACATTCACCACATCACATACATCACCATCATCCAAACTCCGAGAATTATAGTGGTTCGGTGTGTACACCAACTGTTCTCAAACAACCACACTACTCCACTCCCAATATCCACACCCATGGGATATTGGCTTTCACTATGAAAGAAGGTTTTCCAAGGTTCACCTTAAAACCTTTACAATTGTGTTTTCAATGTGCTACCATAATTAAAAATCCCACACATTGAGATTTTCTAGCTATCTCAGTCAAAACCAAAAAGAAAGATTTTCTGACAATCTTACAAACCACAATATAATAAACGAAATATACTTATTTGAAGATTCTTCTTCTTCGTTGTAGCCCGGTAGAACCACTTCTTTGTAGATGTAGGTGATTAATGTTCAATGTTCAAGTTCAATGTTTAATGTTCAATCTTACAAATGAAAGGGTTCTAGGTTTAAATGAATTTTAATTTAAAATCAACCTTGGGCTAGCTTGATTCAATTTCTTGGATCTCAAAAGGGTAAAGAAAAATTCTCTTTCTAATAAGTAGAATTGAATAACAAGAGATCAAGAAATTCAAAATAAAAAAACTATGAAAGAATCTTAAATTACCGAGCAATAACTTCACAATAGCGGGGACTTAATTCTCAGAGAGGAGGCTTGATTTAGCTTGGAATGAATATCAAATGCAGAGAAAAGTCCTCTATTTATAGGGTGAAATTCGGTTCCCTCAACTGGTCTAAGGTCTGCCTCGATTGATCCTGGCAGTAACCAATTTATAAAAATTCTTGCTCGATCGGATAAACCCGTCACTCGACTGGTCGAGCATGAGACTCGACTGGTCGAGCATGGCTCAAATAGCTTGCTGGACTTTGAGTTGAGCCATGCTCGACTGGTCGAGCCAGTCTCCACGATTGGTCGAGCAGAGTGTTCGACTGGTTGAAGAACCACCAGAGTTATCCAAAAATTTGAGTTAATTTCTGGATAGGTCGAGAAGAACCTTGGACTGGTCGAGCCAGTGCCTGGACTAGTCGAACCATGACTAGGACTAGTCGAAGCAAGGTGTAAATAAAGTACCATGACCCAAATTCTATATGCAAATGTATGACCTATCCCTATGGTCTTTCTAGGGTCATGTATACCTTAAATGTGAGCATTGAACTTGTCAATTCGGTCGCTTTGGTAGATAGTATACTTGAGGTACTTTAAAGATTTATCTTGTACACTTTGAAGCTTGAAACTTGTGTACTTGATCTTGAGCATGACTTAACTTGAACTTGTGTACTTGATCATGTAATGCACTTGGACTTGAACTAGTATTTGAAGTCGCACTTGCACTCGGTCTTGTGTATGAACTTGATTTTGTATTTGCAGTTGAACATGCACTTTGATTTGAAGTAGTAGTAGCACTTTGATGTTGATGTAGATGACTTGAAATTCATCTTCGAATGAAGGTGAACTTTCCATCTATTGAACTTGAAGGTGAACTTTCCATCTATCAAATAAGTCAATCACTCTCAAGTGGTTTGCCACTATCAAATTTGACAACACAGGGTGCTAGATCTAAAACATACCTCTTACAAGGCCGCCGTTTCGGTGACAGTCGAATAAGGGTGCGACATGTGGCTCAGTACTCGATATTAGGGTCGATCAGTGCATGGGGTTGCGCCACGTGTCTGCAGGTGCGTAGACGAAGGGACACTGTACAACCAACATTGATGGTCATACTTAAGCAACGCCAAGTGGCATGCCTATATAAGGGAAGCCCTAACTCTTGGTTGCCCCTATTTGCAACTCGCATTCTCTTTCCGGCCATTTCTTTAAGACAGCTAGGCGATTTTCAGCAACCGTAGCCATTGGCGTTCAGACGTCTATTCCATCTCTAGTGAGCTTCAAGCACTTGCCCCCTCCTATTTTTCTTTTTTCTTTCAGTGACTCTCATTGTCTATAAGAGAAACGCAATGTCAGACTCTTTCAGTTCATGGGAGGGGGCCTTCGGTGGCGATAATGGGTCTAGCAGCCTTCGGGTAATGTCGAATCCAACCGTCGCCATTGGTGATGATGGCAGATGTCGGTTTCCCAACATCTTGGGCAATGGAGCAGTCCTAGGCAGAGAGACCACTAGACGCGTAGCTCGACCCTCCTGACTAGGATGACCCAGAAGGGTCGGGTGACGAGGAAGGTCCGGGGGGTCCGGTGCCTTCTACCTTTAACTCTGTGGATCTATCCCGGTTAAATCTCGAGAAGAACTTCAAATGCAAGTGTACTTATTCATGTTCAAGTACAACATCAAGTGTGAATTCAAGCTTTCAAGCTTTAAGGTTCAAGACTTTCAAAGCTTCGTACAAATCAAGTCAAGACAATGTTCCTAGACTTTGAATCTCAAGTTCAAGCTTCAATGTTAGTCAACTTTAAGCTTTAGTAGTCTCAAGTTCAAGCTTCATCATATGATAAGATCTCAAGCTTTGTGAACTTTAAAGAACAACTATCAACTGAAGAAAAAGAAGATTCAATGTTCATACATCACTAACAAGCTATAAATGACCCTAGATTGACCTTAGGGTAGGTCGTTTTGATTACATAATTCAATTAGGTCATTTTATAAGTGAATAGACTATTTCTCGACTAGTCCTAGGCTATGTTCGACTAGTCCTAAGCACTGGCTCGACCAGTCCAAGAAATTCCTCGACCAGTCTTAAGTTTGTTACAGATTTTCAGAATTTTTTGTTAAGCCATGATCAGTCCTAGAGACTGCTCGACCGGTTGTATGAACAGTGCTCAACTCGTGCTCGACCAGTCCTTCAGCCTCGACTCAAAGTCCAGCAACTAAATCAGGATCCACATGACCAGTCGTGGATAGGTCACGACCAGTCGTGGAGGTCCCTCAACCGGTCGTGCAGAGCCTACGACCAGTCGTGGAACGGCTTTATCTTATCGCGCCCAAATTTCAAAAATCTGTTGGTCCTACGACCAGTCGTGGAAACCTCAGGACTAGTCGAAGACGCGACTTCTTCACTTATAAATAGAGCACGAATTTCAGAGTTTTATATTCAATTCAAGTTAAATCAATACGCCATTCTGAGAGATAAGTTAGTGATCTTTTTAAGCTATATTGTGCACATTTAATATTCTCTTTTATTAGCTTTCTTTGCATTTGATTTTGAATTTTCGTATTCTAATTTTATTTGAAAGAAGAATTGTTATATTCTCATTTCTTGGAATCAAAATTAAATCAAGCTAGCCCAAAGTGATTTAATTTAAAATCAATTTAGAACCTAGAACCATTTCACAAGTGAGCGTGTACATTGAACTTCTACGTTGAACTTCTACTCCAATTTGGTTCTTCTGGGCTGCATTTAAAGGAGAATATCCAGGTATTTTACATTATTGTAAATTTATGTATTTTGGTTTCATTGAGATTGTGCCAGAAAAATCTCTCTGTTTTGGTTTGTCTGAGGTGATCCAGAAATCTAAGAGTGTGAGGTTTTTGAATTATGTAAGCCCACTTGAAAGACACAATTGTGAGGGTTTTAGGTGAACCTCCTATTTTCATAGTGAACGCTAATATCCACTGTGTGAGGATATTAGGAATGGAGTAGTTGTGTGGCTGTTGTTTAATAGTTGGTGTACATACAAATGAACCACTATAATTTCTGGTCTTGTGGTTGATCGAATTTCTATTCATTTTGGTTTTTATGGTGTAAGGTTGTCCTTAGAACAACATCTGTATTAACCTCTCAATACTCGTACATTTGAGGTTGTATTTAATTTCAGCATTGTGAGGTTGTTTATGTGCTATCTTTATTTAATTTGTATGAATTCCACTGTTAATTTTTAATTTGGCATAGTCTTATTCACCCCCCCCCCCTTAGGACTTAATAGATCGGCCTTTTCATTCGCTACTCCCATAGTAGTCGGTGGATTGGAGCGATACTGGAGTTGGTGAGCCTACAAGCAGTGTTTTGCCCTTTTGCTCCCTTGTCTGTTGAACTCTCATAGCAGGCAGGGCTGGGAAATCATATGTTGTTAGCGGAGGAACAGATTTCCCATGGTATAACACTGGAGGAGCTAATTCAGGATTTTTCTTAGCTGCATTCCGTGTTATTGGTCCTCTAATTCTTCGTGCGGGTGAATTCATTCTTGCTGTTACTGTATCTCGGGCCCTTGTATTTCGAGACGTGACAACGATCCAGTCTTGATCACTTTCTGACGCTATGGGCGAGGCAGATATAACTCCGGCCATCACTACGGGAGATTAGACCTTATGATCTGATGATTGATCCACTGTATACTCTACTATGAACCCAGTCGCAGTGAAATAGAAATTCACTTTCTTCATTGAGTTTACCATTGGTTGTAAGTTGCAATCTTATCTTCTTACCTTCGAAATAAAACATAGAACTTCAATTAGTATTTGAATGATAAGGTAATCTATCTGAAAGATGAAGGGGAGGATGTTCCCACTGAGAGTCGCCATTTTGGCGTCAGAAAGACGTCAAACTTACGACAAAAGTCCCTTAACCTTCTTTATGTTAATAACAAGTAAGATAAGTTCCCCAGCAGAGTCACCATTTTGTTTCGAACAAGAAACAAACTATTTGGGAGATTATTTTATTCAAATGTAATAAAGAGAGTGTAGAAAGAACAATCATCGTATTATTATTATTGAGTTCATTTACATCCTCGAGTGTCCCTTGATTCTGAGATAGGTTATCTAGAATACAGAAATTGACAAGATTTGAATATTGAATCCGAATGTCAAATCCGACAGCATTTCGACTTGTAATTTGATCATCTCTTTAAGAGGAATATTGTGTGGGTTTGATCATTTGATCTCCCTCTCTTGAGCTCATATCCTTGTGCAAAAGGAGAACTTGAGATTATGAAAACCAAGATCAACAATTCCGACAGCATGTCAGCTCTTAACCATTACTGGTCGCACAACAGCACTGTTGCGCAGACCCACACAATTGATACGCGGACCAGCGCAAACCCTTGCATCCTTCTTTTCTGATACATTCAGTCTTCTCTGGAGCTCTGACCTTCTTCAAAATCTTTAACCACACAAATGAGAGGGGGAGTGGGGTATTTATAGACCTTCACACATGCGAATCCTTGATCTTTGTGCCATAGGCCCACCTTCCATCAGATCTAACCATCCATGTAAAACACCATCTGCAACACTTTGCGCGGTTCGTGCAATCAATGCAATCTTTTGTGCATGCTCGAGCAATCGATATCGATTGCACGGACCCACCCAATCGGATGATTCTGCACCCTATCTCATCTTTTACTTACATACTTTCTTCATTTTCTTGTCTTTTGATATTTTCTGTCTTATTTTTATGCCTCAACGAAAGACACATCTCAAGCAAGGTGCTATTTGGGGCTCAATCCAACAAGTAGGTTGTCAATTTTAGAGTCCGTTATATACTCTTTCATTGTATAGGATTGAGCATAGAATTTGTGACCCAAACTTGGTCAAGTCCTTGTGCAGGCCTCCGACGAGATTGTATGTGTGTTAAGTCTTTATGTAAGCCTCCGACAGGAGTATATGTTTATTAAGTCCTTATTTAGGCTTCAGACGGGAGTGTTCGTTTGTTAAGTCATTGTGTAAGCCTCCGATGGGAGTGTATGTATGTAAGTCTCTGTGGGAGCCTCCGGCGGGAGTGTATACTTGTAAAACTTAGGAGTGAACCTATTGAAAACTTCTGAGATAGTGAAATCTGGTACACTCGAGGAAAGTGAGTCTACCAGGATGAAGAAAGCAACTAGTTGAACCACTATATATCAATATATTTGTGATCGTGATTTAATCACATTTCTATTCATGTTTATAAGTTTAATTGGTTGAATTATATGAATTCTTAAATGGATTGTATGTTAGGCATTTGATTGCTAGTATTAGTGCATTGATTTGTACACCTGTTTGTCAATTACATGCATCTGTGTGTCAATGACTCGGATAAGCCCTTGGAAGATGAAGATTGAAGATACATGAAGACTTGAAGCATCAAGGTATGAAGAACAGGTAAATTAATGTCTCTTGGTGACTCTAACCTTAGATCTAAAACAACCTAACATCTAGATAATCCTACCCCTTATAGGAAAACCTTGATTGATCATCATATAGCTTAAGGAGCCAAATTGGAACATAATAATTTATGATAAAAGAAGTGTTAACCTGTCGTAAAATACATATCCCAAAACAACAGCTTTCGAGTGGTCATCAATCTCCTCAACAGTCTGTCGATGAGTCTTGATGGCATCGAAGACTAATTCGATGAGATCAAGAAACAGTCCAGCAACCATACAGAATATTCCTAAATTTTATTGATGGGATCGGCAGACCATTCGATCCTATTGAAGGATCTTTGATCCCATCGAAGGGCCTTTCGATTCTATCGAAAGAGCCATTAACTAGCCGTTTTATTAACATTGGAAACTTTTTTCTATAAAATGGGCATTCAGCTCTTGGGTAAGATGATGGTTTTTGAGTGAGTTAGAAGCCTTAGTGTATCTCAATACTTCCCAACACATCTAGGGTCACACCCAAAGAGATCCAAGTCATCTTGCATGTGTCTAATCACTCTCATGAGCATTCCAAACTCCTTATAAGATGATCTTCTTTCCTTGTATTCTGTAGAGGATAGACACCAATCCAATAGGTGAATCATTTATCTTCTAAACCTCTAAAATGCCCATATAGGCGAATCCCCTAGGAAATTAACTATTCATTAGTTGTAAGATATTCCACTATTGAGGGTCAAATATTGCATATTATCGCCCATTAATATCTTGGTTTTATGAACATGATACTGCTTAATGTCCTATTTTACTCATGTTTGTGTTGCAAGGTGAATTTAAGAGCTTGAATTGGAAAAGGTGCTAAAAGCATGGATTTGATGCTCAAAGATCACTAAGGCAAAGAATGGATCTTTGGAGACAAAGATTGAAGATTTCAATGTCCCAAGATTGAAGAAAACTGAGTGGAAAGGAACAAAGTTGAAAGAACAAGTCCAGTATTCACATTGATTGTGTCATCGATCACCGTTCGACGACGTCGAAGACACGTTCGATGACGTCGAAGACACATTCGATGACATCGAACACGGGTCAATGACATCAAATTTACGGAAGAAAATCGAGTTGGTTACTGGACAAATTGAAGACATTTTTCGATGACTCGAGGACTTGTTGATGACTCGAAGCCTTGCTCGAGACATCGAATTTATTGAAGAAATTGGAATAACTCACTGGACTATTTTGGATGCATTATCGATTCCTCGAACAACACTCAATGACATCGAAGGCAGGTTCGATGACAAAAAAAAAAGTTACGCAGTCCAGACGAAGTTACACAGCGTGGAAAAAGCACGTATAAAAGTCACCTTCAATGACATCGAAGGTAGTTCGATGTCAACGAACCACTTACGCAGAGTTGCTCGGAATTACGCGGAGTATGTAAATTTGAGGCAGTATCTGAATTTTTCCAAGGAGGTATTGCACAACTATAAATAGGAGTCCCCAGGGCATCCTTGGGCATCTATCTAGGGTTTTGAGGAGCGAAGCACAAGGGTGGAGAGCCGTCGCCAAACGTTTTTCTTCTTTCTTCATTAGTTTTTCATGCTTTCTTCTAGGGTAGATCTAATCATGTCTATGGTTGGAAAAACCTCTTAGCTAGGGCTAAGAGGTGAAGCTTGTAGCATGATGGGATGTTTTCTATTGCTTTGACTCATGTTTATGTTAAATTCTCTTTGATTCTAGTTTGATATTTAAGGAATACTTTCGGTTCTTAATGGTTTATTGTGACTCAAATTACAATAGATCTGCAATAGCTTCAAGTCTTTTCTTTTCATGTTTTGAGATTGTGAAATTAGGAAATCCTATTGTTCACCATCGTCCCTTGGGCATGGTTAGATGATGGAATCCCTTCTAACCTTCACAATCCTCTTATGATTGATTGTGGAATTGGTATATGCTGTTGTTCGCCATTGTCTACTGGGCATGGCTAGGTGATGGAATCACTTCCAATTCTCACAACTCTCATCTGTTGAGAATTAGGTTAATAGAAGTTCAGATTTGATCTTAATTGTTATATCTTCTAACTGGATAAGATAGGACTCCGATTCTAGTTGTGTCCTTGAATCAAGCATAGATTTCCTTGATTACTACAAGTCGATCCTTGGAAACCCTAGTTCCCACCTTTGAATTTCTTAAGTTTCTAATTACACGCTTTACAATTACTCCCTTTAATTCTAGATTTAGATTTACACCTTCTTCTAGTTCTACTTCTAGGTGCTTATAGAATGCACACGAGATTAGTCCCTGTGGATTCGACCTCAGTCTCACTGAGATTATTACTACATCACAATCCTACACTTGGGGTTGTGAACAAGTTTTTCGCGTCATTGTCGGGGACTAACGGTTGCATTTTTCTAACATTAACTAGTTTTGGAATTAGTTTAAGATTAGGGTTTTTCTACTTTTTATTTTTAGATTAGGGTTTTTTCTAAATTATTTTAGAAATTAATTTAGCTTTATATTTCCAGGTTTAGAAACTTTCCTTTTCTGTTTTTAGAAACTAATTTAATTTCTAATTATAGAATAGAAACTTTCTGTTTTTAGAAACTTTCTTTATCTGTTTTTAGAAACTAATTTCCTTTCCTTTTTCTTTTCTAGAAACTAGTTTGATTTCTTTTTTTTTTTTCAGAAACTAACTTTCTATTTTTAGAAACTTTCCTTTTTCTTTTTAAGAAACTAGGTTGCTTTCTTAGTTCTTTTTTAGAAACTAATTCACTTTCTTTTTTCTTCTGCTGGATCCCAATATAGAAACTTCTAATTTGGTAACTTCTTTCTAATTCTCTCTATTTCTATTTCTAGATTTCTATTTCCCTCTTTCTTTTATGTTTTAAGTTAGATTCTGAAATTGAGGGCTGAGAGTGTTTCATGCCCAAGTGGGTCCGTGATAACACTCAACGTCTCTTGAGTGAAGGAGGATTGGTTGAGGGGTTATCTATCCATCACAGGATTAGACACCACTCGAGATCCACAGAGTTAATAGAAGTTATGGCTATCAATCAACCGGCCAATCAACCTCCAGATCCACCTCAACCTAGGGTTGAGGAAATCCAAGATGAGAATGAGGTGCATCAAGCACCCCCGCCTCATACTTTACAAGATTATTTACAACCGGCAGGGGTGAGCACACATTCATGCATGTTTTTTCCAGAAAATACAGGACATGTGAATATTAAGCCAGGGGTGATCCAACTCTTTCAAATTTTCATGGACTTAGAATCTGAAAATCCATAGTTACACATGAAAGTGTTTAATGAGATCATAGCCACCTTATACTTTTAGAACGTGTCTGAGGACACGGTTAGGCTGAAACTCTTTCCCTTCTCCTTGAAAGAGAAAGCTAAGACGTGGTTGCATTCACTACGTCCACGATCTATTGGCAGATGGAATGACATGACAAGGGAGTTCATTAAAAAAAAATTCTCGTATCATAAAATGAACACCCTTAGAAAATCAATCATGAACTTCACCCAAAAGGAAGATGAAACATTCTTCCAATGTTGGGAGCGATTTAAGGATCTTGTCAACTCATGCCCACAACATGGTTTTAAAACTTGGTGAATAACAAGTTTTTTTTTTACGATGAGCTAACTTCTTTCATGCGCCACATGGTCGAGATAATGTGTAATGGGGAATTCATGAACAAAGAGGTCGATGATGTGTGGGATTATTTTGACAAGCTTGTTGAAAGCACACAATCATGGGACATCTCCCTAAAATTAAGCACCACTTCTAAGCCTACTCAATCAAAGGAGAGGGGCAGAATTTATCTTCTGAAAGAAGATGATGATATAAATGCTAAAGTGGTTAATCTCACAAGAAAACTCGAGGCCATGAAATTAAAGAAGGATAAGGCTACGGAAACTGTTTGTGGTATTTGTGCTTGCAACATTCACACAACTGAAAATTGTCCAACAATACCTACCTTTCAAGAGGTACTGAATGAGCAATCTAATGCCTTAAATAATTACCAAAGACCTTTCAGTGGATCCACTTCAAATACCTACAATCATAATTGGAGAAATCATCCAAATTTTAGTTGGACGAATGGACAAACTACTACTCCTCAAGGATTCCCTAATCAAATTCTGAATCAAGGCAAACCTCAAGAGGATCCGGTTCTAAAGCATCTTCAAAATCAAGATCATTTCAATCAGGGTATGCTACAAGCCTTTCAAGACCTTACAAAGGCCATTCAAGGACTTGAGATAAAAAAAAAAAATGTGATTGGGGAAAAGGGAAACCTTCCATCCCAACCTCTTCCCAATCTAAAACAGCAATATGAAGTTAGCGACCTGAGCTCTTCAAATCAAATGGAGCAAGCTAAGTCTATCACCACTCTTAGGAGTGGAAAAACAATTGACAAATCTATTCTGGTAAGGGCTGAAAAGTCTAAGGACCCAGAAATAGATGTAAATAATAGACCTAATAACACTCCACATGAGTTAGAACTGGAACCTCAAGGCAAGCCGATTGCTCTATTTCCACAATAGTTGATAGCACCAAAGCCTCTCTCTAACTCTCAGGACATTTTAGAGGTGCTTACGTAAGTGAAAGTCAACATTCCTCTACTAGATGTCGTTAAATAAATACCTTCATATACCAAATTTCTGAAAGACCTATGTACGACCAAAAGATGGCAAAATATTCAAAAAAAACATCTTCTGGACAGAAAAAGTGAGTGTCATCCTAAAGCAAGATGTGCCACAAAAGTATAAGGATCTTAGTAGCCCAACCATCGCTTGTATAATTGAGAATTACCGGATTAAGCATGCACTTCTTGATTTTGGAGCGAGCATAAATTTGATCCCTTACTCGATCTACGAACAACTGGGTCTAGGTGAATTAAAACCCACCCGGACCATGTTACAACTTGTCGATCACTCAGTTCGTGTACCGAGAGGGATAATTGAGGATGTGTTGATCCAGGTTGACAAATTCTACTATCCAGTAGATTTATTGTCTTGGACACTCAACCCATCGTGGACATGAGCACTCAAATTCTTGTCATTCTTAGTCGCTCATTCCTTGCCACATCAAATGCAATCATCAATTGTATGAATGGAGTTATGAATTTGTCTTTTGGGAATATGATATTGGAGCTCAATATCTTTTTCAACATGAGCAAACAGGCAGAGGATGATGACAATACCCACGATGTTAATTTGTTTTATTCTTTTGGGGAAGATAGAACACTTCTGAGCTTATCCTCTGACTCTCTAGAGACGTGCCTGGCCCACTCCCATGATTTAGATGACGATATGATTAGGGAGATGGGAATCATGCTTGATACTGTGCCAGTACTTGAAGTTAACCGGTGGAGGCCACAATTTGAAAAATTACCCCAAACTGATGTAGTGACTCTACCGTCTAACCTCAAGGCACCGAATGTCACGCCCCAAACTCAAAAACCGAGCTCACAAAATTCCCGATCGCCGAATCCGGCGCCGACAGCCTCCGTAGAACCCCATTCTCGGCTCCCAGCGCCCATACGCCAGGTTCCGATCCTGGGATGTTACAAGGAGGATTTTCAACATCAATTTAATTTATAATAAGCATAACCAAAGGCATAACCCACAAACAACAACCAAAAACTCCATCACATTTTCACTATGATAAAAAACTTTACAAGTATAATGAGTATAAAGGGAAATACAATGAAATAGACAAAAAGCTCCAAAATGATCTGCTCTGCGCTCCTGCCTCAGTGCTGCTGCTCCCAACATCACCTGCACGCAACGGTAGTGCATAAGCTTATAAAAAGCTTAGAGGGTGGTGAAAGTGTGTGCGCAAGGTAGTAATGCAGATATGCAGAATCAGAGTAATGCGAAACATGCTGAGGAATCCATGAATACCACTAGCCGTACCAAGGCTACACGATGCAAGGCATGAATGATGTCAGCCATACCAAGGCCATGCAATATGAGATACAACTTAAGCATACAAATCCTCATCTACATCCACATATCAATACAGCTCAAATTTGGGATATCACCGGGGTCTAGTACACTCTAAACCAGATTGCTGCCCCATCGCGCGCAATAAGGTAAGTGGAAGAGACCTCACTACCCGCCTGCCAATATCGGGCTCGGGTTGTCGATAGCGGACCCATTCCTCGAGCTGGTCAAACTCAGCCTATCATTGCCCCCTCCTCTCCGGTAGGTAAGGCCGCACCCCCTTTCAACCGACCACGACACAATGGAAAACGCTGCCGTCTGGTAATTGGCACTCGGCGTTCATGCACCCACTTGGTCTAGAAGTTGGAACAACCTCTTGGTAGCATAAGGATTTAGGGACTTTCACCCAGGAATATCTATAGCACCCCATGTAGAACACAATTTCCGATATCCGATCCTGCCAACCACGATATGCCTGTGACGGCTATGGCCCTGATGTCGCTAGGGCTTACAGTACACATGTCACACGATGCAAGATGCATAAATCACGCAATCCAATCATGCAGCAATCTTGCACATATCGTATGCTCATGTAAGGCAACTCCGTCTATCAGGGAGCCCATAAACGATCTACTCAAAGGCAGGTGCTATGATCAATCACTCATCTCATCACAAGCATGCAGATGATGCGTATGAACATGTATTATGATATCATGTTGTCACATGCTCGTACTCGGTATCGATAATCGGCGTCGGCCTCGAGCATCGATAATCGGCACCGATAATCGGAATCGATCAATCACATACGGTGAATGGGGCCTACTTATTTGGGTTAACCCATGAAGGGAATGGCCTAACAAGGCCTAAGGGAAGGTCACAATGAGGACATCTAACCATCATTGCCCATCAATGTGGACGTCAAACCAACATTGCTCCCAAGGCATGACCGCCAAAAGAAACATCAACACATACATCCTGGCGGAACCTCAATCAATGGGCCGAATCAAATCAAGTGGGCCCATTTAAAGCACAAATAGGCCACATGCAATCAAATAGGCCGTACCGATGGGACTCTCATGTGGGCCATATATATACAACAAATGGGCCTCGCTACTTGAGCCTCGTATGCACTAAATGGTCCTCGGATCTGGGCCTAACAATACAAACAGGTGGGCCTCACCATATGGACCGCTTGGATGCACAAACACAGTACCAGGGACTGGTTAGGATGATTAAGAGAGAGAGAGGGAGAGAGATAGAGAGAAAGATAGAGAGAGATAGAGAGAGAGCTAGAGAGAGAGAGAGTCAGAGAGAGAGCTAGAGAGAGAGATAGAGAGAGCATCAGAGAGAGAGAGTGAGAGAGAGTTAGAGAGAGAGAGATAGAGAGATAGAGAGAGAGAGAGATAGAGAGAGGTGTAGAGAGAGAGGGCAGCCACGTGCCCCTTTCTTCTTTTCTTTTCTTTTTTCTTCCTCCTGACACAACAGAGGTGGGTCCCACATAGGGCCCACCATATATATATATATATATATATATATATATATATATATGGGAAAACGTACAGCGCTCGGGCTGACGTTAAGCTCCCATGAGGTGAGCTGTGTGGGCCCCACTGTTGATGTTTACCAAGCATCCAACCCATCAGTCAGATGCACCGTTCCAGGGTGGGCCTAGGTCTCCAAAATCAAGTCATTCCGTGATTTGTGTGGGCCACCTCAGATACAACAGTTGAGAGAGCTACCCTCTATTGAAAACATTCATAATCTTTTATTGGGCCCACCGAGATGGGGTCCACAAATCCAGCCCACCTATCGTGGGTGTCCCACTTGACTGAAGGGTCAGCCCAAGTTTCAGCCGCATCCAAACTCGGGTGAGCCCCATGTGCAGGCCACCCTCTAGGGGGGGTCGTACCACGACCAGGTGTTGAAACGAGGTATCTCCACTCCGCTGCCAGTTGAGCTATGGACCTAGGTGTCCAAGGAGGGCCCACACAAGGTGGGTCCCACCGTCTAATGACGGTGGACACCACACATGATGGTGTGGCCCACCAAAATGGATGGATGGCATGGATGGTCCCATGGACCCCACTCCAGTTGACACTTCACCGTTAGCCACCCTCACTAGGGAACGATACCAAGACCTCAAGTGTTGAAACGAGGTAACTTTCCCTCGGTCTGCCACTTGGCTGTGGCGTAGGGTGTGTCAGGGAGGGCCCCACACGGACGTAAGTCCCACCGTCCGGGGTGGTGGACGGTTTGGATCCAACAAATATATCATGGTGTGGCCCCACAACAAGGATGGACGAGGGGAGTGGCTCCCATGGACCCCACCGTTAGTCCACAACCATGTCAGTATACACTCCATGTTAGCCTCCCACGTCAGTGCACACCCCTGTCAGTTAACACTTCACTGTTTAGCCACCTCCACTGGTGCATCCGCCTGGACGGACGGTGTGGATGTACACCCCATCAAGGTGGGTCCCACATGGCCCACCTATTTGGATAAGCCTGATATTTGTGTTTTACCCAAGGCATGTACCACCCATGTAAACAATGGAGGTCCACCTTAATGGATGGCATGGATAAGGTCTTGCATCAAGTGGGCCACAAAACATCATACACACATAAAAAGGAAAACAAAAAAAAAAAAACAATGGAGAGAGAGATTGGCGAGGATGGAGGTGATGGAGGGGCCCCGCCACTATGGGCCCCTCTTTGATATAAAATGTACATCAAGGTGGGTCCCACTACATGTGGACCCTTAAATCAAAGAAGGAATAAAAGGAAACATCCAAGATCACCCACCGGCTTCTACTTGCACCCAAGGCTTTCTTAGCTCCTTAGCTTCGATTCCAATGGAGGAGATGAGGTTTGCATGGTTGAGATGGGTGATGAAAGGGTAGGAAAGGTGGGCCATTGTTGCTTGGGAGAGTTGGAGAGGTTGGACGTGTGGAGTTTTTCTTGCTTGGAAATGAGCTTGGAAAAGAGGGAGAGATAGACTTGTAAAGGGAGAGAGAGAAAGATGGTTGATGGATTGATGGATGTGTGTAAGAGCCTTTTTGACTTTTGTGGCTTTTGGTGTAAGAAAGGTATGGGTTTGTAAGAATCTTTTTGACTTTGGGGGTTGCTTGGGAATGGGTGAAAGGTGATGTGTACTTGACATGATGGGATTGATTGATGGATGATTGATGTGACATCTCGTAGAGATTCTCTTCGGTTTTCGCACGCGCGGCGTTTTCCTTGCACCGAACGCTGGTCCACATTTCCTAGCCAGACTATGGTCTCGGCACGCGAGTCGCGACATCGGAACTGCGGCGATGACGCGATCGTTAAGGTACTAGTCTTAGGTTGAATCGATTCGGGTTGACAGTGTGTGATGCAGGGTCGCATGCAAATACCGGTTAAGGGTCGAAGGTTGCCGAAATTCGACCGGTAAGACCGGGAAGTCTACGGAACGGTACAGTCTAGGATACGGGTCTTACACCAAAGCTTGACCTAAAATCTTTGCCCTCTAAATTAAAATATGTCTATTTAGGTCAATATGAGACATACCCGGTGATGATTTCTTCCCACCTTAAGAAAGAACAGGAGAGTATGCTTATCTCTACTCTCATTGAGCACAAAGGAGCCCTTGGATGGTCGATTGAGGATCTCAAGGGAATTGATCCTTTAATTTGTACTCACCGCATTTATCTAGAGGATAATGTGAAGACCTCCCAGCAACCACAATATAGATTAAATCCAAATATGAAGGAAGTGGTTAAGGCCGAGGTACTCAAACTATTGGATGTGGGTATTATATACCCTATATCCGATAGTCAATGGGTGAGTCCAACTCAGGTGGTTCCTAAGAAGTCTGGAATCACCATCATAGCCAATGCCAACAATGAACTCGTGCTAACTAGAGTTACTACTGGTTGGAGAATGTGCATTGACTACATAAAATTGAATACCATCACTAGGAAGGACCATTTTCCTTTGCCCTTCATCGATCAAATTCTGGAAAGGCTAGCTGTTCACTCAGGCTACAACCAGATAGAGATAGCCCCTAAATATCAGGAAAAGACCACATTCACATGTTCCTTTGGCACCTTTGCTTACTAAAAGATATCATTCGGACTGTGTAATGCCCCCGCCACTTTTCAACGATGCATGATGAGTATTTTTTCTAACATGGTGGGGCAATATTTAGAGGTCTTCATGAACGACTTCTTTGTCTTTGGTCCATCCTTCAACGATTGTTTGGAGAATCTTAAATGTGTGCTGAAGCGATGTGAGGAAAAGAATTTGGTACTAAATTGGGAGAAGTGTCATTTCATGGTTCGTAAGGGAATTGTCCTTGGACACATCATCTCATCAAAAGGAATTGAGGCAGATAAGGCTAAGATTGATCTTATCTCTAACTTACCTCCACCCAATAACATACGAGACGAGCAATCCTTCTTAAGATATGCCGGATTTTATAAATGATTCATAAAGGACTTTAGTCACCTCTCTCGTCCTTTATGCAATCTACTTCAAAAGAATGTACCATACGAGTGGCTAAGTAATACCAGGAGGTTTTTTTTAAGCTAAAGGGCATGTTAACCACTGCACCTATCATGTAGTCACCCGATTGGAACCTTCCTTTTAAAATTATGTGTGATGCATCTGACTATGCTCTTGGGGTGGTGTTAGGCCGAAGAAAAGAGAAGAAGCCTTATGTTATACACTATGCAAGTAGAACTCTAAATCCTGCCCAAGTGAACTACTCTACTACGGAGAAGGAATTCTCAGTCGTAGTATTATCTTTGGACAAATTTAGGTCATACTTGATTGGATCTATGATCATTATCTACACTGATCATGTGGTGCTCAAGTATCTTCTTTCTAAGAATGATGTTAAGCCCCGCTTGATAAGATGGATCCTCCTACTCCAAGAATTTGATTTGGAAATAAAAGATAGAAATAGAGTAGAGAATGTAGTGGATGACCATTTTTCCCGCCTTGATATCTCTGATTCCCTTGAGATGACGCATATAAATGACATGTTCCCTGACGAACAATTGTTCAAAGTCTCCCATTCACCTTGGTTTGCGGATATTGCTAATTATCTTGCCATAGGTTTTATGCCAACACATTGGACTGCACAAGATAAGAAGAAATTCTTCGTCGAGGTACGTAAATTCTTCTGAGGTGATCCATATTTATTTAAATATTGCCCAGACCAAATCTTAAGGAGATGTATGCCAGACAATGAACACCAAAGTGTCATCTCCTTCTGTCATTCTCAGGCCTGTGGTGGTCACTTTTCTATTAAAAAGACCACAGCCAAAATTCTGCAGTGTCTTTTACTGGCCCACTATGTTCAAAGACACTCATGAGTTTTGCAAAGCTTGTAAGCGTTGTTAGAAATTGGGAGTATTGTCCCGTCGAAATATGATGCCTTTGAACCTCATTCTGATCATTGAAGCATTTGATTGCCGGGGCATCGATTTCATGGGACCATTCCCCCAATCTTTTGAGAATTTATATATTTTGCTAACGGTAGACTATGTCACTAAATAAGTCAAAGCAATCCCGTGCCGGAACAATGATCATCAAATGGTCATTAATTTCTTAAAAGAGAACATCCTTTATCGGTTTGGAACACCTCGAGCCATCATTAGTGATGAAGGTTCACATTTTTATAACAGGCCATTTGCGAATTTAATGAAGAAATATGGCATCTCCCACAAAGTGAGCACTCCATACCACCCACAAACAAGTGGGCAAGCTGAGATTTTCAATAGGGAAATTAAACATATTCTGGAGAAAATGGTTAACCCTGATCATAAGAATTGGTCAATCTTCTTGACTGATGATTTATGAGCTTACCATATGGCATTTAAGACCCCTATTGGAATATCTCCCTTTAGACTTGTCTATGGGAAGGCTTGTCATTTGCCTGTGGAGCTGGAACATAGAGCCTACTAGGCTATTAAAAATCTGAACTTCAACTTAGACAATGTTGGCTCACTACACAAACTTCAGTTGAATGAACTTGAAAAGATCCGGAATGATGCATACGAGAACTCGAGAATTTACAAGGACAGAATGAAGGTGTTTCATGACCAACATATTTTTCAGAAATCATTCACATAAGGTCAGAAGATCCTTTTGTATAATTCTCGGTTACATCTTTTTCCAGGTAAACTCCGATCTCGTTGGACCGGCCCTTTCATAATTACTAATGTTTATTCTCATGGGGCCGTCGAGATTCAGAATCCAAATAATGACAATATTTTCAAAGTGAATGGACATCGATTAAAGCCATTTGTTGAGAAATTTGATTCAGAGAACATGTTCATACCTCTGATCGATTATGTTTACCAGGATTAACCTCTTAGTTTAACGGAGGTATAGTTAGGATTATTGCTTTCATATATGTTAAGTGGGTTGCGGACCCACTCCTTCCTCGGAACACCATTAGGAGTCAATTCCTTTTCAATCTACCATACGGAAGAGACTTCCATGGATTAGGATAGTTTGCTTTCCGTTGTTTAAGATAGTTTGTTTTCCGCTGTTTTAGGATAGTTTGCTTTCTGTTGGTTTAATTCTTGTGCTAACCCATCTTCACACTAAGTCATTGAAAAAGCCTCAGAATTCCTTCTTCAGGTATTACCTTTCCATCACTTCCATTTTCTTTTCATTGCCTCTTTCGCGTTATATGCTTAATTCTTTTACATTGAGGACAATGTAGATTTTTTAGTTGGGGATGGGGGATTAGGTAAACTAATCAGTGTTTTCTTAGTTTTAAGCAAAAATTTTAAAAATTTTCAATGTTTCAAGTTGAAATCTTTTTGGGAAGTAATGAATTGTGTACTTAAGAATGCTTTAGGTATAAGAAAATAGAAATTGAATTTTGCATTGTTAGAGTTTAATAATCTAAGTAATTTATCACCTAAGTTCTTGCGCTCAATTGATTAAGAAGAAGTTTGAATATCATGTTAATCTAAATCATAAGACACATTCAATTTGGCTTCTGTAAGACATACTAGAAGTTCTAATTGTTAGTATGTGAATGATTGATAGATAGTGAGAATTAAGCTTAAAGAATTTTATCCACCTTAAAACGAGAAAAGAACCAGTTAAAAAAATAGGAGATCGAAAAAGAGGTCATGAAAAAGAATGAAAAAAATGAAAAATCTGAAGAAAAAAATGCAAAATAAGAAAAATGAATTAAAAAAATGACTGTCAATATAAAATCAAAAACTGAAAAAAGAGAGAGAAGGGGATGAGTTCGGAATCAGTACTTGAGTTTCAAACCAGTCTTGAAGTGATGAGTATGGCTAGCATGATGAATTGATAGTATTCATACGGGAAGTAAGTTGATTTTCACCGATACATTGAAAAACTTAATATGCAAACTATGCCTTAATTTAATGGATAAAGAACTTATTTGATTGGCTGCTTATGTGATTCGGTTCTAGGTTTTCAAAATCTCACTTTCGTATCCTGTCTCTACCCATTCATACTTGAGTGAACAAAAGATTATTTTCCTAGAGAGGTTTTGGACATTGAGCATTGAGGTTTATTTCACACATACTTTGATCGGGACTAGAAAATGCTGGTTGGGGATTGTGTTGAGGGTCAAATATTACATATTATCCCCCATTTATATCTTGGTTTTATGAAAATGATACTGCTTAATGTCTTATTTTACTCATGTTTGTGTTGCAAGGTGAATTTAAGAGTTTAGATTGAAAAATGTGTTAAAAGTATGGATTTGACGCTCAAAGATCACCAAGGCAAAGAATGGATCTTTGGAGACAAAGATTGAAGATTTCAAGGTCCCGAGATTCAAGAAAACCAAGTGGAGAAGGAATGAAGTCGAAAGAACAAGTGCAGTATTCACATTGACTGTGTCATTGATCACCTTCGATGACATCGAAGACACATTTGATGACATCAAACACGGGTCGATGACATCGAAGACACATTTGATGACATCAAACACGGGTCGATGACATCGAATTTATGGAAGAAAATTGAGTTGGTTGCTGGACAAATTGAAAACGTTTTTCAATGACTCGAGGACTTGTTCGATGACTCGAATCCTTTCTTAATGACATCGAAGGACTCTTCGATGACATCGAATTTATTGAAGAAATTGGAATAATTCGCTAAATTATTTTGGATGCATTATCGATTCCTCGAATAATGCTCGATGATATTGAAGACACCTTCGATGACATCGAAGGCAGGTTTGATGACATTAAAAGTTACGTAGTCCGGACGAAGTTACGTAGCACGGAAAAAGCACGTATAAAAGTCACATTCGATGACATCGACGGCAGTTCAATGTCATCGAACCACTTATGCAGAGTTACGTGAAATTACGTGAAGTGCATAAATTTGAGGCAGTATCCGGTTTTTTCAAAGGAGGTGCAAAAGGAGGTATTGGACAACTATAAATAAGAGTCCCCAAGGCATCCCTAGGTATCTATCTAAGGTTTGGAGGAGTGAAGCACAAGGGTGGAGAGCCGTCACTAAGTGTTTTTCTTC
This sequence comes from Magnolia officinalis, assembly GCA_021015155.1. Lineage (NCBI taxonomy): Eukaryota > Viridiplantae > Streptophyta > Magnoliopsida > Magnoliales > Magnoliaceae > Magnolia > Magnolia officinalis. The sequence continues at coordinate 46,814,162 of JAJHSJ010000006.1, forward strand.
TTTCTTCCTTAGTTTTTCATATTTTATTCTAGGATTTTAGATCCAATCATGTCTATGGTTGGCTAAACCTCTTAGCTAGGGCTAAGAGGTGAAGCTTGTAGCGAGATGGGATGTTTTCTATTGCTTTGACTCATATTTATGTTGAATTCTCTTTTATTCTAGTTTGATATTTAAGGAATACTTTCGGTTCTTAATGGTTTGTTGTAACTTAAATTACAATAGATCTGCAATAGATTCGAGTATTTTCTTTTCATGCTTTGAGATTGTGAAACTAGGCAATCCTATTGTTCACCATCGTCCCTTGGGCATAGTTGGATGATGGAATCCCTTCTAACCTTCACAATCCTCTTATGATTGACTGTGGAATTGGTATATCCTATTGCTTGCCATTGTCTACTGGGCATGGCTAGGTGATGGAATCACTTCCAGTTCTCACAACTCTCATCCGTTGAGAATTAGGTCAATAGAAGTTCAGATTTAATCTTAATTGTTATATCTTCCAACTGGATAAGATAGGACTCTGATTCCAGTTGTGTCCTTGAATCAAGCATAGATTTCCCTAATTGCTACAAGTGGATCCTTGGAAACCCTAGTTCCCACCTTTGAATTTCTTAAGTTTCTAATTACACACTTTACAAGTACTTCCTTTAATTTCAAATTTAAATTTACATCTTCTTCTAGCTCTACTTCTAGTTGCTTTCAGAATGCACAGAGATTAGTCCCTGTGGATTCGACCTCAGTCTCACCAAGATTATTACTACATCTCGACCCTACACTTGGGGTTGTGAACATCCACCATCCTCCCTTGCCTTGGCTATCTCATTGGCACATCACATGCAACACAAATGTTAATAGGAGTTGAAGCATCGGCATCAACGATCGGGGAAGCATAAGAGGAACTGATTGAAGCACGAGTGAGCATCGATTTAGCAACCCAAGAAAGGTGCATCACTGGAGCTCAATCCGATAAGTTAGATTGTCAATCTAAAGTTTATACAGGCTTTCCTTATGTAAAATTGAGTGTAAGAATTTGTGACCTAAACTTGATAAGTTCTTGTATAAGACTTACGCTCTTGTGTAAAGTCGAATTCATCGGATAAGGGTGCATACGTGTTAGTCTCCATGGGGAGCCTCCGGTGGGAGTATACATAGGTCCTTAGATTAGGACCAAGGTTGTTGGTTAGCCGATGAAAAACTAACTAAGTCTCTACGAGAGACACCAACAGGGGTGGAAATGTGTGCCTCCGACACGGGAGAATATGTGTGTCTAAGTCCTTATGTAGGGTTTTTAAGGTTACAGGTGAACTTGATTTAAAACATCCGATAATGAATATCGTCACAGTCGAGGAGAGTGCATCCACCGGGAGTGGAGTAAGGAAACTAAACCACTATACATCCTTATGTTTGAGAGTGTCTTTTGAACACATTTTTAATTATGCTTATGAAATTAATTTGTGGAATTATATGTATATATGATTAGATGTATGCTAGAAGTTGAATAGTTAACAAATCTCACATATAAGATCCTTATATTGTTTTATAAACTAATTGCTTAATTGTTATATATTTTGTAGTCTTTGTGATTGGACCCACTTTGGCTTGGAAGCCTTGGTGTTAATTTTCTTACTTGTTTTATATTAGTTTAAGTATCAAATTGTATTTTTAATTGTAGAAATTTTAAATAGTCTTATTCACCCCCTCTAGGAGTTAACCATAATTTTATAGCTCCACCAAGCTGCCGCACACACTATGGTAGACTATTGCACATAATTTCAGTTAGCGCACACACACAGAAGATATTATCTCATATAAATTAGTTGCTCAATTAGTTGTATCATTTGTAGTCTATGTAATTTGACCCAATTGACTTAAAAGTTTAAGTGCTAATTATTTTTAATTGGTATAAATTTTTAAGTAGTCCTATTCACCCCCCCCCCCCCCCCCCCCCCCCCCCCCCCTAACAGGACTTAGCATAATTCTAAGCTATGTTAAGCTTTCGCGTACTGTGGTAGACAATCCAAATAATTTCAAAGAGGAACATGTCAAAGGATCCTAAGCCAGTTTGGACCATAAATCATTCCAAAAAAAGGAAAGTTGGGAGTTTCATCAAATCAACTAAAAAGAAATGTAGGTGTTACTGGAACCTAATACGGAAGTAGGTCAAATGGTGAAAGTTGTAAGTGGGTAGTCTAGGAGGAATTTTCTACAGTGATAAAGATTCTTGGTGATGAGACAATGGAGAAGCCATAAGGGTCCCCCATAGTGATGAAGATTCTTAGTTGCGAAGATATGGAGAGACCGATATAAGTGAGAAAGAACAAGAGAAGCAAGGGCAGGCAAACAATTTAGCTAGTTCACTGTACACTTTGGTCATTTGGTTGGCCGAGACGTGAAAAACAAACCGACATAGGCACATCAACAAGAAAAGTGCAATGCTCCTGATGTGACACAGGACCTTGTTTCATTTCCTCCCATATATAAGAGGAATATAAAAGATTGGCCTGTTGAGTATCAAAAGAAGAAGAGGACCATGAGCTCGATGGTTTGATACATTCCCCCAGGGCGGTAAGACTGATTAGTGCATAGACATAAAGAACAATGGGGCTCATGAAGCCCCGAAGAAAATGGAAACAATTGGTTGGGGAACCCCAAAAGGATACGGTCGTTACCAACAATCCAGGCTGTATAGTTGTCTTGATTTGAGAAAGCTAGATGCAATTGAAAATACCAATGGCTCTGTAGTTATCCCCAAATGCATACTCAACATTGTCTACCCATGCCACCCAATCTGGAGAAGGATAGGGCCATAGTCGATGACATAAATTGCTAGGGTTCCAATGGGACCAACTCAAAGAATGCGCCCTAAGTAGAAATGTCTCTTCAAGATATAGAGGAAAGAAGCAAAGAAGAGGAGAAATCCTCCTCCAGGGTAGAAGTAATGACAGGACCAAGAAGGTATTGGTCTAACTCACCAACCTCATAGCGGGTGAGGGTGCTTAGTAAGATGAAATCGGCCAATCACTCAATAATTGGCCGGATAGAATCAGGGGCAGAAACAACCATGGCGGCTGACTCAAGAAGAGAATTCCTTAAAGGAAAATCGATGACTCAAGAAAATTGGAAGAGGAAAGAAAAGATAAAGATGAGAGAAGGACAAAAGAGTAATGATTGCGATAGAAACATAATTGAATATAAGCATAATGAAACATCGCAATTCACGTCCGCAATAAAAGTTGGCAATCATGCCAGGTGAGATTCGGCATCTCCATTAAACCACAAGACGGTTAAGAGCAAAATCGATGCTACCACGTGTCACACATTGGAATAACCACTGAAACCTAAACGTTAATCATTCCATCATATCTCTCGATACGAAGAGATGTGGGAGACAATGTTTACACCCATTCTTTTATGCCCCGATGTGGACTAATCAATTATCACCACGTGTCAACACCACGAGACCACAACTAGCGTGAAAACTATTATCATCCGAGATTATCGTTATTTGCACTTCCTTTGGAAATACGGATTCTGTTATGAATGCGAAGGCACGAACCCTTATGCCTACCTTTAGGAAAGAAAATCAGCACATCCCACGTAGCCATGGTTATCGTGCCCATCAATGTGGCAACATGCCCAGCACGTCTATAAGAGACCCGCTGAAGAACGAATCTATCACGAATTTGGTGATGATATCCTCGGCGAAGTCGTATCTCACAATCCTTCTAGAATGAGAGATCTTCCCAAAGACGTTTGGAGATGCAATAACAATCAAAAAAGTTTCAAACATTAGGGGATCGAACTTATGTCCAAGCCAACCCAACTTGGGTCCAAACGTAAGTTGGGAGAGAGAATCTCATCAGCTAATCCCAACCCATCTATTGATTGGAACAAAAGGGATGAGAGAGCTTAATGAGAAGGCAAGTTTGTCCGATGATAATATATCAAACAGATCCAGTCCGTTCAACAATGCATAAATAGTAAGAGACAAAGACATCGCCCAGCGCCCCATTGGGTGATCTAATTTGATGGTTGTAGTTCCAATGGAATCAAAAGAAAGAAAAATCTTGATGTGACAGACTCGGCCCATTTTTTATAATAGATTAATATTAGGTGTCAAATCCCAGTCTTACGATTAGGAACTGAGTGATCTAGACTAGACCACTCAAGTGAATGGTCGTGATGTATTTAAGGGATGCTCCTTTGACCAACAAGAATCCTACAAGGGAGCATCTACGTATAGGAGTGAAAATCTGAGATCCAGTGGCTTCCAACTTTTTAGATACCTTGGTTTGGAGGTTCTCGATATACCAATGAGATTTTCTTATCCGAAAAGCCTACAACGTAAGAACGAAGAATTCAGGATCAGAAAGGAAACGCTAATAAGGGTTTCACCACCTCGACAATTTATAAAAGGAGCAATTGAAGAATAGGCCGAAGCCCTACGCCAAACACATAAATGTATATTTTTTTAATTATCTTTCATTTATCTTTCTTAGTATAGTCTAGCCTAGCCTACTATTACATAGATATTGCCTAGTAGATCTTGCTACAGTACTTTAAGAGTGGAAATAAATTTCTGCAACCTTAAGTTGTAAGACTTATAGATAATCTAAGTTCAGATTTAGTTGATCACACATGCCTCAATGATCTATTTTGATAGGTGCATTGGGTATTTATCCTTTTTTTATTCATTTGGTTGTCTTGCAACTTGTCGATTGTAATGAACATCATTTCTAAATATTAATGAAATCGTCAACATTTTACCTTCTTTAACTTACATGTGTATCCTTACTCCTTCGGGAAATATATTGAACTTAAAAGTGTTAATGAAAGAAAAAGTTCTTAAGTCCTTAGACTCACGTCTGTTATCACAAGGTCAAAAAAAAAAAAAGGAAAAAGAAAAAAACACTCATTACGAAGGGCTAACCCATACCCTTTCACAAATTGCCTAACAAAAGCGTAAATATTGGTGATAGAGAGGACCCAGGATCTTTGATCCCAGTCTCCAATATGTTAAGCTCAATGCTAGGGAACACCAGTAATTCAGTCAAACTTTGAGTCGAGAAGACTTTGGCACACCCACACACTTTACCTATACCCAAAAACCAAATCTAACCATTGATCACACGAGTGATCTAGTTTGCTTGAATTGGCAGTGGCAACTAATATATTACAACTGTTGACTATGTACAACAGTCAACTGCCAGCACGAATAAAAAAAGGGAGTTACATTGCTTGGAGAATGTTAACTCTTTTAATTGGACACTAAAGCAAAAAATCAACAAAGGCTCTCACATTTACTAAGTCAGGAGGCAAAAAATTAACAAAGGCTCTCCCCACCACCACCACCACAACAAAAACAACAATGCATAAGTGGGTGAGAGTATTTTACAAAATTCCCTGCAACGAACGAGAAAAGGGTTGCAACCTTTCTTCCAAGGATTCCACTGTGCCTGTTTAAGGAGAAAATTAGGAGTCCTAATTTCTAATAACTGAAAATGACCATCCACAAGACGATACTCTTTTAGTCCAATGGCCCTTGATTCTTTCTCCTTTGTTTCTTTTGTCAAAGGCAACTATTGTCACCTAGTGCTTGAATTAAAATTTCAAACCATCAGCAGATGACCATCCAAAGGCCCATGAGGCCTAGACTTTGCAAAGTTATCCATTACGGTCCATGAGGAGTTGAGGCCTACCACCAATTAAGCGGGCCTGAAATTCAAAGACAGATTATGAAATGGGCTGGTGCTGATTGTTTCCCGCCCCAATAAAAAACAAGGCCCATTCAAAGCCCAACCTAAACTCACCCTGACCAATTGCAAGGACCAAAACCCGAATTCCTTTCTTGCTCTCCTCCTCCTCCTTTACAAGTACCAAAGCCCAGCCTAGATTTTGCAAAGTTATAGGTCCACCACTGTGGTTGATAACTCTGAAGCAGCATTTTATTCACAAACAGCACTTATGATCAGTTCAGAGTATAGAGACACCAACCAGCAGAGCTTTTTCTTAAATAATAATAATAATGCTTGAACGAGATCTCACTTCTATCCCCGGAAATGATAGGAGAGCATTACAGCACAACCACAGTGAAGAACAAATGTACACGTGGCATGTACTTCAAAATCCTATCCATCCAAATAGGATATGCTGTAGATGGATCGATGAAGTTATCAGTAAAGGCGTGATAATAATCACTGGCTGATCAGTGAACATCAGATGGATGACGGTAGATTTGAAATGTGACAAACGGTACTAAAAAAAAAAAAAGAAAAAGAAAATGGAGCGGCTTAGGTGCCTGGATGCTCAAATAAAAAGGCCTCGGAAATCCATACTTAACTGGATCCTAACTCTTTACAGTTACTATTTAGATAGTAGAGACCAACTTGGATTTGACAACAACAAATTGAACTCTGTAATATTCTTTTAGTTAAAAGCATTTTAACGAGGATTTTTTTATTTTTTTATTTTTTTTTAATGCTTTTATAAGCAGACACCAATTCATGCTGTACATGTAATATTAAGAAATTGAATTTGGAGGATTCACCAATCCCAAACCTTTCCCGACTTGATACCCATACCCATAATCTGCCAATAGACATCCATCCACTTTCCATTTACTTGATTATGAGAGCCAAGGTATTTAATTGACTAATTTGATTTATACTAGTCTCTTATCAACCACATGACCTGTCGGTGGTAAAATTCCAATCGATCATTAGCTCTTTGCAAAAAATAAAAAAGAAAGAAAAAGAATCTAATCACACATCCACCCTTGATGAAATTATGTTGACTAGTCGTTGGCACTAGTGGTAAATTAGCTTCTTTAGGAATTTTGGCAGAAACGCAATCTGCTTTTCTTGGCAGAAAACAAAGAAATGCATATCGAAACCCACTAAACAAATGGTGCTAAAATGTAATTCTTTCAACAACCCAATTCACAATTCTCTTCCAGTGGATTCATTACATTAGAGAGCATCAGCCAATTTTGAGAAAACCAAAAAAAAAAAAAAAACTCTTTATGATGATTCTGCTTTTTGGGGGGCAGATGTCCTCTGTCACCATCTAGACAACCGATTGCAATTTAGCACAGAAAAGTGTTCCGTTGGATGGGTTTGGATGAAAGATGCACTTGCAAAATGGGCAGGCAAACAGATGTTAACCACCACCACTATGACATATATCCAACATTATGACAATTTGGGGCACAGCCAGATGAGCCCTTGAATTTCAACACTAAAAAAAGGTATGGAAGAAGTATTAGTAGTACCTCCAGCTCCAGAAGCGGATAAATTTTCCATTTCTGAAGTGATCACTACTACAACAGTTGCTATCACGAGAGGCACTTCGAACTTTGGGAGGTTTTCCTAGTACTAAGAATTTCCCTGTGACTCGGTATTAGATTTTCTCGTCTCGAGTTCAAGCTGTGTTTTTCACAACATCAAAAGGGCAACGAGAGATGTTTGTCTGGGCTAAAAAGTTGTAGCAGATGTGTCCGCATGAACTGGAAAATCCAACCCCTCCATGATGCCTACAGAACACATTCCAAGTTGATGACCATTCACTATCCCCTGAGGTGCTAGATGGACGAACCACTGAAGCTATTAGGACAGAATCAGGAAAGGAACATTGCAGGGCTAGGGTTGCCAGGTACACAGAAAACAAAACATTCTGCCTTCAGAATGGCAGCAAGCATGGCTTTGAATGATTTCAGAAGCAAGATAGAACTTTCTTTCTTTTCTTTTCTTTTCTTTCTTTTTATGTACATAAATAACTGAAGAAAGATAATGTTGTGTGTGGAGACCATCTGCTCACCCACCCACCAGAAGTAAATAACACAGATGATGATGTCAGTTTGCTCACAGACCTGGGGCCCCTCTTCTTTTACGCCTACAAAACACGGCCTTATGACTCTCCTCGGTAAATCCAAGTCAAACAAGCTATCTCAGAAGATTATGTCTATGCTGAGAGAGCTTGCCAGAGATATCGACAGATAAGGCTTCAAGAAAATGCTGCCATTAAGCTAGAAAGAGCTCATAGTTGCAGCAAAGCTTGTATGTTATTTATATATTGAGGGCAGAGAAGAGAAAAAGAAAAAGAAAAACAGCATGGATGTAGTCACAGGGAATTCATTGGCAGAAATTACCCAGAACTGGCAAGCCTCTTTTGGGGCAACTGGTCACCAGTTGGATGCTCAGTCTTATCCATCGCCTTCCTTGCTAGCTCATAGCCAGCAAAGTTCATGGCACCAAGCGGTGCAATCCAGAAAAACCTGGGAACTGCTCCCTTGAATAGCCCAAGCGGTCCCTCCTGGTGGAGAATGGAGAAGGCTACCATTGACATTGACACTGGCAAACCCTGAGGAGCGGTCATCATTCGTGTCTTCATCACATCAAAAGGAGTTGTGACAACAGCAGCAAGCCCACCAGAGAGTGCCCCGACCACAATAGTCTCCCAAGGTTCTAGGTCCCGCCTCAGAAGTTGCTGAGCAGCCTAAACAATATACAAAGAATCTACATAAACATTCATACATGAAAATTGCCTTTTCCTGAAATACAAAATGTAATCAACAACACCTGATGCTACTGCTTTGATCTTCCACGAAGAGATGATCAGAAAGAAACAGTAAATTCAGTTTTCAACTTCTGTGCATCGTTAAGATATAAAAGAACCAAATTTGAGGAGATTACCATGACCAAATACCATTTGTCATACATGTGGCAGATGTCAACAAGATGTGAACCATATGTTCACCAGGTCCAATATTTTAATGGGCTGATGTCAGCAAAAGAACTTGAGCAATCCCAACCATCTATGGATAGTAAAGGACCTGATGCCTCACATTCAATTTAATATAATATAATACACGCGCACACACAGGCATCCACGCGGTGCATTTGGTAGGTCCCCTCTAGGTTATGGGATGTCCCAAAAATCTGCCATATCCAGAACTCAAGTGGACCACATCATCTTAAATCATGCCCAAAACATCTCAAAGCACTTGGTGGGGCCCACCTGAGTTTTGGAATGGCCTAAAATTTGGTGTGACCCCTCATCCAAGTAGTACACACACAATGGATGGGCTGGATGTGCCCTATATATGATCAAGAAGGTTTCAGGGCGGCCATCCACTCTCAATTGTTGTCTGTGGAGTTGATAGGATCAGTCTCAAATGCAAAAGCAGCAGCCATAATAAATCTCAAACAAATAGAAGAATAATAACTAGCAAGGCTTCTTTTTTTTTTTTCTGTTTTTTTCTTTTACACACACACCCGACACACACCCACACACGCCGTAGTGGGATTTCACCACCTATGGGTATCGAACCCAAGACCTTGTGTTGAAACTCCCCAGAGTCTACCACTGAGGCAAGGACTCGAACCCAACTAGCAAGGCTTTATACCAGCCAATACCAAGTCACTACTATAATCAGCTATAGCTGAAGTATGACCAAAAAAAAAAAAAAAAAAAAAAAAAAAAAAAAAAAAAAAAAAAAAAAAAAAACCTAAAAAAATTCCAAAAGAGCTCCAAACCAGTCTACAAAAGAAGAGAAAGGGATCTTACGACTAACAAAGCTTGATACTGTTCATAAATCTTGACAATTTAAACAAGACTTAATTACCTGAGTTGCCCTCAAACAGGTTGAAAAATTGGGATGAAAAGAACCGCAAAAGTCTGCCCTAAAAGGAAATTCCAGCAAACCCTAGAAGATGCAAACCAGCTTTTGAGGGGGAAAAAAAAAGAAGGAAGAAACCTTGAAGAAAATCAGTCCAAATCTGTTAAGTCCAGCAAATCCCATATGCCCCAACCAGTTTTTTGAGAAAATTAGCAGAAAAACGCTATGGAAATTTTTTTTAAAAAAAGCAGCAACTCAACAATCAGCAACCCGTCACAAAAGTATAAAGCAGCTGCAAGATCGCTCCTCAAAAAATCAGATCACAATGCCAAATAGGGAACAACGACTCTCATCATACCCACGTTCAATACATACTAAACTTCTTCAAATCTGACCACGAATTTACAATACCCTACTTTTATCCAATACAATGCATTTAGGTGAAAGTGGGCATCATGCACCTTCATGAACCGCGATTATGTAACCCACCATACAATGGTTACAAGAGATTGGTGTATGCAATGTTCAAAATATCGGTATCTTGTTACGTATCACATCCTTGGGATACGGATACGTATCGGTTATCGCATGGGATATATTGTTTGTATCAGGTAATTTATCACACTTTTTAGGAAACATTGGGAAAATGGTTGAATTTTTCAATGAAACTTCAGGGATTGTTAAAAGAGACCCAATACACACTTTTAAATCATAACATCTCAAAAAAGAAGTGCACATAATAGATTTCTTTGTATTGGGTTCTAAGCTATGTGTTGTTTGACTGAACTAATGCAAATATATTCAAATTGAATGCATAACATTTAGAGTGTATATGATGATCATTTCAACAAACACTCCTAAATACTTCGAAATTGGTCTCAATTGACGGCTAGTTGAAGGGAATTTTCAAATAATAATAATAATTAATTAATTTTTAATTAAAATTGATTTTTATTTTTTGTAAATTGACAAGGACTTAACAAATCAGTAGATCAGCCCTCACACAGCTTGATTTCATGTTTTGAGTGCAACACTCTAAGAAATTGAGAAATTTTTTGAATTTTCCCAAAATTTCCCCAAATCACATCATCCACACTCAAATTTCGAAATTAGAGTGTATGTGATGATCAATTCATCAAATTCTCCTAAATACTTCGAAACTAGTCTCAATTGACAGTTGGTTGAAGGAAATTTTCAAAAAAAATAAAAATAAAAAATGGAGAACATGAAGAACCATTTGACATTGATTTAATTTCAACAGAAAAGGGGATCAGAAATTAAAAATGCTCACCGGATTGAACATGTGGGATATATCAGCACTACCTGTGTGTTTTGTATCGCACAAGTAGGATACAAGATATATTGTGGGATATATCGGCTGATATCGTCAATATTTAAAAAATTGGGTGTAGGTCAGCCCCCCAACGATCCTAGATCTCCGTGTCACACAAAAGGAACAAAAATAAAACAAAGAAAGAAGAGAGATGCAGTAGATGACAAAGATATCAAAACAAGATCATGTAGGCTCTGATACCATGTGCGTTTGGATCAGCAGGAAGAAAAGAAAAGGAGAGGAAGAAAAAGAGTGAAAGGAAGAAGAGAGCTAGGGTTTGGACATCCCCCACTTTCTCATGTTTTATTTGAGAAGATTTTCCATATTCACAATAATGCCATTAGTAACAAAAGCAGGAGTACCCAACATATCCTACAACTATACATTTGTAAAATATACTAAATAAAGAGAGAGCCAAACACATAGATATGGGTTGGGTGATGGTCTGTAACAGGGATAAATTCTAATTACATTCAAATTAGAATATAATTATCATGACTATTTTACAAAACGCATGGAGGGCAATCTTCCAACAATTTCCCAATTTGGACGACCCTTTTTCTTCCCTTGTGACATAAGGATTTAAGGAACAGAGGGTCGCCAAATTGGGAAACATAGTGGAAGAAGCATACTTTACATGGAGAGAAACAAGTAGGAGATAAAATAGGAAACCAAAGGAAGGGTGCGTGCACATGCCCCCTCTCCATAGCAGGGAATGCCAAATCGGTTACATATCGGCCGTAACGGCCGATACGTAACAGTAACGGTGCGGGCCGATACGCGATTCGCGGTCGTATCGGCCGTTACGAGATTCTGTGTGCATATCGGCCGTTACGGGCCCGTAACAGCTAGCCGTAACGGTCGAAAAACAGTAATTTTTTTTTTTGCATTTTAAGCACCGTTTTTGCTGTTTTTTTGAAACTTCTTGCTTCTAAACTGTTTCTCACTCATTCTACTACTAATTTCGACCAACCTTGACTAGGTATTTGAGATAAAAACACATTATATTATGGATTTTGTTGAATCAAAGCTCGGTGGGCCGTTTTTCAGAAATTCGTCAAAAATAGGTATTTATACTTTTTTTAATATGTTTTGTTGTTTTAATCATGTCATATGATGTGTTAATCATAGTAGAACATGTTAATGTGCATTTTACAGATTTAGGGTGCCATTTTATATTTTTTTAAATATTTTTTTCTATTTACGCATGAATTTTGACCCCTTTTTTAAAATTCAAAAAATCAATTTTTAATGGTTGTTTTGCTGTTTTAAGCATGTCATATGATGTGTTAATCATAGTAGAACATGTTAATGTGCATTTTACATATTTGGGGTGCCATTTTATATTTTTTTAAATATTTTTTTCTATTTACGCATGAATTTTGGCCCCTTTTTTTAAATTCGAAAAATCAATTTTTAATGGTTGTTTTGTTGTTTTAATCATGTCATATGATGTGTTAATCACAGTAGAACATGTTAATGTGCATTTTACAGATTTAGGGTGCCATTTTATATTTTTTATATATACTTTTTTTATTTACGCATGAATTTTGGCCCCTTTTTTTAAAATTCGAAAAATCAATTTTTAATGGTTGTTTTGTTGTTTTAATCATGTCATATGATGTGTTAATCACAGTAGAACATGTTAATGTACATTTTACAGATTTAGGGTGCCATTTTATATTTTTTTAATATTTTTTTTATTTACGCATTTATTTTGGCCCTTTTTTTGAAAATTCGAAAAATCAATTTTTAATGGTTGTTTTGCTATTTTAATCATGCCATATGATGTGTTAATCATAGTAGAACATGTTAATGTGCATTTTACATATTTGGAGTGTCATTTTATATTTTTTTCTATTTACGCATTTATTTTGGCCCTTTTTTTGAAAATTCGAAAAATCATTTTTTAATGATTCTTTTGTTGTTTTAATGATGCCATATGATGTGTTAATTATAGTAGAACATGTTAATGTGCATTTTACATACTTGGGGTGCCATTTTATATATATTTTTATTTTTTTCTATTTACGCATGAATTTTGGCCCTTTTTTTTAATTTGAAAAATCATTTTGTAATGATTGTTTTGTTGTTTTAATCATGCCATATGATGTGTTAATCATAGTTGAACATGTTAATGTACATTTTACAGATTTGTGGTGTCATTTTATAAATTTTTTTTTTAATTTTCGAATTAGTGACTCTATATTTTTATTTGCTTATATTGGACAGGTTTTGGAGCTTCTTAGCATTTAGTTAGAACATAAAATTATCTTTATTAACATAGGTCATACACTCATACTCGTATCCTAAACCTAAAGAAATGTCTGGGTCTGGCCAACAACAAGTGAGGATATTGGATGGCAACATTGTGAGACGGTTGGTGGTACTAGGCACCAAACGAAGTGCAAGTATTGTAATAGACTAGTGACTGGTGGAATTACCCATCACAAACAACATTTAGCACATCGAAAGGGTCAAGTTGCGCCATGTGTCAGAGTACCGAAAGAGATAATGCTTTTAATGCAAGCTAATCTGGATGAGTCGAAGGGTAAACGTACTGCTGTACAAAAGAAGAAAAATGATATTTTGGATGCAGCTCGACAGGAGGTGTTTGATCCTGAATATATGGGCGTTCGTGATGAAGATATTATTGATTATGACGAAGATTCAGATCGGGAATTAACTATAACTAGGAGAGAGAGTGTGCGTCTAGCTCGTGAAGAGGAAGAACGTCGCCGCATGTTTGGCACGCGTGGGTCAGTGCGTGATATGGGGGGGGGGGGGGGGGCAGTGGGAGTGGGAGTGGGACAGGGAGTGCAACTGGATGTGCAACTGCTTCTGCAGGTGGGACTGAGGGGGGGGGGGGGGAGTAGGTTTGGTGGGTTACGACGTATGTTTGAGAGCCGACGACAGACATCTTCACGTGATGCCCCTATACGTTTGGATGAAGAAGTAAATGAGCCTAGGAGACCCTCTATTGATCCAATCCTGTTTTGGAAAGAATCAACTAAACAAAAGAAGATAAAACAAATGTGGAGTAGAACTTCTGCTGAGAAATTAGGTAGAGCAGCAGCAAAGTTATTTATACATGCCAACATACCTCCTAACGCGGCCAATTCTCCATATTGGCAGGTGGTAATCGATGCAGCAGCAGAAGCAGGTGAAGGAATAAAAGCTCCCACGGCTAAGGAGATTAGGGAAAAATAGACAGATGTAGAGTATGCGGATGTGAAAGCATACGTGGCTACCTTTAAACCTGTATGGCAAACCAGAGGATGCACGATAATGTGTGATGGTTGGACTGGCCCAACCAGACGTAGCATGATCAACTTCATGGTGTACTGTCACTTAGAAACTATATACCACAAGTCAATTGATGCCTCAGAAGCAACAAAAGATTCTCAATATATTATGGGCCTAATGGATAAAGTTGTGGATGAGATTAGAGAGGAGAATGTAGTGCAGATTGTGACAGATAATAAAGCATCATATAAGCTTGCAGGACATATGTTGATGGATGAGAGAAAACATCTTTTTTGGTCACCATGTGCTACCCATTGTATTGATCTTATATTGGAAGATATTGGGAAGAAGAAGAATGTTAAGGAAATAGTCGAAAGGGCAAAGGAAGTGACGACGTTTATTTACAACCATAATCAAGTAGTCGCAATAATGAGAAAGTTCACGAAAGGACGAGAGTTGTTGAGGCCTGCGGCGACTAGATTCGCAACAAACTTTATAGTATTAGAGAGTTTATTCCAGCATAGGGGAGAGTTGAGTGAGATGTTCGCTTCCCGAGAATGGCTCAACACAAAACATGGGAAGAAGACATCAGGCACACCGGTCGACGTTGCGAACACCATACGGGACAACAAATATTGAAAGAAGGTCAAGGCGATCCTAAAGGTGATGGAGCCACTAATGAGGGTACTCCGTCTTGTTGAAACCGATGAAGCACCTACCATAGGCTTCCTATATGATGCCATGGATAAGGCAAAGCTTGCAATTCAACATGATTGTAGAAGCTAGGAGACTTATTGGAAGATGATTGACAGGAGATGGACAAAACAACTCCATCAGGATCTTCATGCAGTAGGTTACTACCTAAATCCTAGGTATAGATATGCCCAATCATTTGTTGAGGATGATGAAGTTCGTGTCGGGCTAAAAACTGTGATAAAGAGATTAGAGCCTGACTTAGATCTGCAAATAAAGGCATTGAATGAATTAGATACATTTGGAAATCGCCTTGGTAGCTTTGGAGATGCTCTTGCACAGCATGCAGTGTCTAGGTTGCAACCGGCCAAATAGTGGATTAATTTCGGAGAGAGTACGAAGGCTCTACAAAAAATTGCAGTAAAAGTTTTGAGCCAGACAACATCTTCCTCTAGCTGCGAAAGGAATTGGAGTTGTTTTGCGCTCATTCATTCAAAGAATAGGAATAGATTGCAGACTAGAACATTAGATAGACTTGTCTTCATGCACTACAATATAAAACTAAGAATGCGACGACATCATAGGAGCATTAGAGCTACCGATGATGGAGACTACTGTTCAATAAACTTGGACAATATTTATGATGAGGATGACCCACTTCTACCTTGGTTGGAAACAAGGGAAAAGCAAATTGAAGAGGATAGTGAAGAATTGGAAATTGATGACCCAGAAATACGCAGAGCGCAACAAGAGAGTCGTGCAGATGTGTTGGACCCAGTAAGAGGGGCAGCGTTTATGCCACGTACGGATACGGCTCAAGATCAACAAAAGAGTACGAGCAGTGGTAGCGTGACCGTGTCGGATGATGACGACCCCCTGCCCCTGGTGCTAACACTTCTGGTGTTGCTTACCCCCCTATACAGTCGTCTACAGATCGCGATGGCGATGAACATCGATGACGTGGTACACGAGGTCAGACTTACGAGTGTACCGAGTCACGATACAGCCAGTCGGAGGAGGGTACATCTAGTGGTGCACGGGGACCGGGAGGTCCGGAACATCAGCAGGCTCATGGTCTTGGTTATTATAATGAATATTCTTATGGTCAATTGGATTATAATTATGGTGGTTATACTGAGCCTGTTCTATCACATTCATGTTAGAGTAGCCCTCCCGATCAATATCCATATGATTATAAATATCCAGATTCAAATCCAAGTTACTCATCACAGCAGACGCACTCTCAATCTCAAGATTCTCAACAACCTGAGTATGGGCACCAGTATGGCTATTCAACGGGCACTGGTGGATATCCTTACTCGGGGTCAGAGTCGTTGCCTAGTCAGGATCAATCATCCTCTGGTTTCGTTGATCTAGTATTTCCTTCAGACACTGGATATTATGGATATGCAGCACCTACACCTATTGAACAGCCTCAGCCCGATGGTGACGATGACGATGATGTGGAGCTCGAGCAACCACAAAAAAGCAGATTTTTATTTTGGTGGTGACTTGTAGGCAAGTATTTGCAGCAAACAGCTCACAGCAGTATTATTGCAAGAAGCCATACAGTCATGCACACACTTGGCACTGCCGAACTTGTATTTAAAATAGCTCTCCTGACAACTAATCAAGTTGCGGGGGAGTATATCAGACACTACTAATTATTATTTTTTTAATATTCTTGACTTGAGGATGACAGGTTATAGACAAGAATCACAGTCACGTGCACAGGTATGTTCGAGAAATTCCTCAAAAATAATTGCAAACACCTAATGTAAGATATTTTCATATTACATTAAATTAAATATATGAATTTTGTAGTCAAATTTAGGTTATCTGGTTCATAAATTCATCAGACAGTCCGATACAACTTCTCACCAAAGAGTGGACCGTTACACCACCACAACCATGTTCCAATTTATAAATGAATGCATATTTGGAATGCTTAGAATATTCCGGATTTAAGCCATATTTTTTCATATTTTTTTGGCCAAAAAATTTTTTTGCACCGTTACGCCCCCATATCCGTATCGGTTTTGGAGGTCACCGTTACGCCAACCGATACCGATATGGGACACCTTGCTTCATAGTGTTCTTAGCTACCCCAAGGGTTTCAACATGTGTGGGCCCCGCATGCTCAATCTGGGTCAACCACCTTTCTCCTCTTGTCCCGCTATGTCTAATCGGTATCTCTTCTTCGTGATGTACAGTGATCTTCACTTGTATCTTCATGGATGGTTTGATTCGAAACTTCTAGATTATCAAACTACATAGCGATCCTGGCCAATTCTCTATGATGCTAAGCACATTGAGATCTAAAAGAAAAGTGAAAATTGCAACTTGATAGACATGGAATACAATCATAACAACTATGTCCAGTTTCCTTGCAACCATCTAAATATGTAATTTTCAAATAAAGCATTAAATGAAAAATGACAATCATTAATCAACTCCGAAACCATTAATAACCATCAAACACCATGCCACACCATGCATGGAGGAAGAAAAAAAACATCAAACAGCCCTCATGTGTCCAAATTAATCACTGATTAGTTCTTACTATTAGTAATATGGTAAATTGAATTGATTGGATCTAACAATCCATACGTCTATTTGTGTTAAAATTTGGAACAAACATTCCAAGGACAAATCCTACAATCTAGCTAGTTGAAGCACCAAATGGGCAGACCCATTGAAAGATTTTTTTTTTTTTTTTTTTTAAATATGAAATTGATTAGTATATAAGATGGGGGACCGTTTTGATAGCACTTTTGTGGGTGATTTTTCATAAGACACAGAAGCGTAAAACATTTCAAAACTCCAGAATTTAGAAACCTTAGGATCCATGTCTAAATATAATCAAGTTCTATAAAAAATAAAATTAAATTAATTTTTATTTTTTTTTTTGAAAAAAACAATCCATTACTTAAGAAGTTACCTCAGACTTGTGCCGTATGATCATTGTAGAAGTTTGATGCCAATCTTCCAATATAACAAGTCTCTCCCTAATATGTCCAAGTGAGCAGAGAGCAGAGAGGGCGGCAGGAACCAAGAGGTAGGTTGGGGTGTGGGCAATTGAGAGCCATCCGTAGGTGGACCCTACTCATTCACACATGTAATGAAGGAATGAGATGGATTGAGAAGATTCTCTCTTTCTATTTTCTTTTCTTCTTCTCCTCTCTCAAAAAGTTAGAGGGACGTTCCAAGCCTCTTTTTCATACTCTCCACCTTGTGATAGGATCTTTTATAAGGAGTTAGGGTTTCAAAGGGATGCACCAAGTATGATACCCTTCATCTCTATACACTTCAGTATGCTCCACTACATAAAAAGTAGTATAAGTGCCTTATCCATATACCCAAATCTCCACTGTTATGGATATCTCAACCATTGGATATCCATGGGTACATAGATCTCCAACAAAAGTGGTCAACCACGCTTAAAACACAAGAACCTACATCCATGAACACTCACATTCCCATGTGGGCTAGAGCAAGGCACAGATAGCCTGATGGTGCAGACTTTCTATACCAAATTGTCGCCGGTTCCCTCACATGGGATTACCACCTTAACCTTCACAGATTGCCCTATCCTGCTACTATGGTCATGGAATATTTAGGGGGCGTTTGTTGTTTCAATTACCACTGTAATTACATGAAAATTAGCAATGATGACGACATGACCCCATTTGGTGGAGTGGTATTTACCACTAGATACGATCATGTAGTTACACTATCTAAAGAAGGGTTGAAATCCCCGATTTCCAAGGAAAATCTTGGCAAAATACGCCGTCGCAAGAGAGACGTCGATGAGATGGCTAGTCAGACTCCCTGCTTTGAAGGAGCATCAGAGTTTAGTACTCCATTTTTCTCTGTTATATACTCCACAATTGTCTTTTCCTTTCTCCTAGTTTCATCCTTCCCTCAACCTTCATCCTAAAGTATGTGATGAAACAAACACCTTCTACCTATGAAACAAACTCCTTCCCCTCCTCTTTCCCATTCGATCTGCGAAATTTCTAATAATCTTCTGTGCTCACAATCCATCGACACCGGATATCGGCAATGCCCCGTTCGCGAGTTCCGTCACCCTCCGTAAGCAAACAGCAAGAGGTATCCAGGCACATATCCCTCCATAACTCCCCACACATGTTTCTGTATTTTTTAATATAGATAATGTAGAATATTAAAACCTTGATCTGTAGTTAGAAATGCTTGCATTTATGTTTTTTCATTCCCTTTGTTTTTTACTTCATATGTGGAGGCAGGTAAGACATACATGCCATCCATGTAGCTTTCACTCCCTGATCGGGAGCGAAATAGTTTCGTAACAGCCTTAGGCATTGCATTGTGGTCCTTACCACATCTGAGATCGCAGTTTATGCATTGTACATCGACATTGGGTTTCTTTGGATTTCAGAACTTTTCAAGGCATGTTCATGTCCTGGTTTTGTAAGCGAAGCGCCTCTGCCCCTTGGCACAAAGACGATTGATACATCTTTTGTCGAATGCTATGTGGAGCCCACAAAGATGCTTATGACAAATGCATGTCATCCATATTGTTTCCAATACGATAGTAGGCCACAATTGGAGAAGTCATGCATATCCAAGTCACATGCGATTTATAATTAAAAAAAGTTGAAGGATAGAGTGACTTTCTCAACAGGAAAGTACTAAGGAGACATAGCTACCCACCTCGAGGGGAGAGGCATTTGGACGTGGATTGCCTTCGAAAGCTACTAGTAGCTAGTTGCCTATTGGACGGTGTTTGTGGACTCCACGATGATGTATGTGTTCTATCCATGTCATCCATCCACTTCGGATAATTATTATAGGGCATGAGCAAAAAAAAAAAAAAAAAGAGAGGCAAATCGAAAACTCAGGTGGACCACAACAAAGGAAAATATTGGTGACTGAAGAACCACCATTAAAAACTTCCTAGGGCCCATTGTAACATATATTTGCCATATAACTTGTTGATTAGGTCACACAGATCTGGATGAAGGGAAAACACAAATATCAGCTTCACCTGTCTCCATAATCTGCCTTCCTCCATCCCAAAGCGCCATAAAATAAACTGGTATATTAGAGAATGTTGTCTTTAGGAGGGTTAGGCACCCACCTAAGGACATCAATCGGCATTTCCACGAGGCCAACTTTCACTTAATTCTTTCTATCACCCTATCCCAGAGATGCTTGGCCGGCTTCCCGATACATAGAGGAAGCCCTAAATATGTAGTAGGAAAGGAAGCAAGTTTGCATCCGAAAACTCTAGCGAACCGCTCCAAGTCACCATCGAGGACATGCACCCCCAATAGTTCTAACTTAGCCACATTAATATTCAGCCCCGAAACCGCTTCAAAGGAAACTAGAATCTTCCGAAGATTGTCCACCGACTCCTCCTTAGCATCACAAAAGAGAGGAGTATCATTAGCATACTGGAGATTCAAGATCTAATTCCCACTCGAGGACATTGTAAAGCCACTAAAGAGACCGTTTTCGACGCCCTTAGCTAACATGGTGTCGAGGGCTTCCCCAATAACCACAAATAGACAAGGAGAGGGGGTCCCCCTGCCTAACACCCCGATAAGCTGTAAAAAAGCCCTTAGGGAACCCGTTAACCAAAACTAAAGAGGAAGTCGAATGCACACAAGCCCTAATCCATCCTCTCCACTTCTAGCCGCAACTCGCTCAAGCATATAGTCCAAAAAATCCCAGTCGACATGGTCATACACCTTTTCAATGTCCAATTTGCACACCAAACTGGGAATCTTGTCTCTGTGCTTGTAATCAATGCACTTGTGAGCCACTAAGGTGCTATCGAGAATCTGTCTACCCGCAACAAAAGCACTTTGAGCCTTTGAGATCACAGAAGAAAGAATTCCCCTAAATCTGGTCGCAACGATCTTAGCCAAAATCTTATATGGGCTCCCAATAAGATTGATAGGACTATAGTCTTTCAACTGCTCGGCCCCTCTTTAGGAAAAAAGAGCAAGGAATGAAGCACCCATCTCCCCAGACAAACGACCTCTTTCCCAGAATTCTACAAGATATTCCATAACATCTTTCTTAAGCACATGCCAATTTTTTTTGAAGAACAAGATAGGAAAACCATCCAACCTCAGCCCCTTTTCTCCACACATAGAGCTGAAGGTAGCTTTCACCTCTTCTTCAGATATCTGTTTTTAAAGCTTAGAAGCTTCATGAGGAGTGAGCTTAGAGAAGTCAAGATTGTCCAACCTCGGTCTAGCCCACCAATTAGTAGACAGAAGGTTCTTGTAGAAGGACTATGGCATCATAGATCTTACTTTTATTCATGGAGAGAACCCCATCAACAGCAAAGAAGAGATCTTATTAGCTCGAGCAGGTGTGCTAGCAATGCAATTCAAAAATCGTGTGTTCTTATCCCTATCTTAAGTCACATTGCCCTCGATCTCTGCCTTCACTTTATTTCCACTTGGCCCGGGAAGGGTACTTTTGAGAGAAGTCAACCCTTTTCTAGTTATCCTCTGGTGAATCTCCTCCACTATCTTATCGAACCCATCCTCCCTCTTACCAAAAACATTGTTTTTTTTTTCCAAATTTTGATTGTATCTTTCAACAATTGCAACTTCCTAAATAGCTTGAATCTCGTGAAACCTTGAACTGAAAAGGAGGCCTACCAGTCTTCCACAAACTGATCAAAACCTTCGACTTCTAACCAAGCCGCCTTGAAATTGAGAGGTTTCGGGCCCCAATTTTCTTCAACAACCTCTAGAAGCATAGGACGATGATACAATACCACTTTAAGAAGACCCTGTTGATTCACCAACGGATATTTCTCAATCCAATCTGCTGACAACAGAAATATATCAAGCCGAGATAGAGACTATGAAAAGTGGAAGAAGTCGAGCAACGAGAAAAATTCCCATTGCTACCATAATAACAGGATGTGTAAGAGTCAAAATAAGAGTGGGCCCCTCCATGGCATCATGTAACCATACATGAAGGGGAAATTGTGCACGGGGCACTTTGATGATGCGGAGAGCAAACGAAAGCGAGTTTGCTATAATGGATGGACAAAAAGTTGGAACAAGACGGAGAGGTCTTCTCGGCCATTTGACCAAGTGGAAGTGGCCCCTCTCATGGGCAGGTTCACCAAACCACAGCGGCTGAACCCCCAAACCACACAACATCAAAGTCTCAGTTGATGCACCAAGGAACATCCCACTTCTGTTTGATCCCATCAAGCTCCTTCCAGAACAAATCGCACAAATTACTCTTGCATGGGCATACACTGCTGTGAACATCCAAGAGAATCTTGAAGCATAATCCCGCAATAAAATCGAAAGAGAAAAGATGCCTGAGAAAGAATCTAACATATTCCAAACTTTCAATTTCCAAGTTACAAGAATAACCCAAGCTGCCCTCGAGGCGTCAAGAGAAACCCGATCAATATCATTAATACCCCAAATAGAAGCCAACATACCTTTGTTCGTTGCTGGTAACTTGGATTCCTGGAGTGCGATAATATCAACTTTCGCCTTCTTGCATATCCTCTTGACCTGGACCCTCTTAGCACTACACCCAAACCCTTTGACATTCCATGATATGATGATCATTGGTCACTTCCTTTCCCCGATCTAGCCCTTTTTCCTTCACTGTTTGTCGTAGTTAAGTCGTAATTAATTGAGCATTCAATGCTCATCAACTCCCTCCAGCCTCTAGGGGATTTCCTAGGCTTCGGCATCTTCTCGTGCTATTGGCATTGAACTACCCTAGATTGAACGAACTGGTAGAAGTCGTGGACGTCTTCATCACGCAGTTCATATGATTCCGACAACCCCCCTGACCAGGACATCCTTAGTCCACTGAAAATGTTCTTCTATAATCGAACTATTCAAAAGTCTAATCTCAGAGAGACCATCCCTCCTGCTGCCATTAAAGGGGAGGCTTGAGCACAGATTGTCCCCATTCTTCTCAGAGCGAAGAGGAGTGATAACAATGGCTTTCTGAAGAAGGTCATCCTCTCGGTATCCCGCTTCCAACAACAGTTCCCCATGTTCCAATTCTGATGGATCCCGAAGCTCTATTGCCAACTTTGAATCTTCCCTTTGAAAACCTTCCCACCAAGGCCTAGAGGTCCCGAGAGCTCTGGCAATGCAACTACCTAGAAGAATTATTGTATGCTTTGAGGAGATGGAAATCTCCAGACCCAAAGTATGGGCGTTGTAGACATGATCAAGGGAGATAATGGCTTGAAGAGCTCTGAAAGACGGCCTCCTTTTGTATTTTTAATCGGGGGATCTTGCCTCACGCTAATAAAAGGGGCACATGGGAGCAACTGAAGAGTTGTCGCGTGTGGGCTTAAGTGAAGTCGCACGAGTGTGCAAAGTAAATGGCACACGTGCTTGAGGAAGGACCACCAATAGGGGCCCCACATCCATTTCCGCACATGTGTGTAGCACCAAACTCTCATTAATAAAAACTTGGTCCATATCCCGCCACATGTTCGAATATGAGGTTACCACATCAGCAAACCATGCATCATCGTCGATTATGCCTCTCGAAGCTTCGAAAAGCTCCATTTACCGACACATGGTCCCCCGATCCAAGAGATCAAGTGATTTGTAGTTGCAACGCGGGTAGTTCGAAGCTGGTTCAGGATCCAAACCTTCGTTATAACAGCACTTTGGAGAGGAGCGCCCATCTTCTAAAGCTCCCATGGCACAACCAGGGCCACGCGTCGCACAATCCCCGTTCTCTTCGGCACCGACCTTCTGCCCACCTACCAAAGACAAAAATGTGGCCCCAAAAATCTTCGATACTCCAACGGAGGCTAGAGTTTGTATCTTGTTGTCGCAAGGATGCAGGAAGGGCATGGCTGCTCTTCTCGCCCTCCACCTCTCGCAACCTCCAATATTTTCCCCATCAGAGCTGAGAGCCCTCCAAATCCTCCTTTTGAACACATAGCAACAACCTCCTCTCCCCTACTACTATCATCGTCAGGAAATCCAAGATTGCCTCCCCTTTTCTCCTACTGATATGGATTCTGGCCATCCCGATCTCCTCCCCTTTCTCTGTTAGAGAATTGATCATCGTCACTACACCCAAACAGAAAGCAATGGGGATGAAAAAATCTCTAAACCAGAATTCTAACAAAATTCCCCAAAAGTAATACTAGGCTTCTTTATTCCCAAACATTGAATATTCCTCCCGCCTGAGAATATTTTGTATCAAACTGTCTCTGTGAAGATCCCCTGCTATTGGAAGAAGGTCCACCCTCACCTGAGGTTGGAGGCAAATCCTGACCTACCAATCGACTTGATATTATACATTTCCACGTTGAAACCAATCGGCTTGATATTATACATTTCCACCGATACCCTGCAAGAATCACACAGCCACTCCTTGATTTGGGATATTTTAGCCCCTTAGCGATGGCCACAACCGAGCAACTCAGAGACTCCCAAGACTTACGGATCACCTCTAGACCCAGGAGGACCACCATCTCCCCCTAATCACCTCGGTCAAAGCCCATTTTGTATTCCCCAACTGGTTCTCTAAATTAAGCTTAGAGACAGGATTAGTAGAAGCTTCTGGGTGGGAATGACCCAACACAGCCTTTCAGTGGGAAGAAAGGGCCACGCTCACTCTCTCAGACGAAGACACGCTCGCAGCTCGTTCAGTTGATTGGGGAAAGTGAAAAGGGTAGCAATAGAGAGGGAAAGTGAAAAGATTTTTGGCCTTGTGGGGTTTTAACTTTTAACTTTATTATTATTATTATTATATATTAAAAACGAGTCGAGTCGAGTTCAAGTCGGGTTCGAGCTCTATTTCGAGTCGAGTCGAGTCGAGCTTGACCAAGCTCGAACTTGACTCGTTTTTAATCGAGCTGGAGTTACTTGCGCTCGGCCTAATCCGAACCTACATGCGAGTCGAGTCGAAACAAGTTCAAACGAGTTCAGTCGAGCTATTCCTTCTAGTCTACCGTATCATGGACGCGGATTTGCTACTGACAAGTTGAGTAGTGAGAATGCTACTGAAGTGACGTCACCAAGTCCTATGGGCCCCACCATGATGTATGTTTTATATCCACGCCGTCCATTAATATGGAGAGATCATTTTAGGGTAAGACCCAGATAATGAGTCACATCTAAAGCTCCAATGGACCCCACCACAAAAAAAAAAAAAAAAAAAAGTTGGGAGAGTGACACGATCATTAAAAACTTCCAAAGGCCACAAAAGTTTTCGATCAAGCTGATATTTGTGTTTTCCCTTCTTTAATGTCTTTGAAGTATCTTTGCCGTAGGAATCTCAAGAGGATGATGTCGCTTCCCTTCAATACTGACGACCTTACCTCCTTCACGAGGATCCCTCTCTCTGTTTCTGAGCTTAGGTCCAAACCTCGCTCTCTGCACAAGAAGCTTCTTGCCTCCAAAACTCTCCCCATGTAACATAGACACCACTCTTACCAACTCCTTGCTCATCCTAACGAAGGCGAATCCCCGCAGAGAAGCCGTGACTCTGTCCTGTGGCAGGACGACTTCCATGACCACCCTTGCTCTCCTAAACACCCTGGAGAAGTTTATTAGGGAGCCAGCCCTCTGGAAATCCTTCCACATATAGAGTCGGATAATCCGATGGAGACGTCTTCCTCCCCATTCTCTTCTCCGAGATCATTTTCTGTTTCTGGACTATCTCCCATGGTTCGCCATCCTCATTTCTCGATGGTTCCTCCGATCCTGAAGAAACTGATTCCTGAACTATTCCTCCCGCTATCCTTGCAATCTTTTTGTTGCCCCCGATTGAGATGTTCCTGATTTTTGGATAACATCTCTATCACTTCTCGATGCTACTTTCCGTTTCCACTCCCGTCTCTGTGCGTTCGCCATCTCTTATTTCAAATCTTGGCGAGGGATGATTCACTTGAAATGTTATGCAGATCCACATGGGGGAAAAAAAAAAAAAAGAGAGAGAGAGAAGGAAAGAAATCGTCTTGAACAAAAGAAGCTCAATGACTTGACTTTCATCCAGTACAACCAAAAGTTGCGAGAACGATTTCAGGCTAGTTGAGGAAAGACTCATTTCTATGATCATATATGCCCAGATGATTTAAAGGAAGACAGTGAGTAAATTGTAGAGACAGAGGACCCAATCTTTGCAGGCGAGGACCTAACAAGGGCCCACGTCGAAGATGTCACATTTGGATCAGCACCTGGAGAAAGTTCTTCCACTCAAAGGTGGAGAAGAGGGGTGAGCAGTAGCAAGCCTTGTAGCAGCCAAGGCCAAGAAGTATACGAGATTCGGGAGATGGAAGAAGAAAATGATCAAGACTAACTATTGGATGTGGATAAGTACTAATGTGAACCAATGATAAAGAAATACAAGATGAAGTATACGTCGAAGAAGGAGATGACACTAATGACGACGATGATGGTGGTGATCAGGTGCCACAATGGGTTCTGGATCAATGCGTAGAGTAGCCTATGTTTATTTTTTAGATTTTAAATTTATAAGTCAATAAGTTGTAACTTTTAACTTTGTAAGTTGTAATTTGTAAATTGTAGATTGTATTTATAATAAGTTGTAAGCTGTAAGTTGTTTGTAACTTGTAAGTTGTATACATCAAGGATTCAAGATTCAAGCTATTGATAAAATTTCTATGTTTAAAGTTTTTAATAATTAATTCTCTCTTAGTGTAACTTGTTGATTGTTTTATTATGTAATATACATATAATATAAGTAATTAAGTATATGACTTAACTTATAGATGGTTTAATAGTCAAACTACAATGAAATACGTAAACGAACCCAATCCAATCACTTGCAATAATTAGGCAGTGTTTTCTAGGTGGAGATGATTTCTCTTCATCCTTCATCCTTTTAATGCAATCTCTTTGTAGCTTTTCTTTTATTTTCAATAAAATTTGCCCCGAATATATATAGATATATATATATATATATATATATATATATATATATATATATAGATATATATAGATATATATAGATATATATATATATATATATACAATACACACAAACACACACAACACACACACACACACACAAATATATATATATATATACACACACACACACACACCACACACACACACACACACACAATAATTATATATATATACAGAGAGAGAGAGAGAGAGAGAGAGAGAGAGAGAGAGAGAGAGAGAGAGAGAGAGAAGAGAGAGAGAGAGGAGAGAGACCAAGACTAGGATGCAAAGGTTGGTTGAGTGACTAGGAACCCCTCGATCCTCCACACATTGCCACAAGAGACTAGCCACTTGCCACTCCAAATAAATTAGAAAACCATGGTAATTCATGTGGAATGATTGTTAAGAAAGCATGCCATCTTGAATGCACGATTAGTAATTGCACCCAATGTATTTTCACAGGAAGAACGCCATACCTTTTTGGCTTCGGCATACAGCCCCATGCCAGCTACATAGAACGGAACCTCCCGACAAAGTGTGGCACCCGTCCCACGAAAGAAGCCTTTGAAACCATCTTGGCGGAGAGTGCCCACAATAGCCTCTCCCACATTGTCAAAGATGCCTGCCTGCAACCGCTGCTTCAATACCTCACACGGAATTCGCACTGCTGTTCCCAAGACCGTGCTACAGAAGGATGCTAAAGATTGCACCTGAAGTAATAGGCATCTACAGTTTTAAGTTTCTGAATCCTCAAACACGTCAAATATACAAGAGCATATGCATGGTTTTTTTTTTTTTCCTTCACTTTATTTAATGCTTTAGCTCCTAATGCATAACAAATCTGGCCATATCAAATGCTTATTTGGGTGTAGTAGTGATTATTTTGTGGAAAAGACTATATAGCTCTTAAAAGTAAATATATTTAGAAATGTTTTAAAGGGTAAAATGTGAGCAAGTATGAGAAAATAGCAAGATTTGAAAACTAACTGATAAACAAATGAAAACTGGATCTAATCCATTAATGAGTATAACAATGAATTATCACATAATTATCGGAGATGTTTGATCCATGGGAATTTTGAGCTATTAAATGTTTTATAATTTATTTCGCATATCTAGAACACACAAGGACTTCTTGTAGCAGTTCAAGACAGAATCAGATGGGTAACATCATACTTGTACTGCTTTTAACAGTAAAAGGTATCAAAACAAGAAGGAAAAACTAAGCAGTGTGGAGAGGGACAGTGGAACAACTATTAACCTGAATTTCAGGAAGTGTTGGGGCAACATTTATTAATACAAGCTTGCTTGCTTCAAAGATTCCAGTCCGCAATCCATGGCTGTCAGAAAGGAGCATAAAAGACAATCCTAGGGTTAGAAAAACCTCTCATTTGTGCAAGACAAGTTGAAAAGGGTAACCTTGAAAATTGTCCAAGAATGGCTGGGATAGAACCCCTGTATAAACCCTGAAGTCCAATTTGTGGCAGCTTCGACACAAGTTCTGGAAATGAGAGTGTTGAAGCTTGTACTCGAGTCTGCCAAACAAAGAAACCATTATAAGGCAAAAGGGTGAATCATGCTGATGCATTAAACATCAAATTTACCAGGGCTATCACT
Source organism: Magnolia officinalis (assembly GCA_021015155.1). Taxonomy (NCBI): domain Eukaryota; kingdom Viridiplantae; phylum Streptophyta; class Magnoliopsida; order Magnoliales; family Magnoliaceae; genus Magnolia; species Magnolia officinalis. The sequence continues at coordinate 46,842,600 of JAJHSJ010000006.1, forward strand.
GGGAACTGACCAGCAACAATAAATAAAATCAATATCAGCATCTCTTGGCTTCAAGAAAACTTGGATCCATTTCTCAGTGCCAGTCTGTAGTAGACATGACTATGCTTTTTTTTTTTTTATTTTTTTAAATAATGCCGGGAGCACAACACCTCATTCTTATGGCTAATATTAGTAAATAAAAAGAAGAATATAGCTTGTACAGACAATAAGGGCCCATCTGGTCAGAAACAAAAAAGAAAATTATCCCTTAATACATGTGCTTAGGTTTACAGCCCAAGGAGTTTAGTGGTTTTTTTCTTTATTTTCCTTGAAGATATACTGATTCTCCACTTAAGTCTTTTCCTTTCTTCTTTTGGCTTCGGTCTAGGCTTTGACCTGTGGTCCATTTCTGAGTCATGCATGTCAGAAGATTTCTCCAGTGATAGGTTCTGCTTAGAAACAAGGGAAGAGAGAATATAGGTTTTTATTACAATGGAGAATCCTCATTCTAGATTACCTCTGTCGAATGAATGCAAATATCATCTCGTGGGCACAATAAGTGAAGCTGTTTATTGCAGCTATGAAGATGAGGTACAGGCAAAATAGTGCAGCATCTTATCAATGATCATAAAATATTAATAATAATAATAATAATAATAATAATAATAATAGTAAGGGAAAGAGAAGGGACTAATCCTAGAATTATGTCTTGGTTGTTTAACAGGGCAAAGAAGTCCGGGCCATCCATCTAATCTATACAAAGACGAACATTATTGCATGCATCTATTGGTTGTACCAGGAAATTAAAAATTATCATCAAGATAACAAGACAACACAAGAACTTTGTATGCACTAAAGACTAGATGAATTTTATATGGTGCCAAGGACTACGGATGAGTTGGGTTACGTGACGGGTTGAGGAATTTGCATGTTGACTTGATTTGCCGAATTGAACCAAAAAGACAAGCATATGCAAGTACAAATGCTTGAGGAAGAGAACTTCCACCCAGTGTTTTAAGTATCAACGATATCAGCCGATATATCTTGTATCCCACCTGTGCGATGCGAAACACACAAGTAGGCATATATCCCACATGTTCGATCCGGTGCGCATTTTCGATCCTTTTTTTTTTCTGTAAATCATGTTAAATCAGAGTCAAATTGTAACAAATTCATCATTTTTCATCTTTTGCACGAAAAATCATGGATTGAGAACTTTGATTTTTGAGATTTGGAGGAGATGGATCAAGTTGCGAGAAATTGAAAAGAACTAAAAAATTCCAATTTCTCGCAAATTGGTTGCAATCTTTATGTGCAAACATGTATGAAACCTGATCTAGTGATTCTTCTTTTGCTTTTGAATGTATTGCTTGTACTTCCACACGTCTTCTTGCATTTATAAATTTTATGAATAGACTTTGCATATATTTGCATCAATTCAGTTAGACAGCGCATAGATTAGGACCCCATACAAAGAAAACCTATTATATGCACTTGCTTTTTTGTAATGTTTTGATTTATAAGTGTGCATTGATGTCTTTTTTAACAATCACTAAAGTTTCATTGAAAAATTCAACCAACTTCCCAATATTTTCCCATGTTTCCAACAACAGTGATACATTACATGATACAATCGATATATCCCATGCGATAATCGATACGTATCCGTATCCCAAGGGTGCGATACATAACGTGATACCAATATTTCGAACACTACTTCCACCATTGAACATTGTGTATGTACATACTCCACAAGAAGAGCAATGATGGCTATAATTAGCCTTCCACTTGTGGCCAGGAAGTGACCCCCTCTAGAAGCAGAGACAACTTATGAGAATATATGGTGGGGCATATGGAAATCCACGGGATTCCACTGGTCTTCGTAGGGGCTGGTGCCAATCTTAACTCATAATTTATGTTAGAAACTCCACCGCCAGCCTACTGTTGAAGCTTTTGTTGAGGATTCTAATTCAAGCTGCAGAATACAATAAGCACCACTCATTCAAAATTCCATAATCTTTTATGGATCGAAGGTACCAAAATCCTACTAATCCGATGAATTTCATATTGCCAGATACTTAAAGGAACAGAATAACTACCACTAATCTTAGTGGTAAATCTCCCTTCACCTTTCTCCATTAAGTTTTCCCCCCTCTTTTGAATGGTAACAATTTTGTTAAAAATGAAGCAAACGAAAAATACAGAAGCCAAAAAGAAGAAAACAGGGAGAGTCATGAGCAATCATACCACCCAAATATAAGCCAAACACAATAACCAAAAGTGCATAGAATATACATACAGCCCAACCCAGCATCTCCCCATATAATAGGATCCTAGTCCCTAAGAATGACATAAGAGTTGGAATCCCCCTAAAATCAAGAGTAACCAAAGCCCGAGAGAATGACTCATGTTTGTGGCAAGCGGGCAAATTTTAAATAGTGCGCTTATTGCAAATGAGTGCATCGACTCAAGAAGCAAAAGAAGGCAACAGAGTAGTTTGCAAGTTGGACAAAGAAGGCATACGACCATGATGATTGGGATATTGTCAATTACATGCTTGGGAGGATGGGTTGTGGCTAGAGGTGGAGACGTTAGATAGAGAACGTGTCTGGTCCGCGGCTTCCTCTGTGTTGGTAAACAAATTGCCAAAAGGTTTCTTCAGAGGATTAAAGGGTATAAGACAAGGGGATCCATTGTTGCCACTTCTATTTGCGGTGGGGCTCTAAGCAAAATGCTAGAGAGAGGGCACAAGGTTGGCTTTTAAGGTTGCAAGAGGGGGGATTGCATCTTCAATTTGGAATGATACTATACTATTTTGTGATGTGGAAGTAACAATAGTTGATAGTGAAAGATTCTGCGGTGCTATGAAGCGGTCTTGAGGCTGAAAGTAAATCTCAGTAAGAGTGAAATGTTAAGCATTGGATTGACTAAAAAAGATGTGTCAATATTGGTGGATACATTTGGATGTGGTATGGGAACTTTCCCATCAACGTATCTTGGATTACCATTGTGCTTGGGGAAACCGGCAAAACATCTACGGAACAAGGTGATTGAAAGATCTGAGCGAAACCATCTAATTGGAAGAGACGGCATCTATCTTTGGAAGGCCGAATAACACTTATCAAAGCAGTTCTTTCAAAGTTACCATTGTACTTATGTTGCCATTTAAATGCCCGAAATCAGTGGTGGAGAGATTGGATAAGTTAAGACGAGAGCATATGGAGAGGGGGCCAAGACAGTAAAAATATCATTTATGAGGAGGTATCCAAGCTTATAGCCAAAGGGGGAGTGGGATTTAGGGAGTTGGAGAATCTAGCTATGCAAAGAAAGTGGTTGTGGAGATTTGGTAAGAAAGAGGGGAGGTTATGGAGGGAGGTGGTTGCATCTAAGTATGGGGTACAATGTGCGTGTGTGTTGGGGGGAAGGAATCATTGAGATATAGGGCATCAGGAATTTGAAAGTTGTTATCGCACTAGCCCTTAAATTTAAGGAAGGCGTGTCCTTCTCACTTGGTGATGAGATCGCATTCAGTGTCGGGAGGATGTGAGGTGTGGGGATAGGTCGTTGCAAGCCTAGCTCCCAAGACTCGCTCAGTTGGCTCCAAATAGGAATGTTACGATTGCTCGGTGTTACTCCCCTTGTGGAGAGTATGGGGTGTGGTGTCCGCCATCTTGAATGGATTTATTAAAGGTGGATGACTGCACCAGATTACCATCTTTCAGACGAAGAGGATACGATGATTTGAAAAACTCATAAATCACAATGCTTCTCAGTTAGATCCTTCTACCCGCTGATTAGGTAAATGACATATGTAGCAGGCCAGAGCATGCTCATTGCTTTTAGCAAATATGGGGTTCCACCCTAAGATAGTGCCATTCATGTGGTTGGCAAGAAGGATAAGGATCCAAACCATAGACAATATACAAAAAAGATCCATGATACTCATCGATATTTGTATTATGTGCATGAAGGCTACTGAGAAGACAAACCATTATTCATCCATTGCCCTTTTGCATGGAAGGCGTGGGAGGATCTCCTAGTGATATGTCTATTGGGTGATGCCTGAATCTTTCAATGATCTTATGTGGGCCTAGCAATGTGGAGGAATAGGAAAGGAAGGGCAAGCGATATGGTGCCTTGTTTTGATGGTTGTCTTATGGAATATCTGGGGGGAATAGAACAGAAGATGCTTCCAAAATAGTAAAGGGTTAATAGAGGAAGTTTTATGGAGGATAAAAAATGAAGTGGAGGAATACGCATCTGAATTGCAGGATATGAAAGCCTATACATTCACACACCATGGGGCTCCACCCTAAGATGTGGCATTCATGTGCTTGGCAGGAAGGATAATGATCCAAACCATAGACAATCTACAGAAAAGATCCATGATACTCCCCAATATTTGCATTCTATGCATGAAGGTTGTTGAGATGACAAAACATTTATTCATACACTGCCCCTTTGCGCAGAATCTGGGGACGGGGGGGGGGGGGGGGGGGGGGGGGGGGGGGGGTCTCTATTGGGTGATGCATGAATCTTTCAATGATCTTACGTGGGCCTAACAAGGTCGGGGAATAGGAAAGGAAGGGCAAGCGATATGGTGCCTAGTTTAGATGGTTGCCCTATGGAATATCCGAGGAGAATGGAACAGAAGATGCTTCCAAAATAGAAAAAGGGTTAATATAAGAGGTTTTATGGAGGGTAAAAAATGAAGTGGAGGAATACGCATCTAAATTTCAGGAAGGGAAAGCCTATAATCTCAAGCCCATACATTCCCAAACCAAAGTTATGGGCCATCCATACTCTCGCCCAAACTCTCCTCTTCACCTTGTGAGAGGAATTGGAGCACGTGGTCGCTCATCCACATAGGCGAGGAACAGACTGGGGTATGAAAAGATGCAGAAGTCCATGCATTACCACTACAATATGAAGCTGAAAAAGAGGCAGCTACAGGGCAGAGCACGACATGGAGCCACATCATGACCCGTTGGACCTGCTGTTGACGGGTGCATAGGCACATCTTGCCGATGATGCTAATGACCCACTTTATGAGTGGGACAAGTCAGTTGATTTAGATGATGTTGAGGGAGGCTCAAACCAATGATAGTCGAGGAAGTAACATCTCTAGATATTGACGTCAACCAAGCTAGGAGGGAGCAGAGGACTCGGGCCAATTCCTTCGATGCATTGATTGGAAGCCTAGTACATCCTAATGAAGGTCGCGAGGTATCTTCACAACGTACTCCACGACATCAGGTCATCCTAAGCGATGATGACGATGAGACTTTATCCCCATTTAATGGTGGTGGCAGGGGTGATGACCACGATAATAGGGGCAAAAGTGGTGGTCACTGTGGGGATGGAGGCCAGTCCAGCGAGAGTGGCAGCCACAATGGCGAGGGTGGAGGTGAAAGCATTGGGGGTGGAGGCGGCAGTGGTAGGGCTTACACCACAATTTAAAGTAAGCAATCTATTAACCAATTGACTAAGAAGGCCCATTTTTACCATGCCACTCAAGAAAAATATTGTGGATCAATTCCATCATCCTCGTAGAGAGCAAAAGAGCCCAGCTAACATTTCTACCATCACGAGGGTGGAGGAAGCGCACACATGATGAGGAGTCTCTTGTATGAAACTTGTCATCAATGGATATCAATTTAAAGCAGGGGAGCTCCACTTCCGCCCCACCTTATGCACATGGAGGGTATTATGGGTATTGCAACTACAACGCTCAGTCACAATTGTCCAGCTATGGATGTGGGCAACCGTAGGATAGTGATTATGGTTACGGGGATGAAGAGGGATATTCGGGGTACCCATCGTATTATTTTGCTCAGTTTTATTATTTCCTGTAGACCCTAAGCCACAGTCGATTACTATCACGCAGTAGCCACGTCTAGGTATTGCATGATATGGGCAGCCATAAGAGAGTGCTTACAGTTACGAGTATGAAAAGAGATATTTAGGGTACCCATCGTATTATTTTGCTCGGTTTATCCAAGAGTTAAGGTTGGAATCAATCTGTTTCTTGTAGACCCTACTCAGTCGCGTCGATTATCATACAGTACCCACGTCTAAGCATACTCGTAAAGTTCGAGGAAGATAAGTACCGAAGATACCTGAAAGAGTACCTCCATTACTATAACCAGAAGATGACCTGAGCACAGTACTGTTGACATGTGGAGCAGCAGTACTATGGTTGGCGAAGTGGGGATAGATATGATGACTTATGGCCACCTCGTAACTCCATGTGGGTTAAAGGAATAGTTGAATAGGTATGTTTTTCATTTCTCTTAGTTCATGGATGTCTTACTTATCATTTGTTACCTACATTTGTATGATATGAACACATTTTTTTTTACTATTGCACTAGTTTTTTATGACGATACATGGTTTAGGCCCCTATTAAAATTAAAACTTATTATATATGGTTCTTTTTGCAATTGTTTTATTCCTAAATATGTAAACAAATGCCTTTTAACATCTCTTGAAATTTCATTGAAAATTTTCACTTTTTTCTCCAAGTTTCTCCAATGTTTCTGATGTAGAGCGGGTCACCCCACTCTACATCAGTTTCCCTCAATCAGCAATACATTTCCCTTTTACATCCCTTAACCAGTCTTGTAGCCCACTAGAAGACCCCACCCACATGTTTTTGGAATGCAATTTTTTATGGTGTTGGATCTATTATCAAAGGTCCTACCATTGCATTCTTTACAAAGGGACCGCTCACTAATAGCCTTGAAAGACTCCAAAGAGATTTTTATCTTTGTATGCCTTAGTTCCATGCTTGAAATAACGGATAAATCAATCATAGGATGTTCCACTGCATGTTGAAGGGGACCAAAATCTCACACAAACAACCCAGATGAACTCACAATTGATGAAAAGAGAATCCACGGATTGTTCATCGTTGAAGCACATGATGTATACATCCTTAATGGTCATTGCTCTACTTCATTAGTGATTGATGCTTAAGAGTTTTAGTAGCTAACCAATCGAAAGAAACCACTCTCAGGGGTCCAGGGAAATGCTAAATAGTGACCAAAGGTGAATCCTGACGAGAAGCAGTCCCATAGCTAAGAAGCCTATAGGACTTGACTATTAAACTTCCATAGTTGAACATCCAGCACCACCTATCAACCTTACAAGAAGGGAGGTGTTTTGGATTCAATCTTGAAGGCTAGCAAATTCAATGGTCTCCTCAGTCAAAAGATTCCTACAGAAATACAGGCACCAACCATCACTTTCCCCACTATGTCAAAGCATTTGGATATGGCTGTCCCTAATTAAAGGAGATGCCATATAATATGGAATAAGCTTGGCAAAATAGTCTATCCCGGCACCAAGGATTCCCCCTAATTCTGATTTGAGTGCCATCATCTACTACATAGCTCAATCCTACGGAAAATTCATTGATGCACCCCACGACAGCCTATAAAATACTTGAAGCCTTGTGTTGGAAGAACAAAAGAGTAAACCACCCACTCTCCTGCATGCAGATTTACTATGATAATTCTCTTACATGGAGTATTATCTTCATATGTAAGCCACTTCCCAAGCAAAGCATAATTTATTTTTTCACGCCTTTTATTCCAATTCCACCACTTCCTACAACTTGCATGCCTTGTTACTCCGCACAAAGTGAAATGCTTTCCTCTCTTCCCTACCATTCCAAAGTAAGTCAACCTAAAGCCTTCCAAACTATGGATGACACTACCTGGATATTGGAAAAGGCATAATAGACCAGGATGTTGGCAAGAGCAGGAAGGAATCCCCTCCCGACAAACAAATCTTGACACCTGGAACCTAAATGAAACATACTACTTAAAAAAGAGCTAAGACTGATAACTAACCCACTTCAATGTGCAACCTTTGAAACATATCTGATTTCCACACCGCTATGCCATCAAATGCCCCTATCAAATCCAAAACAGCCCAATTCGAACTACTACCTCCCCAAACCAAACATAGAAGGGGAATATTCAAATTTGGATCTTTGTTCCCCTGATAACAATTTCACGCTTTTGAGCACGAAAGATTTCTTTGATATGTGCCTTGCTATCTAGACACCCCAATCCCTGCATGTTTTAAGAAAGAAGCATACCACACAAACCACCTAGAGATTCCAAGTGCAATTTTTAATTTTACATAATAAATATCAATATTTAATTATTTATAGATATAGAGTTGACTTTTTCCTCCCTAATTGCCACTATTTCAAACTGTTTAATTTTTATTTTTATTTTACATTGTGTATTCTGTAATTAATTAAAGAATTAACATGGTAGAGTTTGTGCTAACCTCTTTGTTTTCTCTTGGCCACATGATATTTTGCGTTTTTTTCATAGAGATTTTTGTTGTTTCTGCTTATTTCTTCTAGGAATCTAATAAGAGCATGGAAGTTTTCTTCTACCTAGCCAAAGGATACTTCAATTTCTCACCGGAACTAACTTATCAAAGGCCTGCAACTCCCTCGTTCTTGACTTCGGTTCTTTGTCTTTATAGGTCTAGTGGTGATAAAAGTCATCACCATCACCTAAGCCTTATCCCAATTAATTGGGATAGCCAATTCATATAATTAAAGAAAAATCTCTCATACAATAAGTTCAACCTAATGTTGAAAGGTGTTTGAGAAAATCTATGAGGAAGCTAGTTTACCAATTACCACCCATTTCTATCTATCTAGAGGGAAACCCATTTCCCTCCCTCCCATTTCTAGCTATAAGAAGAAGCCTATTTCCCTCCATTCATCTATCGAAGTATTTGTCTAACCTACATCATTCGTCTTTGTTTTGTAGCTTCCTTTCGACCCAACTTTAAAAATATTCCTTCAAACCTACCAATGAAAGCAAAAATCTACACCATTCTCATTCAATGATGATTTACAGTGATTCTTCTTTGTTATAGTACCCAAATATTGCAAATCTTCCATAAAATCATACCCAAACACTAAGGGCGTGTTTGATTTTCGGTGAAATGGTAAATCACGGGTAAAAAAAATAATAATTACTTCCCCAGGAATTCGCATTACCTGATTTGACTGCTTACTTTTTGGCACGAATATCAAAAATATTACAAAATATCTGTGGGTCCCATTGTGATTCATTTCGCTTATCCACACCGTTCATCCATTATTCCATTTGAATTCATAGCATGAGTAAAAAATTGAGGCATATCCAATACTCAATTGGACCACGTCATACAAAAAAGGGAATCCAATACTTACCATTAAAAACTTTGTAGGGCCACTGTTTCTTTTGGTGTGGGCCACTTGAGTGTTGGATCCACTTTATTTTTTGTCCCATGCTCCAAAATATTGTAATAAAACAGAAGGACGGAATGGATATATCATACACATTACCCTGCAGTTCAAAAATTAAAACTACATCTTTCAAACCAATTTCACTGGCACAACTACCTATGAAATTTCAAACGCAGGAAATGGTAATAATTACTATTTCCCTTGCATTTTCTATTTCTCTGAAAAACAAACAGGCCCTAAGGACGTGTTTGGATTTCGTATTCATACGGTATAGTATCATATATACTGTAATTATTACTTGTTACAGGTGTATGGCATGGAATGAAAAAAGCCTTTACACCAGTTGCCCGTTTTCAAGCATTGTCAACTAATGTAAATGAGACATTGCCACGTCTCCTATTCAAAACCGCGAAAAACATTCTAAATGAGTGCTTTGAATATGATATGACAAATGCTATAGGTTTCTGTAGTCACAGGTGTATGTGAACGACATATGCCCTATTCTCGTCATTATAAGAACAACCCCATCTGTGGTGCTTCCATTATCGAGCTTTTGAGAAATCACGTAGCAGCCGAGCCATGTGGTTGTTCCATTCTTCCATCATCTTCTCCAGCTCCAACAGTAAACATCTGTAATCAATTTTTGTGTCCCCATCCCACTGAAAGGTATCTGGTCCATTCTATCAGTATTCCCCTATATGATTCCCCATTCCTATTTGGTTTTGCTAGCATCTGTTGGTTTCAACTAGTTCAAAGTGGATGGGAAGAACACTGTCTACAGTGTCACCCTCACCACCCTCCTTCCATTTTCTGAAGGATGGAGTAGTCTCAATCAGAGGGAAAGCTTTCCACATGTCATCGCAGGGGTGTAGGCATGCAGCTGAATCTGGCTACAATCCCCGAAATCCCCCCTTCTCGATGTTATTTCTATCCAAGATCAAAAGACCCCACATGTACACAAGGTTCTTGTGCATTGTCGGATGAGGGCTACAGCCAGATTTATCGGTAGTCAACAATGCCCATTCCACTTCGAGGAGACGAGCAAACCCTCGATTTCACTCTACACATCCTCCTCTACTCCCTCTACTGACCGTCCAATCATTCACGTTATGAGAACACTTTTGACCTCGCAGCAACTGTATATCCTTCAGTGAGCACCCAGATCTCAACGATACGGCTGATCTGCTCCTTATGTACACGATTTGATCTCATTTCTACCACGAACAGATCTCTGTGTTGTATTTGCAATGCTCATAGTTCGTGTATGGATTGTGAAATAATTGTAGAGTACTCTTTCGTGTGCAATCTACTTTGACAGAGACATGAAGGGAAATTTTCTTCACAAGATTTCATCTGGATATTGCCAAATCCAGAGGATATACACCATATCTCTAATTGTTAGAGAAGCTGTCTATCAAGATCTGGCATGCATGAACGAAGGCATACCTACCTACTTCTATTTATGTAACTCATATATATATGGAAGTCCAATAGCTAATGGTTTCTGGGTGGACACTTGGGGATTTTCTGAGGTAAGAAAACACCAGCATTCTCTCATCTTTTCAATCCATTCTTCTATGAAAGTTAGGAATGAAGGTCTAATGTTGTCAATGGTCGGTAGTTACATGTTCCGCTATAAATATACTTACACAGAAGGAACTGTACATTATTATCCTATGGAATGCAGTAGTCTCAGTTGATTCGGAATACATATACACGAATGGATAGATTGATTTTCATGAATAACATAATTTTATTTAAGTTCTTGTAAAACCAATGTAAATCTTTCTCAACATGGTTAAGATCTAATGCCTGGATTCATATATACTTGTCAATAAATATCCAATACGCTTGTTAGGAAGAGTTTGTCTCAGTTTTATCTTGCAATTTTCAAATATCGTCCATTGAATAGAAATACCAACTAAATGTTGTGATCTATGGAGAAATGTCGTGGGTTGATAAAGTTCAATTGGTAACTAATATTAATAGATGAACCCTGAAATGCATTTCAGATATTCAGGTGAAATCAATGGATCAATTGTTAAATTCATCGGCTTCTGATAGTGAAGCAGTAAATGGCATGTCTTCTGGTAGCGAATGGGGCGTTGAGGAGGTAGCTGATGCAATAAGAGCTATTGTAGTTTCTGCATGCGTAATGGGTACAGCCAAGTATTACCAGCGATACTATATGAAGGCCTCCCCTAGACATGGTCATGATAAAAGGAACAGATTTGTCAATGGCATTATTAGAAAAAGTGACCAAGATTATCTGTCACAATTGCGTATGACTAGAGATAGATTCTTCCACCTTTGCTCAATTTTAAGATAATGTAACTTGTTAAACAACACTAGGTGATGTAGCCTTGAAGAGCAGGTTTTTATGTTTCTACATACAATAGGACACAACGTTCGAAATAGGGTTATCGGCCATCGCTTCACATGTTCCAGAGAGATAGTTAGTTGTCACTTTAATAGAGTGCTTGATGTCGTAATCAGTGTTCGAAATATCAGTATTGCACCATGTATCGCACCCTTGGGATACAGATACGTATTGGTTATCGCATGGGATATATCGTTTGTATCGCGTAATTTATCGCACTTTTTGAGAAACATGGGGAAAAATTGGAAAAATGATTGAATTTTTCAATGAAACTTCAAGGATTGTAAAAAAAAAAAAAAAACCTCAATACATGCTTTTGAATCATAACATTTCAAAAAAGTAGCGCGCATAATAGGTTTCCTTTGTATAAGGTTCTGTTGTGTGTTGTCGGACTAAAACAGTGATGTATTTGTTACCCTAACCATGTGGAGCCCACCTTGGTGTATTTGTTGTACATCCACGTCATCAATCTGTTTTTCCATCTCATTTTAGGATGCAATCCCAAACCTTAAGAAGATCCAAATCTCAAGTGGACCACAACACTAGAAACACTAATGAATGACTATAAAAAATAATAAAAAAAAATAATATGTGGCCCACAAAAGTTATGGATCAAGATGATCTTTGTATTTTCCCTTTATCCAGGTATGCTTGACATTATCAACAGGTTGGATGGAAAATAAAAATTACGAAAACCTTACGATGGCCCTTTGGAATTTTTAATGGTGACACACTCAATCACCATTATTTCCTTTGGTGTGGTCCACTTGAGATTTGAATCTACTCAATTTTTGAGACCACATCCTAATATGGTCAAGAGAAATGATGTAGATATACAACACATCATCAAGGTGGGACCCACGATAAGGATAACACCTTAGTAGGTGTTACTTGGGTCGTACTCCTACTGATGAGGACATCTCGCGCACATGCACGCCCCCTACGCACGTACGCAAAGAGGAGAAGGGCCGCACCATTGATCTGGATCGATGACGACGTCCAGAGAGGGCTTCCTAATTAGAGGGCTGCGTTTTGGTTCGTTGGAGTAGACCCGATAGTCATGTGAATCTCACCATAGGTTCTCATGATCATGGTCCACTATTCCAATTAATTTAGTACTTCGAGTTTTGCTTATTATTGTTATTAGGAGTATCATGAACGGTTTAGATTGCTTTGATTAGTTGTTATTTTTTATTACTTCGTCACCAAGTAATATGTTACGCAATAGCATGAGTTTTGGAGTATAGGGTTTTATTATAAATAGACACCCTTTGTAGTCTTTTTTATTCAATGAAGATTAATAAAATTGCTGCATTTTTCTACTTCTCTAAATTTTTAAGTTGTGGAGATTCAATTGGGTGTGAAACCCTCCCTTCCTCGAAGGGTTTACTACCGTGGTGCGAAGCCACACCTATCCCGATTCACCCCCACCTTCTTCCATCCATATTTCTCTTATCCTACAAGCATTTCATCTGCAAATCCATCAATATTTGCAAGCGTTTCTCCATCGACACCAGATTTCCAAAATTTGGCCCTGCAGGAGGGCTGAAACTTCGGCGGAGCACCACGCACAAAATGTGCATTAGATCGAGATGAGATTTGGGGGTTTCGAAGTCCATCCCTGGCCAACCAAGGCCAAGTTGGCCTTTTTCTGAATAGTGGGCCCCACACTCGCGCAGTCGGGATCACACGCACGTGTGTCTGGGCCATTGTTGTTTTCCACGCGTGTGATACTTTTCTGGTTCGTCTCTCTCCTCTCTTTCACCCCTCTTTCACCTCAAATCCCTAACCTTAACCCTAAATTACTCAAATCCTCAATTTTATGTCATTTCTTCAACCTTAGGGTTCCCCGAATTGAAATCTGTGAACCCCTTGGATTGAGGAATTATTTTTGTGCATGTGTGGATGAATTTACCCTCCTTTGATTCTTGTTTGGTCTATAATTTTGATTGATCCGGCCCTAGCATGTGTAGGCCTGGATCCGCATAAGATTTCTCTTGATTGAGTGTTTGAACTTTTGTGTGGGATATGGAATTTTGTGTAATTGTTTCTGAACTAGTGTGATTTAAAGCCTGAAAATCTTGCACATCATACTTGAATTTCATGTCCTGCATCACCTACCCAATCCAATCCGCACCTGGGACATGCCACAAGGAACCAACCATTTGTTTTGCCATATGGTTTTAGGAATTTGTCCGAAAAACGACGCAAATTCAAATTTCAGGTGGACATCGACCACTCTACACGAAACAATGGTTATTGGCCAATTAAAACATTTTGTGGGCCACAAAATTTTTGGATCAATCTGATATTTGTTTTGTTTTTTTTTTTTTTTTCCTTTTATCCAAGTCTTTATGAGCTTATCAACAGGTTGGATGGTCAATAAGCATTATGGTGGACCCTTAAAAAAATTTCAACAGCATATGTTTAATTCACATTGTTTATGTGGTGTGGTCCACTTGAGCTTGGGATATGCTTCATTTTTTGCCCAATATTATTTATGTTCCTTATATCCACGTTGTCCATCCGTTTTGAAAGTTCATTTTTGGATATGGTCCCAAAACTGAAGCAGATCCAAATCTCAAGTGAACCAAACAACTGTAATTGATCATTAAAAACTTTTCGTGGGCCCACAAAAGTTTTGGATCAAGTTGATATTCGTGTGGTCTATTCATCCAGGTCTTTGTGACCTTACCAACATGTTTTGGATGGCAAATAAACATTTTGGTGGACCCCACGAAATTTTAATGATGGGGATTCAATCACTATTGTTTCATGTGTTATAGTCCACCTAACAATTGAATCTACTTCATTTTTGGGATCATGCCCTAAAATGAGCTTTCAAAATGCATGGATGGTGTGGATTTAAGGCACATACATGACAGTGGACCCCACAGTTAGGGATCCATCCAAACCGTGCCCAGGTAGTACCCAACCCGTGCTTGTAGACACCATATGGAACCAACGATGTTGGTGGGACCTTGACTGTGGGCCCCAACATGATTTATATGTTGTATCCACACCATCCATCCATTTTAAGAGATATTGTGGGGCAAGAGCCAGAGAACGAGGCTGATCCAAAGCTCAAGTGGACCCATCACAGAAAACAGTGGGGACGGTGATGCCCCGCCGTTGAAACTTGAAACCTTTCTAGGGCCCACCATAATGTTTATTTGAGATCCAACCAATTCATAAGTCCAACCAGATATGGGCAAAGGTAAAACTCAAATATCAGCTTGATCGAAACCTTGTGTGGCCCCCAAGAAGTTTTTAATGGTAGGCTTTAAATCCCCACAGTTTTCTATGGTGAGATCCACTTGAGCTGTAGATTTAACTCATTCTTTGTATCCTGACCTAAAATTATCTCTCCAAATGGATGGACAGCATGGATATACAATACGTACATCAAGGTGGGCCTCACCGTAAGGGTCACACCGTCTTTTTGTGTCCTATATCCCTTGAAAAAGAAAAGAAAAAAAAAAAAAGAAGGCCGAGAGTTCGAAAACTCTCTTCTCCGTTAAACCGGTAGCCCACGAGCCTCGGCGACTTCGAAATCCTTAAGGGCCTGTTTGGATACGCTTTTTCGGTTGTATTGTATCATATTAGATGGTATGATGTGATGTTTACCGTGTATGGATTAGAGTGAATAAGCATTAAATCACATGCGCACGAATACAGTTGCCAGCCAAAATTTTCAAAAGGCGGTAGAGTATTGTTAGTGGTTTCACAGTCCATCAGTTCTGCACTCTTCATTGCGCTGTATTCGGTAGCAGTCGAGTTTTTCAAAACTCCAGAGGCTATTCTCCAACGGGAGAAGGAGATATCTCTACACCATCAGCCCCTTCATTTAACATCGATCTTCTGCATGTCATTTTGCTGTTGAAAATCTTCTCTTCCGCACGCAGGTTACTCCGTTCAGTGGGCAGGATTCTCTGCTTGCGATGTTGCGAGTTGTAAATCAGGCAATCGCAAACCTGATCGTGGTTTCATACGGCGTGTTAGCGGTTCGCATCTGTATGGCCCTTGTATCACCCTCAGAGACATGCATTTCATGTTTCCTTTGCGTCATGGTGTGTATACGGTCTGCTGTATATACCAGCAGATTTGTATCGCTAGAGTATTGAAATGCGTAAGATTGTATAGTACCCAGTTTTAATACCTCCTATCCAAACATTAATATGTATAAGGTACTGTATACTATGCCAACCAATACCTCCAATCCAAACATTGATTAGTGTCTGATTGATTTGGATGTGTTCTAAAAACCGACCAATGTATACATGAACAGTACCCAAATACAATACAATACAATACTATACACGAATCCAAACAGGCCCTAATCATCCCAAAAATCTCTCCTAAATTTTTTTTTTTTCAAATCCCACTAATCATTACCTACAATTTGGTTTCCTTCCAAAGCAATTCTCTTCGAAGAAAAACATGGGGTTAAGGGTTTCCTTACATGATCTAGACCCACCAAATCCAGTCGATTGAGGCTCCCTTAGGCATATAAAATAGGTAAGAGATTTTTTTCTATATATTTTTTTTATAAAATCACACAATATCATGCATTTATCAATGATATTGCACAATAAATTGTGATATTGTGCGATATATCACATGTTATCCAGAAATCAGGGATTTTTTAATAATTTCCGATGGTTTCGTACCGCTGAGGACCGATAACGATAATATCGATATTGCGAACACTGGCCATAATCTCCCTATACCCAGAATATGTCAAGTTCCCGGGCCTCCAAACTCCAAAAGAAATATTGCATAACCCTCAGTGGAGCTAATATTTTCAAGTAATTACTCTACATAGCAACTCTTGGCTGTGAATGATAAATCAACTATAAATTATTTAAGAAGTTGATTAACTCCAACATATCATTTCCCCAAGGACTGCATTGGTGCTATTGACGGTACCTGCATACCACCAAAAGTCGGGAGAGGTTCATTTTGAAATAGAAAGGGCTTCCTATCCTAGAATGTAATGGCCACATGTACGTTTAATATGAAGTCCATATATGTGCTTGCTGGTTAGGATGGGCCGACCTTAGATACCCATGTGCTACAAAATGCGCTTACTCGATGGCCTGACAATTCCCTAATTCTGCATGGTAATAACATAAGTTGCATTGTTTTTTTTCTGCTATATTTATACCTATCATAGCCACATTCGCATCATCCATTTTGGTTGTAGACAAGTATTATGTCATGGATGCAGGATATGCTCATTCCCCTAGGTTTATGGCTCCATACAGAGGTATGCAGTACCATTTGAATGAATTTCGCACTAGTAGGAAGCTAGCAAACAAGGAGCTTTTCAATTATAGGCATGCACAACTTCGGAATGTGATCTAGCAGTGTTTCGGAGTGTTGAAGTCCTGATTTCCAATCTTAAAAACAATGTCACAATTCAAAATGCTCACCCAAGTGAAGATTGTTATCACTTGCTGCATTCTGCACAACTTCATCCGAGTTAGTCGGGATGATAGTTTCAACGAAACCGTAGAGGGAAGTGGGGATAGTGCAGAGGAAATAACATTATTGCCTGTTGAAGTCACTACTGCTGAGTAATATTATGCGCTTGTAAACGTAAACCAGTGCAAGAGGGATGAGTGGGAAATAAAGAGAGACGGCATTGCAGAGTGGATGTGGAATGACAACCATCTGCAGTCTCGGCATCATATTTAAATTTTCTTAATGTGGGCCTGTAATAATTAGACTAGACTTAAAACTTTGATTAGGAATATGGCATGCTTAACTTTGGAACATAATTATCATGGTCTGCGACTTGAATTCTGATTACTAATCATGGTTTGACTTAATGTGGACTGATGGTTATTGTTAATGTTAAGGATGAATCTCCATATTGACTTATTTCGATGCGTAGGTAAAATGAACTTCTTACAGCGCACACCGTCTACACCGCCCCGTAAGGATCAAGGAGCATCCCCTTCCAAACCCAAGCATTCACCATCGAAGGCCATACTTTCACCATCTAAGTCTAGGCCCTCACCTTAGAGACCCACTTGGGCAACACCAAAGAAGGTGGTTGTGAAGAAAGCAGTGAAGTCTCCACCCGGTCAAAAAGTGGATGTCTACACAGTCCAACGGACGTGCAACTAAGGTAACGTGGACTGACCTAATGGATAACACTCTACTTGACAAGCTCGTTGAACAAGTTAATTTAGGTCAAAAGAGCGACATAGGATTTAAGCCAGAAGTGTACAAGGTAACTATTGATGAGATCCATGAAAGATGTGACATTCTTCTTAACCAAGGAAACATTTCGAATCGGTTATGGACTTATAAACGGTAATAACGTTGCATGAGAGATATGCTTCAGGCAAGCGAATTTGGTTGGGACCCAGTGTCCAAAATGGTATTGGCTGAGGATTACAAATGGGACACTTAAATAGCGGTAACATTTCATCTTCAAATATTGTTAATTTTCTTTCAAACAATCCTCATCTTTAGTCTTGAACTAACAGCTGCTTACTTCTTTCACCATAATTTTTGTCCTTAATAGTCTCATCTGTATGCAGAAAAGGTTCGAGGGAAACGTATTGCAAGATACAACGACCTTGCTTTCATTATTGGAAATGAATGCATAGTAGGACGGTTTGCCAACACAGCCTACTCTGAATTCCTTTCTAGACGACGTCGTGTTAGAGATAATGAGAACTCATCAGGTGATTCTGGAAGTCGTTATACAGACACTATCAGGCTCGAATTTGATGATGACGATGCTTTTGGTTCGGAGATACATTGGGATGACGATTCGAGTCAACAAACACAAAAATTTTACTTCAGCCCCCTCAAGATGGAAGAGATGACCAAGGCCGTGAATGCAATGACTATAACTATGTCATAGGGGAAGCGGATGTCTCAGGTGCAGTGAATCCTCCGCGTGTTCAACACGATAGTAATCTAACGGTGCCAAACTGAAAATTCAGCAAAAGTGTAATCTGAAAATTACAAACTGAAAATTCAGCAATGTGACAACTTGAGATTACTATGCTGAAATTTCAGCAATGGTATAAGGGGAAACGCTAGCTGAAAATTCAGCAATAGGATACTCCAACAAAAATTCAGCAATATGATCCTATATGCAATGAATGCTTTACTAACGCTAGATGTTACTCTTAACCTAGATGCAAGACAAAAATCCTATGTTAAACCTATGGTCTCTAATACCAAATTTGATGCAGTACACATGTTTAATGCTAACATGCAACGTGAAGATTATAGAAGAGTATATAAAGTAATTCAATTAACAAAAGATGCTAACCTACCAATTAATTAAGAGTAAACAATAGGAAATAAAATCTGATTTAACTTAAATCACATGCCCGCATGCTAAGAAATCACATAAATCAATTAAAACTAGGACCGATGGAAGGATAGAACTTCCAATTTAACATAGGCACGATCCACACCCAATGGACAGATTTGTAGGTTTTATGATTAGGGTAGGGAAAGAAAAATCTGAAATTAGGAAAATTATGGTTCATGGGAATTGGGGATTTTGGAATTAGGGTTTTTAGAAATTTGGGAAAATAAGAAATTGAAGTTGTAGGGTTTATAAGGTTGTAATGGGAAGGAAGAAGAAGAATACCTTTCAAAGAAGAGAGGAAGGATGTAAGAAGAAGAGGAAGAGGAAGGATGTACCTTGGAATCCACCACGAAACAAGCTTCTACCATTCCACAATTTAATTGGAAGGGAGGGTTTTTTTAATTTATTTTTATTTAAAAAAAAAAAAAAAAAAAAAAAAAAAAAAAAAAAAAAAAACAACCCTAGAAAATGAGGAAAATTCATTCACACAAGAGAGCTCCACTTTTCTTTTCTTTTTCTTCTCAATAACACCACTAGGGTTGGAACTCCACCCACCCTGTGCTTTTATAATTAAAAATTCAGAATTAAAATCCAACATAATTACAACTATGCCATTCACTTAAGCAAAGTGGCCCATCATCCAAAATAAGAAAACTAAAACATATATTATCAACCTCAACCATCAAATAACTCCTAAAAATAACAAATAACATAAAGAAAGCAAGATCAGAGTCCAAGGGACCACGATCTAAAAGATCTGGTGGCCCGATAGCCTGATCGACAAGATCCAATGGTCGGATCGACACGAAATAGAAATCCTATTACTAAAATAGTCTCTTAAGCAGTCTACATGCATCATCCCAAGGTGGGGTCTTCCTGATGCATGTCCAATGCATGTGGGGTCTTCAAAATGGCCTGGCGGGCCCCATATGGAACTCATCTCCCATCCACAAAAAAAGTTACGCTGATATGGGTAGTCGTCTCCATCTCTGGTACATCCGAGAAGGTCCTCTGATGTCCCCATCACCAACTTGAGGGGGACTGTTGGAATATTTCGTAGGGTCATTTCTGTAAATATGATATTAGTGGGCTTATTTGCAAATATTGCATAAAGTGGGTTGTTATGATGTACTAGAAAAAACCCTACATCTACATATAATAGAGACATCTCACGTTCTCTCTCTTTCTCCAACCCCTCTCTCTCACATTTTTCTCCCATCCCTCTCACATTCCTCCTCTTTGGTTCTTTCATGTTTCAATATATAGGATGATGCCATCTTATTCTCTGCTTATCTATATTCCAAGTTTTTCAAATATTATGGGATAATTGTTCGAAGTTGTTAGGGATGTGGAAGACGGTCTCGGCTGCTAAATCTGTCGGGCAGTTATATTGTTAAAATTCAGCATATTCTACCCTAATGTTGGTATCTTCTTTATAGCAAGTTTCATAAGAAATAACGAAGAACAACATTCCAATTGTAAGGTGGACACATCGTCGAAGGGTCGTGAGCACACTTGCTAACATTTCTTCATTCTCTTGAACATGTTCGTCCCGCTGGAAAAGTCTTCTCAATAATCACTTCCTAATACTAATATTTTCATCTTTTCTTTCTAATGCAGTTTTATCATGGGGAAATACTACATGGTCTTCATTGGCCGAGTTCCTGGAATTTACGACAACTGGGAGGACTACTGACAAGAAGTTGACAGATACAGCGGATGCCGGCATCAGTCATTCAAGACGTTAGATGATGCAAGATCTGAATGGGAAAAACATGTACAGAAGATGCAGAACCTCCAGCGCCGACAACAGCGATCCGCTCACAACTCACTCCTGCACATTACCGGCGCATATAATGAGAACGTGTACAGGAGTGAAATCCACATGGAACAACCCAATCAAGGATCTCCAAAGGAAGCCTACACCAACAATCCCTTAGAAGGAAATAGTAGCGGTACACGTATAGACTCAATTCACAGATCACATTGTCATCATTGCCACGATAGGGATGGAGCAACAGAAATAGACGAGCGTTGGACTATTCACATCAACCGTTCGAAGGTGAAGGTTGTGGGTCGCATACTGATTGGGTTGTTGTTATTCTACGTGGTGGTTTGGAGTCTATTTCTATGACTTCAATTTCTGGTCGGTCAGTTTGAGCTTTTGTAGTCTCTTTCAGTTGTGAAAATTTCACTTTTGTCAGTTACAATCTTCCATCAAATTTTCTGGAATTTTTTTTGTAATGTGATGGGTGTAGTATTCTCGAATTCTGTTAGTATGATCAGAAATTTGTGCTTTAATGTAATTAATAGTTGAGATTATATGAGGCCAGAATGAGCTGAGTGTTCTTCTGAACGTCCCTCAATGTCCAGAATGAGATGAGTGTTCTTCTGAACGTCCCTCAATGTCCCACGTTGGAAAAATAAACGGTGCAGATGCCCTTTGAAAAATTTACATCTCGACTCTGTTGGAATGCAGATTGGTCCTCACCATCTGATTGCAGGACTTTCATTATCTCTCGGGTCGCATTCGTATGGTGATCAACAATCGAAGTTTGTAAGTGGCTGTAAAAATAATCAGGAACCGTTTGCAGGTGGGCTCGGGAGAATGTATGGTATGCATGTGCACATGCGAAATACAAGTTCAATTTTGCCCTGCCTATACGAGTGCTGAAAAGTTCAAAAACCAAACAAATAATTGTTTACAATCATCAGTATTCAGTTATTTCCACCCTCATAAACAAACAGTGTCGTTCTAACAAGTGTGTCAGAATGTATTCAGTTCTGTCAGCTGTATACCGTACAGATCCCCATATAGAGTTGTCCGGCGGCGATAGGAAATCCAAACACACCCTAAATTCACATCTTTCTAGCCCCTAAATATTCTAGGTGTTCCTTCAAAACTGACCAAACCATCTGAATGTTTTCTCAATCAATCCAGACCTTGCCAAACTCATTTGTGATAGAAAACTGTCGTCTTCACACCAAATGACATTGGATTGCATCAAAAAAAAAAAAAAACACACACACACACACGCACACACAAAAACAATGAGCATAGCTCACTGTGTATTGAGAACTTGAGTATTTATCTTCATTGTATCAACAGGATGCATTAGGGAAGTAGAACCAAAAAAAAAAACGATGAGCATAGCTCAGTGCGTTATTGAGTACTTGAGTATTTACCTTCATTGTATCAACAGGATGCATTAGGGAAGTAGACAGCGCGCAAGCAAGGCCTCCTGCCAAAGCAGATTTTAGAACACTTTCAGCAGGTATTTCCACGGGTGGGGGAACAGCAACAACAGTAGCCGCTTCGAACCAAATACTCCTGTATGGAAAAGTACGTTAACATAAAACCTGGAAACAAGTATCTTAAAGGATGCTGGTTCCATGGAAAGATCAAGAATCAAATACTATGCAGAACTGTATTAAGATGGAAATCAACATTACACCTACCTTGTGTAAATCTGATTTTTTGTATTTTCAGTAATATAAATGACTGTACAAGTACACAATGTTATCACATGAAGTAGGAAAAAAGTGGTGCATCTATCAATAAGGGTTGGTGTAAAAATCGACTCCTTATCAAGAATCTAACTATAAATACACAGGTAACAAAACTAAATTGAAAGAATATTAGCCGAAGAATCTAACTACACATACACATGTAACAAAATTAAATTGAAAGAGATTTGAAACCAGCAGCCCTTGAGAGATTTGACTGGAGGAAATGCAAGTCAATATGCTTCTGGTTTAAAATCACGAAGATGAACAAAGCAAACAGGCAGCAAGAAGAAATTCACCTTGGGAATAGAACTTAGGATTCTCATGCACATGTAACTCTATGTGACAAGAAATGCAGAACAAGTATGAAATTTAAAAGAAAAAGGAAGAACAAAACATGACTCATGAAGAGTTTTAAAAAGACAAAAAACCTCAACGACTTGACCTCAACCACTCCAACTGCAATCCACAAAAGACAACCGTTGGAATTTGCATGTTATGAGCATTGCTTTATTAGCCGCAAGTCTCTACGCTCTAGGTTTATTTATACAAAACCTACCACTCAAGGCTTAAAAAGGCAACAACTCTTGAATTCTGAAAAAAAAAAAATAATAATAATAATAATAATGAAACAGAGACTAGCCATTTTGCATCCAATTGCCATAGAAAGGCCTGTGGATTTTCCTAGTAGTAATGAGAAATCAAATGATGTATCTAGATCTCGAATGCAAATACATCGTCCTTTATCTATTGACATGGGGATATATTAAGGATAGGGGCAAAAGCACATAAGATATGTATGAAACCAGATGTATCATTTATGACTTACCGGTTGTCTTTGAAAATTTTCAGGATCTTTTAAGACACAATTCAGCCAATACCTTCATTGAATCAACAAATTCTACGTCGCAATGCTCTCACAGACAGATCCCTAGATTTGCCACACAGAGAATCTTGAAAAATGACTTTGCATAATGCATTAAAAAGACATGAAAAACAGCAATAGCCAAAGAAAATATATCATCATCATCATCATCATCAAGCCTCATACCAACTAATTGGGCTCAGCTACACGAATCCTGTTACACCATTCCACTCTATCACAAGACTGTATCCTCAATTATGCCATAGGTTCTCAAATCTTTTCTTACTACCTCCACCAGCTTTCTGTTGGGCCTTCCCTTGCCCTTTTAGAGCCTTCGGCTTGAACCGACTCACTCCTACTAACCGTTGTAGTTCTTGGTCTCTATTGCACATGGCCAAACCATCTAACTCTACTTTCCTCATTATCTATAGGTGCTACTCCTAAGTTACCTCAAATGCACTCGTTCCCAATTCTGTCCTTCCCGGTCTTGCCATTCATCCATCTCAACATCCCCATTTCCGCTACACTCATCCAAAGTAAATATATATTACTAAGTATTAACTACAACAATAGCACAATGATTAGACAAGTTTATAGAATAAGAAAACAAATGACAAGTGCACGATATGAAAACATAGCCAGTATGACATGGTTGTCTCAATTTGATGTTGACAAGGATCATGCCTCAACCCTCAAGCCTCTCTTGGAGCAGTTTGGAATTGTCTTTTAAATGACAGTTTGGCAAAAGTTTTACCATTGGCTACCCAGCAGGTTAAAAAAAAACTTTTTTGCCCCAGCTCTTGGAGCTGGCATATAAAATGCTCACACCAATACCCATCAAATACCATCACGATCCCACCTAGAATTTTTCCCCATCCCAAACAATTAAATGCACACACCTAAGGGCGAGCAGTAAAAGTAGCTTCATGGAATGGAAGCTGCCAAGCAAACCCCAAATATGTTTGTTTGTACAAGCATACATGATAGCTATGGATCCCATTAAAATGTTATGATCTGTTAGAAAGTTAAAAAGGGCTGTTTGGAATGTTAATTTTGTTAATTGGGTTGTTTAGACTTCATTGTATGTGTATGGTAAGTGTTTAGGCCCATAAGAGTAGTATTTATGTCATTACGTAAGGAGGGCAAACTTGTAATTTCCCTATATTTTTAGAGAAGTAATAAAACATGAGGTGAGGACACGTGGAGGGTAGACTCTCCAACTGTCCCTCTCCTTTCCTCTCTACTTTCTCTTTCTTTTCTATATTTACTCTTCTCCTTGTTTCGTACTAGTCTACATGGTATCAAAAGCATGATTGGGTGAGATTCGGGCCCCAAATCTCCTCGTTTCAAATCCCTAATCTATGGATCAAGTACTGGAGGCCCCCAAAAACTCTAGCGTGCTGATCTGACCTTAAGGAAAGAGTATCCCTCATTGCTTTCGTGCAGAAAATAACACATTTTCTGTGTTTTTCATTTAGTAAATGGAATTGACTGAAAAAGGGAGGGTAGGAGCCTCGACATGAAGAAGAAGGCTTGCTGATTTTTCACGTAAAGGTGATGCGCAAGTTGATTTTCTTCCGTTACTTCGTTTATGAAGCTTCTTCTTTTTTCTTTTCTTTTTTTTTTTTGGTAGACTTGTCTATTCGTAACATTGAGTGAGATTTATGACTGATGTTGAAGTGAATTCTAGATGAAAAAGGGCTGGAAAGCCCTATGTGATATTGTTGTGAGTAGTTGTACATAAATTTGATCATAGATCAGCGTTTTTCTATATAAGTTGAAGTAAATTAGTTACAAGGTAGCTATGGAGCCGAAAGGTGTGGTCATTGGTCCCTCATCACTAGAAGTGTTTGGATCTTTATTTAATGTGTCAATAACTTCTGCGAAACTGAATGGGAAGAATTACCTTCTCTAGGTTAAATCTGTTGAAGTATTTCTCTTAGTCCGAGAAAAGGCTCACATCCTCACGGAATCTAAACTAAAGGAATCTGATCCTAAATATAAACAGTGGATGCATAATGATGCCTATATTAGATCTTGGTTGTAGAATAATATGGAACCTAAAGTCGGTTCTAATTTGGTGATCTTGAATACTGCGAAGGATGTTTGGGCTACCATAAAAAAGATGTACTCCTTAGAGCAGAATATCTCTCGAGTCTATCAATTGTATGATGAGATTTTCTCATTCCAAAAGGGAGATAAATCCCTTTGTGAGTATTTTGCCAAACTAGCTAGCATGCGGGACGATGACGGGGATATCACGTGCACACTCACGCCCCTACGCACGTACGCAAGGAGGGCCCCACCATCGATCTGGATTGATGACGACGTCCAAGGAGGGCCTCCTAGCTAAAGGACTGCGTTTTAGTCCCTTGGAGTGGACCCGATCGTCGTGTAATCCCACCATGGGTTCTCATGATCGTAGCCCACTATTCTAAAGGATCTAGTACTTTGAGTTTTGGTTATTTTTGTTATTAGGAACATCATGAACGGTTTAGATTGCTTTGATTAGTTGTTATTTGTGGTTACTTCATCTCTAAGTAATAGATTGCGCACATGGCGCGAGTTTTGGGGTATAGGATTTTATTATAAATAGACACCCCTTGTAGTCTTTTTCTCATGGAAGATTGAATAAAATTTGTGTTTTCCTGCTCCTTTCTGAGTTGTGAAAGCGTAATTGGGTGTGAAACCCTCCCTTCTTCGAAGGGATAACTACCGTGGTGCGAAGCCACACCCATCCCGATTCACCCCTACCTTCTACCATCCATATTCCTCTTCTCTTACAGTCATTCCACCTGCAAATCCATCGTTATTTTGCAATCATTCCTTTTCTACAGCAGATTTCCGAAATCTGGCCCTGCAGGAGGGCTGAAACTTTGGCGGAGAACCACGCACAGACCGTACATCGGATCGAGCCGAAACTTGGGGGGTTTGTAGCCCAGCCCTGGCCAACCAGACCCAAGGAGGGGTTTTCTGGGTTCGTGGGCCCCATGCACGTGCGGACAGCCACCAGTGCACATGTGTCAGGCCTAGCCTGCTGTCCACATGCGCGGGCTAGCGTCAGGTTCACTCTTTCCTCTCTTTAACTCCTCTATTACTTGATTTCTCTAACCCTAGATTGTCTTAAATCCCAATTTTCATGCCTTTTTCTTCAACCCTAGGGTTCCCTAAATTGAAATCTGTGAATCCCTTGGATTAGGGAAATATTTTTGTGCATGTGTGGATGAATTTACTCTCCTTTGAGTAGTGTTTGGTCTATAACTTTTATTGATCCAGCCCTAGCATTTGTTGGCCTGGACCCACATAGATTCCCCTTGATTGAGTGCTTAACTTTATGTGAGGTGTGGAATTTGTGTGACTGTTTCTGAACTAGCATGATCCTGGAATCTTGCATAGCATAAATTTTTCATGTCCTGCATCGAATTTGGTATCAAAGCTTAGGGTTCTTGTACGGGAATGCATTGCATGTTTAGGGTTTGGTCTATTCACATTTAGTTTGCATTAACTCTCATCATAGAAGTCTTGTAGGATCATTTAGTTTCATTTAGACACATATAGTTGTGTTAGAGGGCCTTCGAGTTAGGAAGTAGTTGTATGCCCACACGTACTGGTCGCGGTTTTGGTTTGCACCCTACGCTAAACATGGAGCAATTGCAAGAATCAATGAACAACCTAAACCTGCAGTTTGAATCTTTGGGTAAACGCTTGGAACAACGAATTGACTATCACCTTGAACAAATTAATGTGCGCATTACCCGATTAGAGACCTCCGCCCAGGCAAACCCCACTATTGAGGAAGATGCCCAATCTCAAGCAGGTGGTCAGGAGGATAGACCAAGGAATGGAGGTGGCCAAGGAATCGGTTATGGGCGCGCACCCATGCACCCACCCCGTGAGGGACATCAAAACCATTATGACCCCGATGCGCAACTCCTCAAGGGAGTTAGAGTAGATGCCCTCACGTTTGATGGCCACTTGAACCCTAAAGCTTTTCTAGATTGATTGGCGGATATGGACCACTATTTTGAGTGGTATGACATGTCGGATGCTTGTCGAGTCCAATTCGCCAAGATGAAGCTTGTGGGCCAAGCAAAGAGGTTTTGGGCTACTGTAGAGCGAAAGAAAGAAAGGGCAAGGGAGCTCCCAATAATCCATTGGGGAGAAATGAAAGAAACTCTTAAGGAAAAATACCTCCATTTTTCTTACCATTTGAAGTTGGTTGAGGAATGGCAGTCTCTTCAACAGGGTTCCATGAGTGTTGCTGAATACATTGAAAAGTCCGAAGAGTACTTGACCCGCTGTGAAGTTGATGAGGACCCCGTACTCACTCTTGCTCGATTTAAGACGGGCCTCCGTTCTGACATTAGGAGAGAGTTGCTCGCCAAGGACATAGACACTCTTGAACAGATATATCAAGTAGTATTGGAGGTCGAGCAATACCTCAAAACACTTGTGGAAAGGCAGTTTGAGCCTCACGATTCTGGTGTTAAGGCCAACCCTTTTGGGGCTAAGCCTAGCACTGGATATCAATACAAGCCTTTTAGTAGTGTTCAGTCTGGACCCAAGGATGATAAGGGTAAAGGGGTTGTCGAGTCTAGCTCACGCAAAAGTAATGTGACTAGGTGTTTTAGATGTCAGAGGTTTGGTCACTTTGCCCACCGGTGTGGCACGAGAGAGAGCACCAAGGTGTTCCTTATTGATGGGCAAGTAGTAGTGCACCTAGAAAGTGACGATGAGGAGAAAAAATATGAACCGGTAGAAGCCCCTAGTGATGAGAAAGAGGGAGCGCAAGAGTCTGCGACCCTTGTAGTTGTGCGTCGCGCCTTTACACAAGCAAATAATACCGATGATTGGCGTCGTTGTTTTGTTCCTATTCAGTTTAGGTCATATAAAGCCACACTTTGGTGTGATGTGGTTCCTAGGAAGCCTATCGATCTTGTCTCTATGTCACTATCCCATAGGCCGTCAGAGTCTGCAGAGTCCTTTGTGCATCACATTCATTCATTGCATCAAGAAACCAGGTAGAAGATCACAACTAGTAATGAACATTACACACTTTATGCAAACCAACATAAACGTTTCAAGGAATTCAATATAAGGGACTCTGTGATGGTCCGCATCAGGCCAGAGCGGTACCCTCAGGGAGTCGTTCGTAAATTAATGCGAGTTGCGCTGGACCATTCAAAATTATAAAACGAAACGGTTTCAATGCGTATGTGGTAGATCTTCCACCCTCCATGGGAATTAGTTTCACATTCAATGTGGAGGATCTGGTTGCATTTCAGGCGGCCACTGATGCATTATCCAGCCTTTCGCCTAACCACCCTAATTCCCCAAACTTTTCCCTTGATCCATGGCCCTTTCCCGACCCATCTTCCCAGCCTCTACCTCCTATACCTACCCTTTCCAACCCATCTTTCTAGCCTCTATCTCCCATACCTACCTTTCCCGACCCATTTTCCCAGCCTCTACCTCTCATACCTACCCATCCCGACCCATCTTCCCAGCTTCTACCTCTCATACTTACCTTTCCCACACCCAGAGAGGAGATAGAGGATATTCTGAACCATCAGATAATATCCACGTCGGACGGCGGGTTTTAGAAGTACCTGGTTACGTAGAAGTCACGCCCAGCTTCAGATAGAGCTGTACACGAGTCGAGTCGAGCTGAGTATCGCCCTACTCGTACTCGGGACTTAACGCCCGAGTCCTGCTCGTACTCGGCTCTACTCGGCCAACGAGCATGGACTCCCTACTCGTACTCTACTTGCCCGAGTACGAGCCGAGTACGAGTAGAAAACGAGTCGAGTTGAGTCCGAGTTTTCGAGGTGAGTTCGAGAACGAACAGAAATCCTTTGGATACGTCCAGAGGTTCAAATTTGGACAGATTTCTGGACCGTCCAATGGTCCAGCATTGGCCAGATTTAAGGCCATCCAAGGTCCATATTTTGGACAAATTTGTGGGCCGTCTAACAGTCCAAAAATTGGACAGATTTAAGGCCATCCAAGGTCCATATTTAGGCTTCATCCTTGCTGTCCAAAATGGACAGATTGTGGGCCCTTCTCATGGCAAAAAATTGGATAGATTTGAATATTTGATGTCAATTTCTCCATCCATCTTAGGCAGATTTGAATCACAAATCAAGGGTTCCACTTAGGAAAAAAAAAAAAAAGGGGAAAAAAGAAAATTTCAGAATAACCAACGCATTAGGCATACAATAATAAAAAGAAAAAGAAAAGAAAGTATGTATAGGGACTCACATGTGTGTGCAGGGCAGGGACGACTGGCAGGGACCCTTTGCAGCACCGGACGAGTGGCAAGGACGAGCTCCGGCACCGGACAGGGGCACCGGACAGGCCGCAGGGACGAGCGGCAGGGTCTAGCACCGCTGGACAAGGGACAGGGGAGTGAGAGAGAGAGAGAGGGAAGAAGAGGGAGGGCCAGACGGGCATGGGGGGGGGGGGGGGGGGGGGGGAGGAAGAAGGGGGTTTTCGTTTTGAACGGGCGCTGTTTGAAAATGACCGAAGTAGGGTTTTTTTATTTTAGCGAGTTATATATACAGAGTACACGAGTCGAATACAAGTCGAGTACCGAGTCGAGTACTTCTCAACTCGTACTCTACTCGTTTTCTAAACGAGCCTAATAAACCCGCTCGTACTCGGTTCAAAATCACACGAGTCGAGTCGAGTCGAGCGAGTACTCGAGCCTTAGTCTGCTCGTGTACAGCTTTAGCTTCAGACCATACGTGGCTCACTGAGAAACGCATGAAATTCACTGAGGAGGAGCTTCAAAGACTTGATCCTGACATCTTGGAGCGGTTCAGGAGTTTTGTTTCGCCAATGGCGAAATTTTTGCAGCCGGGGAGAGTTGATGGGGACATCACGCGCACACTCACACCCCTACACACGTACGCAAGGAAGGCCCCACCATCAATCTGGATCGATGACGACGTCCAGGGAGGGCCTCCTAGCTAGAGGACTGCATTTTGGTCCCTTGGAGTGGACCCTATCGTCATGTGAATCCCACCATGGGTTCTCATGATCGTGGCCCACTATTCTAAACGATCTAGTACTTTGAGTTTTGGTTATTTTTGTTATTAGGAACATCATGGACAGTTTAGATTGCTTTGATTAGTTGTTGTTTGTGGTTACTTCATCTCTAAGTAATAGATTGCGCACATGGCGCGAATTTTGGGGTATAGGATTTTATTATAAATAGACACCCCTTGTAGTCTTTTTCTCATAGAAGATTGAATAAAATTTCTGTGTTTTCCTGCTCCTTTCTGAGTTGTGAAAGCCTCATTGGGTGCGAAACCCTCCCTTCTTCGAAGGGCAAACTACCGTGGTACGAAGCCATACCCATCCCTATTCGCCCCTACCTTCTACCATCCATATTCCTCCTCTTACGATCATTCTACCTGCAAATCCATCGTTATTTTACAATCATTCCTTTTCTACAGCAGATTTCCAGAATCTGGCCCTACAGGAGGACTGAAACTTCGACGGAGCACCACGCACGGACCGTATGTCGGATCGGGCCGAAACTTTGGAGGTTTATAGCCCAGCCCTGGCCAACTAGACCCAAGGAGGGGTTTTCTGGGTTCGTGGGCCCCATGCACGTGCGGGCAGCCACCAGCGCACGTGTCAGGCCTGGCCTGCTGTCCACACGCACGAGCTGGCATCAGGTTCACTCTTTCCTCTCTTTCACTCCTCTCTTACTTGATTTTTTTAACCCTAGATTGTCTTAAATCCCAATTTTCACGCCCTTTTCTTCAACCCTAGGGTTCCCTGAATTGAAATCTGTGAATCCCTTGGATTGAAGAAATATTTATGTGCATGTGCGGATGAATTTACTCTCCTTTGAGTAGTGTTTGGTCTATAACTTTTATTGATCCAACCCTAGCATGTGTTGGCCTGTACCCGCATAGATTCCCCTTAATTGAGTGCTTGACTTTATGTGGGATGTGGAATTTGTGTGACTATTTCTGAACTAGTATGATCTAAAGCCTGGAATCTTGCATATCATCTTTAAATTTTCATGTCCTGCATCAGACGAACTCTCAATATATCACCCTATTACTTCAGATGTTACTCTAGAAGATATGGAAGTCATAAAACTCTTATCCAGTTTATCAAAAGAATATCGGTCAACTAAAGATAAAATTTTGGGTGGCATATAAATCCCTTCAGTTGTGGAAGTTACTAGGCTTCAAAGAGTCTCTCTTGCAAATGACTTTGACAACGCTCACGGTAATGTTTTCATAAGGCTGCATTGGCCACTACATCTAGGTACTTTAGTTTATGAGGAGTCCATTGCGATTGGACAAGTCATGGTATTTATCATGGTGGCAGAGGTAATAGGTTACCCCAATGGGAGGTGACGGTGATTGTGGTGGTAGAGGAGACCATGTATGCAATCATTATGACCTGATAAATCACACCATGGATTTTTGTTGGGATCTTCATGGAAAGACTCCTGAGGGCTAATCAAG
This sequence comes from Magnolia officinalis, assembly GCA_021015155.1. Lineage (NCBI taxonomy): Eukaryota > Viridiplantae > Streptophyta > Magnoliopsida > Magnoliales > Magnoliaceae > Magnolia > Magnolia officinalis. The sequence continues at coordinate 46,874,433 of JAJHSJ010000006.1, forward strand.
CTCTAATGGTGGATGATCCCTATGTTGATAGTAGACCCACTCCTACTTCGTCAAATGCTGGTAGTAATCAAATTAGCGTCACACTATCACGGGAAGAATATAACGTAGGGGTATTTTCACACCGAGCTCGAGTGGGATCGCCTGTGAGATGCAAGGGCACACTCGGGGTGGGCGGGGCCCACGGGGGAGGTCTCGTGTTCGAGACTCCTCATCGGGGGTGATTAATGCGCATTTCACACCGGGCTCGAGTGGGGTAGCCTGTGGGATGCAGGGACACTCGGGGTGGTTGGCCCGTGTGAGGCGGTACCTATGTGATTTGGGCCCCAGGAGGGGGGGTTCGGCCGAGGTCCTAACCCATGAGATGTGGAGCCTGGGCTATGAGATAAAGGAATTAATTCGCCATGCTCTAATAGTTCGAGCTTTTAGAGCAAGTGGTTAATTGTCCTGCATCAAATTGGTATCAGAGCGGGAGGTGTCGAATTCGAGACTCCTCACCGAGGGTGATTAATGCATGGGCATTTTCACACCGGGCTCGAGTGGGGTCGCCTGTGGGATGCAGGGGCACACTCGAGGTGGGCGGGGTCCATGGGGGAGGTCTTATGTTCAAGACTCCTCACCGGGGTTGATTAATGCGCATTTCACACCGGGCTCGAGTGGGGTAGCCTGTGGGATGCGGGGACACACTCGGGGTGGGCGGCCAGTGTGAGGCGGTACCTATGTGATTTGGGGCCCATGAGTGGGGTTCGGCCGAGGTCCTGACCCATGAGATGTGGGGCCTGGGCTATAAGATAAAGAGATTAATTCGCCAAGCTCTAACAGTTCGAGCTTTTAGAGCAAGTGGTTAACTGTCCTGCATCAGAATATGCATGGTTTCTCTTTTAGTTACGTCAAACAATGCTCCTTCCACCATTATGGCCAGCCAAGTATGACTCTTGCCATCTCACCCCTCTCTGTAGACCATCGATTTTGAGGTGTTAGATAGTATCTCTGGTAACCGCAATTCTTTTTCCTCGTTTGATCATTTTCACCAAATATGTGTGTGATGTTAGTTGATGGCATCTCAGACATTGTTGTTGGACTTGGTACTACTCAGCCTAATGTGTCTTTGTCATTATCTTTTGTCTTGTATGCCCCCAAATTTCCTTTCAGTCTTTTATCTGTAAGTAAACTAACAAAATCTCTAAACTATTTTGTCTCCTTCTTTGCTTCTTATTATATTTTTTTAAGACCAAAAGACAGGCAAGACGATTAGTGGAGGTCATAAGAGGAATGGTTTGTATTATTTGGAGAGGGAATCAATAGGTATTGCAGTGCTTCTTGAGGGTCCTACAATTCAATGGCATCATTATTTGCATCATCTCTCCAAAAATTACAAACTCACGTTCCGGTCCTTCCAAATGTGTCAAATTTAGAGTGCAAAACATGCCAGCTAAGTGCGCATCATTGAACTCATTTTCCATCTAGGGTTGATACAAGGAGTAATGTTCCACTTAAATTAGTTCATTGTGATTTGTGAGGACCAACTCAAGGCCTTAGTTTGTTAGGCTTTAAGTACTTCGTCCTTTTATTAATGATTTTTCTAGAATGACGTGGTTATATCTCATGAAACATAGGTCGGAAGTTTTTCATGTCTTTCAGAATTTTCATAGTAAAATAAAAACTCAGCTTGGTGCAAATTTGTGTGTGTTTAGACTTGATAATGCTTTGGAATTTATTTTTCAGGACTTTTAAACCTATGAACAAAGTCAGGGTATATTATTCATCAAACCTCTTGTGCTCATACAACTCAATAAAATGGCATGGTTGAGCGCAAAAATAGACATTTGATTGAAATTACACATGCTTTGTTATTAAAAATGAATGTTGCACAATCTTTCTGGGGTGATCTAGTTCTTACTATGTGTCATTTGATGAATAGGATACCGTCATCAATTTTAGATGGCAAAACACCGTTCTCATTATTATTTTTTATCTAAAAGTGTTTTTTGTTTCGTCCAAAGTGTTTGGTTGTACGTTTTTTTATTCACCTGCTTGGGTTTGGTCAAGATAAACTCCCGCCTCGTTCTGTTAAATGAATCTTTCTAGGATACTATCATACTCAAAAAGGTTATCGAAACTATTGTCCTTCACTTAAAAAGCAATGTATGACAACTGATGTTACCTTTTCTGATAATGTCTCATTTTATAATAAAAACAAAGGGGTTGCCAAAGCCACGCTTGTGAAAGTGACATTATCTAATGTTTTTCCTCTGGATTTTGTCGTTGAGGAGCCACCACCTCAAAAGGATTTCATGCAAACATATCACAGAAAAGAGAGAGAAACAGACAGAGAAAGAGAGAGAAAATACCAAGTATCACAAACTATTCCCTCTCAATCCACACCATCAGCTACTACACCTAATGAGATTCTCACTTCTTCTAAGTCTATAGAGATTGTCAATAATCTACCTACTGTGATTCATAAAGGTAAACGTTCATGTGTTCTTCATCCAATCTCCAATTGTGTTACCTTCAATCAATTATCCACAAATTATCAAAAGTTTGCTCTTGCTTTACACCTTTATCTGATGTCATCCCTGAGACAATTTAGGGTGCATTATTAGATGAAAATTAGGAAAGGACTATGAACGCAGAGATGAACACCATGCATTCCAATGATACATGGGAAACTAACTTATTTGTCATCGGGTAAGACACTAGTTAAGTGTAGATGGGTTTACACAGTAAAAAATTTGCCTGATGGATCAATTGATCGTTACAAAGCTAGGTTAGTTGCCAAGGGGTACACTCAAGTGTAAGGAGTCGATTATCAAAATATATATTTTTTTCCTAGTGGGCAAGCTCAATTCGGTTCGACTTGTTATATTAATAGTTGCAAATCCTTATTGGCCCCTATTTCAACTAGATATAAAGAATGCATTTCAGCATAGATATTTACTCAAAGATTATATGGAGCAACCTCATGGGTATATGGTGCTTACGGGGAATCTTATAAAGTGTGCAAATTAAATGTCTATATATGAATTGAAGCAACTATCAAGAGCCAGGTTTGAAACGTTCAATTGTGTGTTGGTATCGTACGGGTTGAAGAGTAAAGTATATCATTAAGTTTTCTTGAAACATACTTCATCTGGCTATATTGTACTTATTGTGTATGTGGATGACATTATAATGACATGTGATGACTTAGGGTATGGAAAAGTTGAAGTTGTATCTTCGATTTCAATTCCAAATCAAAGATCTTGATCTTCTTCGATTTTTTTGGGCATTAAAGTGGTGAGATCTAGAGCTGGAATAAAACTAACCTTGGTCGTCTTCGATATTTTCCGAGCATTGAGGTGGCGAGATCTGGAGTTGGAATAAAACTATGTCAAAAGAAATATTTTGTGACTTGTTGGAAAAGATAAGTATGCTAGGTGCCAAAACTACAGATAAGTATGCTAGGTGCCAAAACTACAGATATACTGATGGACCCTCATCTCAAACTTGAGCCTGAAGAAGAAGAGTTTTTGGCATATCCTGGCATGTACGGAAGGCTTGTCGGCAAGCTCATCTATTTGACCATCACCATACATGACATTGCCTTTTTTGCCGGCATGGTAAGTTGGTTTATACGAAGTCCCAAAGCCCCACATTTAGTTGCAATTATGAGAATCCTTAAGTACAAGGTTTACTTGGGAAATGTAATGTCATTAGCTTTCAAATAGCTGGTTATTCAAATGCAGATTATGCAGGACTAGCGGTCGACTATAGGTTACTATACCTTCCTGGGTGGTAATGTGATTACCTGGAAAAGTAAGAAGCAAAATGTGGTTGCTAGGTCAAGTGCTGAAGCGGAATATAGATCAATGACACCCACAACTTATGACCTTGTCTAGCTGAACTATCTTCCTAAGGACTTAGAGTTCGTAGTTTGAATTTCAATGCCTTTACACTGCAACAATCAAGTTGTTATACATACTATCAATAATCCAATGTTCCATGAGAGAACAAAGCATATAGAGGTCGACTGCCATTTCATCCAGGAAGATATCTTAGAAAGAAATTTACACTCATTATATTTCATCCCACGATCAAATTGCAGATTAATTCACTAAAGCACTTGTGAAGTCTCAATTCGAAAAGCGTTGTAATTATGTTAATTGGATCGGTTGGGCTTTATTGTATGTGTAAGGGTTGTGTTTAGGCCCATAAGAATAGTATCTTTGTGTCATTACTTAAGGAGGGCAAACTTGTAATTTCCCATTTTTTAATGAAGCCCTAATAAAACATGAGATGAGGATGTGTGGAGGGGTACTCTCCAGCCATCCCACTCTCCTTTCCTCTCTCTAATGCACCTCCCCATCTCCAAGATCGTTAGTCCCTTGGTGTGATTTATTTAGGTACATTCAATGTTCCAAAATGCACTTCCACAGCTTGTTTGCAATCCAGCATAAGTTGAACTAAAGCTGATCTCAGTTCCTTGATTCTTCAATTTGACCTCAGTTGCACTTTTTGTCAGTCGCATGAGGAAACCACCAGCCGCCTATTTTTCTGTTGTGGCCTCACTGCTTGGATCTGGAATTGCCTCCTTACCAAGTTCCACATTGTCACCAATCACTCTCTTAATGACACTGATGCTTTAATGTTACAATTCCAAGTTGTTCCCTCACCATCTTTGGAATGGAACCTTGCTGGGCTCTTATACACCACTGCAATAGTGCACATTTGAAGAGAGTAAAATAGATGTATATTCAAAGGCAAATCCAATCAGAGCAATATTGTTCTGACGTAATATGGTCATAAACAGGATGTTATTCATGGGTACTTCCCTAGTTCCCACCCCCTGCCTGACTCCATTAAAGCCATGTGGGAACTCCAACCATGACTCTGTTTATCTATTCTTGTTTTCGTTTTTGTTAGTTGTGCCCAGTCTGTGGGCTTTTCTAACTCTTTGGCCTTTTTGCCTTCATGATTACTTCCCATGGATGATAATATAATTTACTTGGTTGACTCAAAAAAATATGGTCATCGTTGTTCTTGATACCTAATGGAAAACATGAAGGGAATATCAGTAAGGTCAAAGCTGAAGTTTGCACCTTTGGTGTGCTCATGATCGAACTAACAGCTCTAAAATGGAGACCATAAAGGCATCATTCAAGATTCTCTCAAGATGCAAAGAAGGAAACAAATTTTTATAAGGCCGTAGTCGTTGAGAGGCCCTAATGAAATCACGGCCCAAAAGGGACTACATGAGGAAGTGAGGTCGAGCCCTATGGGAGAGTTTTTTACTTCCTTCAGTGCCACACTGATTCCTAGATATTATAATAATATGAGTATACGACATACTGAGCAAGTGCATCATAGGTGCCTATAGGGACAATTGGACGAATGCATGGTAGAAGAATGCATGATTTTAGGAAAACTTAGCCCGAATCTGCATTTGAAGCTTCCTAGGAAGACTTATTATTTCAATGACAACTTGGAATAAGATGTAAATGACATACAGGTCCCAAGATAATAGAACATAAAATACCAGGAAAATTGTAAATGATGCAGATACCGCTAAAACTAATCCTAACAATTTAAGCAGTACAGAATTACCCAAATCCAATTGCCATCTAGAAGATGAGAAAACTAAGGGAATTACAAGCTTCAAGAGTTTATCATAAGATAGTTGCACCCAGTGTTCGAGTTGTCGGTATCGCTACAAGTTTTGCTGGGTAGAGATAAAGATATAATATCGTTATCGCCGATAACTGGAAATGCAGGGAAAATGGTGAAAACATTGAGAAAATGGTGAAATTTTTCAGTGAAACTTTAAGACATGCCTAAATACACATATTTACATGTCGAGGAACAAAAAAATTACAAAAAGAATGCATTAAATGATAAGTTTCCATTTAATAGGGGCCAAAAGGATGTCCAAAGCTCAAGTGGACCACATGATGGATGGATTGGATCTCATCTCAATTTGCCATGATGGTACATATAGTGCCATTTGAGCTCCTTAATGTACACAAATTACATATGGAAGTGCATAGATCCAGTTGATCTTAACTGTTTGATTTTGCCCATTGAATTTGTACTTTTGACCAATTTTCAGATTTTATTTTATTTTTCTTTCAGTTTGTAATTGTATGGTGTCTCATGATTCGGTGATCCAAACTGTTTATATGATGGGCCTCCATACCGATGCTTCATGCACCAAAACTCTCCCACATCAAAATTTATGTGAACCCCAAAAAGGTATCAATGGCAGGGCGTTCAATCCTCCAATGCTTTTTACAGTGTGGTCCACTTGATTTTTGGATCTATCTTATTTTTCAGATCAAGACTTACGAAGAGCTCACCAAGTGGAAGGACGGTTTGGATATAACTCATACCTCATGATGGGAACCCCTAAAATGATCTGTAAAAATGTATGGACAGTGTGGATAAACCACATGAATTCACAGTGGGCCCAACAGAGTTTACTCAGTACCATAGTCCATAAGATAGAGTAACTCAATACGCATCCGCTTTCATCCGAGTCCGGGATCTCACCGTATCCCGCGCACGGAGGATCCGATGGCCACTGAAAGGCCACCGTGATGTATGAAATTTATCCGCACCGTCCATTCATTTCTTCATATTATTTTAAAATATTATCCAACAATATATGTAATATCTAAATCTCAAATGGGCCACATGGTGGTAGTTAAATTAAAACCGTTGAAAAATTCTTAGGGGCCACAGAAGTTTTAGATCAAGATTATATTTGTTTTTTTCTCTCCATCCAGGAGTATATTATCATATTAAGGGGTTTCATGTAAAATAAACAATACAGTGGGCCCTAGGAAGGTTTCAACGGTGGGCATCCTTAGCATCATTGCTTCCTATGGTGTGGTCCACTTGAGCCTTTGATATGCTTTATTTTTGGTCTAGTATTCTAGAATGATATGAAAAGATGGATGGACGGTGTGGATAAGATTCATACATCACGGTGGTCCCTTAGTGGCCCTTGGATCCTCCCTTGTACTGAGCTCCGAACGGACCGGGTGGTACCTGATCCGTGCGCCCATCCGCTAAAACAGATTGGCTACTGCCACTGGCGGATGGCTGGTGGTCGGTGCTCTGTGGGCCCCACCACGATTTATGTGTTTCATCCATGTCGTCTATCTATTTTTATAGATCATTTTATGGTATGATAAAAAAAAAAAAAATGAGATATATACTAATCTCAATTGGACCACATTACAGGAAGCAGTGTTGAATGAACTTAGACCATTAAAAACTTTTTGGGGGCCATAAAAGTTTTGGATCAAGCTGATCTTTGTTTTTTCCCTTCATCTGGGTCTGTATGGCCTAATTAACAGATTGGATGTCAAATAAACAGTACAGTGGGCCTTAGGAGGATTTAAATGGTGGATATCCAATCACTATTATTTTCTTGTGGTGTGGTCCACCTGAGATTCGTATCCCTCTCAATTTTGGGATAAAGCCCTGAAATGATCCGTAAAAATGGAAGAACAGAATGGATAAAATAAATACATCATGGTGGGGCCTAGAAAGGTTTCAATGGTTGAAATCATTATACCCACCATTTCATATGGTATGATCCACTTGATCTTTGGATTTGCTTCAATTTTGGGCTCAACACCTTAAAGTGGATGGAAAAACAGATGGACGGCGTAGATAGACCACATGCATCCAAGGTGGGCCCAACTGAGTTTAGTCAATACGATAAGAGCGTACTCGGTAACCGATTTCCCACGAAAACCTTAGAAAAGGCCGGTGCGACTGCGAGAGGGTTTTTCGCTGGAGGGAAAAACCAAAAAAAAAAAAAAACCCTAAAGAGGGTTTTGCGGGGAGACGGTGTGATGCGAAGGGTTTTGTGGGAGATTTCAAATACCTAAATCTGTACCAGCTTTGTCGATCGAGATCGAGAAGATCCTCCTGTTCCGACTTCCGATTAACCAGGTACGTAAATCACTCTCAATTTTTTCCCCAATTTTTACGTATTCACGCAATTTCAACCCCGATTTTTCGATTTTTCTTCTGATTTATTCATGCAACCCCGATAATATTGCCCATATCAAAAAAATCACCGATATTTTGCCGACAACTAGGAGAGAAACGAAAAAAGGGGTTTTCGGTGTCGCAGGGCTGGCGACACCGATAATATCGTCGATATTATCGACTTTTCGAAGACAATTTGAACACTAGTTGCACCACGCTTGTAGCTCTATTTGAAAACTCAAATAAAAACTCCAAAACTCAGCCAATTCGACTTGAATCAATCAGATTTTATCAACACTCAAGAAAAACCAAATTTGGTCATGATTTGGTAAGGATCATTCAAAAGTCAAAACTTGACTTAGTCAACTCAACTCAATTTTTAAATATCAGACATTACTGAGTCTGAGTATTCAAGATTCTAGAGAATTCGACATTGTTACTCGACTCGACATGACTCCACAGACTTTCAAGTCAGACAAGTTTGAGAGTTATATACTATGGGCTGTAGAAGAAAGAAAAAGTCAGAGATACTCTTCAAGGCCCTCTCCAACTAGCAATGGTTTCCTGTCGGGATGAGTTTATCTACGTCAAGCAACCACTTCAGGTTAAGAATAAGGCCCGAGACTCCAAATAAATATACTGATCTATTCTTTCCTAGTATCTCTTGGTGGACAAGAACCAGCTACTATAAATGGTTCCAGATGTTGGTACCACCTGTAAATCATCTACGTAACTTTAGAATATGTAGGCATAACCAGTACTTTTAGCATTCGTTAGTGCTCCATAGGTCATCTTCAACCCCCCCACTAACGAAAAATCTGATAACGAAAAGCCTGACAATCTAAATGTGAAAGAACATGAAAGTTGCAATGAGTCTAAATCAACTTTTTGCGGCTGCAATATCCCCTTCAAAATGAAGAAAAGAATCCAGCATCTTGACACAAAGTACAGGAGCCAGTTATATATCCTTCCTCCAAAACAATGTAACTTGGACACGAGTGTCTCGATGTTGGATGTGGATACCTGTGCCTTGTATATTGTCCGTTAAAAGTCAGGTTCACCCCATGTCAGTACAGATTTAAAGCACTAATCATCACAGGCTATTTTATTCATTTATATTTGAAAAATCCAAAAGCTACTGATAATAAATAAAACCTAAACTTCAATTAATTATCTGTGAAGATGGTTCCCAATGGTTATTTTTTCCTTGGTGAATCAACAAGGAGCTCGGCCAAGTTAATTCAGATAGGCTAAGAACCTCACCTATTCACACTATGGATAAGTACCATACATAACTAGGCCGGGTTTTGTTATGACTGAAGGCCGATCCACCAAGTTGTTGAAACTCAGCCCGAGTCGGTCATCATCATCTAAGCCTTATCCCAACTAATTGGATCAGCTACATGAATCCTTTTCCACTATTCCACTGTATCAAGTGTCATAACCACAGTTAACCATAGGTCATCCAGTCTTTTCTTACTATCTCCACCCACATCCTTTTGGACCTTCCCCTTGCCCTTTTAGAACCTTTAACTTGTACCAACTCACTCCTATCTTGGTCTCCATTGCACATGGCCAAACCATCCAAGTCTATATTCCTCATCTTATTACTGTTCAGATTCATGTTTGAAGTTATGGCATAAGTTTGACGCTGGCTGTCAACCTAACACCACCACCATCCTTTATCCAGGCTGGGGACTAGCAATGAGAACATAAAACTCCCACAGGTGCAACTCAAGCCAGTATGTGTAAAATTTTGCTGAAATCAAGACTAATCCTTGGTGTAAATGAATGAGTTTTCCTTCTTTTTCTAATAGTCTTTAACATTTTATTTTTATTTTCAATTCTCTATTTATTAATATCCTTATTTGGATTTTACACCTATTTATTTCCAACTCCCAATCTCCTATGTTTCTCCTCTCTAAATCATAATCTTCTCCTTTATAAGCTACTTCTTTTTCTCATGTTATTTAAAATTGTACTCCTAGGGTTAGATCTAAACTATTTGTCAGGTCTGCCAATGGCATTTAGATTCACATGGCTTAAATAGCTTGAACTATTAGATCATCCTGGTCTTCCAATTAATAGACATTTTTTCCTGTTGAATAGGAATTGTTTTTCATGATCCTTTTCAGTGTTAATTAGTAGACCGTTGATCAAATAGTTAAGATTGTCTAATTAGTGTGACTTTTGAGTTAATGGTTACTCCACAATAGGGCACACCTGATGGATAGCTCAAATCTAATGCATATATATCATATGCACTGTTTTAGATCATGGATACTCAGGGAGATATATTGATGAGGACATCATGTGCACACGCGCACGCACACCACCCCCCCTACGCACGTACGTACGCAGAAGGAGTCCCACCGTCGATGGCTCGATGACGACGTCCAGGGAGGGTCTCCTAGTTAGAAGACGAAGTTTGGTTCAAAAGAGTGGGCCCGATAATCAAGAAAATCTCATCATGAGATCTCATGATCGTGGCCCACTAGTCGGATTAAGTTCATACTTTAGGTTTTACTTCTTTATATTATTTAGAACATCATGAACGCTTTAGATTTCTTTGATTGGTTTTTATTTTAATTTACTTCATAGCCAAGTAATAGATTGCGCACATGGCGCGAGTTTTGGGGTATAGGGTTTTCGCCATAAATAGGCACCCCTTGTAGTTCTTTAGATTCATTGAAGTTTAATAAAAATTCCTGCAAGTTTTTTTCTACTCTCTGAGTTTTTGAGTTGTAGAAAAATTCAAGTGGGTGCGAAGCCCTCCCTTTTAGAAGGGCTAACTACCGTGGTGCGAAGCCACATCTATCCCCATCTATCCCTACTTTCTTCCATCCATATATCTAACCTTCTTCCATCCATATTTCTCCTCCTACAAGCATTCCATCTGCAAATCCATCAATAGTTGCAACCGTTTTTCTCTCCACAGCAGATTTCCAGAATCTGGCCCTATAGGAGGGCTGAAACTTCGGCGGGGCACCACTCACAAACCGTGCATCGGATCGAGCTAAGATTTGGGAGTTTTGGAGTCCATCCCTAGCCAAACAGGGCTAAGGTGGCCTTTTTCTGAATAGTGGGCCCCACACACGTGCGGCCGTGATCACACGCACGTGCGCCTGGGTCATTGTTGTTGTCCGGGCGAGAACTGTCTTCCGATTCAGGTTTTCTTCTTATTTTACCCTCTCATACCGGTTTTCATAAACCCTAATCCTATATTGCATTATCCTTAACTTATTTGCCCATTTTCTCACCCTAGGGTTCCTTGAATTAAAATTCCTGACTCCCTTGGATTAGGGATGGTTACTGTGCATGTGTGGATAATTATTTCTTATCTTTGAGAATTGTTTGGTTCATAATTTTTATTGATCTAGCCCTAACATGTGTAGGCCTGGACCCACATAGATTCCCATTAATTGAATGTTTGGAATTTCATGTGGGATATGGAATTTGAGTAATTATTTCTGGACTAACGTGATCTTAAGCCTGAAATCTCGCACATCATATTTGAATTTCATGTCCTGCAACAAATTTGGTATCAGAGCTTAGGGTTCTTTTAGGGGAATACATTACATGTTTAGGGTTAGTTTATTTGAGTCCATCATGCATTCAGTTCATCATATGTAACTTTTAGGAGTCCATAGTCCCTGATATTAGTTGCTGAAATTTCTGTTAGCAGGAAGTTAGCAATTTACATTGCTGTAACTTTCTGTTATTCCTTTATTTTGACAACTATATTGTTGGATTTTAGTAGCACTGCGTAGTTTCCCTCATATAAAATCTCATAAGATCATTTAGTCCCATATAGTCGTCGTAGAAAGTCCTTAGGTGGAGTTGCAAGTTGTACGCCCACACGTACGGGTCATGGTTTTGGCTTGCACCCTACACTAAACATGGAACAACTGCTAAAGTCACTAAACAAGTTGTCCTAGCAGATCGAGTCTTGGGTTAAGCGCTTGGAACAAGACATAGATCAACGTCTTGACCAAATAGAGGCCTCCCTCAGAACAAACCCCACTATTAGGGAAGATGGTCAATCTCAGGCAGGTGGCCAGGAGGATAGATCAATGAATGGAGGTAGTCAAGGAATCAGTCATGAGCGTACACCCGTACCCCCACCCCATGAGGGACATCAAGACCATTATTTTGAGGGGTACAACATGTGCAGCCTCGTGGCTAGAGAGAGTGCACCAGATGCTAGTGTAGAGTTACCTACTGAGGCCATTTCGGTAGTGGATGAGTTTCATGATGTCTTTCCTGATGATCTACCGGATGAGTCTCCCCCTAGGATGGATATAAAGCACACCAGAACATGGGATACCGTAATACCTACAGCCGAGTTTACGTTTAATAGTTCTGTCGATAGTTCCACAGGTTTCAGTCCTTATGAAGTCGTTACTGGTTATAAACCTGAGAAACCTATTGATCTTGTCCCTATATCACTGTCCCATAGCCTGTCAGAGCCTACAGAGTCTTTTGTGCATCACATTCATTCATGGCATCAAGAAATCAGGCAGAAGATCACTACTAGTAATGAACATTACAAATTTTCTGCAGATCAGCATAAATGTTTCAAGGAATTCAATGTAAGGGACTCTGTGATGGTCCGCATCAGGCCCGAGCGGTACCCTCTAGGGGCCGTTCGTAAGTTACACGCGCGTAGCGCTGGGCCCTTCAAAATTATAAAGCGAAACGGTCTCAATGCGTATGAGGTAGATCTTCCACCTTTCATGGGAATTAGTTCCACATTCAATGTGGAGGATCTAGTTGTTTTTCAAGGACCCACTGATACTTTGTCCGGCCCTTCGCCCACCCATCCTCATTCCCCAAATTTACCCATTGATCCATGGCCTCTTCCGGATCTTTTATCCCAGCCTCTGCCTCTCATACCTAGCTTTCACACACCCAGAGAGAAAATAGAGGATATCCTGAACCATGAGATAGTTTCAACGTCGGACGACGGGTTTCAGAAGTACCTAGTTAAATGGAAGTCACGCCCAGCTTCGGACAGCACGTGGCTCATTGAGAAGGAGTTTCAGAGACTTAATCTTGACATCCTGGATTGATTCAGGAGTTTTATTTCGTTAGTAACGAAATCTTCACAGCCGAAGAGAATTGATGAGGACATCATGCGCAGACGTGCACGCACACCACCCCCCTACGCACGTACGTACATAGAAGGAGAGTCCCACCGTCGATCTGACTCGATGACGACGTCCAAGGAGGGCCTCCTAGTTAGAAGACGAAGTTTGGTTCAAAAAGGTGAGCCCGATAATCAAGAAAAGCCCATCATGGGATCTCATGATCGTGGCCCACTAGTCAAATTAAGTTCATACTTTAGGTTTTGCTTATTTATATTATTTAGAACATTATAAACGCTTTAGATTTCTTTGATTGGTTTTTATTTTAATTTACTTCATCGCCAAGTAACAAGTTGCATACATGGTGCGAGTTTTGGGGTATAGGGTTTTCCCTATAAATAGGCACCCCTTATAGTTCTTTGGAATCATTGAAGTTTAATAAAAATTCCTGCAAGTTTTTTCTACTCTCTGAGTTTCTGAGTTGTAGAAAAATTCAAGTGGGTGCGAAGCCCTCCCTTTTAGAAGGGCTAACTACCGTGGTGCGAAGCCACATCTATCTCCATCCGTCCCTACCTTCTTCCATCCATATTTCTCCTCCTACAAGCATTCCATCTTCAAATCCATCAATAGTTGTAGCCGTTTTTCTCTTTATAGCAGATTTCCAGAATATGGCCCTACAGGAGGGCTGAAACTTCGATGGAGCACCACTCACAAACCGTGTATCAGATCGAGTTGAGATTTGGGGGTTTTGGAGTCCATCCTTGGCCGAACAGGGCCAAGGTGGCCTTTTCCTGAATAGTGGGCCCCACACACGTGCGGCCGTGATCACAAGCACGTGCGCCTGGGTCATTGTTGTTGTCCACGCGCGGGAACTGTCTTCTGGTTCAGGTTTTCTTCTTATTTTACCCTTTCATACCAGCTTTCATAAACCCTAACCCTAGATTGCATTATCCTTAATTTATTTGCCCATTTTCTCACCCTAGGGTTCCTTGAATTGAAATTCCTGAATCCCTCGGTTTAGGGACTAGTTACTATGCATGTGTGGATGATTATTTCTTATCTTTGAGAATTGCTTGGTTCATAATTTTTATTGATCCAGCCCTAACATGTGTAGGCCTGGACCCACAGATTCCCCTTAATCGAATGTTTGGACTTTCATGTGGGATATGGAATTTGTGTAATTGTTTCTGAACTAACGTGATCTTAAGCCAGAAATCTCGCACATCATATTTGAATTTCATGTCCTGCATCATATATACTACATTGACCTTCTCTCTAGAAGCACATTTCACACCTTGAACAACCTATGTTGCACACTTAGGGCTCATGCCATTATTCCAATGGTCCATTCCTTTTTTCAACCGGCCAATCTTCACCATTTTTCTAAAGACTCCATGTAACAGTTTCATACAACTTGACAGTAAGGGTTCGAGCTGGAGCCAACATTGGCAAAAACTAAAGATAAGTTAGACCTAGTCAAATTTTATGAGACTCATCCAAGTTACCCAACTGACTCGTCCGAGTCCCGACTCATTGATTGACTGAGCCAATTCTAGGCTCCTAGTTTTTGAACAATGCCCAATAGTAAAAGATGACAAGAATAATCATGACATTATTTTCCATGCGCCTAAGAGTGTTGGGGAGGAAGGCACAGAGGAAGGCACATCCACAGGACAACTTAAGAAAAGTGGTGTCCTTGGTTACATCTTTTGAGACTCTAAACCATAAGCTCGGACATGGAAATTAAATCTTCATTTACATACCAATTTTCCTTCCTCAAATGCGCAATTCAGATATCCTAAATACCTAGACCTCAACATATGATTTTGATCAAGGCCAAAACATTGAATTGCATTCCAAACTCTAGAACTAGACACTACTCTCCCTCCCTTCAACAACCACTGCAGAGAAAATAAGAAAATTTCATACAAAGAATATTAATCATCTTGTCTTATTCCACGGGCCATAGGTCCTATTTATAATCAACCTTACAATCTGTAATAAAATATATGGAATCTCAAAATCTCTGAAAAAGGAAAGCACCTAAATAACAAAGCATTCTATAATTAAGAAAATGCCTAAAATAAGAAGATATTAGATAATAAAATATTTAAAATTATTCCCAGCCTAAAAATAAAGATATGAAAGAAAGAGCAGATTTCTTAATCTAGAGACTTGAAAAAAAAAAAAAAAAAGGGAAGTGATGATGGCTAAAAAAGGAAGGTGGTCCTTTTCTTATACACATGTGCAGAGCGTGCACGTGTGGGATGAGAGACGATTGCATCACAAGGAGAGAGAGAGAGAGAGAGAGAGAGAGAGAGTTTGGGAAGAGGGAGGCAACAGTGGTGGTTGTTGTCGCGGCTGTCGGCGATGGCAACATGGTTGCCGCTGCAATGGATGGCCAACGGAGGTGCCCATGCCGAAAATGAAGAGAGGAGAAAGAAATAGAGAAGGAGAGGGGTCCAATCGTTCTATCTGAGGTGGGGAAATCCTTGCTTGTTCATAACTTATTTATTTATTTATATAAAGTTTATTTAAGGAAAGTTTGTTCGTTTAAAGTTTATTTATAGAAATTTTGTTATGGAAACTTTATTTTGAAAGTTTTATTTATGGAAAGTATTTATGAAAATTTTGTTTTAAAATGTTTATGGAAAGTTTGTTTACAAAAAGTTTGTTTATGAAAATTTTATTAAGAAAAGTTTATTTATGGAAGTTCCATTTATGGAAAGTTATTAAAAAGTTCTATAGGTCTATTTATAAAAAGTTCCATTTATACAAAGTTCCATATATGAAAAGTTATTGAAAACTTCTATTATTTTACTTAAGAAAAGTTCCATTTATAGAAAGTTTTGTATATGGAAAGTTATTGAAATGTTCTATTGTTCCATTTATGGAAAGTTATTGAAAAGTTTTATTGTTCTATTTATGGAAAGTTCCATTCATAGAAAGTTTTGTATATGAGAAGTAATTGAACTGTTCTATTGTTCTATTTATTTTAAGTTCCATATAGGGAAAGTTGTTGAAAAGTTTTATTTTTTATTTATGGAAATTTCCATTTATAAAAAGTTCTATATATAGAAAGTTATTGAAAAGTGTTATAGCCGTATATATGAAAAGTTCTAGAAGATCCATTTCTGGAAAATTCATGGTAATTCCATTTATGGAAAGTTTGATTTATGAAAGGTTTTATTTAAGTGTTATAATACGAAACTTTTATATTTTGAAGTTTTAAATTTGGAAAGTTCCATATTTTGAAAGTTTTATACTTGGAAAGTCCTATATTTAGAAAGTGTGAGTGGTTCTAAAACAAGTAGGCATCTTGATTTTATCTCATTGTGTATGCATTGATATATCCATGCATAGTAGGAATGTAATATTTGAAAAGTTTTTTATTTGGAAAGTTCTATACTTGAAAAGTTCTATATTTGAGAATTTGCATATGTGAACATGTTGCAACATTCATCATTATAACATGAACGCCAGAAAGTGGGAAAGGATTGATTTTTTTTAGTGTTTAAAATAGAGGGGAACATTGAGGGGTCCTCGTGGTTGAAAGTTCTCCCTCCTAAATGTTACCAATTGGGGCCTCTTTGAAATTTAGGATTTTAGGACATGTCAGGATTGGCCTCTAACTATCCAATGGAGGGTACTAACTTGGAATCCAAGTATTCAAGTCATGTCGGGATTGACCTCTAGTTGTCCAATGGAAGAAAATTATAAACTCGTTGGTGGAATCCAGGATGCTAAAATTTTGTCCATCTGGAGAAATGCAAGTATGTGGTTGAGAGAGAAATTATTTGGCCAATTGAGAATGAATTGGCCCTGGTGTTCAAAGAAAGTAAATTGCACTGAATACCATGGAATTAATGGCATACTTCATCTTCATGCATCCGCTGCTTGTTAAACTCATGTGTAGTTTTCTTCAATATTGCTCCTCATATTTATTTGGAAAACTATCATTTAAAAAAAAAAAAAAAAACTACCATATTTGGAAAACCGTTATTTCTTAATATATTGCTATTTTTGGAAAGCGAATTAATCTTGGAAAGTATCATTTTTTGAATGTTTTACTTTTCGAAAGTAACCGTCATGGGAACTTGTAAGGTTTCTTCTAACTGAGCACATGTAAGCTCACCTTTTTGGGAATTCAGTTTCGGGATCAAGATCAAGTTAGAGGAGCACAAGGAGTGAACATATAGTTGTCTTTACTTTATTTTGGAGTCAGTTTCCTTTAGAGTTCAGATGTTATAGTGAAGGACTTGGAATGAGAAGTTTATGTACGACTTTGTTTAATGGTGGTAATATTTTAGTGGATGTATATTTCTTTCTTTCTTTCTTTTTTATAACGACATGATGTCCCCCCCCCCCCCCCCCCCCCCCCCCCCCCTTTTAAGGCGAGACTAATCCTTGCAGATGCACACAATCACCCGCAAACCATGTGCATCGGGTAATCCTGGGAAGGGAATCGACCTACCGTCTATGGGGAGCAAACCCACGACACTAGCCGTTTGCCCAAACCCTGTGCGAGTTTGTCTTTTGAAGAAGAAAAAAATGTCTCCATGTAATTGTTTGTGTTGTGGAATTTTGTAATAAAAATTTAGATTACGAGTCATTTCCTAGGATGCCGGATCAAGGCCTGGCCAGCTCGAGTCACAGATTTCAGGGGGAGACAACCCCCCCTCTCTTTCGATAAACCCCTTTCTTTCTATTCTTCCACTTCCAAAATCCCAACTATTAATCCCCCTCCCTCCCTCCTCTCAGCTTCACCCCATTTCCCTGCTCCCTCTCCCTTCCCTGCCAATCGTGCTCACCTTGGAGATAGCCCCTTGTGTTCTAGATAGCAACAATCCTCTCTCATTCCAACATCTTCTCGATGGTGAATGTTATAGCTTTGTCATCTCACAAGCTCTCGCAATCTCTCGGCTTCTTGAAAGCTCGAGCTCGAGATCCTCTCCTCAAAGACACATTAGATTCTCTCTCAAACATATTAAACATGGATCCAACTAGATATTAAACAACTTCCAACATTACAATTAAAATCGTAGCTAATTCACATACAGTACCATTGAAATTTATGTGGCATAACTTCATGTCATCATCATTATCATATGACCTTGTACAAGCTATTTGGTGTCAGCCTCACAAATCCTATTACACCTACACAAATCACAAGATAAAACAGGAATACGCATGATTGTTTGGTGAAAGTTCAATGATCAGCTGCCCAACGGAGATCAATCCACCCTTACCAGGGTTGGGGACCAGCTGCCGAATTACACCACGCAGAGTTGAATTATGGATGTATTTTCAAATGAATAATCAAAATTCTTACCGAGGATCATCTTCAAGCCGCTCAGAAGGAAGTAGAAGCATAAAATTTCGAAAATGACCATAAGAAATAGGTCCTTCTGTGTCTGCATTCAAAAACCGCATCATAGCAACAGCACTATCTTCGTTGGCTGGAAGGCCTGCACTTTCAAGAGATGTCATGATTTGACTTTTTTGTAATGTTCCAGACTTGCTCAAACATAGAGTGGTATAAGCACGCAGAATCGTTGGTTCCTTCTGTTCCATCAATGATAGAAATTGTTTCCACCCAAATGATTTTGAGAATATGTGACTTCTGGTGCGACGCAAAAAATCTCGAGCATATCTTCGTGGTAATCTTCTCTTTCTCATTGCAATTTCAAGGTCTTCGAGTGTTACCTGGCCATCACCATCTCTATCCAGCTCCTCAAAAAACCGCCTTCCTGTAAGCAAATGTAGCAAGTTAAAATGAATAGTAAACATTGAGAACATTCCATGGAATAAGGCCAGAATCAGAACTTAACGGAAAGACTGGTCTACCTGACAAGGAATAATTAACCAATCCAACTAGCCAAGCAAATAAAGGCACAGGCTGATCGTTAGAAGTGTCAACAAGCCATATCCCAATATAAATTGCTTTCTACCAAAATTCCTAGGGATTTTAACAAATAGCAATACTATGGATAATTAAAATACTCGAACAGAAGTTCCAATTAATAGATAGAGGGTACAGTAAACAACATAATTCAGAAAGACAAGAAAACGTTTTTAAGAAAGAGACACAACGTCATTTCAACATAAAATGCTTTATCATATTCCGCTTGCATCCTCAATCCTGGAAAAGGAAAAAAGAAAAGGTTCTACAATAAACCCGCACAAGGTTTGGGTGAATGGCTAGTGTAGTGGGTTTGCTCCCCACAGACGCGAGTTCGACTCCCCTGCCCAGGATTACCCGATGCACATGGTTTGCGGGTGATTACGTGCATCTACAGGGATTAGTCTCGCCTTAAACAGGGGCGGGGACACCCTGATGTCATTCAAAAAAAAAAAAAAAAGGTTCTACAATAAACTACGTAATTTTGGTGAATTAATCCTCATTTGATTGAAATTTCTCTGAATGGGCCATATAGCTACATCAAAGTTTTGCTTAAGCATTATAATCAAGGGAGCACATCCGATCAGTTTCTAAAGATTCTATTTGTTTCTTGCATTCCAAAATGCAGTAAAAGATTGCATGGGGAACCACATGCCAAAGAATATGGCCCATAGCACATTAGGCACTGCACAACCATGGAGAACAACCTCAAGTGTTTGGGATAGAACAGAACCTTAATAGGCCAGGAAAAATATGACAAATATTCGAAGCTTTCTGGCGATGCAAAAGATGATTTGCTGATTCTCCATCCTTGAACGTGAAGCACATATTTCCAAGATGTATTTTCTGGATCTCAAATGGTCCCATGTAGGAATATTATCTTGGCTACAACTTATTAGGCCTTTCTTTATCGAATAACAAGAAAGTTTATTAAAAAAGGGCTACAACACACTATCCATCAAGACGAGGAAGGCCCGATCAAGAAGATAGGAGGTGCAAGACTGCTTCTTTTGCTAGTGATCCGCATCAGAGTTTGCTCTAATCTCATTTACAATGAAGGAGAACATCAAAGGTTCTAAACTTTCCTAGAAGCCAATGGATCACATTTTTGGAGCCCCATTCCATGATTAGTGGGCCAGAAAACTGTTCCTTCAATAGCTTCACCCCTTGAAGGTTTTTCCCATTATGGGCTTTAGTTAAATTCCTTTTATTTTGAGTATGAGTCTTAGGAGTTGTATTCAAAGAAGCAGACATCAGAGTTGATATGTAGCAAAGATTCAAGATTAAGGTTTGTAGAGAGATTATTTAAGGAAATGTTAGAGCAAGGAGAAGAAAAGGCTGGCAATAGTTTCTCAAAATAGTTTTTTTTCCTGAAAGGTATAAAATGTCATTAAAGAGAAATGAGAACAAGACTATGCCAAGGGTACCAAGGAGCCAATCATGAGAAACCCCTCTTGGTCACTCCCTCTTCACAGGGAAATTGGCTACCTAGATTGCATCCCTCAATACATTAGTAAATAGAACTCTACCATTAGAAGAAAGATCTCTATTTCTTATATGAGAAAATTTAATTTCCAAGGCCGCGTGATCACAGAAGAAGCCCACTTGGTGGCATCTCAAGACTCTTCCTCAGTGACTGAATTCCCTGAAAATAAAGTTGAGAAGACATGGGATCCTGCCCAAAGTGCCAGAATTTCGCCTGGTTAGACATATCTTGCCACATGGCCCAGAAAAAGGAAACCATCATGATAGCAATAAACCTCAGTACCAAATGGACCCAGATTACAAATAGAGCCCCCATCAAAATTAAGCTTAACATAACCAATCAAAGCAGGCTTTGATGTGGAACCTATCTACAGTTTTGATGAACCTGATCAATCCCAGTAATCAAGCTAATGGTAGTAGAATAGGACATAAGGGACAAGATTCTTCCTAAAATATGATTGTTGGTAGGGTATACACAATAAAACCCAACATCCAGCCCTTAGAAATACTAAAATATAAACAATAAAACCAAAAGAATCAATTTCGGAACTTGTAAAAAATTTCCATCAACTTAGAATTTCCAGCAATAACAATCTGAATTTCAGCACTTCAATACTTTTTATTGGTATTGTAGCAAATAATAATATAACCAGCAATCCCAGACTGATTTCCAGCAACCATAAAATAAAATCTAAATGTACAAGATTCATCAAGCAATGCCACAAGGAGAGAAGTGCTTCAACTTGCTGAAACTCAAGGATCAAACCCTCCAAATACTAATATGTCTTGCTCATTTTTTCACAAAATTCCAAAATATAGCCACTGTATAAAATAAAATTTTAAAAAAAAAAACTGTCTCAAACAGCTGTAAACAGCCTCTTTATACTGTCTGCCATCTCCTCAAATTTCAGACCCTGGATACTTAAATTTTAACCCTTACAACTAGACACTAATAAATCAAAACAAACTGAAAGCACTATAATTTCAACCTGATTCAGTCTCAACCATTATGACTCCAGTAAGACTGATCACAATTTAAATTATTAAAAACTATCAAGTCTGGCTTAAATGTGAGGAATTCACATAAAACAACAAAGAGGCATAGAAGCTTCCAAGTTCTCTTCTTCTTCTTTTCACACACACCCACACTACATGGGCACTCGATCCCATGATCTCAGTGTTGAAACAGAGTCTATGTAGTACCGAGCCATGGAGCCAGGCCCAACTTCCAAGTTCTCCATTATGCACTTGTTCTTGTGAATAAGGCCTCACCATCATGCTGAAATCAGCCCTTAACTCTGGCCTTGAAAGCTGCCCTACAGCCTTTTTGAGCTGCTGGTTCTGCATCAACTGTTGGGCCTCCTTTTGTGCTGGATTTGGGATTGCTTTATGCCCACTTCAAGACCCAGATGCCTCCTTGATTTGCATGCGTGTATGCATCTCTGTCTCCTTTTCTTTTTTCTTCATCACCACATTAGGCTTCCAATGAGATCTAACATTAATCTTGTTCCATCTACCACCTATCATGGGCTTCCAATGCTGGAAGATGGTCCCAGAAAAATCCAG
Organism: Magnolia officinalis; assembly: GCA_021015155.1. Taxonomy (NCBI): domain Eukaryota; kingdom Viridiplantae; phylum Streptophyta; class Magnoliopsida; order Magnoliales; family Magnoliaceae; genus Magnolia; species Magnolia officinalis. The sequence continues at coordinate 46,896,453 of JAJHSJ010000006.1, forward strand.
AATTTGGATTTCGCCAATGCCCAACTAATGCACAAGAAAATAGTCTTTCACTCTTTCTTTTAATAGCTTTTTTTCGGTTGAAAATCCTTCATTTCTTTCTTTCCACAAGCCCCATATGATAGCATTCGGCACCATCTTTCATAAAATATTGCGTTGAATGAAAAAAATCCCTGCCTAACCCTTATTCAAGTCACCCAAAGAACAACTAAGAACCCACTCAATCCTGCCAAGAATATAGTAGTGGTTCGCAGTTCTCTAGACAAGGCATGCCTAATAAAGATATGATCGGCAACTTCCTCCTCTTCCCGATATAAGAAGCAAATGCTAGGAAAAGCTTGGTGACATTTCTGCAAGTTTTTAGGAATGAATATTTACATGGCTGTTGTTGTCCATGTGAGCACTTCCATTCTCATATGAAAGGAATATCCCCACACTTCTTCACAAGGGGAGTCCCCACCATTGCTAGCACTAGTAACATTGAAAATGACTCTATAGAGAAGCTACCATTCAAAGATCAATTCCAAATCATGCAATCCAAGATGCTTGCACTCAGTGTTTGGGGTGTCGATAATATCAGCAGATATAACAGCCAAAACTATCAGTATCGCACAGGGACCGAAATGAAACATGGGAGAATTCCAATTACCTCGTGTCTATTAATATATTGTCGATATAACACAATATATCATGGTATCAACGATATATTGGAAAATATCTTCATAAAGCTTTATAAACTTCCCTTTTATACGCGATACATGCGATATGTATTGACGATACGAGCAGCACCACACATTTAATAATAATAATAATAATAATAATCAAGAAGAGAATGAAAAACGCACCATGCCTATGACTATACAGCTCCATCCATCATATCTAAAAGGTATTTAATACTCCAGCTGTGTATGACGCTTGATACACAAAAACACTTGAAATGGTACACGTGGCATATATTAACCCAAATTAAACCAATTAAATTGTGGATCCCACTCTCGTGAAGTTACAATAGACAAAATCAAGTTGATTGAAAAATACTAACCCCTGATTTGTGGACACTTGTTTTTAAAATAAGGCCATTGGATATTTTTTTCATTTCTAACCGTCCAATAAGTGCCCAACAATCTACTATTTTGATAACCAAATAAGAGTAATTTTTGGTACAGGGTACATCTAAATTAGTGCCCATAATTCGGACAGTTTATTTTGAATTATTTGTATGACAAAAGCAATTTCCTAGTAATTCCTATGTGCCTGCATATCAGACATCACACTTCCAGAGTATCAAGTATTTCTCTATTTAAAAAGGAGTGGTAAGATGCTCTGGCAGCATACAACACTTGATACACATGCACTAAGAAATTGTACACATGCCATATATTAACTCAAATTAAACCAATTAAATTGCGGAACCCACTGTCACTAAGTCACTGTCCCAAATCCGATTGTGTGAACAATCCTAAGTTACTTTCATTGGATACTGGTTTGTTGAAACAGGACAATTGGATATTTTCATTCTTAATTATACAATAATGTCCAACAATCACATCGTCAGATGAGGAAATAAACATAATTTTTGGAATACAAGACATAATTTGGATAATCTAATTCCAATAACTTGTACGTCATCCATCACTCTTTGAGAATTAGTTTTTCTCATTTTGAAGCTACACTTCTATGTTAGTTTAGCACCATATAAAAAATGGTGGTGACTATTCAATAGTACACATGGCATAGTTGTAAGGCAATCTAGACCGGTCTATGTCGCTGACCCTCCTGTCAAGGGAGCATAACCCAAAATAGACACTGCAAAGATAATAATAACCATCTGATTTGTACATTCAAATTTAAGCCACTCACTATTCTACTTTTAAGTTTTAACCATTCATTTAATAGCCGTTAATTAATTGTAGGACTTGGGATTACTTTATTAGTGTGATTTACAGTGTGAATGGTCTAAATAGTTGGACATCACTTCCACATGTGAGGAGGATAGGAATTAGATGGCTTAACCTTTGATCACTTATTTGTTATGTTAGGAGTGTTGGATATTTTTCATTTTTAACCGTCCAATAAATATCCACCAATCTGGTAGTCACATAATTAAATATGACTAATTTTTGGTTCATCATACATCTAACTTGGGACCCATAATTTGAATGATTTAATATGAATTAGTTGTAGGATATTTGAATGATATGAACTCATTTTGGATATAGTTGAACCACTGTTGTCATACAACACATAATTTAGGCCCCTATACAATGGAAACTTATTATGGATACTTCTTTTTCTCTTCTTCTTTTTTTTTTTTTTTTTTTGGAGTTCTGAGTGTGTAATCATGTCTTTTTTAACATCTCCTGAACTTCTATTGTAAATTCCATCATTTTTCCAATGTTTCCCTCAAACAGCAATACATTCCTTGATACATGTGATGTTTCCCTTGCGATCGATACTGATACTATGAACACTATTTGCACTAGTATAATCCCTTTTAACAAACATAAGATCTTTGAAATTCCCAATCCAATCAAAGAATCCCCTCCTCATGTGGAACCTTTTTGGTGGATGGTCGTGGCCCAAAAACACCTTGCAATAAAAATAAATAAATATCCCCAAAAATGGAATATGGTGATCCCAAATATCAGTTTCATATACAGGGAGAAAGTAGAATCACAAATCATCTTCTCACTCATTCCAAGGTAGCCAGGAAGTTTGGTCCTTTTTCCTTTTGCTTTTTAAAGTCAAGTGGATCTCATGATCCTTCATCCAAGAGATTATGATGTGTTGTTCCTATGCTCTTTTAAATTGAGGGGTCAAATGTTGGAGAATACTTCCTCTTGTAATTATTTTGTGCATTTGGAAAGGAAAGAACGAGAAGAAGTGTCCACCACTGAGCGGCTAATGGAATTAAATATCAATGGTTCCTCTTTGGGGGATCATTGACCTTCTAGCATTGAGGGGTGTGCTAAGAGATGAAAATGGCACCATCCATCTTTTTTTAGGTACCCCTTGGGATGGGTGATTCAAGCCAGTGTTTTTGGCATCTAGTGATGTCACCGATATATCCCACAATATCTCTTACCCCAGCTGGGCAATATGAAACCCAGACTGAATATCTATTTTTTATGGTATCGTACATATTGCACGATATCATGATATATCATGGATGTCGCAATATCGTAAGATATATCCACACTCCCCCTTTATAAATTCTTGATGTATTGGATATATGTCGATATCAAGTGCAATTTCGAAAGGGATAAAAGGAAACAGGTGCTGTTTTATCTAGAAAATACTCAAAAATTCACAAAAAATCGATTTTTTTGCAAAAAAAAATAAAAAATTATCCTCCTTGTACATTGTAAGGTTAGTTCGACTAGTCCACTCTAGTTTGTTCGAAGAAAATTGTCGAAATTTCTCCATAATAGTGATCAAAAGCTTTTTGGGGCCGGATTTTAAAAGGTTTCGTATTTTTTAGTTTTGATTCTTTTTTTCGTTTTTATATATTGTAAATAGTGTCAAATGGTAAGAAATCCATGATTCTTCATGTTTTGCATGAAAAAGTACAGATTTAGAGCTTTGATTTTGAGATTTGGGGTACATTGACCGAGTTGTGAAAATTTGAAAAATAAAACCAAATTTTTTCCAAATCAATTGCAATCTTAAAAGTCTAAACACAAAATCAAACATGTATATAACCTGATTTACACATTCTTGGCACTTTGGGGATTTTTTGAAAAGAAAATAATTTTTTAATTAAAAATAATTAAAATTGTTTTAAAAAATCAAAATCCACAAGTATATTTCTAGTTTTATAATTCTTCTTTTTCTTTTCATTGCAATGCTTGTGTTTCCATACATGTCTTCTTACATTTATAAATTTTATGAATAGACTTTGTATATAGCTACATTAGTTCAATCAAGACAAGACAGTGCCAACAAAAAAAAAAAAAAATAGCTTTAAAGGAAGAATACAACCCCTTAACCCATTTATACGAGACACCCACTCAACAACTAAATCCATAGACCTACCCAACACTTTATCCACACTATTACTTACATTGCGAAAACATCTCTCATTTCTTTTAGCCCATAAAGCCCAAAAAAACTGCAAGCAAACTTAACATCCATAGAGCCTTAGCCTGCTTATGGAGGCCCCCACCCCATTCCAAGCCAAAAGGAGATCACCCACAAAATTTGGCATCACCCAAAGAACATGAAAACGACTAAGGAGACCCAACCAAATTTAAGATGCAAACTGGCAATGAATGAAAAGATGATTCACCAACTCGGCATCCACCATGCACATGAGACATGTTCGAGATAATCATTACACGCTTTTGAAGTTTGTCCACCGCCAGCACCTTCCCCCTTCCAACCAACCAAAAGCTGCAATCTTTGAAGGAGCTCCATACCTCCAAACATATAGACTATGTGCCACACCACTCGCCTCACAAGGATCAAACATATCATAGAAAGAGTGAACTAACAAACCGACAAATTTATCATCCTTCCAAACCAATTTATACGCTCCTTGACCACTGAGTGAGAAAATGACTATGAGGTTTTTTGGAAATAAGGGACCAAGTCACAACATCCCATCAAACTGAAGCAACGGGAAATGGATGCACCCCCATTGGAAGAGATTTTGTATAGCCTAGAAAAATCACGAAGTGTAACACCAAGGATCTTCCCACATAATAAGATGCCCCTTCAATAAAATCTTGAATTCCTCCTATCCAACCTTCCAAACACCAAAGGCTTGTACTGAGAAGACCCAAGGGTATACCATCCTCGTTCAGAGTGCCATATTTACAGTTGATAATTTGATTCCAAGGATGATCATCCTCAGCACTAAATCTCCATTGACACTTCCCAGTAGAGTGTGATTCATGGATTTAAGGATTTTTCTATTCCCATCCCTCCTAATTATTGTAGATTGCATGCCTCATTCTACCCAAAAAAAAGGAGCCTTTTCTTCTCTTCCATACTTTACTAGGGCACTAGGAAAGGGACATGATAGGGTTGCTTTATTAAGGTGATGCAGCTCCCAAGAGAGATATTTACTTTTCCAAACCAGATAGTTTCCTTTCAACTCTTTCAATTATCATGTCCCATGACCCCTTCCCAAGTTTATTCACGCACAAGGTAAATCGAGAAAATTCGACAAATCGTCTCCATCTTGCATGCGAAATCATCAGAATAATATACATATGTGTGTGTGTGTGTATTATGGGTCAGCTGGATTTAATCCAAGATCTCAATGTTGAAATGCACCCTGCCGAACACAATTCTATGATATTTTCTGCAACATAAAGTTGCTGGATGATCTTTTCTATCCAGTTTCAGCTAGGAAAAACCTTAGGCTAGTAGGTTTTTGACCTTTGCTCAACATTCTGTTACATCATCAATATCTTTTCTGCATTATCTTTATTTTTAATGGTAAATTGGGCCCCGAAATCTGGTACATGCGTTCCTCTTATACCTTGCATGGGTACATGGAGGGCATCACTTCTACTAATGGAGTGCCACATGGGGGAATGACCTTGACTAGACTAGCACATTAGTTTCACACCATTAAAAACATAGTGGCAACTCATCCTATCACATGTGGCACTGACTACATTGAAATTGTGTCCCATTGTGGAAAGATCATATATATGAAATCACTGGGATCAATCAATCCTAACCACCATCCATTTTGGCTACCAAATGGATGGTTAAAGTTTTTTTTATGTATAATGAAAGGTGGTATTCATCATCGTCATCATCTAAGGGACTAAGCCTAACCCCAACTGATTGCGGTTGGCTTAAAGATGTTATTGTGCATTTACAGGCCACTAATCACATTATTAGCTTCTTCCAATTGGTGGGATTTTTTACATGGTAGAATGCCTTCGATGGAGCCACCTTGATAAGGGTTCCAATCACCTGGTGGCATTACAAATGTTGGAGATCTGGTGGGCCACATTTTAGGGTGCATCCTCTATAACTAGTTTTAAGAAAACACAAAAACTCAAGGACCAAAATTGATGTTTCAGATTAGCCTGTGTTGATGATAAATCTCAGGGCAGAATTCCGCAAGAGAGTAGAAAATGATCCTTGGCTTGATGTGGAAAACGGAATCCGCAATGGGAATCGAATCCTCCTTCATGATCCTAAGGTGGGCGGCACAGTAGTGTCGGAGAAAGAAAATGATGGTCGTTTGTGGAGGATGGACCTGCAAGAAGAAGGGAACCAATGCCCACCTCAAAGAGAAAAAAAGATCCTGCTATCATCGCCCGGAGGGAACACTGTAACGTCTCGGAAAATTCCGTACAAAGACCTGAGTACCACCTCAGGCAGAAATCACTCAGGATCAAATCCTTTAGAAATTAGATGAACATTAACTAAGTGTTAAACTAGATGAACTACGAAATCCACTTGATCCACTTTAAATACGATCTGCAAGACCCAAAACTTGTAGAATCATTGACGCTAGGTTACCCTGAAATCTAGGATCAATCTCATTACCCAGTTGCTCTCGGGAGCACATTGAAACTCCGTATCGGATCTGGACCGCACATCGAAAGTCCGATTACTACGAAATTATATAATTAGGACCGCCTTGCTGGGCTTGACAACCATCTCGGAAATCAAGTCCAGATAGTGTCCCGACGTAATTCACTTGAGCCCGGAGTGAAGTGTGTGAGAAAACGTGGTTTCCTTTAGAAATTAACTCTAACTTAAGTAATCTGAGACTCGTCACTTGCGGGCCGAATATAAGCAATCGGACCGTCAGAATCTGACTCAAATTCACCCTCGGATCAGGAGAAATTTCTCATACATGGCAGTGTACTTGTAACCCTGACCGAGTTTCGGTGACCGTTGAACTGAAACTGGTCCGCCACGTGTGATCTGGGAACCCGACTGGAACGAAAACTTAACTCGACCTAAATCCAAGGTCGGTGAGCTTAAGTCCGACCTTTGGCTCAAGGGGGGGCTCCGGAAGTGCTCCGTTGAGACGGAACAGTCTCCTTTTGGACATAACCTAAGTATACCTTGGCCCTGGGGCCATTTCCATCAAATTTTGGCCTATATAAGGACCTTAAACTCTCTCTCATTCACTCCATACGAATTTGAGAAAACCCTAAGAGAGAGAAGAGAGTAAAGAGAGAGAAAGTGTGAGAGAAGTGGGAGAACTTCCTGTTGTTCTATTCCTACCATTTCACGTGCCTGACCATCGCTACCAAATCGCTTTTCCGGCGATTCTGACTTCGTTTTGAGGTAAGAAAACCTAACCCTAATCCGTTCTAGGGTTTCAGCTATTGCAAGTAGTGAAATAGCTAATCTATTTCATGTAATAGGTTGTCGTTGTGCCTTAGACGAAGCAAGGGCAAACGAACTGACTCCGTTACGCGTTTATCGGTGTAAGGTGCGGACTATAGACGCTTAGGTTATGGTTTTCAATGCTTTCAATGTCAGATAATGATAGATTCATGATCTGGGTGCTATTTCACATGTACAATGCGAAGTCTGTTTTGTGATTCAGTTATGTACGTATTATGTAGGATTCAACGTATTCCTTGTATGTGTATAAAATACCGTATACATACAAATTATGAAAGTGTGTTTGCCATGATTAATTATTGTATGTATATGCTAGGTATATGTGTACTACTTACTCGGCGAAAGGATTCGCCCTAATACATGTTTTGGCTAATATACGTTATGTATGTTTAATAAGTGTAGTCAGTGTTTGTGAAAATGCTTGTATGAGTAAGTACATAGATGATAGTGTTTTAGGTAGGTGTTGAGATAGGATTCTCAACTACCTTAGAGATGTATATGATTTCCTCCATGCAAGTTGTTTAGTTTAGTCACTTACTTATGAAATGTATGTGTTTGTATTTCCTGTTTATTTTGTGCTTTATAACATGCTTATTAACCTGCTCGAATTACTTTGTTAATTCTGCTTTGACTACTCCACATGCTTTCTAATTTCGGATTGAGTGTGATTAAGGCTATGTTATAGTCCAGGCAATCGGTAACAGGCTTGAAGTTGTGGCTGAGATTCATTCACCACGTAGGACGTGTTTGACAAACCCGAGTCGCGTGTTGGTCGTCGGCAGTGGTTAGGCCACACGAAGTGCTTATACACTTCATGTCGATCGATACAATGTGCGCTCGTGCTAGTCAAGCTCGCCAAATAACCCGATGTGCCCTTGTATGTTCACCATGTATGGACGCTACTACTTGAACCTAAGGTACCAAACTCACCAGTGAAATCCCGTTTAAACTTGGTACCTCGATCCGCTAAGACTCATGAGCCAGACATGGTGGTACGGGACACCGTGGTCGAGCTGTCGGCCTACGCTGGGGCGACGAGCCTCCCCGTAGTGACCAGTAAGCAACCTAGACTCGTGAGCCGAATACGGTGGTATAGGACACTGTATTCGAGCTGCCGGCCTACACTAATCGGTGACGAGCCCTTTGTAGTGACCTCGAGCATACTCTGATTCTACGTGGAGGCGACAACCCTTCCGTAGTATCTAGAGTATACACTAGGCCTGTACTGATTTGACGACGAGCCCTTTGCAGCAACCTAGAACCGCATCATCGTATGAGATTTACTAGGACTAACGACCCTAGAATGGATCCTTGTTTGGGAATGATATAAGGGAGGTACCTTAGTTTCCCAATCCTGCTGTATAAAAAGGACTAATAAGAACTTGGTAATCATATGCATGCACTGCATTACGCGTGCGTTCAGGCGTAGCAGGTCAAGCACTGAGGCAGTGTTGTTCATGCGCGAACGTGAGATGAAGTCGCTGAGGGAGCGTAGGCGAGGGCATGCATCATACATTTATATCATTCCTGCATTAACAAGAGTACTTAGGGATGTGTGATTTACTGCTTATCATTACTGCTTGATTGAATTGATAACATGTTAACCTTTGCTTTATTGTTCCACTGAGTTGATCACTCACTCCCACGTTACGGGACGGTGTTTTAAACACCAACCAGACTCTGTCTTGATTTCAGATGATGGCGTGACCCCTGAGGCGGAGCCTGATTACTACGACGATCAGGACGAGTACTCATATATGCAGTTCTCCGATGGCTTCGCTTAGGCTATCCGGATTGACGGGGCTACAAGGATTATCACTATAGTTGTACTGTTTGACATTTTGGTTTTTGAGACTATTACATGTATATAGTAACTCAATGATGTATTCATACTCTGGAGACCGATCGTGATCTTTTGACTTAGATACGTTTATGTATATGTTTCAGTCTTCCGCTTGCATTTTACAACTGATCTGGAGTATGAATTACTACTTTGGTATAATCCCACTCATGATAAATGCACTAACACAGACAACATTTAATCATAAGCATTTATGTTGCATAAGTGATGTTTTGGAACTCGGGAGTTGCGTTGTTACTCGACCCCCGATTTGCAGGGCGTTACAAACACCCAGGTGATGACCACCAGGACCCATGAAAACATGGAGCTCGTGGAGGTTGGTGCGAAAGAGGTTTCCAGAAAACACACCTTACACTCCGGAACTTCTCAATAGACACACTCGTAAGCTGAGGAGTCAAACCCTGCAGAAGGAGAGTGGCAACAAGCCAGAAAATGGAAAGGTAAATTCAAACCTGCAAGTATCACCCAGCCTTCTAACCATAGGGATCTGCCTGCTTTGTATGTGAACAGGTTTTCATTGGAGTGGAACAAAACTAACTTTCGGAGGGTGTTCGTAAATTACAGAAAGGTTTCGGAAGTTTACATCCCAAAAATAAGAGGTTCCACTTCCATAAGGGGGTTTGCATTCGTTCATTTCGAGAGGGAAGATGATCTCCCCATTGCGATCAACACCCTTAACAGCTAAAGTTTTGACGGAAGAGAAGCTTCTAATAATGTCTTTATTAGATAGATTTTTGGTGTCCCCTACTTGGATTCAAAAATTCCCCTTAATCCGTCAGTCTAGCCTCCTAAAGCCTACTTCATATCATTGTCCAATCATTCTGGAATCAAACATTATTAACTGGGACCCGAACCCTTCAGGTTCAAGCTAGCCTAGCTGAAGGTAGAGGGTTTTGCATCCTTGGTCAATGATTGGTGGTCGGGCTTTGTGGTCCTAGGGAAACCTAGTTTTGTTTTGTTTAAGAAAATGTAGATTCTGAAGGAGAAGCTTAAAGCGTGGCATAGTGGAGTGTTTGGGACATGAGAGAAAGAGATGTCTACCCTATTGGACCACATCCAAGCTCTCGACATTGCTGAAGAAGGGGGCTCTCTCGGAGGAGGGTTCTTCCCTCAAAATCAAACTATGTGTGGATTATGCAGATAGAGTCAAGGAAGAAGAAATCATATGGTGTCACTGTCAGTGTTCCAAAGCCCTGTGGCTTAAAGAGGGTGACTAGAACCCAAGGTATTTTCATGGGGTGGCTAGTCCTAGGGCTAGATCTAATGCTATATCATCATTACTAGTTGATGGCCAGCGCCTTTCAGTTAAGAATGCTCTCCTAGGAAGTTGTTAAATTCTACTCTTGCCTCCTATCGGACGAAGGCTATGATAGGCCTCGCATTGATGACCTGACCCCAGATCAAGGGTTGTTGCCTTCAGACTTCATGTTAGAATCCCTGGTTGTATATCCTATAAGGACCGCCCTATCCCGAGATCAAGATACTTTTCCTCCAGGTCCTTCCCTTCCCTCGGGTTTAACCCATGACCATATTGGCAAGCTCCTTGACTTGATCAAAGAAAAACATTGGGTTAAAGACGTAATCCGACATGTGGGATGGTTACTGGGGTGGCTTTTGGCGAAAGGGACGAAGATATCGTTGCCTTGTTTTGCCTAATGGCAGAAAGGGGTATAGGTATCCCCTCATTAGGGACTCTTTTTTTGGCCTCTTTGGCTCTTAATAATATTCACCTTTCAGAAAAAGAAAAGATTAAAAGAGAGAGAGAGAGAGAGAGAGAGAGAGAGAGAGAGAGAGAGATGTTATTAAAAACAGAAAGGAAATCCAACCAGCAAGGCCTTTGAAAAAAAAAAAAAAAAAAAAAAGAATCAAACAGTATGAGGGAAAAATAAAACAAGCAGCAAGAAAAAGCTCCCAATCATCTGTAATCTAGACTATTCCTGAAAGCACCATCCCTAGCCAGTTGATCCACTTCAGAATTAGCCTCTCTATGAATGCATGAAAAGCAGACATCATGATCTTGACATGTATCTCAGGCTTCATCAATCACGTCAGCAACTGTCTAGGATAGAGATTACCCTTACCCCTTGATATGGCGTCACTGGAATCCCCTTCAACAATAATCGGCCCAAGAGCGATTTACGCTGCTAATTTGCAGGGTTGAAGCAGGGTGGCTAATTTTCAGGCTTGGAGCAGGTTCGCAGCTTTGTCATGATTGGAGTCTTTGAAACCGATTGGGGCTAAAAATTTCCCTAAGCAAATCCCACTGCTATCCCAAATGATACCCCCAACATTTATACAACCCAGGATTACCACGAGAACATCTATTGAAGTTCATTTAAAAGACCCTAAGTGAGGGGCAACCTATCGGTAGATGCTCTGAGGGCTACACCATTTGCTGAGAAGAATATCATACCACTTAGCCAAGAATAATGATGCCAGGATGTCATTGAATCTCTTATCAACCCTTGCCCAAGATATAAGCGGATAAAAAATCTTCTTCTAAAGATTCTAGGTAGAAATAGCCTTATCATTGTCCTTTTTTCTTTCTTCTTTCTTTTTTTTTTATTGAGCCATAGGATCCACAACACTGCATAGACCACCATATTCCATGAAATCCTTCCAATAGGACCCCATGCAGATGGTTTCCAGCCTTCATCAAGCACTCAAACTGAGTTAGAAATCAACCATGACATCCCAAATTTGGAGAAGATGGAAACCAAATCTGGTATGAAAAGCAAGAATAGAAGAAGACACGGTTTAGTGTCTCTTCATCCTTCTTCCCACACAGGTAGCATCTATTAGCTGAGCCATCCCACAATTTGTTAAATGATTGTGCACGAGGATTTTGTTAGGAGCAGCAATCCACACAAATGCCCAAACTTTAAGAGGCACATTCACTGACCAAATTCCTGAGAACACTACTGTTTGTATAACCAGGTAGTGAACCAGCTCGATAGATGGAGAATATGTCCTTGACATCCGGCATCCTCTACAGCCATCTATCAAACCCAGTCCGTGGAATATACACACAAAATCTAACGAGCAGGTGAAACCAGATGTCTATCCTTCAAAATTCTTTGAAACATCACCTTACCCCCTTGACACATGAAGAATGCATTAACTGAAACATTTCACTGATTAGAAATTGAGAAAAGATCTGAGAGGGATCCATGAAAAAATTCTGCAAGACAGACTTCCGAACAGCAAGTGTCAAACCAAAACCTGATACTTAATCCCAATACCTATCCGGAATCACATTAAGCAAGAACAGAAAAGCTAGGACCAAGACACAGCTCTCCATATGAATTTATATTCTCTCCCTCCAACATCACACATTGCGAAGAGTATTGACTTTGCTCAGCCTTGGATACTTGGTGTTATGTATTGTAGGCAGCTAGCTTGCCCCGAATGGTGGTATCTTCTCAAAGGATACACTAGGAAGGATGGAGAAAGAATCTCTCCCATTCTTCTTATGTATAGTTGTTTTTTGTAGTATTTTGAGTCATAAGTGTGTAAACATGTGCCAATCCAACCCAATCAGCACTGTTCACAGCAATCACCTTAGTTGCTAATTCACATCCGAACCCACAACCAATCAAGAATCATCCTGGCTTCCATCCTCCCACATATAAATTGACCCCAACTCCTGCATTTCATCACTATCAACAATAATGAAGACTGGCCCCTATCAACTATCACAACCTCCATCACCAAACCATCTGCACCACTAAGACCATTTTGGATCTAAATTGGAACAATTTTATTTGATGAATCCTTCGCTCGCTCCACCAGAGTGTTACTAGATACGGTTGAAGAAGCTTCAAACCTAACGCCTACCATTGCCAAGAGAGGAGAGAGGACCATTAGTACCGAGGGGAGTACAGAAAGTTGTTTAACCAAGTGGGTGGGTGGGTGGGTGGTGGGGGGGTATCCACATATACAGTAGTATCATTTGGAACCTGCATGACTTTGTAATCATCCTTAAATGTCAACTTCAAACACATGTCCAACACATCGGTGGCCACTTCACCAATGCGAGCACCAAAATCATTAGCAGTCAGTCATATATACAACTAGCACATGAGAGGCCTCATCAATAAAAGAGGCGAAGTATCCCCCGCTTGCCCTGCCATCTACCATATATGCTCCACATGTCCCATGGTAGCATCATAGGAAGACCTCTATCCACTCATAACAATTGAGGGCAAAAGGTTCTAACAAAGTATATAAGAGACTATCTTCATATTCAAAATTGCATGAAATGCAGAAGATGCCTCAGTAGGCACCTCCATGTACCCCAAACCCCACACACCATAGATGGGATGACGCATGGAAAGGGTTTGGAGACATAGCAAGCATTGTATGTCTGAGTTAACCCTTCACCCCCACCATCCTTTGATCTTCTACTATATTCCCAGTGACCTGCACAATCGTTGTTGCAACTTGGGTGATGGCCGAGCCGATTTACCGGCTTGGATTGTCAAGAGATGTGCAGGAAGTGTGCCTTTTCATCCACTGTGCCTTTGTGCAGGAAGTGTGGGATTTCTTCCTTGCGTCTTCTAATGTAGCATGGGTTATGCCAAATTCAGTTGACAATCTTCTATAGGCTTGGCATGGGAGAGGAAGTGAGAAGACTGGGAAAGTTGTGGAGACTCATTACTAGGGCAATGTTTTGGGTTGTTTGGAAAGAAAGGAATGCACGATGCTTTCAAAATGAGAGTTCTTCCACTCGCAGGGTGATTACTTTTATTGTTTATCTTGTTAGGGCTTGAGCCCCTTTTGATGTAGCAACTTCGGTTGGCTATTTTGCTCTTGCTTTTTAATGTTGTTGTATTCTTTCCTTGTGTTTTGGCAGGTTTCTTAATAAATGTTGTTATCTCTCAAAAAGATATATATATATATATATATATATAGAGAGAGAGAGAGAGAGAGAGATGTTCTTCACAAACCGATATGGGAAAGGATGAACCATCCTCCATCTCCAGAATCCTACTCAAGACCACCCATGGCCTCAACAGCACCTCTGCCCTGGCAAACAGCACAAACCTGTCTATCATTCTCAATCCAACTCAATCACCTTCCCAAACATAGATTCCACCCTTAATATAACTTAATCATTCTAGGAATGAAATAGAATTCCATAAATGTGAATCCAAGCTCAATTGTTGGGCAACATTTGAAGGGCACTAGACCTCAACCCTCTCCAAAAAAATCTCCTTTTTGCAATTCCTCATCTGAAGCAAAACAACCATTTCTTCCCTAGGGGGCTGTTTGGATGGGAGTAAATGGAGGTAAATGGGTGGAATTGGGAGAAAATAGAGGTAAATGATATTTGAAGTGTTTGGATGGAAGTAAATGTATGTAAATGAAATGAAATGAGAGTAAATGTGCATGTAAATGAAATCATCTCTACGAGAGAGGATTTGGAAGTAAATGGGATGAAATGTCTTTTTGAGCGTCCTTGGAGAGTCGCACGTGTAAACAAAGGTGCCGCTATGCACATGTCCGCTATACACGTGTCACACTAATGATACTCCACGACAAAAGCAAATATCAGCTACGTCACTAAAATCACACCAAAAGTATGATCCAAACCGTCCAAAGGATGGCCATCTAAATGGACGATTAAAAAATATTGGCAATTTGTAGCCTACCCGAGACTCAAAATTTCCTCATTTTTGGTTAAAGTATATATTTCAATGGGCTTATTACAATCCTTCTATTAAATATCGCATATGTACACTAAGTTGGGATATTCGAGCTGATTTGGGATATCACATATATTCATGTGAATATATTGCAAAATTCAAATGCATTCCAATTCCTCCCATTTACTCCCTTCCAAACATAATATTTTGATTTCAAATGCATTTCATTTACTCCCATCCAAACGCAACTTTGTAAGCCATTTACTCCCAATTCATTTACCTCCAAATCCATCTCCCATTTACTTCTATTTACAAGCTCCCAATCGAGCCCTAGAGGAAAACGAAAGGAGAAAGTTATCCAGTCCCGTTTTGGAAATGGACCACTTTACAAGCACCAAAATGAGATAACCTTAAAGAATCAACCAATCTCAAAACCCAAATCAAAGAGCTAGCTGCCTTATCCACCAGCGGGGAATCAAGCTCCTTCCTCACTTATAATTTTCCTAGGGACCAAAAAAACTTTAGACACCCTCGCCGAAGGAGAATCCAGTCCAAGCTCCACCACCTCCCATTGTTGTGACCTAATGAGGACGTGTCCCTGATTGTTGCCTCTTTCCAAGACATGGGATCCTCCTTCCCCATTCCAATAAGGGACAAGATAACATCTCCTTGTTAAATCACGATTCTCAAGATCATCTTCTTGTTACCAGAGAGACTCCATGACACGGGATCCTCCTTCCTCGTTGCCTCTTTCCAAGACATGGGATCCTCCTTTCCATGTTGTTGTGAGAGGCCCCTTCTTGTCAGCGAAAGGCTCCTCCACCACCTCTTGTTGTTGCGAACAAACAAATTAGAAACTGCCCCTGATTGTTGCCTCTATCTAGGACATGGGATCCTCCTTCCCCACTCCAATAAGGGCCAAGATGATATCCCCTTGTTCAATCAAGCTTCTCAAGACCACCACCTTGTCATTAGAGGTATTCCTAGGCACATCAACTGATAAAACCCTAAACCACCCCCCATCCAACATTTCTGTCGTTGCTCTAGAATGGTTACCAAAAACGAACGAAAGCAAACCCCGTATTCCTACTAGAGGGTTGAACTTTGGAGATGAAAACCTCTGACACTTCCCCATATCAATCAAACACTTTCTTTAATCGAAAGGGACATTACTGACAAACAGCAAAAAGGGACATCTCTTCACCCTTTTGCCTCAAACTGGGATCCAATCCACCTTGCCTGTACCTAAAACCATTGTCACACCATGGGACAAGTACACGTTTTGACAAAACCACATTTGTTGAGTAAACAACCCCATGAGATGAGTAAACCGCTGTCACCGCCATGAGATGAGTAAACACTTTATTTAGATACTTCTTTATTTTACTGCACAATCTGTACATATGTGGTACATATGTAGCATGCTAAAAAGAAAATAGACCAAATGTTTACAGAATGATATTCGCTGGTGTTTCCACTTCCTAGACAACATTGTAAAATAACATATAGAATGAAAATACTTCATGGAGTAGTTAACTAGCTTTGCCAGCAGCTTCATGAATTAAAGCTGAAGGTAGTACTATTTAAATTATATGACCCCGCAAACAAGATTCAACCACATAGCTAAATATACCTCACAAACATGAATAAAAGGCATTTGAGCATAAAGTCACATACCCTCAGACTCCGTGTACCTGAAGAAATCCTGAACGGAGAACAGCTTCTTCTTGTCAGGATAGTCTTTTGAGGATCGTCCCAGCTGAGGGACAAGCTCAATCAATTCTGTCAATGAAATAGTCGAGAGAGAGGAACACAAGCGCTCAACGTTCGATAACGGAATGTTTAGCAACCCATTCGCAAGCTTCTGAGCCGAACTGCTCTCTGGTTCTTCCCTGTTTTCAGGGGACCCAGAATTCTCACCATCGTCTTTGGAGGAAGATGTTACTCCCACCAGACTTGGAGGGGCACCTCCTACTCTTGCAAACCTCAGATTGGTCAAAAGACAATTCACATCTGCTTTCCTTCCATTCAAGATGCCCGCAATCATTCCCAGATGATTGAATTGGGTTGAAGATGAAGGAGAAGAATCAGTACCATTGCAACTCTTACTATTGTTATCTTGGCTACTCTGATCAAACTTGTGAATATATTGAAAGAAATTATCAAACATGAAACCTAGAAAGAGCTCCAGCGACAAGATTTCTCCTTCCTTAAATGTGACACCATTGTCTTGAAACTGCGCTGAAAACGAACCATCCAATGTCCTCTGGGTCACTTTAGACGATGGTGAGCGCACAAGCAAATTGGGCAATCCATTGTCTTGGCCACACTGTTTCTGGAAACACTTCTTAACGGTTTTCAATGGACTTGGGAATGCCTGAATGAAACTGTTCAGCAACAGAGACCAAGTCATCACAAACTGCACGCAGTTGACGCAGGATGCATCCTCTTGAATATCCCTCCTCCTCTCTTTCAGTCCCTTCTCTGACATAATATCCGTTCTGCGACGGCCGTTGCTCCCCAAATTATGGAAAATCGTCCCCAGAAACGTCTTGAAAGGGACCCTTTCTGAGTTCCTCTCCTTGGATGACCCTTTCTTCTTCTTCTCATTGTCAAACCCATCCCAATGCTGCCGCTTCTCATTCAATTGGAGGAAGAAATCCTTTCTCGGGCGGCCCAACCAACACGACTCTAGGTCTTCCGCGGCCCGTCGGATTCCACATTCGAGTGGGGTGAGTGCATCTTTCACGGCATGTAGGGTATTGTAAAATGAATCGATGGGATCGTGGCCAGACACCATAGCTGAAGAAGCAACTATATTTGCAAGCTTAGCCTTCTAGATCATCATATGGAATTCTTTTCATACGAGACAACAACGGATCAGGCAACCAGAGATGCATTTTAAAGGAAATCTGATCTGTTAGTGCAATGATCCGAATATAACATAACTTTACGGACTCAGAAGCTAGAAATCCTCTTTCAACGAGCAACAGTGAATATTGTGGTTGTGGTTCGTGGTGTGGAATGAGGATGAAGGTGGGGAGGGAGAGTCCAGAGGAGGGTTTGGCTTTGTCTTGATACGTTAAATATAAAAAATAAATAAAAACATGTAATAATCGGATATCTGCGCAGATAAAGCTGACGTTGATGTCTACTAAGACGCGCCGCGCCCAATCTGGTGTGTACCCGGGCTTACCCATTTATCTGCGCAGATTCGTTTGCTCTCGCGTTGGACATACAAGCCAGGCATGGGCTCAAATTATTTTAACCCGACCGGCCCGACCTGACTTCATACGTGCAACTCACTTGATCAACTAGTGGATTAAGAAATTTTGAGTGGAAATAAGGATTTATCATTTTCAGCTAGCTTGGGCGTGTTGGCGGTTATTTTTTATAGTTTAAACGAGGGGTGTGCAAAAATTGAATTTGTGGCTCAATACAAACCAAACAATTCAGACCCAAGCACCAAAATAAGCAGATACGTAATATATGACTGAGATCGGTTGAAATCGTTTACCTATTTAACCACTCACTCAGTATATAAAATAGGATCAGACGATATTCGGAGGTAGGATTTGTCCTTTGATGATGGGTAACACCTTTGTCTTTTGTACAAAAAGACTTGTCGGTACAGATAAAAGAGATACGATGAAAGGATCCTTACAGTCGGTCGCAGAGAACAGCTGCAAAGCACCTTTTCAAATGAGGAACTGAATCCACTATATGAACGTAGGCCCAAATTATATCTAAGATTACCAGCTACTTGATTAATGCTACGGATTACACTATGGAATGTAAGCATGATGCGAAAAATAAATGATTACACTAGGAAATATAATTTACTCGGTAGAAAAGCATAATAATTGCACCAAGGAATGTAATTGACTGGTAATTGAATAGATAATTGAAAGGTAATGTTTGGGCTTGATTGGATTGGTGTGAGACCTCTATTCATGTTGAATTCCTTTACTATTTATATATTTATTCTGATCATCTAGATCATTTCACGTTTTGACAGTTGCTATAACCGTTCAACATTACGTGGCCTTCTTTGCTCCTTTTGTCATTTGTCCTGTAATTGCTTTTACACAATTGCTCTTCCATCGTCTGCTTAAGCAATGACGTGGCATTGTTTGATATGCTCTAACTGTACTATCATGGGACCATCTTCATATATCTCCACAAATCTTCAAATACACCATGCAAATCCATTTAAATCACACATAACTCGTTCTGATTGCTTCCCCACAGGAAATGACGACAATGGGGATGAACATTGCCCCCCCCCCCCCCCCCCCCCCCCCCCCCCCCCCCCCCACGTCGCTTCATCTTTGGAAAAGGGTGAAAGCGATGTGTAGCCCCTCATTAATGCAGCAGTACCCTTATACACGTGGCAACGTCACGGTAACCGTCTCCAGCCAATATATCCTCACACGTCAATTGTAACCACCCTTTTTCGAAATAGGAGCCAAACCCCATCGTGGCATGTGTATCTATATTGTACCAAGTAATGCCACTATGATGCCCTAATAAATGCTCCACTGCCTTGGCCGATATAACATTTCGATTATTCTTTCATTCCACGTTTGCTTTCTCCTCATAACATTCTAATTTCCTTCTTATTCTCAAACTCCAACAATGGTTGCCTCGTCATCTTTTGCTCCATCATTCCACTAGGATGATCTAGTCACAATGATGGATGCCTTTTGTGAAAAATATTCTAACAACATACTCTTCCAATCGCCTACTAAAGATTATTTTTGAAATTGTGGTTTTACCGCTACAAGTGAAGCTTAAAGATATGGCTAATGTCCTAGAGGGGGGTGAATAGAAATTTTTAAATTTTAACAAAATAATTAACATGTACTTACTTATAAATACTCATGTAAAGGAATACAAACAAGAAGAAGTGTAAGAGTAAAGTCTACTTAGTGAAAGCATCATTTAGGCATTTTGTCAAACATGTTTGCAGCGGTAGATAAATCAAGTATATTGTTCAGCAAAACATAATAAATAGATATTTAAATCATTCAACCCATTGCATAAGATGTATAGTGGTTTACCATAAACTTTTACAACCTACGCAAGGTTTACGGTTTTCATCCTTCGATGGCCTACACAGGGTCTTATGAAGTCCTACACAAGGACAATAAAAACATACTATCCTGTCGGAGGCATATACAAAGTCTTGTCGAGTTTGGTAGTTCAAACTCTCAAACCCAATCTTATATTGTACGCCCTTAAAATCGGGGGTCGAGCATAAACTCAACTCCCGAGTTTCAACGCATCACTTATACAACATAGATAATGATGATTAAACGTTGTCCTTATTAGTGCCTTAAACATGAATGGGATTATACCAAAACAGCATATCATACTCCAGAGACAATTAAAGTATGTTAGCGAAAGATTGTGATATGTATATAAACTGTTCAAAAGTGATAGCAAACCCTCAGAGTATGAATATCACTAGGTTAAATAATTACAAGTTTAATTCAAAAATGTACGAAATTAGAAAGTGTAATGTTCTCTATCTAAAACCCTGTAGCCCCGTCAGCGCAACTCCAGGTCTACGTAGACCTGCCAGAGAGTTGCATATAGGAGAACTCCTCGTCATCGTAATAGTCCGGCTCTGCCTCATAAGCATTGTCGTCACCTGCAGCTAAGACAGAGTCTGGTTGGTGTTTAAAACACCGTCCCAGAACGTGGGAGTGAGTGATCAACTCAGTGGAGCTATAAGGCAAAAGTTAACATGTTATCAATTCAATCAAGTAGTAATGATAAAGCAATACAATCAAACATCCTTAAGTACTCTGGTTAATGCAAACATGATATTATTAATGATGCATGCCCTCGCCTGCACTCCCTCTGCGATCTTCCTCTTACGGTCACGGCATGCACCCTTTCCTCTGTGCTCAACACCAACGCCAAATGCACATGCAATGCGGTGCATGAGCGTGATTACCGAGTTTTTATTAGACCTTTTCATATAGCAGGATTGGGAAGCTAAGGTACCTCCCTTATATCATTTTCCAAACAATGATCCATTTTAGGGTGGTCAGTCCTAGCTAGTCTCATACAATGTTGCGGTTCCAGGTCGCTACAAAGGGCTCGTCACCTCAATACAAGCCTAGCTTATACTATAGTTGCTACGGTAAGGCTCATCGCCTCAGCGCAGTCTCAAAGTATGCTCGAGGTTATTACGAATGTCTCGTCACCTAATCGTAGGCCGACAGTTCGAATACAGTGTCTCATACCACCGTATTTGGCTCACGAGTCTGGGTTGCTCACTGGTCACTACGGGTGGGCTCTTCACCCCGGCGTAGGCCGACAACTCGACCACAGTGTCCCATACCATCATGTCTGGCTCATGAGCCTTAGCGGATCGAGGTACCAAGGTTAACGGGAATTCCACTAGTGAGTTTGGTACCTTAGGTTCAAGCAGTAGCGTCCATACATGGCGAACATACATTGGGTCAATCGGGTTACTTAACGAGCTCGACTGGTACAAGCGCACATCGAGCAGATCGACATGAAGTGCGTAAACACTCCGTGTAGCCTAACTACTGTCGACAACCAAAGTACGACTTGGATTCATCGAACACATCCTGTGTAGCGAAACGACCTCAGCCACCAAATCAGGACCTATTACTGATTGCCTAGACTATACCATAGTCCCAAACACATTCCAAGTAATAGCATTCACATCTAGTAATCCACAACAGCATGTGACAACTAAAATCAGATATAAATCTTACTTGAGCAATTTAACAAATACATACTACACATATTATCATACATAGACATTTCATCCATACAGCACATAGTAGTAGGATAGGTTATATAAAGGGTACTATAACCGTAGTTAAGGGAATTGAGAATCCTATCTCAACACCCTCATTACATGCATTTAAACAAGCATTTTCACATTCAGACATTTTATCAAACACTTAGATTACACATATTACACACATGTAATAGATTTGTTAAAACACATTATAGCAAATACTTCCACATAGGAATTGCCACATGTACAACAATCAGGTATTCTCGATCGATAATCATGTTAAGCACAAATCATAATTCCATACTCAATCAGACATTTCAATAAACACATGGAATGCATTATATTCAACGTAGTTCATATATATGTGTAATACACGGAAAACATCGTATCTAAGCGTGTGAGATAGTAATCAAGTAAGACATAAATCATTCCTGACATTGAAAGCCTTGAAAACCATAACCTAAACATTTATAGTCTGCACCTTTTGCCGATAAACAAGTATCGAACTCAGTTTGTACGTCAAGTCTTCGTTTACGGCACGACGGTCACCTATAACATGAAATAGGTTAGCTATTTCATCACTTACATTATTTGAAACTCTAAAATAGATTAGGGTTAGGATTTCTTACCCAAGAACGGAGTCGAAATCGCTGGGATAGCGATTCAGAAAGGATGATTCAGCCCGTGGATCGGCAGGGATGAATCCCTACAACAAACCCTCATTCTCTCTCTCTCTTACTCTTTCTTTCCTTCTCTTTCTCTCTTCTCTCTCTTAGGGTTTTCCAAATTCGTATAGAATGAGAGAGAGAAGGTTTAAGGGGCTTATATAGACCCAGAACTGATGGGAATGGCCCCAGGGCCAAGGTATACTCGGGTTATATCCAAGAAGTGGTTGTTTCAGTCCAACGGAGCACTTCTGGTGGCCCCTTTCTGCGTGCGGTCGGACTTAAGCTCCCTAACATTGGATCTAGGTCGAGTTAAGGTTTCGGTCCGATTGGATTTACAGATCGACCGCGGAGGACCAGTTTCAGTTCAACGGTCACCGGTGTTCGATTAGGGCCACAAGTACACTAACATGTGTTGAAAATTTTCCCTGATCCGATGGTGTAATTGGGTTAGATTTCGACGGTCTGAAAGCTTAGATTTGGCCAGCAAACGAACGACACAAATCACTTAAATCTGAGTTTAATTTCTAAAGGTATTCGCGTTTCTCACACACTTCACTCCGGGCTCGAGTTGTGCGTTTCTGGATAATATCTGGATTTGATTTTCGAGATGGTTGTCAAGCCCAGTAAGGTGGTCATAAGTGTATAGTTTCGTGGTCAATGGACTTTCGACGCGTGGTCCAGGTCCGATACGAAATTTCAAGGTGCTCCCGATAGCAACCGGGTTTAGATATTGGTCCTAGGTTTCAGGGTAAGGTAGCGTTAATGATTTTGCAAGTTTTGGGTCTTACTATTCGTATTTAAAGTGGTTCAAGCTAATTTCATAGCTAATCTAGTTTAACACTTAGTTAATTTCGTCTATTTTCTAAAGGATTTGGTCCTGAGTGATTTCTGCCTGTGGTGGTACTCGGGTCTTTGTATGGATTTTTCCGAGACGTTACATGTAACACCCCGTACTTTCTATACTCGGGCGTTACCTTGAATACCTGATTAATATATGCTTGTGCAGGGGGACACGTAAAAATCTACTTCATACACCATCGCTCGACCACCAATTTATCCGCCCATCTCAATTATATTGATCTTAGTCAATAACCGCCTACCATACATCTTCACCTAGTTAGCTGTAAAGCTTTATATGCTACTTAAATGAAACTTTAGTGCTATGGAATCGTTAACCCCGAATCAAACAAATCTAGCCTGCCAAATTTATATCAGACAAATGAAGACATTCGTGACAATCTAAATCATACAAATAGTTGGCCAATAGACCTATATCTTAGTGTAACTCGCAATCATTCACTCATCTGAGTCAAACTTAAAGGTTCGTCATTTAATCATCACACCTAGGCCGTTAGACCACTAATTTAACCATTGAATCCCATCTAGGTAGACCCTAGGACCATTATAACCATGCACGATCAGATCAAATGAAATCTGACCATAGGATCGACAAGAATTTACAATTAGAAGGCCGAAATCTAAATGTATGGCCCACCTAAACATTTAATCCATCTCATCTTTGGTGGGATGGCCCAACAACTCTATTCAAAACAAATGGATGAAGTGGATTTTATAAAACATCACTGTGGACCCCACACAAGAATTGTGTGTACACTAAGTAGGGTGCACCAGCTATGCACCGAACCAAACATCGGGTCAACCAGAAGTTGACCCGATGAAATCCCAAAATTTCCATGAAATTCAAAAAAATCCCTCCCACCCAGCGATGCTTCAACAGGACCGTCCATTCGACAACACAGATGAACATTTCCCGAATACAGTAGCCAAATCTACACCGTCCATCCGATCTTTTGGGTCCCACCGACTACGCTCACATTAATATTACTCATTGAAAACCACCCGTGTCTTCTCTGTCAGCAACCCAGCAAGCAACGCACGAGCACAACACTAACAAGGGAAGTTTTGCCACACATGCCATCCCTCTGGCAGATCCGACCGTTGGGAGTCGCCGGATGGAGGCCACGTATGCATGAAAAGTCCCAGTCATCCCTACCATTTCCAAAACTGGCAACCTATTCACCGGATTGCAGAAAGAATCTTTCTGCTTATAGCCACAACGCATCTCGTCTGTTCCTGGTCGCCTAGAAGCTTCCCTCAGGCAAATCCTAGGCGTCCGAAGTGGGGCAACCTGATATTTTCGTAGCAGCCGAGAAAATAACGAGATTTTGAAGCTACTCCCCGGTTTTTCACTTTCAACGAGTTTCCGTAATCAACAGCCATCCTTGCACTGTAAAATGGACCCCATATTGTATTTAAGCCTAATCAGGATCGTCCAAACGGCCCTGATCCGTAGATAAGCCACCCATTCAAAATCTACCATTTTTTGCACCTCATCTTCCTCGAACTAACTGAGAAACACATTTTCTGCCGGAGTGGCCCTTCACCCATCTGAGATGTACATCATGTGGCCCATCAAACCCGAAACCCATCCGTGAATAACATTTGGACCCATGCACGTGTTCAACTACTTGAGAGAACCCTAATGGTGGTGTTCTCTCGACTGGCTTGGGTTAACAGCGCACTAATCCTTGCGATTAGTAGAGGATGTTTCCAGAATCGGAATGGCTATAAAAGGCCAAAAATTAGGGCAAGTTCCAAGGCAAGGAAGAGAAAAGAAATGGAAAGAGAAAGAGGGAAAGAGAGAAAGATAAGGGCATCGCTGCTGCATCGTGTTGGGTCGGCTCAGTTCGAGTCGGGCCGAATCCAATGCTTCTGTAGCTCTTCCAGCAGAAAGAAAGGAGGAAGAGAAGGAGCAGATGAAGAAGAAGAAGGATGAAGCATGGTAGAGAGAGAAAAGAGAGAGGGAGAGTCGTTCTTCTTGTTGTCCGTTGCTGAGGACTGCTGCTGCACTCGTCGCTGCCACTCTAGCTCGAGTCGAGCCTCGGTAATGCGAGTCCTCCATCTGTCCAGAGAGAAGGAGAGAAGTGGGGAGCCACCATTGCTAATGCTACATTCGGCTGGGCCGACTCAGTAACTGAGTTCGGGTCGTGTCGCTGCCTAGCGTGCCGGGCCAATCTCCGCTTGAAGCAGGTGTTGCTGAACCTATTTAAGCAGTAGGAGGAGGTAGAAAGGGAGAACTAAGAAGGAGAAAAACAGAGGAAGAGAAGGGCGTGCGGCCGTCGACTCCTGCCACCTTGACTCGATTTGAGTCAAGTTCGAGTTGTGAGTCTGGACCGAGTCCAGTCCAACTTGAGCCATGACTCAATTCGAGTCATGCATTTAGACCCAAAACCGGACTGAGCCCAGGTCACACTTTGCTGCCGAGTTCGAGCGACTCAACTGAGTCGAACTAGAGTGGGTGATTTCGTGGGTCCCATGTCCATTCTTGGACAAGGATGATTGAGAAGAGAAAGAAAGAGAAAGATAGGAGAAGAAGAAAGGAAGAAAAAGGAAGAAGAAAAAGTGAGAGAGTATGGTGGCATGTTGAGTTGTGCCGAGTCAACTCGGTTCTTGCCCCCACCGAGTCAGGGACTGTTTGCATCAAATATATTTGAAGGACCTTTTCCTTCAATCAATCTCAAACTAGGTGTTCATAGACACACCTCATCCAATCGTGGTGAGGAGCATCCCCCATAGCCTCTTCCATTCACTAATTTCCATGTGGATTACATCTCTAAAGTAGAGAAAATTTTGAGAATTATTAATTCCTAGTTATCTTGACTTCCATGAAGAAATTGTTTTAATGCCGTATTTCCTTATAATTATGTGTATTATGTGTTGTCTTGAAAACTCCATGCCATATTTACAATTATTTATCTATGTGTATACCTCCATTTGACATGATGAGAAAAGAAAGCTTTCATACTGGATTATCTGTGAATTGTGTAGTGAGACATTACCTTATGACTTTCCATATTCTCTAATCTCTAATTTAATAGGTACTACCATGTGGAAAGTTCTTACAATATGGAAATGAGAATTTGTTTACATGTGGCGTACAAAGTGACGATTGAAATTCCATCCCTCGTAATTATTATTGATTTGCAATAAGATAGAAATTCCTCTTGTCATCTTTACATCATGAGCATGACTCTAATGAAACGACTTGGGTCTTACAAATTCTTATTTCATTGTGAGTTGTATAAAGTATGAGTATGGGTAGAGTCCTTAATGATTCAAATGATGTGACCTCACTTAAAAATCTACATGACACTTTGTGAGCTCTCCTTTGAATGTATAGAAATTATGGAAGTCCATGTTGAAATCATACTTGGATATCTCTTATTTGAAAGTTGAAAGTCATTCCTTTTCTATCCAAGTAATGTATATAGTGTCATGGTGCATAACATCCACGCATGACATGTGAGCTTTTCCGGGTGTTCATCGTAAGTCACAGCTTGTTGGGTTGTTCAGGGTTCTATTACCTAAGTTCAACCATCAGGTTATGTGCATTTGCGCACTTTGGGCCGCTCTTTCATGAGGCTTTTCTGGGATTTTTATTCCTCCTCGAGCATACCCCGGGTATTTTTCCAGGAGGTCGTCCTTGGGCGCACTCACCTTCATTCCTTTTCTAGGTAATTTATCTGCCTCGGGCGGTCTTTTATTTTGACAGCTGGATTGCATACCCAGATCTATGACTTGAGCATACATTCATACGAGCATACATTCATTTATAATTTCATGATCAGTCTCCCTGTAAGTTGAATATGTTGTATATGTATTTGTATTACCCTGTGAATTATATATGAGTTGTTAATCTGTTTTGGAATGATGTGTTATGGTTGAATCTATGAGGAAAATTCCCACTGAGTTTTCACTCACCCAATAGTGCGGTTGCACCAAATAGATGCAGGATCGATAACAGGTGGAGACCCCTATGACGGGATTCCAGGGACGACTGAGGTAGAGATTGGTGAAGAAGAGTTCTATGTGAATGTTGTTGAGCCATTGGAGCTCTAGGATTTACTTTGTACTTTAGATTTTGTATTTTGCTTGAATTGTAACAATAATTCCCTACTGTAAGATTTCATTCTTCTTTCCTTTACTTGTATTGAACTCCCTTGTTGTTTCTCATAATATCCTTAGCTTAAGTAACAGGTACCTCACTTTGTGTCATGAGAATTTCCATTTATTGGTTGTATGACGGTCCATTTTATAACGTAATACTCGGGTTCTCAATGAGGATTAGACTATCCTCGGGTTTTGAGAACCAGGGTGTTACATTACATATATAAGGAATGGTTTCCAGACAATGGACTAAAAAAATACTTTCTTACTCAAAGTGAATGAGCTCCATTAAACACCTTGATGAAGATCTTCTCGAATCCCGACGGATCTTCAGCTCTCTTGTACCGCAACCATATGATGATATGCCATTAAAGATACAGAAGTTTTAGGTCAAGGGTTTGGTGAACTTAACTTGATATTGATGAGTCTTTATGAACTAGTTAATGATTCCCATGACTGATCATTAAATGCAAGCTAAAGATTTGCCAATAAATGTGGTTGCTAAAGCATTAATGAATGTTGGAGTTCATTCTTCAATCCAAGCTTTGAATGCTTTAATGAATGTCTTTAAGACATGGATTGAACGATGAACTTCACAAGGAAAGAGAGCTTTGAGAAGTAGGATATCAATTATGGTTATACACACAAGGCTTTCTCTATTTCTCACCCAATTGCTAAGAAACCCCTTATTCATATATATAGAGAGAAGATTTGCAATGGTAAAAAAAGGGGTAGAAACTGTCTGGTTCAATGTTATCGATTGGTCTTCAATGGCATCGAAGTATCCCTTTGATGCCATCGAAGGACCTTCGATGTCATCAAGAAAACTAGACATCTCTTCAATATGTTGTTGGACACTTTTGTTCGATGCATCAAGTGACCTTCAATGTCATCAAATGGGTCCTTCGATGCCATTGAGAAAATTTTTCATTTTTAACAAGAGGTTGCTGGATATTTTGGTGATTGAGTTCGATATCATCAAAGCTATCCTTCGATGCCATTAAAGGGTTTCTCAATGCCATCAAGAAAATCTACATTTTCAACCTTAGGTTGTTGGACAATTTGGAAGATACTTCGATGTCATCAAGGAGAGCTTTGATGCCATCGAAGAGCGTTCGATGTCATTGAGAAAATCTATAATTCTGAAGTTTAATTGTTGGAGAGTTTAGCCTATAAGCTTCATGCTATTGAGTTGTCTTCGATGACATCGAAGATAGTTCGATAAGACTTCGATGCCATCGAACCTTGTTTATTTTTTGTGATTTTCTTTTGAACAAGCTTCTTCCTACATTACCAACCATCACTCTTTAAGTTGGTTTTTCTTACGAGGTTTGGGCTAGATATAGGGTTTTTGTTTAGAGGGATTAGTATAAGTTTTTTGAAGATGTCTTTACCATTTCCTTATGTAACGTCTCGGAAAAATCCGTACAAAGACCCAAGTACCACCTCAGGCAGAAATCACTTAGGACCAAATCCTTTAGAAATTAGACGAAATTAACTAAGTACTAAACTAGATTAGCTGTGAACTTAGCTTGAACCACTTTAAATGCGAACTGCAAGACCCAAAACTTATAGAATCATTAACGCTACATTACCCTGAAATCTAGGATCAATCTCTAAACCCAGTTGCTCTCGGGAGCACACTGAAACTTCGTATCGGACCTGGACCGCGCGTCGAAAGTCCGATTACTGCAAAACCATACGGTTAGGACCGCCTTATTGGGCTTGACAACCATATCGGAAATCAAATCCAGATAGTATCCAGAAACGCACAACTTGAGCCCGGAGTGAAGTATGTGAGAAACACGAATACACTTTGAAAATGTACTCAGATTTAAGTAAATTGGGTCATTCGCTTGCGGGCCAAATCTAAGGTTTCAGACTGTCAGAATCTGACCCAATTACACCCTCGGATAAGAAAAAATTCCCTACATTGGTCCATGTACTCGTGGCCCTGATCGAGCGATAATGACCGTTGAACTGAAACTAGTCCGCCACGGTCAATCCACAAATCCGATCGGACCGAAACCTTAACCTGACCTAGATCCAATGTCAGGAAGCTTAAGTCTGACCGCATGTAGAAAAGGGGCCTCCACATCAGCTCCGTTGGACCGAAACGGACTGTCTTTGGCTATAACCTAAGTATACCATGGCCCTGGGGCCATTCCCATCAGTTTTGGGCCTATATAAGCCCCTTAAACCCTCTCTCTCTCATTCCATACAAATTTGAAAAACCCTAAGAGAGAAAAGAGAGAAAAGGGAAGGAAAGAGAGAGTAAGTGAGAGAGAGAGAGAGAGAGAGAGAGTTGGCGTTTGTTCCTGGGATTCAATCCCGCCACTCCACGTGCTTAACCATCATTCCCGTATCGCTATACGGGTGATTTCGATCCCATTATTAGGTAAGAAAAGCTAACCCTAATCTGTTTTAGGGTTTCAAATAGTGTAAGTGATGAAATAGCTAACCTATTTCATGCTATAGGTGGCTATCGTGCCGTAGACCAAGACTTGACATACAAACTGAGTTCGATTCGAGTTTACTAGCGAAAGGTGCAGACTATAAACGTTCAGGTTATAGTTTTCAAGGCTTTCAATGTCAGCAATGATTTATGACTAACTTGATTGCTATCACACATACTTAGATACAATGTTTCCCGTATATTACACATATTATGAACTATGTTGAAATATATACATTCCATGTGTTTGTTGAAATGTTTGTATGGGTATGGAATTATGATTTGTGCTTGCCATGATTTATGTTTGAGGATACATGAGGTTGTACGTGTGACAACTCCTATGTGGAAGGATTTGCTATGATATGCGTTTTAACTAATTTATTACATGTATGTAATATGTGTAGTCTATGTGTTTGGTAAATTGCCTGAATGAGAAAATGCTTGATGTGATGTACTTAATGAGGGTGTTGAGATAGGATTCTCAATCCCCTTATACATAGTTAGAGTTTCCTTTATGTAACCTCTCTTACTACTATGTGATTTACTGTTGAAATGTCTATATATGCTAACATGTACACCATGTGTTTGTTGAAATGCTCAAATGAAATTTATATTTGATTTTAGTTGTCACATGCTATCTTTGGCTACTACATGCGTATACAACTGTTTAGAGTGTGTTTGGGGCTACGACATAGTTCAGGCGATCGGTAATGATTTCAGAGTTAGTGACGGAGGTCGTTTCGCCACACCAGATTGGTTTGAGGAATCCGAGTCATACGCTGTTAGTTGACAATGATTAGGCCACACGGAGTGCTTACACACTCCATGTCGACAGCTCGACATACGCTCGTACTAGTCGAGCTTGTCAAGCAACCCGATTGGCCTAATGTTTGTTCACCATGTATCGACGCTACTGCTTGAATCTAAGGTACCAACTCACCAGTGGAATGCCCGTTTAACCCTGGTACCTCGATCTACTCATGAGCCGGACATAGTAGTATGAGACACCGTGGTTGAGCTGTCGGCCTACGCTGGGGCGGCAAACCTCCCCGTAGTGTCCAGTGAGCAACCTACACTCGTGAGGCGAATACGGTGGTATGGGACACTGTATTCGAGCTGTCGGCATATAATCAGGTGACGAGCCCGTAGTGACCTCGAGTATACACTAGGACTACGCTAAGGCGATGAGCCTTTCCGTGGTTGCTTTGAGTATAAGCTAGGCCTGCGTTGATTGTGACGAGCCTCCCCGTAGCTGTAAGTGTTATGATCTCATGCTCCTTTGGTTGTCAAATTTTGTGTGTCAAAACATCTATCGGTGTTCTGTACTTGTATGATCATTTATTGGAATTCAAGACACCTCAAAAAGCTACATGTTGAAGCCTCAAAAAGCTACATGTTGAAGCCTCAAGAAGCTACAATGTTGAAGTTCAAATCTAAAGAAACAACGCATGAAGTAGTTCTATGTTGATGAAGATCTCAAGCATGATATGGTTCAAGATCTCAAGCATGATATGGTTCAAGATCTCAAGCCTGATATAATTCAAATTATCTACATTCGTTGAATGGTTGAAGTTCAATGTCCATACGACATGGTTCAGGTTTGAATGACCTTAGGTTGACCCTTTAAGTAGGTCACTTTGGATACATTAATCAAATATTTAAATTACATAAGGTTGGTCTATTCTACGACCAGTCCTAGCTCTTGTTCGACCAGTCCTAGCATTGGTTCGACTAGTCCAAGAAATTCCACGACCAGTCCTAAGTAGTTGAAGATTTTTCGGAATTTTTGGTACGCCCACGACCAGTCCTGGAGGTCCTTCGACCGGTCGTAGGTGTGGCTTCGACTCGTCCACGACCAGTCGTGGAGCTACGACTTAAAGTCCAGCAACGAAATCACTGGTCCTACGACCAGTCGTAGGAATCTACGACCAGTCGTAGGTGACCCACGACCAGTCGTAGGGTACTCACGACCAGTCGTAGAACGGCTTTTAAAGATCGCGCTTATTTTTTCAAAAATCTGTTAGAGCTACGACCAGTCGTAGGTTTCTAAGACCAGTCGTAGGAGCGATTTCTGCTTCTATAAATTGAACACGAAATTCAGAGTTTTCATAACTTCAACGCTATTCAATTCAAGAAATTTTCAAGTGATCACTCTGAGATAAGTCTGTGTTTATTTTAAGCTAGATTGTGCTTATTTAATATTCCTTTTTGCTAGCTTATTTAATTTGATTTTGTTTCTATATTCCAATCTTATTTGAAAAGAGGAATTATCTTATTCCTTCTTCTTGGAATCAAAATCAAATTTAGCTACGCCCAACGAGTTAAATCTAAAATCAATTAGAACTTAGAACCTTATGAATGTGAGTATTGGAAATTGAACTTTGACATTCAAATCATCTACTCCGATTGGTTCTACCGGGCTGCTACGAAAAAGGAGAAATCCAGGTATTTTACAATTCTGTAAAATTCATTTACTTTTGGTTTTGTTTGAGGTTAAGCCAGAAAAATCTCATTGTATTGGTTGTCTGAGGAAAACCAGAAAACTCAGAAAAGAGGGGTTTTTGGATTGTGTAAGCCCAAGTGAAAAAGACACAATTGTAAAGGTTTTTGGTAAACCTGTGAAAACCTATTTGTTAGTGAACGCTAATATCCCCTGTGTGAGGATATTAGGAGTGGAGTAGCTTTTTGTGTGGCTGTTGGAAAACAGTTGGTGTACACACAAGCGAACCACTATAACTCTTTGACTTGTGGTTTGAATACTTGCTTAATTGTCATATCTTTTATCATTCGATTGTGTGGAATGTACAAGTGGATGTGAATGTTGTAACTATTTACATTTCAAGCAAGTGTGGGGATTGTTGTAATAATTTAGATCTTACTTCTGCATTTAAATTCAATTCCTTGCTATTTCATTTACTTATATTAATATTGAGTCCTTGATCCAAAAGAGGTTCTAGAAATAAGGTTGTCCTACAATAAGCCCTTGTTGATTATGGTGTAAGGTTGTCCTTAGAACTGAATTTGCATCAATCTCTCGATATTTATTTATCAAGGTGATTTAAATTTAGCTTTGTGAATTGATTCATGTTGTAAGGCTATTGGTTTATTTTATTTCCGCTGATTTTATTTTAAGTTGGCATAGTCCTATTCACCCCCCCTCTAGGACATATAGCTTGGCCTTTTCAGTAGCGACCTAGAATTTACCTATCGTATGTGATTAACTAGGATTGACGACCCTAGATGGATCAATGTTTGGGTCAATGATATAAAGGGAGGTACCTTAGCTTCCCAACCTGCTGTATGAATAAGTATAATTAAGAACTCGGCTATTCACGTACATGCACCGCATTTGCATGTGCCTTTGGCGTTGGTGTTGAGCATAGAGGAAGGGGTACATGCTGTGATCGTAAGATGTTGTCGCAAGAAGGAGTGCACGCGAGGGCATGCATCATTACAACATACCATTCTTGCATTAACCAGAGTACTTGGGATATGATTGCTATATTGCTTTATCACTATTGCTTGACTGAATTGACAACATGTTAACCTTTGCCTTATAGCACCACTGAGTTGATCACTCACTCTCACGTTCTGAAACGGTGCTTTAAACACCAACCAGACCCTCTTGTAGTTGCAGATATGATGATGCTTACGAAGCAAAGCCAAACTTTTATGATGATGAAGAGGAGTTCTCCTACATGCAAATATCAGGCGGGTCTATGTAGACCATGTTCTGATCGATGGGGCTTACGGGGTTGCTGATTAGATGACATTACACATTTTGTATATTTTGAAATGTTACGTGTAACTAATTGACATGGTATCATGAACATACTCAGGAGACCTACAATCACTTATATGCTTTATATATACTTATCACAGTCTTCCGCTTGCGAAATTCAACTGTCTCTGGAGTATGATATGTTGTTTTGGTATAAATTCATGTTTAATGCACTAATACGGACAACATTCAAACATCATTATCTATGTTGCATAGGTGATGTTTTGGAACTCGGGAGTTTGAGCTTATGCTCGACCCCCGATTTTCAGGGCGTTACACCTTACCTTGTCGTTCTTTAGATGCCTTCAATATTCGAGTCTTTATACTTGAGTCTTCTTTGGGGCCTCCGGACTCTAAGACTCATAACTCACGTTAATTGACAAACTAGGGTACTTACATTTTTTGTATGGGATAAGCCTTCTCACCTGTAATTGATGTCGATAAAGTTAACCTGATGGATCCTCTTTTTCCCATTTGTCTAGGCGAGACTCTACTGATTCAATCTGAATCCATCCCTGAACTTGCTAATGCCTTGAAGAACCCTTGATCCTATCCGAGACCACTGTCATAATGGGATATTTGGTTTGCTCGTGTCTCATCTCAACATGAGCAACATGTAGGAATTTTGGCATTTACGAATGCATCAAACTATCCATCCACGATTACCCATCAGATCTTGCCCTTCTCACAACAGCTTCGACATTTTGGAGCTCACCCACCAACACGTTTTTCTTCGGGTGCGGCCCAATGAGTCCAATGATTTTGGACATCATGGCACTGACCCAACTTCTTTCTTTCGGCGCAGTTGTATTCCCTGATTTTGTTTAGAAAGAAACCATACGATTCACGAATAAAGCCAGCAAGGCTTATTCTCACTTCATGCAGACGTACTACAAGCATAGAGGACCAGTTGATTATGAAGAACATACGGCTTTCCTATTACTCTAGATTTGCTAACATTTACTCTGTGTGAATGCTCTACATGTCACGAATGAGTACGTTCAAATGCCTGAGGTGCTGACATAGGGTCAAAAACTTACTCAAGAACCCTTCGTACTCAGTCACCTGTCTAGAGGTATCTTCGAGATTACTACCAAAGGTTTGTCTCTGGCAAGAGGACCATTGTGACTTCTTCATATGTGGATCTACAAATACTTTCACCCCTGTACATCATTCCCTTCACTCTGACACTGCTTATTCTTCCTATGGTGAACGCTTCATCAATTCCCCCCAAGAAACCCGGACATTTTCTGTATATATGGATACTTTATTCTTTTCCTTGGATAGGGGTAAACGGAGTTGGACATGTTCATACCCATTCCGGCCAAGACCAATCAAAGGGAATTACGTGTGATATATACGGGCACACAAGGTGCATTCAGAGATATACGAATATGTACGGATGAGTCCTTGGAAAGTGGAGGCATAACGTATCAATTGTTGTTGTGCACCACAAAAGCGGTTGAGAGGAATAACGACTTATTCTTAATGATCAGAGATCAAGTTTGCATGGTTGCCAGACAAGTGGTAAAAGGAGAAGAAAAGGAAGTAGGATGCGGGAAGCATCTAGAATCCAAGTGTTGGAGCATAAAAATTATGAAGATCAGAAAGAAAGAAGAAGATCAAACACTTTATCAGTAGTTGCGGGGGTCGCACAACAGTAATGAGTTACGCGGGTCGCGTAACTGGAGAGAGTTACACGAGTCGCGCAATTAATGTAACGCCCCGAAAATCGGGGTCGAGCAGAAGCCCAACTCCCGAGTTCCAACACATCACTTATGCAACATAGATAATGATGATTAAATGTTATCCGTATTAGTGCATTAAACATGAGTGAGATTATACCAAAACAACATATCATACTCCAGAGACAATTGAATTACGCAAGCGGAAGACTGTGATAAGTATATAAAGCATATAAGTGATTGTAAGTCTCCTGAGTATAATCATGTTACTAGGTCAATTAATTACATGTAAAGTTTTCAAAATATACAAAATGTGCGATGTCATCTAGTCATCGTCCCAGTGATCCCCGTCGATCAGAACATGGCTTACATAGACCCACCTGATAGTTGTATATAGGAGAACTCCTCATCATCATAAAAGTCCAGCTCTACTACGTAAGCATCGCCATCATCTGCAACTATAACAGGGTCTGGTTGGTGTTTAAAGCACCGTCCCAAAACGTGGGAGTGAGTGATCAACTCAGTGGAGCTATAATGCAAAGGTTAACATGTTATCAATTCAGTCAAGCAGTAATGATAAAACAGTACAACACTCATGTCCTAAATACTCTTGTTAATGCAATGATGATATGCGATAATGATGTATGCCCTCGCCCGCACTCCCTCTGCGACATCATCTCACGATTGCAGCATGCAACACTCCCGCTGTGCTCAACTCTAACGCTAAAGGCACATGCAATGCGATGCATGTACGTGATTAGCCAAGTTCTGAATTAGGCACATTCATACAGCAGGATTGGAAAGCTAAGTACCTTCTTTATATCATTTTCCAAACAATTATCCATCTAGGGTCGTCAATTGTAACACCCCGGCTTTTTGCCACTTGAAATTAGACGTCCTTAGGCAATGTGTCTATCCTAACACCTTATAAATTTCTCGAAACTCAATCCTAGAGGCCAAAATCCCTTTTTAACCCATTTCCTTCCAAATCTCCCATTTCACCTTTCACCACCTTGTTCTTTAAATGTTTTTAAGTACTTTCATATTAGGCAGGAATCCTAGTGATGAAGAACAATACTTTAAAAATCCGTACAAAAACCCGAGTATCACCTCAGGCAGAAATCACTTAGGATCAAATCCTTTAGGAATTTGACAAAATTAACTAAGTGCTAACCTATATTAGTTACGAAATCCGCTTGATCCACTTTAAATACGATCTGCAAGACCTAAAACTTGTAGAATCAATGACGCTAGGATACCCTAAAATCTAAGATCAATCTCATTACCCAGTTGCTCTCGGGAGCACATTGAAACTCCGTATCGAATCTGGACCGCACGTCGAAAGTCCGATAGTTAGGAGCGCCTTGCTGGGCTTGACAACCACCTTAGAAATCAAGTCCAGATAGTGTCCCGAAGTAATTCGCTTGAGCTCGGAGTGAAGAGTGTGAGAAAACGTGGTTTCCTTTAGAAATTAATGTGAATCTGAGACTTGTCGCTTGCGGGCCAAATATAAGCAATCAGACCGTCAGAATCTAACCCAAATACACCCTCGGATCAGGAGATATTTTATACACAGGTCAGTGTACTTGTGGCCCTGATCGGTGATCGTGGACCGTTGAACTGAAACTGGTCCGCCACGTGCGATCTGGAAACCCGACTGAAACGAAAACTTAACTCGACCTAGATCCAAAGTCAGTGAGCTTAAGTCCGACCTTTGGCTCAAGGGGGGCTCCAAAAATGCTCCGTTAAGTCGAAACAGACTGGTTTTGGACATAACCTAAGTATACTTTGGCCCTGGGGCCATTCCCATCAGTTTTGGGCCTATATAAGGGCCTTAAGCCCTCACTCTCTCATCCCATACGAATTTGGAAAACCCTAGGAGAGAGAAGAAAGAAAAGAGAGAGAAAGAGAGAGAGAGAGAAGTGGGGATTCTTCCCTGCTAATCCACCTGCTGAAACACCACTCCCGTGTAGTTCTTCCGGTGTTTTCAATGCTGTATTTGGGTAAGAAATCCTAACCCTAACCTGTTGTAGAGATTCAAATAGAACAGATGGTGGAATAGCTATCCTATTCCTTGCTGTAGGTTGTTGTGGTGCCGTTGACAAAGACTTAGTGTCTAAACTGATTTCGTTTCATGTCTACGGCATAAGGTGCGGACTTTAAACGTATAGGTTATGGTTTTTAAGGCTTTCAATGTCAGTTAATGATATATTACTGACGTGGATGCTATTACACATGTACAAAGTGCTGTCCGTTTCGTTTTTCAGATATACGTTAATTATGTTGAATATACTGTATTCCTCGTATTTGTAGAAAATACCGTATACGTATAAAATACAAATTTGTGCTTGCTATGATTAATTGCTGTCTATGTATGCTAGATGCATGTGTATAAACTTCTGTATGAACGGATTAGCCTAATACATGTTATCCTAACATACGTTGTGTATGTTATAACGTGTAGCCTAAGTGTTTGTAGAAATTTTCAAATCAATATGGAACTATGATTTATGTTTGCCATGACTATTGGTCGTGAATACATAATCGTGGTTCATGTGGCAAATGCTTTGTGAAAGGATTCGCTACGACAGGTGTTTTAATTAGCATATTACAGGTATGTTGGAAAGTGTAGTCTAAATGTTTGTAAAATTGTCTGGATGAGTAGGTAGTTAGTAAATTAAAATGTATAAGGGTGTTGAGATATGATTCTCAACTACTTTAACTATGTGTATGATTTCTTCCATGTATCGTATATTATAGTGTCTGTTTATCTACGTAATGCATATGTATAAATCCATGTTTAAGTTATACCGTGAAGGGTGATGGGGGAGTGGTGTAACGATTCCGTGCAACAGCCTTGGCAGCCCTAAAGCGGACATTATTGGACCTTTGATTATATGATTTGCAATCTTGATTCATAACTGCTTTAACTATCTTCTAGGATATTTTATTGTAATTGAATGTGATTGGGGCTATTGTATAGTTCAGGCAATCGATAACAGGCCTTGATTTTGTGGATGAGGTCATTTCGCTACAAAAGACACGTTCGATGAGTCCGAGTCGTACGATGGTTGTCGACAGTGGTACCTTGTCAGTTACTTCAGTGTATGCTCGTACCAGTCGAACTTGTCTAATAACCCAATTGACCATTGTATGTTCACCATGTTTGGACGCTACTGCTTGAACCTAAGGTACCAAACTTACCAGTGAAACCCCTTTAACCTTGGTACCTCGATCTGCTAAGACTCATGAGCCGGACATGGTGGTATGGGACACCGTGGTCGAGCTGTCGGCCTATGCTGGGGCGAAGAGCCTCCCCGTAGTGACCAGTGAGCAACCCAGACTCGTGAGCCAAATACGGTGGTATGGGACACTGTATTCGAGTTGTTGGCCTACACTGATTTGGTGACGAGCCCTTTGTAGTGACCTCGAGCATACTCTGAACCTGCGTAGAGGCGACGAGCCTTTCAGTAGTAATCAGAGTATACACTAGGCCTGTACTGATTTGGTAACGAGCCCATTGCAGCAACCTAGAACCCAATATCGTATGAGATTTACTAGGACTGATGACCCTAGAATGGATCCTTGTTTGGGAAGTGATATAAGGGAGGTGCCTTAGTTTCCCAATCCTACTGTATGAAAATGACTAATAAGAAACTTGGTAATCACGTTTATGCACCACATTGCTTGTGCGTTTGACGTTGATGGTCAAGCACTGAGGGAGTGTGACATGCCGCGATCGTAAGAAGGAGTCGTTGAGGGAGCGTAGGCGAGGGCATGCATCATACATACTACCAAACTTGCATTAATAAGAGTACTTAGGGATGTATGATTTACTGCTTTATCATTACCACTTGATTGAATTGATAACATGTTAACCTTTGCTTTATTGTTCCACTGAGTTGATCACTCACTCCCACGTTACGGGACGGTGTTGTACACACCAACCAGACCCTGTTTTAGTTTCAGATGATGGCGATGCTTGCGAAGCAGAGCCGGACTTTTATGATGAGGAGGAGGGTTTCTCCTTATACAGCTATCAGGCGGGTCTATGTAGACTATCTTCTGATCGACGGGATTACAGGGATTACTTTAGTTTGCAATTTTGGAACACTCATGTATATTCCTTCTGTTCATTTTTGGTGTATACATGTCTATCTTTAACCTGGTAACATATTCATATTCTGGAGACGTACAACAGTTTATATATTTTATATATCTATCACAGTCTTCCGCTTACGTAATTTAACTGTCTCTGGAGTATGATATGCTATTTTGGTATAATCCCACTCATGTTTATTGCACTAATATGAAGAACATTCAATCGTCATTATCTATGTTGCATAAGTGATGCGTTGGAACTCGGGAGTGGAGTTTATGCTCGACCCCCGATTTCCATCCATCGTCGCTTCCTCATATTCAGGTCTCTCTGGGTGAATATGTATCTGAGGCTCTTATGGTCACAAAAGAGCTCAAACTCCTCTCCGTAGAGGTAATGTCTCCAGAGCTTCAATGCAAAGATGACGACTGCTAACTCGAGGTCGTGCGTAGGGTAGTTTTCCTCATGTTTCCTCAACTGTCGCGAGGCATAAACAGTCACCCTGTTCTTCTTCCTAAGGACGCAACCCAAACCAACATTAGACGCGTCGGTGTATATCGTATACTTGACCCCTTGCTCTGTCAATACTAGCACAGGGGCGGACGTCAACTTGTCATTCAGTTCTTGAAAAGCTGCTTTTGCCTTCTCATTCCAAGCAAACTTAAGATCCTTCTGAGTCAGCTGTGATAATGGTTTGACAATCTTAAAAAAGGCCCTAATGAATTGACGGTAATAACCTGCCAGACCAAGAAAGCTCCTCACTTCAGTAACCGAACTAGGCTGCTCCCAGTCCTGAACTGCGACTATCTTAGCAAGGTCCATAGCTATCCCTTCCTTGGACACCACGTGTCCCAGGAACTTGACTTCTTCCTTCCAGAAGTCGCACTTCTTGTACTGCACAAAAAACTGGTTCTTTCTGAGCGTATCGAAGACGGCTCGCAGGTGTTCCTCGTGATCTTCCCGACTCTTGGAGTATATCAGGATGTCATCTATAAACACGATGACGAATCGAAATAGATACGGCCGAAACACCCGGTTTATTAAGTCCATGAACACGGCCGGTGCCTTTGTGAGTCCAAACGACATCACAAGGAACTCGTAGTGCCCAAAACTAGTCCTGAAAGCTGTCTTCTGCATGTCCTCATCTCTGACGCGCAACTGGTGATACCCTGACTGTAAGTCAATCTTTGAGAAATACTGTCCCCCCTTCAATTGATCGAACAAATCATCTATCCTAGGTAAAGGATACTTGTTCTTCACCGTCACTTGGTTCAACCTGCAATAAGTAATACACAATTGCAATGATCCGTCCTTCTTCTTCACAAACAACATAGGCACTCCCCAAGGAGATACACTTGGTCATATAAAGCCTGCATCCAACAGATCATCGATCTGTTTCCTGAGTTCCTCTATCTCACACGGAGGCATGCGATACGTGAGTAATGAAATGGGTGTCGTACCAGACACAAGATCAATGGTAAAATCCATCTCGCACTGAGGAGGTAACCTGGGTATGGTCATGAACACGTCCGCAAAATCCTGAACTACTGGCTTGTTCCCCAATGTCGGACCATCAACATGCTCTAACAAGGTAGCGTAACAATTGATGCGGTAGTACCAACTGACCTGCATTGGGAATGTAAAGGTCTCGCTCTCAGGTCCATGGGCTGTCACCACCCTAGCATCGTAATCAATCTCTGCCCTCATCTCCATGCTCCAATCCAGACCGAGAATGACGTCATAGTGACACAATGGAGCGACCATCAGGTCAACAAGCACTATTCTGCTCCCTAAATCTATCGAACAACCCTTACACATCTTGGTAGAGTCTGAGAAAGTCCCTATGGCGATAAAGAGTCTCAACTCAACTATACGACTAGTTTCCAACCCTAGTCGCTTGACTACTGCGCATGACACGATAAAGATAGTGGACCCGGTGTCCACCAATAAAAAGACTGGAGTACCTTGGACGTGAGCTGTGACTTCGAAAGTCATAGGTGTTCTAGGTGTTATCTCGGATGCCTCAGCTACAAGTGAGTGCACACGAGCCTGCTGAGAACGGTTCGGTTGCGGTACTATAGGTCACTGAGGAGGCCTAAATCGAGGTGCAGGCGGTCGGAAAGATGGATGTGCTGGTATTGACGTAGAGGTAGAGTTGAGAGAGGTGGTGACATTTAGCGGTTGATCCTCTGAGGGGGCGTAAAGTCATTGTCCCTCATCCTGGTGAAACAGTACATGTAGGCATGACCCGACCTCTGGCAGTAGGTGCACCATATATCAGATCGCCTCGTCTATGTCGTGGAGCCGTAAGCCTATGAGGCGAGTCAGTACGGGGCCTCTTGTCGAGGAACGGCCTGCTCAACAACTCTAGATGCGGCCTAGGAACCATAGGCACATGTGTATGGGATAATCTATCCCCATCTTATTCCGCTCGCAAAGACATGCCCACTAGCTCAACATAGGTGGACATGCTAGCGCAACACAACTTCGAGCGTATCTCGGGTCACAAACCCTTAGAAAATCACCGCATCCTCATCGACTAATCTGCCAATATCAGGGGAGCATATCTGGCCAGCTCCATGAACCGGTTCTCATACTCTGCCATAGTCATCCCTCCCTGACGGAGGCGAAGAAACTCACTCTCCTTCTCATGACGATAAGTGAGGGGAAAGTACTTCTCATGGAAGTGGGTCTCAAAAGCTACCCAAGTCCATACGTATCTAACGGCAATAGTCCGAAGGATACTGTCCCACCAGAGGCTGGCCTCCTTCTCGAACATATAGGTGACCAGCTCCACCAGCTCTGCCTCAGTGCAGTGCAGTGGCTTTAGCATCTTAGAGATGCTGTCGAGCTAATACTCAGCCTCCTCGGGTTTGTAAGTATTCGCAAATGTCGGAGGTCGAAAGTGCTGGAATCGCTCAAATAGGCTGCTAGCGCTCATATTGCTAGCAGGCTATACAAGAGATGCAGGTGGAACCACACCCATGCTCTGGGCAAAGACCCCTGCGAGGGTGGCTAAAAACTGTTGTTGCTGTTATTGCATCAAGAGCATTATCTGCTCCAACCTATTAGTAGGAGGAGCCAACTGAGGCACGTGTGGCGTCGAAGAAGACGTCCGGTTCTGCTCAGGAACCAGTGGTGCAACAGGTGGCGCAACAGGTGTCGGCCCATTAGTGGGGCCAGTGGCTGGCTGAGAATCTGGCATTGTGTCGTGAGTCGGGCCCAAGCTGGGGTCCGTTTGGCTATCGCTTAGGGGAGGTGCCCCGTCAAACGAGTCGCCGAATGTGAGACGTGCCATACGCCGTGTGACCTTAGGTGGCATCCCCCTACATACAACATAGGGTGCAACCCGTGTCAGATTCAGCACAATATCACACTCGCATACACATGTCATTCACATTTAAAACCCAAAGGAACTTCATGCATTTCATTTACCAAAATTGTTACAATACATGAGATATAGTCTTACATGGATTATGACAAAAGATGTATGAGAGCTAATTTAAACAAGCTTTAAACACTAAAACACACAACTAACCCTACCATACCACTAGGCCTATCAAGGCTATACATAGAAATAGGAAAACAAGCAACATAGCAAACTAAACGATGACTACATGCACGACTAGTCGTCCGAGTTTGGCGATGGAGGAGGGGCACCCTTATCCTTTAGGTAATACAGGATAGCCCTTAAGATGCGAGACACTTTGTTAAATTTCCTCTTTGCGAAGGCTTGATGCTCTTCGACCTTGGCTCGGGTCTCTGTGATCTCCTGTCGTAGGGCAACCTGGCCCTCCTCGATCTAAGCCAAGTGGGCTTCTATAGTAGCCCGATCACTGTCACGCTCCTGTGTAGTAGGAGGAGAGCCCTCATAAGTGTCTTGGGCCTCTTCTTCTTCTACCTGCCCTCCTTCTTCCTTTTCCTCGTTCTCTTCCTCTTCTTCCTCACTCCGCTCATCTTCGCTTTCCGTCTCATCCTCACTTTCGTCGAGTCGAGCTTGATGCTGTTGTGGCCCAATCTCCATGTTATTGAGAGTAGTGTCGTTGATGAAATGGATCGGCACAGAAAGTTCTACGCCAAGTCTGTAGGCAAATTCACGTGTAAGCCTGCATATAAGTCAGCTGAAGGGGAGCGAAACAGACGTCCTAGAAGAGCGCGCAGTCTACACTATCTGTAGTAGCACATACGTAGGCACGTACAACTTCTCTCCCTGCCCAGCTCGGTATAGAAAGTCTACCATTAGGCGCGTGCACTCGCTGGATTGCTCCACCTGGGGTACATGTTGTACGTGAAGATGTGGTGGAGCAGGCGGAAGTCATCGGTCATATTGGATGCTAGAAGGCTATTGTTTGGATTCGAGTGGGCCAGTTGGCCACAAAGGAATCGCGTGTGGTGATCCCATTCATGTGCACTCTTAAGACTCTTCTCACTATCATGGACTTCACCAAGCGGCACTCCCATAATTTGGGCTATTAAGCTGACATCAACTGTGATGTCCTGCCTTCCCACGGGAATTTTGAATTGTAAGGGCTCTAGCGTTGACTTTCGAATATGGGCGTAGAAGGCTCAGACAGTGCCCATATTCGCACGAGACTTGCCCGCAAATATGGGACCCCACCTAGCACCCACCAGGCGGTTCATCACCAGATATTCTCCAAAGAGCTTCTCATCCATGTGTGCTTCAAAAAGGACCCTACGGCCCTCAAATCTTCCATGGGACAGATCCGCCAGTAGAGCTCTCTCGAGGGGAGCTTGGGGATCGAGGTCACGCTTTGTCCTTATCTCTCGATCGATGCTTGTACCTGCAGTTGTGCCTCTCGGCCTCCTCCAATGAGTAGGGCGACGAGGTCCGGCTTTTTCCGCGGAAGCCCTCTTCTTTCCCATGAGAGAAAGAAGGGTGGAAATGGAGAAAATAGCCGTTACAAGCTAGAAAAGAGCCATTGCAGTGAAATAAGGTAGAG
The DNA here is from genome assembly GCA_021015155.1 of Magnolia officinalis. Classification (NCBI taxonomy): domain Eukaryota; kingdom Viridiplantae; phylum Streptophyta; class Magnoliopsida; order Magnoliales; family Magnoliaceae; genus Magnolia; species Magnolia officinalis. The sequence continues at coordinate 46,940,695 of JAJHSJ010000006.1, forward strand.
GGATAGGATGAGTTGTTGGACTTTGAGATTTTTGAGACACAAATGAGTGTTTGTGTACTCAAATTAGAGGGATTAAAGGAGTTAGGTAGTTGTGGAAGGTAGATTTGAGAGAATAGTGGAGGTGGTGCAAGAAAAGGGAAGAAGATGAGATTGGAGGGGTGGTTTGAAAGGGGAAAAAAGGATTTTTAGAGGGAAAGGAAAGCTTGGAGGTGTGTAAGAGGGGAGAGGGGAGCAAATCGGAAAGAAAAGGGGGTCCCCACGTGAGTCCGTGGGGCCCATAGCGTCCCACGGTGTTGGCCCGAAGGCCTGGACCGGGCGATCGGCGAGGGCTCACCGATCCGGCGATGCCATCACCGGTCCCTGGACATCCGGGCAAGCCCTCGCCCCATGGGCGATGGCATCCCCCCTAAGGTGCCGAAAATGTGCGGGGTCCACTTTGGGCCCCCCGAGTTGCACCATTTAGTCCCCGAAGTCCGTTTGAGTGGTCTTCGGTGTCCATCTCGCGTACATTCACGCGTTTCAGGTTGTTTGAGTGTGGAATAGGCTGAATCATGGTCTAAACCCGTCGATTAACGGTCTAGAAATGAGTTGAGGCCACCTCGCATGATCTCAGATGCCCACGGGTCCGTTTTAGACGATCAGTTTCACTTTAACGGTCATGTAATCACCGACGGGCGAAACTTGGGATCCTATAATTGTTTCTACACTTTCTCGCCCCCACCTAAGTCAAAATACGCCAGCATGCATCGCGTTACCATAACCCAGGTCCAATTTAATCTAAATCAGGCTCTGATACTAACTTGTAATGCCCTAAAAATCGGGGGTCGAGCAGGAGCCCAACTCCCAAGTTCCAACACATCACTTATGCAACATAGATAATGATGATTAAATGTTGTCCGTATTAGTGCATTAAACATGAGTAGGATTATACCAAAACAGCATATCATACACCAGAGACAAGTGAAATACGCAAGCGGAAGACTATGATAAGTATATAAAGCATATAAGTGTTGTAAGTCTCCTGAGTATGATCATGTTACCAGGTCAATTAATTACATGTAAAGTTTCCAAAATATACAAAATGTATGATGTCATCTAGTCATCGTCCCAGTAATCTTCGTCGATCAAAACATGGCTTACATAGACCATCGTCCCATTAATCCTCGTCGATCAGAACATGGCTTACATAGACCCGCCTGATAGCTGTATATAGGAGAACTCCTCATCATCATCATAAAAGTCCGACTCCACTACGTAAGCATCGCCATCCTCTGCAACTACAACAGGGTCTGGTTGGTGTTTAAAGCATCGTCCTAGAACGTGGGAGTGAGTGATCAACTTAGTGGAGCTATAATGCAACGGTTAATATGTTATCAATTCAGTCAAGCAATAATGATAAAGCAGTACAACACTCATGTCCTAAATACTCTTGTAATGCAATGATGATATGCGATAATGATGTATGCCCTCGCCTGCACTCCCTCTACGACATCATCTCACGATCGCGGCATGCAACACTCCCGCCGTGCTCAACTCCAACGCCAAAGGCACATGCAATGCAGTGCATGCACATGATTAGCCAAGTTCTTAATTAGGCACATTCATACAGTAGGATTGGGAAGCTAAGGTACCTCCCTTATATCATTTCCCAAATAATGATCCTTCTAGGGTCGTCAATCCTAGTTAATCACATACGATAAGCAAGTTCTAGGTCGCTACGAGGAGGCTCGTCACCATCGGCGTAGGCCTAGCTTATACGCGAAGCAACTACGGAAAGGCTTGTCACCTTAGCGTAGTTCTAGTGTATACTTGAGGTCACTATGAGCTTGTTACCTGATCGTAGGCCGACAACTCGAATATAGTGTCCCATGCCACTGTATTCGGCTCACGAGTTTGGGTTGCTCATTGGACACTATGGGGAGGCTCGTCTCCCCATCGTAGGTCGACAACTCGGCCACGGTGTCCCATACCACAATGCCCGGCTCATGAGTCTTAGCAGATCGAGGTACCAAGGTTAAATGAGCTATTCATTGGTGAGTTTAGTACCTTTGATTCAAGCAGTAGCGTTCATACATGGTGAACATTCATCGGGCAAATCGGGTTACTTGACAAACTCGACTGGTACGAGCGTGCGTTGAATTAATCGACATGGAGTGCATATGCACTCCTTGTGGCCTAACCACTGTCGCTAATCTCCGTACGACTCGGACTTATCGAACGTATCTATCTTGGTTAAAACAGTATGACCATCGATCTTAAACCGTTACCGATTGCCTAGACTACATCATAGCCCCAAATCACACTCCAAACAATAGCATTCACACGTGATAATAAAGGACAATATATGACAACCAATTTCAATATCAAGCTCGTTTAAGCATTTCAACAAATACGTAGTACAAATGTTATCATACATAGGAATTTCATCGGTAAATCACATAGTAGTAAGTAGGTTACACAAAGGAAACTGTAACTATGTATAAGGGAATTGAGAATCCCATCTCAACACCCTCATTACGTACATTTTATAAAGCATTTTCTCATTCAGGCATTTTATCAAACACTTAGACTACACATATCACGTACATGTAACAAGTTAGCTAAAACACATATTATAGCAAATCCTTTCACAAGGGAGTTGCCACACGTACAACCATCATGTATTCTCAAGCATCCATTAAAACAAACACAAATCATAATTCCATATTCATTTAGATGTTTCAACAAACACACAAAATGCGTTTAAAACCAACACAGTTTACATATTTGTGAAATATACGAAAAATGTCGTATCTAAGCGTATGTGATAGTAATCAAGTCAGACATAAATCATTGCTGACATTGAAAGCCTTGAAAACCATAATCTAAACGTTTATAGTCCGCACTTTTCATCGGTAAATCGTAACGAACTCAGTTTATACACTAAGTCTTTGTCAACGTCACAACGGCAACCTATAACATGAAATAGGTTAGCTATTTCATCACTGCTCTATTTGAATCCCTACAACAGGTGAGGGTTAGGATTTCTTACCCAAGAATGGAGTTGAAATCGCCGGGATAGCGATTCAGAAAGGTTGATTCAGCCCGTGGAGTGATGGGATTGAATCCCAGGAACAAACCCTCACACTCTCTCTTCTCCTCACTTTCTTCTTCTCTTTTCTCTCTCTTCTCTCCTAGGGTTTGGAATTCGTATGGCAAGGGAGAGAGAGGGTTTAAGGCCCTTATAGGCTCAGAATTGATGGGATTGGCCCCAGGGCCATGGTATACTTAGGTTATAGTCAAATGGTGGCTGTTTCGATCCAACTGAGCACATCTGGAGGCCCCTTTTCTGCGTACGGTCTGGGAAAAGTTCTCTCGCATCGGATATATGCCAGGTTAAGTTTTTAGTCATATCGGATTTGTGGATCGACCGTGGCGGACCGGTTTCAGTTCAACGGTCGTCGATACTCAATCAGGGCCACAAGCACACTGACATATGTTGAAAAAATTTTCCTGATCCGAGGGTGTAATTGGGTCAGATTCTGATGGTCTGAATCCTTAGATTTGGCCCATAAGTGAACGGCCCAAATCACTTAAATCTGAGTTCATTTTCTAGAGATATTCGCATTTCTCACACACTTCGCTCCGTGCTAAAGTTGTACGCTTCTGGATACTATTTAGACTTAATTTCCGAGATGGTCGTCAAGCCCAGTAAGGTGGTCATATTCGTATAGTCTCGCGGTAATCGGACTTTCGATGTGCGGTATAGGTCCAATACAGAGTTTCGGTGTGCTCCTGAGAGCAATTGGGTTTAGAGATTGATCCTAGGTTTTCAAATAATATAGCGTCAATGATTCTACACGTTTTGGGTCTTGTAGTTCGTATTTAAAGTGGTTCAAGCTAATTTCACAGATAATTTAGTTTAGCATTTGATTAATTTTCGTCTAATTTCTAAAGGATTTGTTCCATAGTGATTTTTGCCTGAGGTGGTACTCGGGTCTTTGTACGGATTTTTTCGAGACGTTACAATTAACTTAACCTATTATGCAGCTATATAACTAAAGTTCGTTGTGCGGATTGCGCAACTGATTTCATCATTGCACGGATCGTGCAAGTAAATTTCCTGTTGCGCGGGCCGCACAACTAAGATCAGATAGCAATTATTTTGGACGGTCAAGATCTGATGCAAAGTGGTCCCCATGGCACGATAATTGAGGGTTCACACGTGTGGGGGGCCTATAAATACCCCACTCCCCCTCTCATTTGAGAGAGAAGAATTCTAGAGGAGGAGCAGAGCTCTAAAAGGAGATCGAAGGTGAGAAAGGAAATCAAAGATCAGTTGCGCAGACAGCACAACCAACAAATTGATTGCGCGGACCGTGCAACTAACAACTTGTTGCGCGGGTCGCGCAACTAGGTCATTATATGACCAATTATAAAAGAGGTCGAGATGCTACCAGAATCGTCTAGTTCGGCCTTCATTACTCCAAGCTCTCCTTTTACACAAAGGACAAGCTCAAGAGGGGAGACGTTGAATGATTAAATCAGCACAACGTTCCTCCTATGGAGATGACCGAAGCAGCTGTCGAAATGCCGTCGGATTTGAGATTCGACACTCGGATTTTGCTAGTTTCAATTTATGTATTTTAATTAATCTATCTTAGAATCAAGGGATATTAAAGGATGTAAAGAAACTCAGTATCAATAATACAATGATCATTCTTCCTATATTCTCTTTGTTACATTTGAATAAGATAATTTTCCGCTGAATCGAATGCATTTGTTTCTTGTTCGAAACACCAAGTAATGGAGAGCGGTTACTATAACCATCAGAACATGGGAATGATCCAAATGGCTGGATCAAAGCTATAAATAACATAGGAATTCAACAGAAAAATTTGTCTCATGCCAAACCCAACAATCGATTACCAGTCAATTTACATAGTGTAATCCTTTACTTTTCTTGTTAAGCAAGTTACATTTCTTAGTGCAATCTTTACTTTTCAAGTCATCTACTTTACATTCATTAGCGTAATATATAACAGTAATTAAGTAGCTGATAATCCTTAGTTGTAACCTGAGTTTATGGTAGCACGCTGGAGTCAGTTATTCATCAAAAGAGTGTTCCACAACTATTCTTCGTGGTTAACTGTAAGAATCTCTTTCTCATTCCATTTTATCTGTATCGAAAAGTCCTTTCCTACGGAAGGCAAAGGAGTAACCCATCATCAAAGGACTAACCCCACCCTTTGAATATTGCGTGATCTAATTAACACGTTGAGCGAGTGGTTAAATAAGCAACCGATCTCCTCATATCTCAGTCATACACTACGTGTTTTACTACTTTAATGCTTGGGGTCGTTGCTGTTCAGTTTGAATTAAAGCCATAATCTCAATTCTGGCACACCCATATACCCAGTACCGGGGAAAAAAGTAGTGAACAATTTCCTAGTACGCCCGGTGGGACCTTGTGTATTGATTATCGGACTGGTTTTTGCCAAAAATACAGAGGAGAAGTGCCCGTATAGCCGGGGCTGAAGCCTCAACACCAACTGTACCACCCCATGGTGAGGAGGTGTTAGTTCATGAGCCTCCTGAAGTATCGAATCCATGCATTAACCTGACCAGGAACCAAACTGGATTGTCTGCATCTCAAATTGTACTCCAGGACGAGATATCTGTTGTCCTATGGGATGTTCAAATGAGCATCCAGATGGTGCAGGAATATGGAAGAGCTCAAGCCGAGCAATTTCGTGCCTAGAATGAGAACACTAACACTACATGGCTAGTCAGATTGAGGCTATGCAACGATTATTGGTTGTGATAACGGAACGAACACCCTTAGCATCACAACACAACGTTAATGGAAGCTTGGTCAACAATGCAGCCTCATTGCCACCTATGCCACCTTTGCAACATAACCCACAATCGATTCCTCCACTAGAGGTCAAGAATGCGCCACTTCCTATGGAAGGTAGGCAACCTGAGCCCGGGGGGGGGGGGGGATTTTACGCTTAATAATAGGAACCATGGACCGCGCCAGGTGGGTTCAACCCACAACAAGGTCCTAAATTCCTTGATAATCCCAATCAGTTTGCTCTAGATCACCTGTTGAGGGTCAAATATTGCATATTAGACCCTAGTTATTACCTGATTTTACGAACATGATAATGCTTAATGCTATAATTTAATCACGTTTGTGTTACAAGGTGAATTTAGGAGCTTGGACTAAAAAGGGTGTTTCGACAAGAAAACAAATGCATTCGATTTGGGGGATTTATTCAATGATAACAAAGAAAGAATGAAAGAACATTGATCACATTTATTCTAATTCTGAGTTCATTTACATCCTCTAATATCCCTTGATTCTAAGATAGATTATTTAAACATATACAAATTAATAATGTTCGAAGATTCAATTCAAATAGCAAATTTGGTAGCATTCCGGCGCCTGCTTCGATCATCTCCTAGGACTTAGGAGGAATTGTTGAATCGCTCAACTTTATCCAAGGAGATAGACATTTTGACAGCCTTCCGGCGCCTGCTTCGATAATTTCCTAGGACTTAGGAAGAATACGCATCTCTGATCTCTGCTAATTATTCTCCCTTTTGCTTGAATAGGAAGAACTTGGAGGCTTCGATCATTTCCGTAGCATAATGGCCCTTTGTCTTCACAGACTGCAGAGCAGCCTGGTTGCACGGACCCGCGCAAACCCCTTTGGCCGTCACTCTCACCTTCAATCTCCCTTCTTGCTCGGCTCTCTCGAAAATCCTCCATCGCTCCAAATGAAGGAGGGGAGGGGGTATTTATAGGCCTTCACATGTGTGAAACCTTTAATCTTAGCGATGTGGGACAAAATTACTTGGGATTCTTGTTGAGCATTCGTTATACACTTTGCGGGGACCCGCGCAATCGATATACTTTACACGGACCGCGCAATCGATACACTTTGCAGGGACCCACGCAAAGTGCTCTTTGAGCCTTTACATCATTTCTTTCCTTCATCTCTTTTCCTTAATGTTTTGATCTTCCTTTGCCTCAATTCTTCTCTTATTTTTATGCCTCAACAAAGGGTACTAAAAGCATTGATTTGATGCTCAAAAATCACCAAGGCAAGGGATGAATCTTAGGAGACCAAGATTGAAGAATTTACATGCTAACGATCCGAGGAAATTAAGTGATTGAAGATAAAGAAGCCTGAGAATTGTCTTGAATGCAAGATCACAAGGTTCCCACCATCCGTTTGGCACGAAACATTATATTCGGCCTGAGGATCATAAAGTAACCGTACACATAAAATTTCAGCCATGGGATCTTTGTGGAAGTGGCCCAATGGAAAGATCAGCCATAAATCACCGATTTGGGGCCTACCTGATCTCTTGATATGCCCCAACTTTGGACTCAGCCCCTAAAATTAGATGGGAAGTCGGATGGATGGTGTGGATTTGCAAAAGACTTCACAGTGGGCCACACCCTGCATTGTGCAAGTGCACAACAGGGATGTGGCCGCTGTGCACTGAATCGGCCCGAGCAGTCAAAGACCGCTGACCCGCAAAATCCCAAAAGGATTCAAAATCCTCTTTGCTGCCGTCACGAACGGATGAATAAAGAGATCCGAACGATTTCTGTGGGCCATCATCTGGATCTAAGAGAATGATCTGGACTGTCCATTCGAAGCAGCATAAGCCACCGACTAGGACCTTCCTGAATTCTGTCGAAAACTGACCAGGACATGTCCCTCACTGTCCACTGCGTCTAACTGACGATGAGAATAGAAATTTCGTGGGCCACACCAAATCTGAGCTATACCACGTCATCTCCGACTAAAATTCCAAGGAGAATTCAATGGACAGAGTGGATTTCATCACCAACACTGATCATGGGCCCATCGAACGTTTCTGCGTAGGAATGTGCGCAAGAGTGTGTGAACGGACGTGCGAACGATGCCCGACCCACTATTGGGCATTGTGCGATCGAGATAACAGTCAGATCAATGATCCAGACCGTCCAAACGCTGGAGAAGGGGCTTTTGACCCTTCCTATGGAGTCAATGAGTAGCTTGGATGATCCCTGCCCCTAAACTTATTTCAAACGCAACTCATCTCGCATTTTTGCTGCTCAAGAGAGACGTACGAAAGACCTTAGCCGACTTAGATCTTGGCTATAAAAGGAGAGAAAATCAGACGAGCAGGCATCAAGCCGTGGACGTGGGGAACAAACAAGAGAGAGAGAAGGATGTGCGAAAGTGTGGAGCGGGCTGACAACGAGTTTTTCTTCTCCTTCCTCTTTAGTTTTTCTTCCTTTGATGTTTCTAAGAGATTTTAGAACGATCATGTTGATGATTGGCTAAACCTCTTAGCTAGGGCTAAGAGGTGAAGCTTGTAGTTTGATGGGATGCTATCTAAGGCTTTGATTCATGTTTGAGTTGAACTCTCTTTGCTTCTAGTTTGATTATAAGGAATGCTTTTAGTTTTTATTGGTTTGTTGTGACTTAAATTACAATGGATCTACGATAGCTTTGAGCATGTTCTTTTCATTATTATGATTATGAAATTAGGAACCCTGTTGTTCACCATCGTCTCATGGGCATGGTTGAGTGATGGTATCCTTCTTAACGTTCATAATTCTCTTAGATTGGTTGTGGATTAGTTAAATTCTATTGTTTGCTTTGTCTCATGGGCATGGTTTTGTGATGGAAACAATTCTAGTTCTCATACCTCTCATCCATTGAGAACTAGATCAAAGGAAGTTCAGATTTGATTTTAACGAGTTATTTTCCAACTGGATAAAGATGGGACTCTAAATCCAGTTGTGTTCGTGAATCAAGCATAGATCTCCCTGATCTCTACAAGTGGATCCTTAGAAACCCTAGTTTCTTACCTTTGAATTTTACAAGTTTTAGTTAAATAATTTACAATTTTTCTCTTAAATTTTTCAGATTTAGATTACATTTCTTCTAGCTCTACTTCTAGTTACTTTCAGAATACGTACAAGGTTTAGTCCCTGTGGATTCGACCTCGGTCTTACCGAGATTATTACTACATCGCGACCCTACACTTGGGGTTGTGAACATCACCCACTAGTCTTAGATCCTCAACGGCTGGACAACGACCAAATCATGTAGATTGTCCAAGAGGTTGTTGGCTAAGTCCTCGGCCGCAACACCATTCCAATTTATTATAAACACACCCCGAGTGGGTAGATCGACAATATCCATTGCCGAGGAATTATAGGCCAAAATTTGCCCTGTTCTCGGGCTAGCCTGGTCAATCGACCATTAATCATGTCAGCTGTTTCATGATGCAGTGTGGTGAACTAGCCAATAATGATTATTATAAGTTACAATTATTCGATTACTCTCTAACTGTAGTAGCCTTTACTTGGTACTTAAATTTATTGCCAGACTCAGCGCATACCTGGAAAGAGCTAGAAGAGAAGTTCCATGCTCGGTACTTCTCCAAAAATAAGGAGATTACCATGGCCAATCTCATTCGATTTCGACAGTTGCCTGGGGAACCCTGAGAGAGTTATATTATGCGAAAAGCCATTATAAAGTGGTAATGACTGAAGCCAAGTTTGTGCAATTAGCATAAGACGAGCTTGAGTACAAACTCTGAAAGAAGTTTATAGGTACAAATTGAAATTGCGGTAAAGACCGCTTTAGTTGAAGTGGGAATATGCCAATATGTCCTATAGGGGGTGAATAAGACTTTTTAATATTTTATGGTTATTTAAAATCATATCAATCTAATCCTGAGTAAATATGCATGTATCAGGAATTCCTCAGAGTAACTCTAATGGCTTCTAAGCCAAATAGAGGATCCAATCATAAAACTATTCGACAGATAAACAATATGCAAATCATAGTTTATGATGGATGTGACTGTGTGCGGATGTGATCTTAGATAATCAAATATGAAAGCATTTCAGGAAATCACATAAGTAATGGAAGACAATAGCGACCCCAAACACAATCATTTTTATAGTGGTTCGACTACTTGTCTACTCCACTTCCGACGGATGCACTCGACCCTTGAGTGTATCGGATCTCACTAAAGGAGGTTTCACAACAGGTTCACCTCAAACCGGAGGTTTTAAATCAGGTTCACCTCTAACCAGTGCAACCTATACTTAGGCTAACACAACGTGTCTACATGACACACTTTATGCTCCCATAAGTAAGGGTCAACACACAGCACCCGAGTTTATGCTCCCATGAGCAAGAGTCAACACAAAGCACCCAAGTTTTAGACCACACAGGTCAAGGACCTACACAAGGACCTAAAAGTTTATGCTCTCTACAGACTAAGGGTCAACACAAAGCACCCACCATGTACACTCCCGCCAGAGGCCTCCTGAGAGGGCTTGCAAGGGTGAGAAATACCTTAGACCTAATCCTATAGAAGAAATGATCACAAGGGTCCTTTGGACTCTATTGACTTACAGATAAGTAGATGAGCCCCATTCAGCACGTTGTTGAAAATCTCCTCCTTTGATGACGAAGAGTCTTAAGCTTCCTTGATCCGCAACTCAGAAGATGTACCAATACATGGCGACGGGTTGGGTCAAGGATATGATGGAATCCTACTCTATTAAATGTTTTCCTATAAGGGAGATAGAATGATTCCAATCATCTAGGCATTCAAGGCATCCCAGCTTAATGTTGTACCATTAAGGTAGTAGCTGCAGGATCCTTGAATGCGGAAGTTCATTACCCAATCCACTCTATTGAATGTCAATGATGAGGGTGGATTGGAGGATGAACTCCCATGAGAGAAAAGGCTTTGGGTATATGATCTAAGGTTAAACACTCAAAAGCACTCTCTATTTTCTCTACTAACAACTAAGGGCAAGCTCTCATTAAATAGACAAAAGTTTCTAACGGATATAAAACGATCACATTTATGACAAAGTTCAATGTCATCGAGCAGGGTCGATATCACCGAGCGTATACTCTCGATCGCGTCGACTGGCCCGTCGATGACACGAACATAACTGTCAAACGCTTTTGAAAACTTTTGCTAACTGGTTGAGGTGATCGAACGTGCGTCAATGTCATCGGATTTTGAACTCCGATTTCATCGACACGAGGTTCGATTCCTCAACATTTGAAAATGTGAGAGCGCGCCTTTGAAATATTTAAGGTACGGGATATGATCGAGCATCACTCGATATCATCGGAATTTGAATGTTGATGATATCGAGGGCATTGTCGATTCATCAATAATTCCAAGGAATTTTCCTATAAGCTTGCTGGGCAGTTTTTGTCCACTTTCGATGATATCGACCATGCCTCGATATGATCAAAATTTGAATATTGATTTTATCAAGTGACTCTCTATCCAAGAGAAAATAACATGAAACTTGCTGGATAGATTTGTGTCCTTAGCTGATATCATCGAAGGTCTATCGATGTCATCGAGATTTGAATTCCGAGGATATTAAGGAACCCGTCGATATATCGAGAATTACATGATTTGCCTTAGTACATTTTTGGACACAACTAACCTGATGTCGATTTTATCGAGTCGACTTGATGGACTCGAGATTCAAACTTCGATGATATCGATGAGTCTATCGATTCACCAATAATTCACTCCAAATATCTTTGTGGTTGTTGGACATCTTAGGTCCTTATTTCGATAAGATCGATTGAGCTTCGAGGACATTGACACCAGTGTTCGTGTTCATCGAACCACTTGTCAATAATTCGACAAAGGCAGAAAACTTAAGGATTTTTCTGTTCTGTTAAAAAAGTTTTCTAACCAAAAACCCTAGAATGTTCTAACTAATTTTAAGGGTTTTAATTACCTAGTGTTTTGGGACAAGGGATGTGAGGCCAAGATTTACCTGTGGCGAGTTCGGGCACACATCCAGTTAAGGCAGACTCTTGATCAATCTTCCTATGGGGCTCCTTTGTCCAGCTGACTTAACATTCACGCTAATTGACAAACTAGGGCACTTTCAATCTCCCCCTTTGTCAATTACATGACAAAACACCAAAACAACCTAAAACAACTTCTATAGACTCTTGATCAATCTTCCTATGGGGCTCCTCTGTCCAGTTGACTCAACATTCACCCTAATTGACAAACCAGGGCACTTTCAATTTCCCCCTTTGTCAATTACGTGACAAAACACCAAAACTCCCTAAAACAACTTCTATACTGACACCCTAAATTGTGTGTACATGAACTTTACACAATTCTACAATGCTATCTAGTTCAGATACTCGAACATTTTGTAGCTGCTCCCCCTAATAGCAATCTACCCCTTTCTTCTTGCAGCTGCTCCCCCTAACACCTGCACCACCATCCACAAACTGATACACACAATTTTCCTCATTCGGGGTGTGGAATTGTTCTCCCCCTTTTGTCAGTCATTGGCGAAGGATAACATAACAGTAGATATTGACTGAAGTTGCAGCATGTGGGAGAACCAAAATACAGGAAGCATAAGCAGAGTAGATATAAAAGACTATCCCTTGAAAGCATATCAGTGAAATAGACAAATAGTATGGAGATAAAGATCAAGCATCACACGCATCTCATACTACAGTTGATAGAAACCAGATATAACAGGAGATGATAACAGCATTCAAAGCAGACCAAATTCAAATGGCAATAAAGATATATGAGATATAAATAGCCATAACCAAAAGTATCCAAAATATATACTGCCCAAGGTTGGCAGTAGTAGTGTATCTATCCCAACCCAAAAAGAAAAGAACCAAGCCCATCTAAAGGGCACCAAAAAAAAAAATACAAGTATCCAACCCATCCATGGGCATATACATATAAAAAACTGTCAGACGTTGAAAGTTAGTAATCCATCACATGCACTCATGTGAGAGTAGGGCATTCAAAAGGATACCAATGCTAATACGTGGAAATGAGAACAGGATGTATGTGATAGCTTCCAGATGACAACATTATGGCGGATGAGCGGAGGAAGATGGTGCTGTGTCGTCGCGATGACAGGTGATCAGATCTACCATTTGTTGTACGGACTGCTGCACGCTAGACATCATCTTCTCCAATGCTGAGAACCTTGCATCATGTCCCCTTAGCTTGTCTTCTATCCGAGCCAGACCCCGCTATGTTGCACCAACCCTATCTTAGTGGAACTTGACTTGTTAAGATGGAGTCAAACCACTTGGATCTGGAGCATGTTATGGTTTAACAGGATCTGCACCAATTGGTGCAGTGCCTTCACCCCTGTCTCCACCTTCATGAATAGCCTCTTCAAAATCCTCTTCCACATAGTTGTGAAATTTAAGGTCCAATTTTCGTATATTGACCTTGTTAAAGTATTGAAGAGGACGCTCAGGATCATTTGTTTGAGGAATACCAATTGTATCACAGATTACATGAATGATGTGGGGAAAGGGCAAATATACTGCTATGGACTAGTGAATGACACTTGCCAACTGGTGAAGGATCAAGGTCGGCAGACAAAGTTTGACTCCAGTGGCAACACAGTATATAATCATGGTCATGAACCTAGTGAGATCAGCGCGATTTGGTCCACGAGGATAGACATTTAAGCAGAATATCCCATGCAGGATGCGGTATCGAGGGTGCATATACTTTGCTTTTAAGGCATTCCCTTGATACCAGGGGATATCTCGACCCTGACACAGAAATTTTGTAATTGTAGATCGAGTGATAGGATTTTCAAGATCAAGGTCAGACAATCCACTTGGAGATAAGTTAAACCAAAGATGCTAGCGATGGATTCTACAGTAATCTCAACACTATCATCACCAACTGTGATGGTAAAGGATGGTGGGTCTAGTGTTGGAGAATGACAATATGCAAAGAAATGATAAGTCCACTCAAGATGACATGCTCCCCCAAAATTAAGAAGGGGCAACCGGTCGATTTCCTCTAACAGAGCTTCTATATTGTAAGCTTTTATGCATTCTCTATCAACCCTACGCTCATACACCAAGCGCCTCCCTGAGTATTTTTCAAGTATGTGTAGAGGAGGACCCACAGCAGTATGTGGCAGTGTTGGTGCTTCAGCTGGAGCTTCTCTACGAGACGACTGTCAAGTAGAGGAGCTCCATGGGCGTGCAGGGGATCGTTGAGACTGGACTCTTCCCCTTTCTCTTGAAGCAACGACTTTCTTTCTAATAGGCCGAGATGACTCACTGATGGTAGGGGACTTTCCTTTCTCTTTACTCATTAGAACAACTCAAAAGGAAATATCAAAAGAAAGAAGAGTCAAAGGACCTTGGGAACCAACCTAAAATTTCCAACTAGAAGGACCTCAATACAACAAAGTATGCTTTGAGGAATCAAGAGTATGTGTTAGACATTACCTGATTCAAGACACTTTAGATGGCATATGGTTGACAACCGATGAGAGCCACGAAAGAGGAAAAAAACAGAAAGATTGAGCAGGGAAGCAAAAATGAATTTTCCCCGCTCGTAAGCTATTTATCGGGTGGTGAGCTTCGATATCATCGAACATGGTTTCGATGATATCGATGTACCCTGTTCGATGTTATCGAAGATGTCCTCGATAACATTCTCGATCATGTGACTTTTTAAATTCAAAGAGGCATCGATGATATCAATTTTTGGTCGATTTAATTGAGATTCCACATGAGTTATCGATAGACATATCGAAGATGTATATTTTTCACCTTTTCCCAACATTTTGACACACTTTCATGTATAATATAGTGTATCTTTGAATCAAACGGTATACACAGCAAAAATTTGTACAAGCATTGTATAATCCAAAATTATAAACATCAAGATGTTTATTTACAAAAAGATTGAGGTGAGGGACCTCAGATGTATCATTAAAAGATCAGCCAAAATTGCATCTTTTCAAACAACTATCCAGGTCTCGATGCATGACCTGGACATGCTTTCTAGGCATATGGATCAGTCCTTCCTTTGCCTTTAATGACATAGCATTGGTTATTTGTGTAAGAACCCTTCATTACTGTTTTACCTGATAGATCTAGGATCTCGAATTCTTCCTTATTGAATGTAACTAAATGCTCATTGTCACATATTTGAGAAATGCTCAGAAGATTATGTGTCAATCCTTTTATGCAAAAGGCATTCTCATTTTTGAGCGAATTTATTCCTTTGATAATTCCCTGTCCAATTACCTTAGTAGTGCTTCCATCTCCATAGATGACTATCCCATCATTAAGATCTGAATAATTTAAGACTAGGGATTTATCACCTGTGACATGTCTTGAGCAACCGCTATCCAGGTACCACTTAGTATCATTGCCTGTTATATGAGTAGAGTGAGTAACAAGACAATTTTTCTTTTCTTTTACTACCCATTTTGTGACAGGGTTTTTAACTGTGGTAGTTTTAGTTTCTTTAATCAAGTTAGGTAACTGAATTGTGTTTCCTTGTCTTACAAATTCATTAGTTGTCTTGTTTAATTTAGCCACTTGATTCAATAACTCCTTCATCCTGTTAGTCATTATGGGTGGTGATGGATGTGTATTTTTTCTATCCATATTCCTAGATGGACACCTGACATCTTGTTTTCTAGTTGGTCTGAATTTACCTTCATGTTTTTAACCAGAAATGAGTTGCGTCTTCCCAAGAAATAAGCATTCAAACTTATAATGGCCAGAGTCACCACATAAATGACTAACAGGAGTAAGCTTAGATTTACTTTCTGAAGCAGCAGATTTTTCAGCCATTGGTGCTGCATTTCCAGTTTTTGTTTTAAATTTATCATATCCTAAGCCACTCTTGTCCTTTCCAGGTCTTCCCATTCCTAAGAGTTTTTCTAATTTCTCACCACTCTGGGAAAACTTATAGTTTAGCTTAGCGAATTTTCTAGATTCTTCTAAATCAAATACGAGTGTGTGATTTTCATTTTGAAGGAGCATGTTTTTATCTTTTAATACCTCAACCTGTTTGTTTGGTTTTTCAGACTCAGATTTAAGGAAGATGTTGATTCTTTCTAGTCTGTCATTATCTGAGTGGTATTACTGTAAATCATTAATTAGGTGTGTATTGATTTCCAATGTTTTATCCAGATCTTTTTGCAGCAATTCCTTTTTGTTTTTAGTTATTCCAAGTCTTTTAAGGATGTTGATGCTATGTATGTAGAGTTGATTGTAAGCATCCTGTAGTTTATTATATTCTTCTTCTTCTTCTTCCTTCTCAGTTTCCTCATTATCTGATGGAAATGATTCAGTGGCCTGCGGTTCTTCATCGTTCTTAGTTTCGATGGGAGTAGTTGAGGCAGTGGTGATCATAAGTATTTTCAAAGATTTCTGGTCTCCATCACTCTCTGAGTCACTAGATTCTGAGTTTGACTCTTCCATATCATCCCATGTGGATGTCATTGCCTTTCCTTTGGTTTTTCTATTTGGGCATTCAGTAGATAGATGTCCAAACTTTCGACAGGTATAACATTGTGGCTGCTTGGACTTTTTACTAGGTTTACCTGTGAAATGTTTGTTGTCCACCTGTCTTCCTTTAAATGGTCGGCCACAATTTTTCTGAAAGAACTTTCTGAACTGTTGTGCCAACAAGGCCACTTCTTCATCTTCATTTTCCCTTTCACTTTCACTTTCAATGTCCTCATTTCTTATATTCTTTGAAGTTTTGAGGACAGTAGTTTTAGATTTAGGGGTTTGTTTGAAATGTAGTTCAAATGTTTGTAGGGAACCTACTAGTTCTTCTACTTTCATTTCATTTATGTTTCTACACTCTTCAATGGTTGTTACTTTGGATTAAAACGTTCTGTTAATGATCTTAGTATTTTCCTACAAATTTTTGGGATCAGAGCTTTTTCACCTAATCCTCCCATGGAGTTACAAATGATGTTCAGTTTTGTGAAGATCTCCATGAAGGTCTCATGCTCTTCCATTCTGAGACTTTCAAATTGTAATGTTAGGAGTTACAGTTTGGATCTCTTCACAGTGCTTGTTCCTTCATGGGTTGTTTCCAGCAAGTCCCATGCTTCCTTGGCTGTCCCACACATACTGATTTGATTACAAACTTCTTGGGACACAACACAGTAGATTGCATTCATTGCTTTTGCCTCAGCAATTTGTTTTTCTTTATCGAATGCTGTCCATTTTTCTTTGGGTTTTGGTTTGGATATGGTTGTGCCGTTGTCAAGTACGATTTGTTCAGTTGGTGGCACATATCCAGTTTCAACAATATCTTAAACATCATGATCTAAAGATCTCAGAAAGTAGTGCATCCTAGCCTTCCAGTATGTATAATTTGATCCATCAAATACTGGAGGTCTAGTGACCGATGAGCCCTCTCCTTTGGCCATATCACCAACTTCAGTCAAGATCACTCTCTAGGCGGTGAAGCCCTTAAGAAAGACCCGCTTTAATACCAATTAAAATTGTGGTAAAGACCGCTTAAGTTGAGGTGAGAATATGCCAATATGTCCTAGATGGGGGTGAATAGGACTTTTTAATATTTTATGGTTATTTAAAATCCTATCAATCTAATCCTAAGTAAATATGCATGTATTAGGAATTCCTCAGAGTAACTCTAATGGCTTCCAAGCCAAATAGAGGATCCAATCATAAAACTATTTGATAGATAAACAAGATGCAAATCATAATTTATGATGGATGTGACTGTGATGTGATCTCAAATAATCAAATATGGAAACACTTAAGGAAATCACATAAGTAATGGAAGACAATAGTAATCCCAAACACAGTCATTTTTATAGTGGTTCGACTACTTGTCTACTCCACTTCTGGTGGACGCACTCAACCCTTGAGTGTACCGGATCTCAATAAAGGAGGTTTCACAACAGGTTCACCTCAAACCGGAGGTTTTAAATCAGGTTCACCTCTAACCAGTACAACCTACACTTAGGCTGAAACAATGTGTCTACATGACACACTTTATGCTCCCATGAGCGAGGGTCAACACACAGTACCCAAGTTTATGCTCCCAAGAGCAAGGGTCAACACAAAGCACCCAAGTTTTAGACCACACAGGTCAATGACCTACACAAGGACCTAAAAGTTTATGCTCTCCATAGAACAAGGGTCAACACAAAGCACCCACCACGTACACTCCCGTCGGAGGCCTCCTACGAGGGCTTGCAAGGGGTGAGAAATACCTTAGACCCAATCTTACAGAAGGAATTATCATAAGGGTCCTCTAGACTCTATTGACTTACAGATACGTAGATGAGCCCCATTCAGCACGTTGTTAAAAATCTCCTCCTTTGATGACAAAGAGTCTTCAACTTCCTTGATCCGCAACTCAGAAGATGTACCAATACATGACGACGGATTGGGTCAAGGATATGATGGAATCCTACTCTATTAAATGTTTTCTTTTAAGGGAGATAGAGCGATTCCAATCATCTAGGCATTCAAGGCATCTCAAGTTAATGTTTTGCCATTAAGGTAGTAGCTGCAGGATCCTTGAATGCGGAAGTTCATTCACCAATCCACTCTATTGAATGTCAATGATGAGGGTAGATTGGAGGATGAACTCCCATGAGAGAAAATGCTTTAGGTATATGATCTAAAGTTAAACACTCAAAAGCACTTTCTATTTTCTCTACCAACAACCAAGGGCAAGCTCTCATTAAATAGGTAGAAGGTTCCAACGGATATAAAATGATCACATTTATGATAGAGTTCGATGTCATTGAGCAGGGTCGATATCATCGAGTGTATACTCTCGATCGCATCGACTGGCCGATCGATGACACAAACATAACTGTCAAACGCTTTTAAAAACTTTTACCAACTGGTCGAGGTGATCGAACGTGCGTCGATGTCATCGGATTTCGAACTTCGATTTCATCGACACGAGGTTCGATTCCTCGACATTTGAAAATGTGAGAGCGCACCTTTGAAATATTTCAGGTATGGGATATGATTGAGCATCACTCGATATCATCGGAATTTGAATGTCGATGATATCGAGGGCATTGTCGATTCATCGATAATTCCAAGTAATTTTCCTATAAGCTTGCTAGATAGTTTTTGTCCACTTTCGATGATATTGACCATGCCTCGATATGATCAAAATTTGAATATCGATTTTATCGAGTGACTCTCGATCCAAGAGAAAATAACCTGAAACTTGCTGGATAGATTTGTGTCCTTATCCGATATCATCGAAGGTCTATCGATATCATCGAGATTTGAATTCCAAGGATATCAAGGAACCCTTCGATATATCGAGAATTACATGATTTGCCTTAGTACCATTTTGGATACAACTGACCTGATGTCGATTTTATCGAGTCGAGTCGATGGACTCGAGATTCAAACTTCGATGATATCGATGAGTCTATCGATTCACCGATAATTCAGTCCAAATATCTTTGTGGTTGCTGGACATCTTAAGTCCTCATTTCGATAAGATCGATTGAGCTTCGAGGACATCGACACCAGTGTTCGAGTTCATCGAACCACTTGTCGATAAATCGACAAAGGCAGAAAACTTAAGGATTTTCTTGTTCTATTAAAAACGTTTTCTAACCAAAAACCCTAGGATGTTTTAACTGATTTTAAGAGTTTTAATTACCTAGTGTTTTGGGACAAGGGATGTGAGGCCAAGATTTACCTGTGGCGAGTTCGGGCACACATCCAGTTGAGGTAGACTCTTGATCAATCTTCCTATGGGGCTCCTCTGTCCAACTGACTCAACATTCACGCTAATTGACAAACCAAGGCACTTTCAATCTCCCCCTTTGTTAATTACATGACAAAACACCAGAACACCTTAAAACAACTTCTATAGACTCTTGATCAATCTTCCTATGGGGTCCTTCTATCCAGCTAACTCAACATTCACGCTAATTGACAAATCAGGGCACTTTCACGAAGTTTGTAGACCTATATGATCTAACGAAAAAGGTCTCTCATTATGAGGAACTCCTGCAAGAAGGGGCCAGGCGAGCAAACTCGTCACTAGGGAGTTATTATAAAGATCCTAATTATAAGATCGCGATCGTTGAAGTAGTGGCCACGAAGCCACTTGTATGTTCAGCATTGGTCAAATTAGAATCGATCGTATCGACCACACAAAAAAGCTTAGAAGGTGTACACCTTTAACATCACCTGAGTCGAAGAAATATTTGATATATTATTGGTCGAAAAGTTTATTAAAGTTCATATCAATCATAAGATATCCCCGGCCGATGAATTACAAAAGATCGAGTACTGTAAATGGCATGGAACTCAGTCTCATTCGATTAACAAATGCGTTGTGTTTAGGAAGATTATTGAAGACCACATCGATCGTGGACTGTCAAAGTTTCCCGAGAAAGGTGAAAAGGCGATGTTGATCGATACCTATCCATTCAAGCCAACATCGAACTAAATAAGGTAATTGCCAATCTAAGGGATCGCCCTCGACCGGCGGTCAATCTTGGCTCAGATGTTCAATGGAAAGGGTCCAATCAATTTACTTGGCGGAGATGATGGGTTCTGCATCCTCGAGGTGATCAATCGGTCGTAAGTAGAAGAAGCTACCAGGGTGCTCAAATCTGTGACCGATGCGCTCAGGAAATTGCATCTTGGTCAAAAGTTGCTCTTAAAAGAGGGAAGGAAGATCACCGCAGCAATGCCAGCCACAACCGACTAGTACAGTCGGCCTTGGCCCACCACTCGCGATGGGGTCCTCCCTTGCTAAGGATGGTCAAGCATCCTGCTACACAGGAAGGGGTCTGAAAATGAGTCGTTCATCCAAAGTTTCCAGCGATACCGGAAGCGCTGACAATAACCCAAAAATAATAATGGCAAAGACAAAGGGTTGTTGGTAGAAGGGAAATGGAAAAGGGAGGCATCCCTCCTTGACTAGGGGCTAGAGCACCCCACCCCTTCTAGAAGATCCATGTTCCTGATGAATACTTAGAAGTAAACATGGTCAAAGTAGTGCTACCGACTACAACACAGGGAGGGCCATAAGGCATGACTCAACCAGAAGATATTAAAGAGGATGATAGCTGTGGGAATTTGTCAGATTACCTTATCGAAGATTGTTTTCTAATAGAGGAGTGGATGGCCAATGAACTCTTGTCAATTGCTGACACCCTTAAATTTTCCTCACCCATGGATCCAGCGGCCGAACACCTGGCCGATCAATTCGAGAGGATGGAGTCCAAAACACTATGGGGGCAAGGTTCAAGTGATAAAATTGTGTTTGGATCGTTGTCTCCCGTAACGTTCCATTGCAATATGGTCTTCACACTGCCATCTAGTTTTCCAGTTAGGCCCACTCAACCAAACAGTATGGTCGGTGGAGGAACATGCTCCTCCAGTAATAATTTAACATGCTTCTTTCCTGTTTAAGGAGAGTAAAGAAGATGAACCCAAAGTCGACAAGGCACCACATGTTGACACAGTTACTATAGAAGTTGGGGGCATATCCGAAAAGATTATCATCAATAAACCCACCCAATATATGACAGAGCACCTTAAGCCGCTGTATATATCGGCCCACTTCGATGGCTGCCTTATCACCAGAATTTTGGTTGACAATGGAGCCGCAACAAATTTGCTACCATGGATGTTGATGGCCAAGTTAGGAAAGACCATGGCCGATCTAATCCCATCAGAAGTGACCGTTAATAACTTTGTGAGTCATGTTACACACACGCACGGTGTCCTGCTAGTCGATCTAACCATAGCCACGATAACAGTTTTCATCAAGCTATAACGCATTGTTGGGGAGAGATTGAATCCATTCTTTCGCCTACATCCCATCCTCTCTCTACCGGTTTGTGGTCTTTTGGAACCAAAATAAGATCGAGATGGTCTTGACCGACAACAAATCCTTCTTAGCCACATCGAACGCCAATGAGGCTTATTATTACGGTGAAGAAGTGGGACCTATCAGGTTCACCAAAAGGAATAAGTTTGGCCAACCTACTGGGATTACGGTGAAAAAGAATCCCAAAAGCATTGTATAAGCTAATCCAGAAGTCACCTCAACTAACGATAGCCGGCTGAAGGACATTGTCTTATATCGGCCGATTCCCTGCTGCACTATTGAAGAGATTCCATGATTAGGAATCTAAGACGTGGAATGAATTGGGTTGACCTCACGGCCAGAATCAAGAGGCTTGAAGAAAGCCCAAGGAAAACTGATGAAGGATGCTTTATGAATTTGGCCGAGTTAGAAGGATCGGTCAATAAAGGCAGTCTCGAGTTTGGAGAAACGTCAGAAGAGAAGGAAGATCTTCGACCACAAGTTCAGGATCTGCTGGTTGAAGTCAATCTAGGCACAGAGCAAGATCCAAAATCAACATTTATAAGTGATTTGCTACAACCTTCTAAGAAGGAGCATTTAATAAAGCTGCTATTAGAATTCACCGACGGATTTGCCTAGGATTACCATGAGATGCCAGGGCTCGATTGATCCCTATTGAACATAGGCTACCCACGAAGGAAGGTTATTGGCTATACAAGCAACTGCCTAGGCAATGACAACCGAGGTCACCCTCAAAATTAAAGAGGAGATCGAGCGGCTCTTGAAAGCAGGCTTCATTCGGCTAATTAAATACGTGGAGTGGATGTCAAACATGGTCCAGTGATGAAGAAGAATGGTAAGTTAAGAGTGTGCGTCGACTTTAGAAATCTAAACCTGGCCACCCTTAAGGATGAATATCCCGTGCATGTAGCCAATCAACTAATTGATCAGGCCGTTAGGCAGTGTCCTTCATGGAAGGACACTCAGGATATAATCAAATATAAATTACATTAGAAAATGTGCCAAAGACATCGTTTATATGTCCCGGTCCGTTAGAGACTTACAGCTGGGTAGCAATACCCTTTGGATTGAAAAATGCAGGGGCCACATACCAAATAGCAAATGAATGCAATTTTTCATGACATGATCGGTCGCTTCATGGAAGTTTATGTAGATGATGTGGTAGTTAAGTCAACCGATGCAATAGAGCACCTGGCCCACTTGCATAAGTCCTTTGAACGCATGAGACTCCATAAGTTGAAATTAAATCCTTTGAAATGTGCTTTTGGAGTCTCGGCTGGGAACTTTTTAGGGTTTCTTATGTACTAAAGAGGAATCAACATTGATCAAAATAAGGCTTAGGTCGTAATTGACACTGGGTTGCCCAAGAATAATGCTGAGCTACAAAGATTTTTGGCCACGTTAATTTCTTGTGTAGGCTCATTTCCAATTGTGCAGGTAATACTAACGTGTTTTCTCCATTGATAAAACTGAAGCAAGGGTATGAATTTATCTGGGAAGTCGAGCACCGGTTGGCTTTCAACAAAATTTAAGAGTATATTATGAAGCCGCATGTACTGATTCCGCTGATTAAGGATTGACCGCTCAAATTATATATTGCAGCTTCAGCGGAGTCGATTAGGGCCCTTTTGATGCAAGATGACGACATGCATATGGAGCAGGCAGTCTATGTTCACAACCCCAAGTGTAGGGTTGCGATGTAGTAATAACTCGGTAAGACTGAGGTTGAATCCATAGGGACTAAACTTTTACGTATTCTGAAAATAACTAGAACTAGAACTAAAAAAATATCTAAATTGAAATCTGAATAATTGAGAGTAATGGTGAATAATGTTGATTAAAACTTATGAATTTAAAGGTGGGAACTAGGGTGCCAAGGATTCACTTGTAGCTATCAAGATGCTACCTTACTTAATTCAAGGAACACAATTGGAATTGGAGTCCTATCCTATCCAATTGGAAGATAAAGCAATTTAAATCAAATATGAACTTTTCATTGACCTAATTTTCAATGGAGGAGAATTGTAATGATTGGAAGGGATTCCATCACCCTACCATGCCCAGGAGATGATGGTGAACAACAGGATTTACCAATCTCACTATCTCAAAATAGGAAAAGAAGATATCCATAGCTATCACAACATCTATTGTAATTTGAGTCACAATAAATCATAGAAAACTAAAAATATTCCCTTAATATCAAACTAGAAATCAATGAAATTCAATAAGAATAAGAATCAAAATAAAATAAACATCCAAACACGCTACAAACTTCACCTCTTAGCCCTAGCTAAGAGGTTTAGTCAACCATAGACATGATTGAAACCAAATCTCTTAAACAAAGCATGAAAAATAAACTAAGAAGAAAAACTCTTTGGCGACTGCTCCACCCTTGTGTATGCTCCTTGAGACCTTTCCAAACTGTAGAAGATGCTTTGGAGCATCATAGAGAGTTTTATTTATAGTTGTGGAACTTTAACTTTCGCATCGAGTTAAAAAAATCTAGAAACCGCATCAAATTTACACACTCTATGCCGTTTTCCAAAATAGACTCAGAGTTTAAACTACCTCAAATTTACACACTCTACGCAGTTTCTCAAAATAGATTCAGAGTTTCAAAATATGCTTTTTCAGGACAATTTTAGGAATATATTTGTTTTCATGACAATTTCAGGATTCATTTTCTTCACTTCAAATATTTGATTCTCTTCATTCCTCAATTGGTTTTCTTGGATCTTTGGCATGTGAATTCTTCATTAATGACTTCCAAATATCTAAATCTTCATTTAGTAATCTTTCGAGCATAAATATTCCTTTTGACATCAATTTCACCTTAAGCTCTCGAAATCACCTCGCACATGAAACATGCATAATTAAATCGATTAAGCACTGTCATGATTATAAAACTAAGGTATAAATAGGGAAATATGCAATATTTCACACTCAACAGTCTACTACATGAGTAGAGCACTGGTTGATGCCGAAAGAAAATATTCCTTCATCGTCTGTCATTATATTTCATGGCCACCAAGCTGAGACACTAGTTATTGGCCGAAAGAGTACATGTAATAGCGGTCACTGACTTGGTTAAATACATGTTAAATTGGCCGATGTTGAGTGCCGAATTGGTAAATGGGTACTCGCTTTATCTAAATTTGATTTATATTATGTCCCACAAAAAGTAGTAAAGGGTTAGGGCATAGCCAATTTCTTGGCCGATCACCCTTCTAACCTTAAGGAGAAAATTCCTCCAAGTATCCTAGATCTGTATTATGTGCAACTCACACAATGGAAATTATTTTTTGATGGGTCGAGGACGCATGATATAACTGGAGCAGGAATCAAACTCATCACCCTTAATGGAAATCGGTAGGAGTTTTCTTTCCAACTGAAATTTGACTGTACTAACAATTAGGCCGAATATGAAGCTATGATAATTGGGCTAGAATTGTTATTGAAACTACATGTGAAAAATATGACCATCATTGGGGACTCACAGTTAGTGTTAAATCAAATGGCATGATTGCTTAAGTGCGCTAGTCCATCCTTATTACCATATTATGCCTTAGCGGTCCAGTAATCGACCAATTTGAAGAGGTTGAGTTGATGCACGTCACTTGGGAGCATAACGTGGATGCTAATGAAATGGCACAGTTAGTCGCAGGACTTGAAGTCTTGAGGGGATTGATCGGTCGGATGATTTTCGTCTAAAGGAAATCTTTGCCTTCAGTATTTCAGAGGGAGAGTATGATGAAAGTGTGTTAAATTGAAGTAGAGGAGGATGATTGGAGAGCTCCTCTCATGGGCTATTTGTAGAGCCCATGTACTAGAACTGACATGAATGTACGAAGGTTGGCCGTAAATTATGTGATGGTCGATAGTGAACTGTATAGAAAAGGGGCCGATGAAGTTGTACTTTGGTTTATCAAAGAAAGAAGCTATGTTCGTCATAGAGGGGGTCCACGAAGGGATTTGTGGGGCTCATCAGGCAGGAACAAAGATGAAGCTTACACTCAGGTATTATGTCTACTTTTGGCAAAAGATGGTGTTTGACTGTATCTAATATGGGAAGGGCTGTGAGGCGTGCTAAAGAAATGGACCAGTCCAACATGTGCCTACGACTGAAATACATCCCATAATAAAGCCACGGCCATTTCGAGATTGGGCGATCGACTTAATAGGTCAGATCTACCCACCCTCAACTCACATGGATTCGTTCATCATAGTGGTAACTGATTACTTTACCAAGTGGTGGAGGCAAAGCGTCTAAGCAAAATCGGTCATAGAGAAATCATTAGTTTTATCGAAAGTACATCCATCATTTTGGGATTCCAGAGTCCATTACCATGGATCGAAGTGTGGCTTTCTCGGCCAAGGAAGTGCGAGCAATGGCCGATAGATATGGCATCAAAATTCCACATTCAACTTCATACTATGCCTAGGCTGAGGTTAGTAATAAAGTGATCAAGAATATTTTAAGAAAACTAATTTGAGAGATCTCTCGAGAGTGGCATATCAAGCTGTCTAAGGTTCTTTGGGTCCATAGGACATCGCCTCATACCAACACTGGGGTCAATCCATTTGCATTAACCTACAGACATGATGCAGTCCCCTCATTGTGAACTGTTATGCCCCAAACCCAGAGATCGGACTCACGGGAATCCTGATCGCCGAATCCGGTTCCTACAGCCTCCGCAGTACCCCATTCTCGGCTCCCAGTGCCCATAAGCTAGATTCCGATCCTGGGATCCTACAAGGAGGATTTTCTAACGTACGTTTATCTCGTAAGAAGCATAACCACAAGTTTACCTAAATCACAAAGGCAACATTATCATCACATATCCACTAATATAATCATTTGAATACAATACTGAAAGGGAAATACATATATCAAAAATCAAAGCTCCAGAGGTCCGCTGCATGCTCCAAGCTCAATGCTGCTGCAACCTAATGTCACTTGCACGCATATATCGTGTATAAGCTTATAGAAAGCTTAGTGGGTGGTAAAGGTGTGTGCACAAGGTAAGTACCAAGTACGCAATATCAGAGTAATCAGAGTAAGCGGAAATACTGACAAGCCCATAAATCATACAATATTAGAATAATGCGAAAACATGTTGGTAGGCCCATAAATACCATCAGCCATATCAAAGCTATGCGATGCAAAAATATAATAAACCAATATCATATCCTAAGGAAGCAATGTAGATCAGCTATGCAATGCGGAGATAGTAAGCCAAATACTATGCGCTAAGGATGCAATGCGATATGCGATGCGAATGAAATGACCAAACTGGAGTGTGAAGTCGGGATGATAGTACGTAGTATCGCAAGCTACGGGGTCCACTGAGAGGGACTTCTATCCATACCAGTCCCATACCTAAATTTGGATAGTCTGACTCAATGTGGTAGACTCCTGATCTCAAGTTAGTCGCACGCCCCAACCAAAATTCTAGCCATTGCAAAGGTACACGTAATAAATAGTTACGCACCACCAGCCCGAGTGGAAAGTGAATAAATGAATGAATGAGTATGCAACTCCTGCTCAATAAGTCCACATATCAGTACAGTTCCTCTCCAGAAAATCACCAGGGTCTATTACACTCCAAACCAGATTGCCGCCCATCGCGCGCAACAAGGTGAGTGGAAGAGACCTCACTATCCGCCTGCCAATATCGGGCCTGACTCGTCGATAGCGGACCCATTCCTCGAGCTGGTCAGACTCAGCCTAGCATCGCCCCCTCCTCTCGGGCAGGTAAGGTCGTACCCCCTTCCAACTGACCACGATACAATGGGAGACGCGGCCTAATGTATACGATCCTCATGCGATCATACATCCACTCGGTTTAGACGTTGGAGCAACCTCTGAACTAAGAGGGTTCTGTGACTTTCACGCAGGGATATCTATAACACCCCATGTAGAACAGATTTTCGGTGTCCCATCTGACCATCCACGATATGCTTGTGAAGGCTACGATCATAATGTCGCTAGGGCATATGGTGGTCATATCACAAAATGTGAGATGCATGAGTCATACCATCCAGTCATGCATCAAACCTGCACGTACCATGCGCTCATGTGGGGCAACTTCACCTATCAGGGAGTCCCATAAATAACTTACCCTACGACATATGCAATGGTCAACCACACCTCATAACAAACATGCAGATTATGCGTATGGGCATGTTTATGATGCTATGCTGTCACATACTCATAATCGGTATCGATAATCGGTCTCGACAATCGGAACCGACCTTGACAAATGGAATCGGCATCGACAATTAGAATCGGCCTTGACAATCGGAATTGGCCTCGACAATCGGAATCAGCCTCAACAATCAGAATCGGCCTCGACAATCGGAATCAGCCTCGACAATCGGAATCGGCCTTGACAATCGGAATCGGCCTCAACAATCGGCCTCAACAAACGGAAATGGCCTCGATAAACAATCAGCCTCGACAATCAGAATCATCCTCGATAAATGGAATTGGCCTCGACAATCGGAATCGCCCTCAACAATCAGAATCGGCCTCGATAAACGGAATCGGCCTCAACAATCGGCCTCGAAAATTAGAATCAGCCTCGACAATCGAAATCGGCTTCAACAATTGACCTCGACAATCGGAATCGACCTCGATAAATGGAATTATTCTCAATAATCGGCCTCAACAATTGGAATCGGCCTCGCTAAATGGAACCGGCCTCGACAATCGAAATTGGCCTCGACAATCGGAATTGGCCTCAACAATCAGAATCGGCCTCGACAATCTGAATCGGCCTTAATAAATGGAATAGGCCTAGACAGTCGGAATCAGCCTCAGCAATCAGAATCGGCCTCGACAATCGGAATCGGCCTTAATAATCGGCCTCAACAACCGGAATCGGCCTCAATAATCGGCCTCGATAAACAATCGGCCTCATTGGACCTAACAAGGCATAAGGGAAGGTCACAATGTGGACATTCAACCATCATCGCCCATCAATGTGGACATTTAACCATCATTACTTCCAAGGAGTGGCCCACATAGAGCCAATTGTATCGTAGGCCCATGGCCTCATACAAGGACCTAATACACATCACTATGGGTCTCACTCATGGGCCAAATACTCATCACAGTGGGCCTCGACACATGGTCCATGATTACATCACATCGGGCCTCACATACATCATAATGGGCCACAATACATGGATCTCATATACATCAAAATGGGCCGCACCAATGGGCGTAATACCTCACAATGGGCCACAATACATGGGCCACACATACATCTCATGGGCCTCATCGTATGGGCCATAAACACATCACATGGCCTTGCACATGGGCCTGGAATACATCACAATGGGCCACAACCCATGGGCTTCAAATACACAATAGGTGGGCCCTACACATGGGCGTAATATACATCATAGGTGGGCCCTGCACATGGGCCTCATACACATCAAGTGGGCTACATCAATGGGCCGCACTAATGGGTCTCATACACATCAAGTGGGCTGCATCAATGGGCCACACTAATGGGCCTCATACACATTAAGTGGGCTGCATCAATGGGCCGCACTAATGGGTCTCATAGATGGGCTACAAATATATCAAGGTGGGCCTCATAGATGGGCCACAAGTATATCAAAGTGGGCTTCTCAAATGGGCCACAAAATACATCAAAGTGGGCCTAACGGATGGGCCACAAAATACACCAAAGTGGGCCTGATGAATGGGTCATAAAAATACATCAAGGTGGGCCTCACAGATGGGAGCTTGGATTACATCTAAAATCATTTCAATAGTTGCAGGTGTAACATGTGTATCACTGTACACATCATCCCATGGGGCACATGGCTCACTAATGATGATCAGCACTGTCCAAACATTGTCCAGGTAAATCAATACCGTCCAAACATTGTCCAGGTAAATTAGCACCATCTAAACATTGTCCATGTAAATCCGCACCATCCAAACATTGGACAACACCATCAAAACACTGTCCAAACATTGTCAGCACTGTCCAAACATTATCAGCACCGTCCAAAGGTGGTCTAGCACCGTCCAGACGTTCTGGACGGTGTGGATCAAAATATACATCATGGTTGGCCCCACATTTGCACCGTCCAGACAATAGATGGACGGTTTGGATGTAACACATACATTAGGTGTGGCCTGCTGGCCCACCGTCCAGATGGATGGTAAGAATAAAACATGTACATCACGGTGGTCCCCACCGTCCACGTACTGGATGGTGGGATGCAGTCCATACATCAATGGACCCCACGTGGTGGAGGTGGGCCACCCCACTTCTCTCTCCATATATATATATATATATATATATATTATATTATATTATAAGATATTATTTTTATTTTTATTTTATTCAATCGTCAGCCCTGAAGTCTGTTCGTAGACGGTTTGGATAAGGGATGTAGACATCATTGTGGGCCCATCTCCACACGTGCATCATGTGTGGAGTGGGTCCCACTCAACTGGATGGACGGCGATGATGAAACACTTACATCAAATGGGATCCACGTCCATGTGCTGGACGGTGTGGGTACACCACATCAGGTGGGTCCCACGAGATATGCTCCACCTGAGGTTTGAATCTGCTTCACTGCCTAGACGGCGTGGACGGGATCATTCATCAAGGTGGGTCCCACGTGGGGCCTACCAGATATATATAGATATATAGATATATATATATAGATATAGATATATAGATATATAGAGATATAGAGAGTACATGCATAGCATCATATTATTATTATATTATATATATATATAGATATAATATATATATAATATATTATATATATATATATATTATATATATATATATATATATTACATGCATTATATCATCATATTATTATATATATTACATGTATTAACTGACTGTTGTGTTTTCCCTTTACACAGTCCAGCAACGGAGGCTGTTGACGTCCCAAGTAATGATGTAATACATTCATCAAGGTGGGGTCCATGTACATGTGGCTCACCAACCACATACATCGAGGTGGCCCCACGTACACATGGCCCGCTAATGGACGGTGTGGATCTAATCCATTCATCACGGTGGGGTCCATATGTCCCAAAACGGATGGTATGGATATAATACATATGTCATAGGTGGGCCACTCACATCATCATCATCTCCAGAGAGAGAGAGAGAGAGAGAGAGAGAGAGAGAGAGAGAGAGAGAGAGAGAGAGAGAGAGAGAGAGAGAGAGAGAGAGAGAGATGAGCGATGGAGGGGCCCCGCCACTATGGGCCCCTCAAACACATGCATCAATACATACAACAATATGGGTCCCAAATCAAGTGGGCCCTCAATAAAAAAAAATCAAATTCTAGCGCTATGATCACCCACCTATTGGTCTCCTTCTTGGTCCGATGGAACGCCAAACTCCTTGGCTTAAATCTTAATGGAAGATGATGAAAAATGGAGGGTTGAGATGGGAGATGAGAGAGTAGGAAGTGGGCCACACTAAAGCTCCTCTCATAGAGCTCTCTTGCTTGGACGTGGGTTGCTTGGGGTTTTCTTGAAAATGGAGAAAATGAGAGAGAGGATGGGATGTTAGAGAGAGGGATGAGTGAGTGAGTGATGAGTGATGTGTACTTTGACATGTAAGGGATGAGTTGTTTTGACTTTGAGGTTACTTGGGGATGGGGTGTTGTACTTGATATGTGAGGTGATTGATGGGATGTGATGTGATTAATTTGAAAAATTATCTTGGATTTTGTAACGCGCGGTGTTTTCCTCGAACTTAATGAGGGCCCACATCTCCTGGCTAGGATATCGCCTCGGTGTGCGAGACGTGGCATCGGAACAGCGGCGACAGCGCGGTCGCAAGGGTACAAGTCTCAGGTCGAGCCAACTTTGGAATACGGGATACGACTCAGGATTACGTGTAAACGCCGGTTATAGATCACGGGTCACCAAAATTTGACCGGGAGGACCTCGGAAGCCTATGAAACGAAACAGTACGGTCTAGGATACGGGTCATAGACGAAATGCATATCAAGCTTAGCTAACCCCTCTAGAGTTCACGGAGGCAATGCTAGTCGAGCTTGAGGAGTTGGACGAAGCCTTATTAGAGCTCCAGACCCAATCATTGTCAACAAAGTGGTCATGGCGCGGGCATACAATAAAAGAATAAAAGGAAAGTCTTTCCAAGTATGCGATATGATTTAAAAAATGGTGCTGCCTATTAGGCAGAAAGACCAACTATTAGGGAAGAAATGGTCACTCGCTTGGGAAGGACCAAATGTCATCGACCAAGTCCTCAAAGGAGGAGCCTATCACCTGAAGGATATGAATGGGAATATTGCAATGGCCCCTATAAATGGCCACTTCTTAAAATATCGCTTCCCTTCACTCTGGGAAGTTATTAGGAATCGAGCCAAACCAATTTAGTAAAGTAAATATTTCATTTAAATAAAAGCCCTAAAACAAGGGCTATGTTAATTACAATATAGTCAAAATAATTATAGAAAAAAATAAAGTTTGGTAGGTCGAACAGTCGACCTATAAGTGGGCCGACTTGAGCTTTTCGAATTCCAGTGGCCAAGGCTCTCACCTCCTTTGCTAACTTTTGCCTCTCCATCCACGAGGCATGCTGGCTCACGAGATCTGCAGAGGTGTGCTCAATATATGCAAGACGACGACCGATGGCTATGTGCTCTAGAGAGGCCGATTTCTTTTCGGCTTCATTGGATTCAACATGGTCTCGATAAAGCACGATCTGGGACTCGATTTTCTAGCCGATCGCAGTTCGGATGAAGCCAATAGGTCTCGACCAAGTCATTAGATAGATTGTTACACATGGTTTCCAGCGACTGCAACATTTCTTCATTAAAGTTATGCTCGTGAGTCCAATGTAGCCTGTTCTTCCAAGTAGCTTCCTCGCAGGCTTATAGAGCCCCTGCATTCAGCACTAAGTGCTGATAGACGTGACAAGGCGACCGTGTAATGCTCAATCTCTCGAATAGCCTCAGAGTATTCATCTCCGAGTTGTCGGAGTTCTAAGAGAGTATTCAAGATTTCCTGCGGAGGCCGTTGATCTTCAGGAAGATCAGCAACATCCTTAAGGAAGGGAAAAGAATCACCAAAAAAGAAAGAGCGTGAGAAGGATTTGATTCCTTCTTTGAATATCTTCTCCATGATTTTGATCGACGGAGCAAAGTAATCCATGAGGGTTAAAATAGTGGCGACGAAAACTCTGGTTTGAAATCATTTATGATGCAATTTGAAGACTAAGGGTTGCTTTTATAGATGAAGATTTAGTAATTAATGCGCATAGGGTGTGGTGTGACGGTTGAGTGCCCAAAGACCTGATGCAATGAACCGTCTCTGGGATCATGGGGAGCCCAACGGAATAAATGTGATTTCCTCAAAAAGAATGCAACGCTATTATTGTGGCCCAAGTATGGCATGCACTTATGAGGAATGGATAAGTATTGCTCGTCCATACTAAGGCCAGGCCAACAGTTAAAGTACTAAGACACTATCACAATCAAAGGGAATGGCCAAAAGGAAGGTACATCTTATCCCTTAAGTGTTTATTTAATATTAGAGTTTATTCACCACCTTGTCAGTTATCGACCATATTGCAACAAAAAGAAACAAATACAGAAAGTTTAAAAGCGGTCAAAAAAGCTTGAATTTTCATCCCCTCGAACTCTTCAGAGAGGGCTTGCATCTCCGCTTCATCCTTTTCCTTGAGTTCAGTCCAGGTCGCTCCTTTAATGACAAGTAGTAAGAGATGGAGTAGTTGGTCGACACGAAGCCCGGTCGAAGAGGCCACGCTCTCGGCCATTTTCTTGGCATTGAGACTTGCTTTTGACTGTGTTTGATACAGGGCGATCTGTTTGTACATGAATGATAAGTCCGCTGGAATGACCATCTCCTTAGTATAGAAAGAGTTATCTTGCTCGTCCACTCTTATATCAGTCTAGCTCGATAAGATTGTAGTATTCACATAATGGTGCAATTGAATTGGTGTACTTGGGCACATTGCAACTGCTCGTACTAGGCCAATTCGTACTTGTCACTCATCTCAGTAGAATCTTCCATGGCCGCACCTTATTGTCATAGATAAGCCGTGTTCACCTAGCGAGCAAAGGTCAGATCATAGTAGCGTGTTCCCATGGCATATAGAAGTTTTAGTTTTTGAATAAGCTCTCCAAGCATGACGTCTGATTTAGCTAAGGAAGAAGCATCTAATGCAAAGCTATTAGCATCAAATAATAGGCTGAAAGGGAATAATCCTTTAGGCCCCATTTGAGGATTTCTTTCAGATAGGACTCAGTGCTTGTAATAAGGGAAGATGAGTTGGAAGCCATTGAGACAGAGAAAGATCGTAAGAAGTGCTGATGTAGGAATGAGATGGGGATCAGATGTTGTTTAAATAATGAACACTCAGTACCCACTATCTGTAAAGATCCAAGCGATAAAACCAACACACGTTCTTGTTTGTTAAGAACGTGGGTGTAGTTATAGTTTTGAATTCGGGAGCAACCCACGATCCACCAAATTTTCAAGAATGGGTCAACAATCGGTCACACACAACAAGAGTAAGAAATAGAAGAGGGAACAAGTTGTAAAAGGTGGCTCGATGGCCGTTCATATGTAGTAAGAGTTATTACAATCAAAATTCCTTAGATAAAAATTGTTGTAGTGAATCCCTGGCCATCCCCAACTGGCCCCTTGCTCTTTATAGTGAAGCCTCCTTCTTAGCCGCTAACCGAGAAAGTCGGTCGATCTCCGCTGTTTGGAAATGCACAACAACAGCCAGCTGCAAAACTTCAATCTTGTGTTGAAGATGCTCCGCATGCTTTCCCGTAAATTCTTGATTAGCGCAAGTAGTTCCGCTTCCAGAGCTGTAATTTTAACCTTTAGATTCTCTAGCTCGACCTTAGAAGTTTTCATTGCAGCGTTTTTGGCTTCGAGCTCCTAGGCAATGGTGTGTATAGAGGTCCTCTTGGACTTGGCTTCAACTTGTTATGCTTCAAGTTAGTCGATGATAGTACCAACATGAAAGTAGGTCTTGAGGTTCCTGGACAACAGGCACATTGTCGACAAGGCTCGGGTCTGACCAGGAGTAGACTCGGTAAGCTCCAACCAATCGGTCGAGTTTGTTTACCGACTCAGCGTCATTGGACCCCTCTAGACCCTTCTGTAATAGGACTTGAAGCTCAACCCTTACATCCTATAGACTGCTGGAAGGTGAAGGAGATTCGACCATGGCGGTCTCCTTGGCAAAATCCTTCTGGAAAGAAGAGATGATATCGTCCATTGGGGGGAGGTCCTTAAAGATGGAGGCAAGAACAGCTTGGTTGAAACAAAATCGGCTAAA
Source organism: Magnolia officinalis (assembly GCA_021015155.1). NCBI lineage: Eukaryota > Viridiplantae > Streptophyta > Magnoliopsida > Magnoliales > Magnoliaceae > Magnolia > Magnolia officinalis. The sequence continues at coordinate 46,975,740 of JAJHSJ010000006.1, forward strand.
GCCGTCTCTGTTGGAGCATAAAAATTAGAAGAAAAGAAGAAGATGAAAATCAACATCTTTTGCTTGCGCGGCGCGCAGCACATATAAGAGATGAAAAGTCATTACGCGGCGCACAATGCCCAGATGGTGGCTGTGCAACAGAAGATCAGGATGATCTATTGTGCCCCGCATAATGGGATACACCCCACGCAATAAAGTTGTGTTGCCCAGATTAAGGGTTCACATGTGTGAATGCCTATAAATACTCCTTTGTTCTCTTCATTTACATCATTCGAAGACTTCGGGAGCGAGCAGAAGATCAGAACTTCTTCAGACTCAGTACAAGTACTGAGTATACCTATTAGCGCGCAACAGGGTAGCCGCACAACCAGATGAAATGAATTCACTCATTGTCCGTGCAACACTTCTATTATGTGGACAGTAACTTTCTAAGGATGAATTACATCATTTGGTTGTTGTGGAAAGCTTGGATGATTTGAAACGAGCAAAGTTCTCTAAGTCTACAAGATCAACCAAGATAATATCAATTCTGCACAACGACTTCTTCAATCAAAAGATTACCATTATGATCTGAAATGCTGCTGAAATTGATATTTGAATTTACTTGATTCTTGTATTCTGTAGTTGTATTTACTTTATTTTGGAATCAAGGGAAACATAAGGATATAAATGAATTCAGAATGAATAAAATATTTTGTGATGATTGTTCTCTTATTCTTTCTTTGTTATTCTTGAATAAGATAATCCCCCAAATCAAATACAATCGTTTCTTGTCGAAACAAAATGACGACTCGGCTGGGGAATCTTTCTTATTCAATATAAACTTAGAAATTAGTGAGAAGACTTTTATCACTGTTTGGCGTCATACCAACGCCAAAATGATGACTCTCAATGGGAACATCCTCCCCTTCATCTCTAAAGTAAGTGCAAATTTGTACAAATTCTTACTGACAATATATCACGTGGTTTTTTCACAGGAAGTACAATTTCAGTCAAATCGCAATGCCAACTTCTACAAATAAAACACTCTTATACTTCGTACTGACTGGGTTCGTTGTAGAATATGCTCGTAATCAATCTTCGAGCCAAAAGAGATGACTAATTCCGACCAAAAGCGATATGTCGCAAGCTACTATCAGAGTAGTATCTGTATCATCGTTAGCACGGGACAATGACGAGGAATGGGTTATCGTATCTCACCAAAGGTCAACACCCCGACCCCGTTCAACTATCAAACCAGCCCCATCACAAATGATCAGGGGACCGGTAACACGAAATGCTACAAAATGAAACCTAGCGCTTGCTTTGCTGGCATTATACCCTGGAAAGTCCCCTTGCTCTTTCACTTCGCAAGACTTCCCAACCCTTCATGTTGCAAATTTTCGGTGGACTAGGAAGGAAAAAGGCAAATCGCTCATAGAAGACAAATAATTTTTCACAAAATTCAACGCGCTTTCGCAAACAATGCCTCCGCAAACTATGTTGTGATTGTTCGAATCCTACGAGAGTATTAAAGGATCTAACGGGAGTCCTCTCTCGTCAAGTCCTCTCATGCCAGCATACTCTTGTCCCACTCCAGCAACAGCTCAATTAGGAAGTGGAGAGGCCGCTGTATGTATGGAAGGAACAAGTAAGAACCTGTAACGCCTTGAAATTTGGGGGTCGAGTATGAACTCAACACCCGAGTTCCAACGCATCACTTATGCAACATACACAGTGCTGGTTAAATGTTGTCTGAGTTAGCGCAATAAACATGAATGAGATTAAACCAAAACAGTAATTCATACTCCAGCTCAATAATATATAAAAGCAAGCGGAAGACTGAAACTTTATATTCAAATATGTAAAGTAACAAAATTTTCTGAACTCCAGAGTATGAGTACTAGCTGAGCACCAATATACATGTATAGTTTTTAAGTCAAAACCCAAAATACAATCCTCAAAGGAGGCCCTGAGAATCCCGCGATGCAGCCGGCCTAAGCGAAGCCGTCAGAGTACTGCATGAAGGAGAACTCCTCCTGGTCCTCATCAAAGTCGGGCTCTGGCTCCTGAACCAAGGCGCCCTCTATACCTGCGACAGAGTCTGGTTGGTGTGTACAACACCGTCCCGTAACGTGGGAGTGAGTAGCTAACTCAGTGGAACAATAAAGCATAAGTTAACATGTTATCAAATCAACCAAGCAGTAATGATAAAGCAGCATAAATCAAGCATTTCTAACTACTCTTGTTAAGTGCAAAATGATATGACATGATGCTGTATGCCCTTGCCAAACCACCCTCAAGCGACATCATCTTACGTTCGCGAATGCTTACTCCCTCAGTGCGCCACATCTACAAAGCACGTGCGGTGCGATGATGCTCATGATTACCAAGTTTTTATTAATCCATTTCAATCAGCAGTATTGGGAAACTAAGGTACCTCCCTTGTATCATTCCCAACATGATCCATTCTAGGGTCGTCAATCCTAGTTATTCTCATACGATATTATAGTTTGAGAAGCTTAGTGAAGGCATCGCAAAGGGCTCGTCACCCGTCAGCACGGATACAGATCTCACCGTATACGGCTCAATTGCTGGCCGTCAGCTCGAATACAGGTCTCACCGTACTCGGCTCAATCACTAGCCGTCAGCTCAAGTACAGGTCTCACCGTACTCGGCTCAACTCACACTCTAATTGCTGTGAAAGACTCGTGGCCAATCACAGACCCTTGGAGTGTACTCGATGATACCACGGAGGACTCGTCGCCCGTCAGCACGAGCACAGATCTCACCGTACTCGGCTCTCGCCGAAGTATCGACAGCTCGAATACAGTGTCCCATACCACCGTATTCGGCTCACGAGTTGGTTGCGCAATAGTCACTACGGGGAGGCACAATGCCCCAGCGTAGGCCGACAGCTCGACCACGGTGTCCCATACCACCATGCCCGGCTCATGCGACTTAGCGGATCTAGGTACCATGGTTTAACGGGGATCGCCACTAGTAAGTTTGGTACCCTAGGTTCAAGCAGTAGCGACTAAACAGGGTGAACACATAAGTACATTTCGGTTTAGTTGGCGAGCCTGACTAGCTCGAGCGCACCACAAGTTGAGCGATATGGAGCGCAAAAGCACTCCGCGTGGCCAACCACTATCGCCAACCGAAGTACGACTCGGGTTCGCCGGACACGTCCTTTGTGGCGACATGAATCTCAGCCACAATCACAAGTCTGGTACCGAATGTTTGGACTATATACATAGTCCCAAACCCAAACAGTTTTCATCGTTAGCATGTGAAGTAAAGTATGATAAACAAGCAATACAAGCATGTTAGTAGGCATGTTATAAAGCATGAAGTAAAACATGAAGTCAAGCATGTTGCAAAGCATGTTGTAAGGCATGTGATAAAACACTATCCCCATAGGGATACAATTGTGTGCGCATTACAATTGAGTGGTTGCGGTGAACCACCGCATGGAGGGGATCCTACATGTCTCTAAGGGAGTCAGAAATCCCATATCAGCACCAATCTAAGGCACTAGTACATACACATGTACACATACAAGCACTTACACAAACACTTAGAATACACTATTCCAACATACATGACGTATGTTAGCCAAGTTCGTGTTAGGGCTGTCCCTTCGCCCCGAGAGTATTTTTCCCGTGTATATCGTAATCATACAGCAAATAATCATTACAATTACATTTCCAAAATCCGCACGTATGCGGAATTTCTAGAATACGCAATTTCAACATACATGACATTTACACATGAACATGTATTTTTGCGATCCCGTTCGCCAAACTAGCATTTTATTCACACATGATATAATCAAACATTAAATAAACATGTCAAACATTTTCTCAACAAAAATACGTATACGGTATTTCTACGTATATCAAGAGTATGTAAAATTCCATATTCTTTATCGCTAATCGAAACAAGAAACGGAAAGCACTTTGTACATGTGCATTTGCATGCAGATCATGAATCTATCATTATCTGACATTAAAAGCGCTTAAAACCGTAACTTATACACTTAAAGTCCTCACCTCAGCCCTTGGAATTCCAACGAATCAGCAAGGGTGTTGGAGCTTCCGTATACGGGAGTTTCCTAGCCTAAAGAGCGTATCCGATTAGCCTTTTCATAACCTACCACTAATCAAGCTCAAATCAGACCTAGGGTTAGAGTTTCTTACCTTCAAATGGGATGGACACCGCCGGGAAAACCCCTGGAATAGGGCGGTGTAGGCCGTGGGAGGAGTGGAAGCAGCAGGAGGAAGATCGGCTTCGATCTCCAAGACTTTCTCTCTTTTCTCTCTTTCTCTCTAAGGGTTTGCTCCCAAATTCGTATGGCTGTGAGAGGGGCTGTTCTAAGTCCCTTTTATAGCCAAGAACATGTCCAAAATAGACTCAGGTTCAAGGGTGGCTGCATATTTAGGCAGTTCGCCACTTTCCAAGCTCAAAAGGGGTGTTCTGGTGGCCCTCCTTGAGCCAAACGTCAGACTTAAGCTCACCATCTACGGATCTACGTGGGATTACGTTTTCGGCTCGATCGGATTCCCAGATCGCACGTGGCAGACCACTTTCAGTTCAACGGTCCGTGGGCCACGATCAGAAATTCTGAGTACATGTAAATGTTCCTGAAATTTTTCTTAATCCGAGGGTGTAATTTGGTCTGATTCTGACGGTCAGGTTGCTTAATATTGACGCGCAACCGAAAGATGCCAGATCACTATTCCAGATATTTTCATCTGGGTGGGAATAGTGTTTTTCACACTCCCTCGCTCCGGATCGAAATAAATGGCCGTGGGACATCGGAATCGCCTGATTTTTGAGATGATTGTCAAGCCCAGTGGGGCGGTCCTGGTTCCTTAGCTTCGTGTTAATCGGACTCCCGATGTGCGATCTAGACCTCATACGAAGTTTCGTTTCAGTCCCGAGAGCAGACGGGTAATGAGTTTGGCTCTAGACTTTAGGGTAACCTAGAGTCACTAATTCTGCAAGTTTTGGGTCTTGCAGATCGTATTTAAAGCGATCCCAACGGATTTCATGACTAACCGAGTTTAGTACTTAGTTAACTTTGTTAAATTTCTAAAGGATTTAATCCTATGTGATTTCTGGTCGAGGTGGTACTCGGCCCAATGTACGAAAATTTTCAGGTCGTTACAGAACCTGATGCTGACTACAGACAAACGTATGACCGAAATGGTACAGGTGCAAAGAACCTTAATGGAGGAATACAGGAGCCTCCAAGAAGCGTTGGACACCATTACTCACACCATGGCCCATATTGTGACCCCTCCCGTGATGGCTACCATGAATGGCCATGAATAGCAGCCTGAAGGCTCGCAACCACTGAGAGCAGGGTCACATGGATTGGCTCACGCAACGAGAGTAATAACGCAGGACGAAATGCGATAAGTAATAAAATAGGTCATCAGAACGAGAGCACTCGGGAAGATTCCGATACAGAACGTAATACCCCTGATAAGTGGAAGATGTGCCGTTCTGCACTAATTTTAAGCACCCAGACTTTCAAAAGTTCAATGGAGATGGATCTCCAGAAGAATATTTCATGCATTTCATTACGACCATGGGTAATTTTTCTACAGTCCCATAGTATTGTTTACAATTATTTGGTTCTTCTTTGACAGGAAAGGCGTTCCGGTGGTATTCAAGCTTAGCTCTAGAATCCATACGAACCTGGGAACAGATGCAAGACACATTCATGTCTAATTTCTTCTCGTCCGATCGGGATTTTAGCATCACCGAGTTAGCTTCTATGTGGTAGAGGGAGAATGAGCCAGTAGAAAAATTATCAATCGATGGAAAACCCTGGGGGCATCAACCAAACAATTACCAGAAGAAAAAGAACAAGTGAAAATTTGTCAGAATTCTATGAAACTAGGGATAGTGTTCGGCCTCACAAGCGCCGACATAAGAACTTTCCGCGATCTTGCTAGAAAGGCGCATGCACTTGAGTTGATGACTAGGAGAATGCTGGCATTTCAAAGCGAGACAGACAGAAGAGGACAAAATAGATTGATGACAAATGTCGTTAATCAGGAAAAGAAAAGTAATGTTCCTCGCAATAGACAAAGAACAGAAAGAAAAGAAGACAGACCACTACAGAGGATGTGCTAGTGATAAAAGACCTAGACCATTTGATTCTCATGACGGGTACACATTTGTAACACCCTGAAAATCGGGGGTCGTGTATATACTCAACTCCCGAGTTCTCGAGATCACTTATCATGCGTTTTATGGTTTTAGGATTAGTCAAATTAACTGCGCAATTTGGAACAACCTGGAACATGAAGCACAACCACAAGTCTACTGAAATGGAAGAAGACAACATAAATATCTATATACACGTCTAAAAGAATAGAGGGCACATGGCGCCACCCGACAAAATCACAAAAAAATAATATCATGTTCAAAAGAATAGGGCTGAGCTCTCAGCTCAGCAGTCCATCGACACATCTACGGATCCGACGCAGCTCCACCCATCAACTGAAAGTAGGAGTACTCCTTCTCCTCATCCAGACCTGCACTGCCAGGATCCTCCTGATCATCGCCACCTGCATCTATGGAAGCGTCTAGTTGGTGTTTTAAAACACCGTCCCAGAGTGGGAGTGAGTGATCAACTCAGTGTGAACTATTAATCTTAAGTTGTAACAGGCATCAATTATAATAGGAATTTAATAAAAAGCAGTTAACCAGCAACACCTATAACTCTTATTAAATGTGCATGAAATGCGATGATATGATGCATGCCCTCGCCACAACACTCCCTCAAGCGACTACATCTACGATCGCGTATGTCAACACTCCCTCAGTGCGACCTCGACTTCCAAGTCGCCACCCTAACTAATGCATGAAATGCGATCGTGTTAGCCGAGTTGTTAGTTAAAGTCCATTCATCCAGCAGGTTGGGGATTCTGAATCACCTCACTATCAATGCCCTCAACAGTTTACGGTGCCGAGACCCCTCAACGCGGAGACCAGGGAACCGCGATCCGTGATCCCATCGGGTTCCTCATCCCCGACTGCAAGCACATGAGGAGTGCCAAGTGCAAGGGATCGCTCACGGTCACTACGGGGAGGCACGATACCCCAGCGTAGGCTGACAGCTCGGACACAGTGTCCCATTCCACCATGCCCGGCTCACGAGACTGTGGACCAGTTTACAGGTAGATTATCGATGGGCTGCAGTGGTTGTAGGGTGTCCCAGGTTCCATACATGTGTGATCAACCATGGTTAACAACAAGGTTTGTCAGACAGTAGGCTAGACCGTACAAGTCAGGCGAGCTTAAGACGAATGACCTCGGGTACAAGGGACCCATGTAGTCGAACTACAGCCACCCAAACACGCCCGCCCAAACCCATAGGTTTAGCCCTCGCATAGTCCTACTAAAGGGACTACCGACTCTCAACGTGTTTCTAACCATCCCAAGAGGGTGAGGGTAGTCCATAACATGCCACCATAAGGGTTATCATTTGCATCACAACATCATGTTAGCATCATCTCAGCACATTAGTCAAATATTCTACACAAGCGTACTACATTATCATGAAACTAGTGCATGTGAGGTGTGTGGATTTGTGAGAAAGTTAAGCACCTCCCATATACAAGGAATTACATGTGCAAGAATAATAGCCACTACGTACCATGAAGTAACAACATATGAAGGGATCATTCAACAAGAGCATGCTATCATACATGTATCAAATCATGCAAGAGATAAAATTAACAACAAAATGAGAGCAAATCACGCAATTCCATACGAATTTAACAACCTACAATCCCTAGGACACAACACCCAAGCAAACAAAATCATTAGATTCGTACTATAATTGGTGCTAGGCCACCTAAGGATAATAGTCCGCACCTATGGATCGTTGATGACTCGAAAAACGTCCTAGGAAAGAGGCTTTCGGGACGACCGGCCGGAATCCCTAAACCAAACTCTTGCATGTTAGTTTTCTAAGTCAATCCCACCATAATACATGGATTTCAAGAAGAAAAGGGGAAAGGATCTTACCTAGACGACCAACGGCGATGTTTGAGGTTAGGGCGAAGAGCTTCCTTTGGAGAATGGTTGGGGAGATGGGTTATTGGAGATTTGAGAAGTTATGAGAGAGGGAAATTGATTGTGGGAGATTGAAGGAAATTAGGGAGAAGAGGAATGGGTTGTTGGGAGTTGAAGGGAGAGTTAGGAGGGAGAGAGGGTTGTTGTTGAGAGAGTGAAAGGGTTTATAAAAGGGGGCTAGGGCTTATTTCCCTAGAGTTGGGCCTCTTGGCCCCATGTTTCCAAGTCTTTCCAAAATAGACTTAGGGGACTCCTATTGGTGTTGAGGTGGCCCTAACACCCCTCAGGCCACCAAATTCGGCGTGTAGGTGTCTTATGACCCGACTAGGGTCTATGTAAAAATCGAGGACGAATGGATGAACGGATATACGATCTGAGAAGGCGTTTCTGACCTTTAAGTGGCCCTGTGGGGCCCATTTCGGTGATTGGAATGGTTCTGGTGGTCCTCTGGCCATAAAACTCATGGGTTAGGTGATCCATGGCCCGATGAAGGGCCGTGCAAAATTTGGGAGCGATCGGATATAGGGTTTGATCGCATGGGTCCGATTCGTGATCAACGGTCATCGTGCCACGATCGGGCCCCAGATTTGGTGAACGGGTGTTGAAAAATATATCAAACCATCACCATAAATTCGGAAGAAATTCGACGGTTGGAATGTCTCACATTTCAATTCCATTGACCAGTGCCAGATCTCAATTCTGGCATTGGTGGGGTGCATTGGGCCTATGCCAGATCCCACTTCTAGGCGTCTGCAGGGGCTGCGGTCCGCGATGGCCTTCAAGCCCAGTGAGACCAACGGCCACACTAAGTTTTAGATTTTTCCGACCATCCTCGGTTAGTGTACGGCCTGCACGAGACGTCCCTTAAGTGTAAACAACCATCTGGCTTGGTGGCCCACACTAAGCCCTATCATGGCCAGTCTGGTCTACTAAATTGGATTAATCTTGGATGATTTTATCTACGGTATCCCACAACGAGTGGCTTAAGCGAGCGGTCCTGCGACAATCCTACGTGGACGCCCCAGGACACTGTGCTGGTTGGACGGGACGTTATAACATTCGAAAGGGAAGACGTCGTTCCCATGATGAATCAATTACTGATCGCCGACACAATAAAACTGCCTCCCTCTAAACATCCTGAAGAGGCTGAGAAAATAAAAGAAAAGAACTATTGCCACTATTATCGCCTGTTGGGACACCCCACAAAAAAATATTTTACATTGAAGAACATATTGTAGAGGATGATAAACAAAGGTGAAATCATGATGGGGAAAGAGAAAGAAAGAAACAGAAAAGCAACAGTGAACGTACTATTTGGGTAAGAGATCGCGTGTGAAAAGACAAAATCTAAAAAGAAAGAAAGTTGTAACATGAGTAACATCAAATCTTCAGATGATGCATGCAAAACAGTAGTAATTACGTTGCGTTCAAGAAAAAGAGTAACAAGTCCCCTCTGAAAGCAGAGATTCGAAACAGTACAAGGAGAAACATCTGGAACACATTCCGATGACAGAAAAGAAAAAAAAAATAAAGATGAAGTAAATCACTTAAAAAGCATCCCAGCCCGACAAAGCGTATATGACGCTCTGCGATTATCGGAAGATGTCAGACATACCTTAATTCAAGCTCTGTCTGACAATCACATCAGAAAAGCACTACTTGTTGAGATGGAAAGCACAAAGCCATAAGCGTAAAATGATTGCATGTCTATTATTACATTCTCCGACGACGATCTGGCTTGTGACAGAGAACATAATAGACCATTGATGATTGTTGGTCATATTCGCGATAAACAAGTCAAGCGAATAATGCTAGATAATGGGTTTGCAATGAATCTATTCGCTAATAGTGCTGAACGAGCTTGGATATCGCCTCTCTTATGCCCTAGTGGAATGATGATATGGGGCTTTAATCAAGACGGACAACGAGCACTGGGAAAAATCACACTGACGCTGGAAATAGGAGAACTCACTACGCCAAAATTGCGAATTTGCAATGTATCGTCCGTTGCAAAAATCGCTTGGTTTAACGACGGATTTAATCCGTCGCTAACGGAAAAGGTCCGTCGCTATGCCCGTCTTTCTCGAAAATCCGGTCCAGACGTCGCGGAATTTTGCGACGGACCAAAATCCGTCGCTAAAATCTGATTTACAATGGATTTTGGTCCGTCGTAAATTGGCGATGGAGTATATTTGTCGCAGATTTTGATTTTGTGACGGAATATCTTCAGTTGCAAATTCCCGCCCAAATTACCAAATGGCGACACTTTTCAGTTGCTTTCGCGACGGATCATGGTCCGTCGTAAAAGGACTTGCCTTGACATTAATCTTTTTTAGAATATGGTGGAAAATCATGTTTTTTTTCAGTCCAAGAATTGTTTTTTAATACAAATTCAGTGGTTTAATTGTACATATTTGTATCTAATATTATTTTTTAATAATTGATTGAATGCAAAAAAATAAATAAATAAAAATTGTTTTTATATCAAATGAGTGGAAATTATTAATTTTAAAAAATTTAAAACTAATATTTAAATGATTTGTAATATGACAAGAAAAAAAAATATTGAGAAGTTAAAAAAATTTAACAATGTTTAAGAAAAAATGAGATTTTGAAAAAATAAAAATCGTGATTTAATAAAAATCTATTTTGTGGGAAAAAAAGAATATTGAATAAAGTTGATAATTTTGAAAAAAAAAAAGGAATTTAATTTGGAGAAAAAAATAATATCCTGAAAAAGAAAATTAAAAATATTTCAAAAAATGTGAAAATTTTGACTATGTTGAAAAATGAAAATATTTTGAAAAAGAAAATGAGAGTTTGTATTTTAAAAAATAAAATAAAATTGAGAAATTCGAAAATAAATGCTTTAAAAAAAATGGAGTTAGAAAGAATTGAAAATTTTAAAATTAAACAATATTAAAGAATCGATACTTTAACAAAAAAAACAAACATTTTGAAACAAAAAATAAAGAAGTTGAAATTTTTTGTGATTTTAAAAAAATAATTGAAATGTTAAAAATTTGAAATTAAAAGGACAAGTTATTTAAAAAAACACTGAGATTTTGAAAGAAAAAAATATCATTTTAAAAAGGAAAATTAAAAAGTTGAAAACAAAATGATATGCTTTTGAAGATAAAAAAAAATCGGCATTTTGGAATTTTTGAGAAAAAAAATAAATTTTGAATTTTTTTTTTAGATTTTGAAAATAAAAATTCAGAATTTGTATTTTATTTTTAAAATTATTTTATAATAAAATTGAAAATTTGTTAAAAGTTTTCAAAGAAAAATTAAGCGTAAAAAATATACATTTTGAGAAAAATGTTATTTTTAAATGAAAATTAAAATTTATCTGTGAAAAAAAAATATGTAGCCTGATTGGGGCGAGTAAGTAGTCAAATTGAGGGTATTGATTAGTAAAATATATTGAATGGACCAAACATATAAAATGGGCCAAATATTCTTGTCAAAATTGTGACCCAACCCATTGACCTCGCAAGAACTTAAGAATTAATGTTAGTAAGTTTTGTGGGGCCCATCATGATGCGTGTCGAACATCAACACCGTGCATTTGATGTGTCCCCTTTAGGTTATGAGATATATCAAAAATCATCCGTATACGAAACTCAGGTGGGCCATACCATCTAAAACTATGTGAAGACATCCTAAAAAAGATAAAAACACTTGGTGGGGCCCACATGAGTTTTGGATGCGGCTGAAACTTGGTCTGACGCCTCATCCAAGTGGGACACACATAATTAGTGGGTTGGATATGTCAATCACATTTAGGCGAGCCCAATATATGATTATAAATGTTTTAAGGAAACCCCTCTCTATTCCATTTAGGTGAGTTACTAATTACCCTTAGCATACTAAGTAAACTCTGTGGGGTCCACCGTTATTTATTTATTTTATCCACTCCGTTCATCCATGTTAAGAGATAATTTGAGGTTTAAAGAACCAAAAGGAAGAATATCTAAAGCTCAAGTGGACCACACCACAGGAAATAGTGTGATTGAACCTCAACCATTGAAAAATTCTTGGAGGCCATAGAAGTACTTTTAGATCAAACTGATGTTTGTATTTTCTCTTCATTCATATCTTTTTTATATTATGAACAGGTTGGATGGCAAATAAACATGATTGTGGGCCCAAGATAGGTATAACAATGGAAATCATTATTCCACACTGTTTTGTGTGCCATGGTCCACTTGAGTTTTGGATTTATCGAAAATTTAGGATCAACCCACACCATTCATCCATTTTTTGAGATCATTTTAGAGAATTATCCAAAAAATGAATCATATCCAAAGATTAAATGGACCACATCATAAATAAGGAGAACGGATTGGCTACTCCCCCCAACACCAGCCAATGGCTGGTGGTTGGTGCTCTGTGGGTCCCACCATGTTGTATGTGTTTCATCTATGCCGTCCATCTATTTTTGAAGATCATCTTACAGCATGAGACCAAAAATGAGGTATATCCCAATTTGAAATGGACTACATTACAAGAAATAGTGTTGAATGAGCGTAAACTATTAAAAACATTTTGAGGGCCATAAAAGTTTTGGATCGAGATCATTTTTGTTTCCCCTTCATCTAGGCCTATATGACCTAATGCACAGATTGGATATCAAATAAACAGTACAATGGGCCTTAGGAGGATTTTAATGATGGATATCCAATCACTATTGTTTTCATGTGGTGTGGTCCACCTGAGATTTATATGTCTCTCATTTCTGGAATAAATCCCTAAAATGATCTTAAAAAATGGATGAACATAATGGATAAAATACATACATCATGGTGGGGCCCACAGAGCACCGACCACCAGCCACAGGGGGGGGGGGGGGGGTGGTGTGGGAAGACTAGCTATAGAAGAGACATCAGCAAGTTCTGTGGGCCCCACCATGATGTATGTTTTGTATCCACACCTTCCATCCATTTGGAGAGATCATTTTAGGGCAATATCTAAAGAATGCATTGAATCCAAAGCTCTAGTGGACCCCAACATAGAAAAACTGTGGGATAGTGACGCCAACCATTAAAAACTACGAAAGGCCACAAAAGTTTTAGATGAAGCTAATATTTGTGTTTTCCCTTATTTCATGTCTTTTTTTTTTTCTAAACATTTGAACAGGTTGGATTTTAAATAAACACTATGATGGGCCTTGGGATAGTTTCAACGGTGGGAATCACTCTCCCCGCTGTTTTCTGTGGTGGGGTCCACTACAGATTTTTATCTGCCTAATTCTTTGGCTCATGACTTAAAATGATATGTTAAAATGGATGGACGGTGTGGATATAACACAGATTTATATGGAGCTCATTTTTTGGTGGACGTAGCCAAAGGTGTGGCTTTTAATGTTGGATTTTCAATCTCGACTGTTTTCCCGTGGTGTGGTCCACTTGAGATTTATATCGATCTCATTTTTTTGGATTAACCCTAAAATGATATGGAGAAGTGGATGGATGGCGTGGATTAAAACACATAAATCATGGTGGAGCCCGTAGAGCACTATCAGATGGAAAGTGCAAGTGACGTTACATATTTACTGAGACAATATGTGAGTTTTGTGTTTGATGTAAAACAGTGGTGACTATTCATATTAATAGTGGTAATGCTATAGAATTATCCAGACCATCTAAATAATGGGTCTAGTTGTTAATGATTAATATTTATACTTTTTCCTATATAAAACTATCTTAATCATTTAGTAAACGGTCCCTTAAATGTATGGGTATTAATGTAATTGATGTATTAAATTATGGAAAACTCATAGTTTGTGGATTTGAAACTAATATCTCATTTCAGAAGAGGGATTTCCAAATCCCTCTTTCAAACGACGCACGAGCTCTGCTTGGTTTCTCATTTTCTCCTTCGGCCGATGGGTGAGCTCCGAATCTTTGAAGGATTTCAGGCATATCTCTCTTGCCGTGGGTGAGCTTCTCTCAAAATCCCCGTTTTTATTCCAAAAATCCATTCCATCTGTCATTGCTTTCTCTTTTCTTCTCATTGGGCCATGGTTCCGGTTGGCATTGATTGTAACAATGTCGAGATTCGGCAATGTGGAATGGATGCAACTTGGGGAGGATGAAATGAATTTGTCTTTCGTAGGAATATATGTGATGTAGCTGTGATTAAGACCAACAGGCATTTGGAAGAACTAGCTTTCTTTCCTAGATAGTGGATCTCATGGATTCGCATTCATTCACTAAATTTGATTAGAATAATTTTCTATTATCTTTTGGATGTGCATTTCATTCACTGTTTCTACTTTTTGCAGCTTGATTTTGCTGTAACAATGGCAGCACTGCTCGGTATTCCTTTTCCTTTTAGAAGGTGCATCATAAGGATCTTGTCAATGTTAACTAGTAGTGATAATATTATAGTTCTACAGTTGGCATTGTTGTAAGCCTGTTGGAGTAGACAGGGTCCAGTTGTATTTCAAACAGTTCCTCTCCTTCATTTAGATAATGTTTCATACATTCTCCTCACACCACAAAGGCTGAGGGTATGAGGAATCAATACACTGGCACCTTCACATCACATGTTTAATTTGTGATCGATATTTATTAAATCTCTGGCTCTTCCATGTTTTGTTTGATGGTATTTGCTCATCGGCTTACGAAGTCTCATATAGAGTAAACAGTTTGTTTACTCTTGGGCAGAAGCAACAGGTTGCAATCCTCTCTCTGTATTTGGGGAAGATCCTCCTTTTTAATCGGTCTTCTTGTTCCTTTAATCTGGCCTATATTTTCAATCTTTGGACCTTTTTTTTTCAATAAAATTTACTATTACTGATCCAAAAAAAAGAAAGAAAGAAAAGTAATGTAAAATGGATTGATGTTGGAGTTGATGGTCCAATTTCAATGATACTAGAAATGAATGGGCCGTTTGAACCAAATATTATCCCATGACACTTTTCTTCATACAGGCAGTCTGTTTTCGAAACATGGCATGTAATGGTGGCCTGTGGTCATTATGTCAGCATACGTTTTGTGGGCCTCACATTTTTCTCCTATTGGACCAAAAGACCTGAAGTCATTGTTTGGCTCAGATTTTGTATTCATGCTGGCAAAACCCAAATGCAGAATATTCTTTTCATGATAGACTGGCAATCTTTCTTTTCTGGGTCTTTTAATGGGCTCAAAGGACCATGAGGTGATCAATATCTTGATTTCTCTCTTTTGCAGAAGTACAATAAATTTTCCTTTTTTTTTTTTTTTTTTTTGGGTTTCCCCCTCTTTTGAGATGGTTCTGATTGTTTATTCTTCATTTCCTTTCTAGGATGTTACACTCAATGATTTGGATGCTGCAAATGCTCGCCCACAAGGAGGACGATATATTATCGCTCATGGGCCAGATGATGAAACCTAGGAAGACTGAAATTACTGAAAAGCTATGACAAGAAATTAACAAGGTTTTGCTACTCGTTCTTTGAATGGAATATGGCCTTTAATGTAAATTCATTATTTTACGGTGCGTTTGGTTGCACAAAATATCAAGAAATTTCATGATATTCTGCAACAAATTAGACTGATTAGGCATGGAATTTCATGATATTTGGTGCACTCAAATGCAGCCTTAGATATTTCGTTCATCCTATTTAGTCAATTTGTACCGAGTCTGGTGGAGATATGTGTAGTGGGATGGTGGAAGTGTGTAAGCCTTGCTGAAAAAACCACATGGTTGACAGCTGTTAACAGATGATATATTGACGAGGGGTAGTGGAGCTTGTCCCTGGAGTCCTATTCATTGATGAGGTGCCTTTTCCTTTCAAGTCTCTTTCATTTTCTTCATGGGTTGGTTTGTTCCTCTGGTTTGACATATCCTATTTGCAGGTTCACATGTTCGATATGGAATGCTTTTCATACCTTAATCGTGCCCTTGAAAGCTCACTATTACCAATAGTAATTTTTGCTTCAAACAGAGGAATATGCAATGTTAGGTAATGAGAAATTCTAAGCTTTCATGAAATATGAAGGGTGTGAAAGGGCCGAAACTTGATTCCATGAATAGTCATTCGTATTCCATGCTTGGTTTGGCTGAATGGATGAGTAAGTTGTCAATCATATGAAAAGTGCCCAAGTCCATCAAGTGGGCCTATTTTGAATAATCAAGGGTTTGGAATAGGAACTTGGAGCTTGTTCAAACTTCAAACCAAGTCTGCGTTTTTGTTCTACCAGCTAGTTCATTCTCAAACATTGCTTTCACATATATCAGCTGCATTGTTATGCTTCCAAGATAGAAGTTTGAGAAATAAATACCAACTAGTCAAATTCTAGCTTGGTGAGATCTTTTCTTTCATTAAACTGCTAGTTTTTCTTTGTCATATTGTTATAGAGAAATGCTTGTGCAATGGGTGTTTTCATACAGTTCCATGAAGTGTGCACCATAAGTGTACAACTTCAGTTGGGTTAACTTGAACCCGATTGGTCCAACCTGAACTCCGGGTCATGTTCGGTTGGGGTTGGGTTGGGTTGCCGACCCTCAACCTCACCTAGGTTGGGTTGGAAATCCTTAACCCAATCCAACCTGAACTTTACCTTGTATGCAGAACATCTCTTCATAGTGAAGAATCCCTTCCCTAACCTGCATGCTCAATGTAGGTTTGGCTTATCTGGAGCTAGGAGTGGTAGTTTTGACCACTATACATAAAGCAGTTGTCCCATTGCAGCGTCCAAGTGCAATGTCCAAGCTATTCATCAGGTGGTTTTGACCATGTCATGAAAGTAAATCTGGTCCATTCAGCAGGTGGGCTATAATTTTAGAAGTAGTTGGATGGGTAAAGACACTTCAACCAAGTTTTTTCAGACGTATATTTGTTTCATAAACTGTGGCCCACCTGATGAGTGGACCAACCTGATTCTTGGGGAATAGCATCTAGGTATGTCAAGATTGGCATTGTACATGTGATTCTGTATGCTTGCTTGTGAGGAATTTCAGGTTTAATTTGTAATAATTGTCTGCATCTCATTTTATCATTTGCAGTCCGGTTCCAGTACATAAAGTTGAAAATTGTTTGTGTTGCTTATGCCTCAAATGCTTGCTAAATTCATCATTTTGACAGTGCTGTGTTCCTCGTTCTATATGGCATTGCTTTGCCAACTGAGGGATGGGGTGTGGTCTCTAGTTTGAAAATATATCCACCTTTTGCTGGTGCTGCTGTATCAGCAATTACTCTTGCTGTGGCCTTTGGGTTTGCTGTATCTCGTCCGTGCCTGACACTTAAGGTTGGTGCCTGAGCGATTTTATTTGGCAAGAAGCAATAAATTCTTACTTTGTTGCTTATCTTATTCTGATTTTCTTGTATCCTGATTGTCTAGTGCACGGTACTGTCCTCATTTCGTTTTAACTGGATTAGATTTACATTTTATTGCCAGATGATGGAAGATGCTGTGCATTTTCTCAGTAAGGAAACTAGTGTTCAGGCAATTGCTCGGTCTGCCACTAAAGTGATAGCTATTATGTTTCTCTCTTCTTAGCTACAATAACCGACCGAGTGGACTTGCTGGTGGTGTTTAAAAGTTAGACTAATTCAATCAAGATGAGGTATTCAAAAAACAACTGCAATATTTTCCTTGTTGGTTCATCTACAGACTGGGCAAGTCTATTGATTAGTTCAGATTGATCAGAACATGTGATAATCTTATGAGTTGCAAGGTTTATGCAATTTGATAATGGTATTGACATTAGACACAGTATGTCCACTTGTTTTCACTATCTCTATGCCAATCTCTCATTCAAAAAGTTTATTTAGTTTCACAATGAAGGTCTTGTATATAAAAGTTGATGTGCAGGTAGTTTCCAAGATTATTATCTCAAGACATTTCAACAGGGAGTACGACCTGTAACTTGACTGAAGCTATTAGACATCATAGGGATTTTTTGTTGATGCAAAACTATAAATTTGGCTAAATTTTTTGAGTTAATTTATGCTAGGTAGTTCACAGCTTTTACTAAGTTGTTGCGAGTGGTCTGCTTAGTAGCATGCATGTGAGATGCTATTTTCTTGATGTTTTGTTTTCATGTGTAGATGAAGGAATGGGTATTGTATGTTGGAACAAAAGGTTGCTGGTATCAAGAATGGGTATTGTGTAAGTTGGGGCAGAGTTACTGTTTCATGTGGTGGGTTGCATATCTAAGAGAATTACAGTTGCACACAAGAAAACTCGCGTGCTTTTTTTCCTGCATTCATTGTTACTTCTGTTTTGCCAACAGTCTTCATTGGAACTTGTGGCTTTCCATTTCATCATCATCACCAGGTTTAGTTTAATCCACTGATGGATCTAAAACAGATCATCATCATCATCATTGGGTTCAGCTTAATCTACTAGCAGATTTTTTTTTTTTTTTTAAAGCTACCACCTTGAAAATTTTGGTTCATTTCATACTTGATTTATGAAAGCTACCCACTTTGTGTGAATAGTATGATTAGTTTTGCTTAATTAGTTTTTTTTTCTACTTGATTTATGTGTAGACCATGTACCTAGTTCTATTGGAGAAATCAGGTGCAAGGATGGGCTTTCATCAGACAATGTACATGAGACATACCTGAACTCAAATTAAAACTGGATTGAATTGTGTGACCCACTTTCTCGAAGTCATTGTCCTAAAATCAGATTGGTTGAGAAATCATGACCTCTGATTCGTACACGTTTCTTGAAATAGGATTATTGGATTTTTTTTTTTTTTTATTTTTTCATTTCTAACTGTATGATACATGTCGACCAATCTGATACTATAATCACATAAGTCTGTAATTTTTGGTTCACAAAACATCTAAATTAGGATCCATAATTTGGGAAGTTTAATTTCAATAATTTTATGCCCGGTATGCAATTTCTAATTTTCCAAATGCCTGTATATCATCCATCATTCTCTGCTACTTTATTAAAGTTTTTCCTCTTTCTCCCTTTTTAAAAAAGGTTATGATTTAATGAGGCACTCCTCATGTGAGGGTGTGAAAATTACCATTTGATCAACGATCAGACAACACATGTTTGAGATGTGGGCCATTTATCAGGTATAGTATTTTAACTTGCCATGGTTCAAAATTAAATGTTGGTCTACTGATCTGGCATGTCGAACTTGTATGAGAAAAATGGGTGGTTAGAAAAGAAGTCTGAAAATTGAATGTATATGTGAGACTCATTTGATGAGTGTACTACCCTGATTCTTGGCATATGGTATGTTCACAGTGTGACCAGGGAGTTGTCGTGTTGGGCCTGTCATTCAATCAACCACACCCACACCCCCCTTTCTGTTCTTAGTTTCTATGGAAATGTGTTACTTCTATATGTGTCTATGCATGATTAGGTCGTGTTTGGATGTTCAACTGGCTTTGATTGTGGTAATTAAGTTGTGACAATTTGGAAATGAGTAATCGTGGAACTAGAAATGTTTAGTTCTCTTGTATTTTCAACCTTCAAGTCTGCCTTTTAAAATGTTCCACTGTTGAAAAAACGATTCAACGTCTACCTAATGGCTGCTTCAAACTGGATCATTTTCCTAATTAAAATATTTACCAACCTTTGTATTAGGTTTAATGAATCTTATCACTACCCAACCAGATCAGATGGTGACAAGATTCACCCATATGCTAGATGGTGACAAGCTTCTTGAACCAATTCTCTGTTGACAGTCATCAGTATGCTACTAAAGAAATTTAAAGTTGCTCGATCTTCTTAAATTGGAGTTGTCATGTTGAAGATATTTGCAGGGATTATTTATATCTACTTGAAATATTTCCCAACTCTCCATTATAGATTGCAAACGAGAACCATCGTGAAACACCATAACTAAATTTTTTTCTGCTTGTATCATTGAATTCTGAATTTGTTCGAGACAGTAGCAATAAATGCTACTTGTTCTCATCACTTGCATGTTGTGCTAAAGGTTGCATCTTTTTTTGTAGTTTACAGGAAAGCTGAGGATATGAACTACCACTTGGTATGCTTCCACGTTCTTGCAGATTCTATTAGAAGGTTTTATTTCTTCTTTGCTTTAGAAAAATAAAAGATAGCACCTTTTTTTCCTTGGATTCTATTTTATATTTCCTCTTTTTCTTCTGAAGTTTGTAGTTGAAAGATCCATTCTAAGTTGCATTTTGTCAGTTGTTTTGCACTGTAGGTTTGATCTTTGCACCATGGTTCTTTCCCTTGGGTAACATCTCAATTTAAATTCCCTTTGCATTTAATTAGTGTTGAAAACCTTCTCCTTGAAGATTCCGTAAATGATATTTTATGCTTTGATTTTAGGGTAAAGAATGCTGATGTGTCATGCATGGGGCTTGTTTCAGTTGTGGTGTTCATGGTCGTCATGCCACTTTTTAGAGCATCTGGCAGCATCTTGCTTCAGACAGTGCCTCCTAGCATACCACCCTCAGCTTTCAGTAAGTGCTTGAAGCATGTTTATTTATTCTCCCTAAACTTCTTCCAGTAATTATAGCATACCGCCCTTAGTTTTTTACATTTGATTTTCAATTTGCAATAAAAAAAAGAAATAAAAAAAAAAAATCAATGCTTGATTTTGATCTATGCCTTTATGTTCCCAAAGCTTTCTGAATTTTATTCATGTTTTATTTTACTGATTTGCATGCAGAAAATTTCTAGGCTTTCCCCCCCCTTTGAAGCGTGAGATAATGCTGAAATCTGCATATTTTGGAAGCCTAATTTGAACTGTGATACGTGTGCCGGTAGTGCTGAAATCTGCATGTTTTATTTTATTTATTTTTGTATATTTGCATGTCCTTACTCTCTCACGATTTGATTTGTTTTTACAACTAATTGATGACATTACCTTCTCAATTAGGCATAGATCTATGTTTGTGTGTAGGTCAAGGGGCATCGAGTACAAAGTATAATTCTCTCCCAAACGAATCTTCTCAACCATTTATTTGATTTTGATCTATGCCTTTACTCATCTCTCTCCCTCTGCAATTTATTTCCCAGGAAGGGCTAGAATTAATGATGCTAGATTCAGTGTATGAGAGTCATCCCTTAGCTCCAATTATCTTACAATACCAATTGCAGTACCATTCACCAATGCAATTTTTTGAATAGGATTCTTATTAAACAATTGTGTGAATTATTTTTTGAATGACCATCAGGTGTAAGATTCAAAATAAAATAAAATCTAGCGATATTTTTTTTATTCACAGATATTTTACCGACGGACTACATCCGTCGCTAATTTCTGAAATTGATAGTGACGGATTGGATTCATATTAGCGACGGTATTTTTAATGACGACTTTTTTTTGGAATTTTAGCGACGGATTTTATTTTTTGCGACGGATCTTATCCGTTGCTACTATATGATGGATTTTATCCGTCGAAAGAAAAAAACGACCCAGTAAACAGCGACGGACAAGGCGACGGACGAAATTGGTCGTTTATTTGGTTTTACGACGGATTTGGTCCATCGTAAATTTGCGATTTTAGCGTAGTGACTGACAACAAACATTGTATGTCATGTCATCAATGCAGTAACAACGTACAATCTCCTCTTGGGAAGACCATAGATGCATTAATATGGTATTATACCATCTACTCTGCGTCAGTGCTTCAAATACTGTAGGAACGAGATCCAGTATAAAATGATGGCTGATGCAAGACCATATACAGAGACAATCGTTCTTCACAGATGCAAGCTACTATGACAGATTTGTAGCCGAAGACATGAAGAAAGATGATAGAAACATGGTTATAAAGGACAGCCAGACAAAGGCAATAGAAAACAAAGTTGCAAGAATAGAACTGTCAGGGAAAGTGAACACGAAAAAGAAATTTTATTTAGTGTCAAAACACTTGAGACAACCTGGGCAACCTCCTCTAACATTACTATCGCCTAAACAAATAGAAACTCTGTAGTCGAACTATACAGTGCCACTACCATACGTTGAAGAAATAAACCATTTCTGACTATGCCTAAAAGATTTCATGTCAAGTCCAGTTCGAAGAATCCTGAGCCCATTGAGTTCTATGCCCCATCAGAGACAGAGACGGAAGAAAAGGTTGGCAATAAAGTGAGTTGCGAAAGACTGACATCTCAAGATTTAGAGAGATATAGTTCCGTAGGCAGAAAGATTATGTAGAGTATGGGTTTTGATTGTGAAGAACCGACTAGATTGAATAATGGCAGAGGTATACTGTTAAGGGTCAAATATTGCATATTATCCCCCAGTTATATCTTGGTTTTATGAACATGATACTACTTAATGTCCTATTTTATCCATGTTTGTGTTGCAAGGTGAATTTAAGAGCTTGGATTGAAAAAAGTGCTAAAAGCATGGATTTGACGCTCAAATATCACCAAGGCAAAGAACAGATCTTAGGAGACAAAGATTGAAGATTTCAAGGTCCCAAGATTCAAGAAAACTATAAGGAGTGACTTAGTATAGTTCCATTCCATAAAACTAAGTGGCAACCCCACCTATCAGGGAGCCCATAAACAATCTGCTCAAAAGCATATGCTATGATCAGTCACTCCTTATATTAAGTATACATATGATGTGTATGAGCATGAATCATGGAACTATACTAGACATGTTATATGGTGATGGATTCTGTTCATAAAGAAGATGGGCTAGACGACTTATACACTACAAGCATGGGCCTAACAATGGGCCCTAGGGAGAGTTACAATGCGGACATTTAACCATCATTGCTCTTCTAATGTAGACGTCAAACCATCATTGCTCCCAAGGCATGACCGCCAAAAACATCGTCACATACATCATGGTGGAATCTCACAATGTAATGGGCCTCATATACATCACATCCCGCCCACATAAAGGCCTCACATACGTCTCATTGGGCCTTATATACATCAAATGGGCCGCACCAATGGGCCCATATACATCAAATGGGCCGAATCAACTAGGCCGATCAAATGGCCCGATTTGAATGGGCTGAAACCAATCACACCATTCACCTTATTGCTAGAGATCATTTTAGAGTATTATTAAAAAAGAATGAATCATATCCAAGGATCACCTAAACCATACCACACTTAACAGTGGTGACAAAGGGTCCCACAATTAAGATTCCAGTGGGCCCCACCATAGGGTTTATTTCCCATCCAGTCTGTTCATGAGGTCACAAAGACCTGAATAGGGAGAAAAACAAATATTATATTGATTCAAAACTTCTGTAACCCAAAAGGGTTTCAATGGTAGACGTTCAACTCCACTGTTTTCTATAGTGTGGTCCACTTGATACTAAATCTGACTTATTTTTAGTCTCAAGCCGTAGAATTGGCTCACCTAATGGATGGACGGTTGGATGAACCATATACATCAGGGTGGGGTCCACATACGTGGCCCACCGCAGAACGAGCTCGCCAAATGGGTAAACAGTTTGGATGACATATATACGTCATGAAGGGCCCACTGTCCAGCCATCTGGACGATGGGATACAAAACATACATTATGGTGGGGTCCAAGCCACCTGCTGACATCATCAGAAGTGGGACCCACCTAGCTTGGTGGCGTCAATACACCAGCTATGTACTGGTGTGCGGTACCCAGCCAATCTGCTAGATAGGTGGGTCCCACGTTTGATGAATGGCTTGGGTATAAAACCCATACATCAAAGGTGCAGCTCCACACGTGGGGTGGGTCCCAACAATGTCCAGGCCCTAGACGACCTGGATGAAATACATGAGGTGGGTCCCACGTAATGGGCCACCCTCCCCTTAAAATCATAACATTTATTATATTATATATTATAATCATATATATATATATATATATATATATAACTGGGTAGTACACCCCACTGTCAATTCACACACTTCATGGTTGGCCATGTCCACGTCCTTGAACGCTCGACGGTATGGATACAACAGGCATCATGGTGGGTCCCATATGGACGTGGCCCACCTAATTTGGATCAATCTGATATTTGTATTTTTCCCGTCACCAATAGGGTAGGGCCCACGTGGCCTAGACTGTGTAGATCCAACACGACCATCAAGTGGATCCCATGAAGGTGGTCGACATGGATAAGATGCATACTTCATGGTGGGGTCCATCCGGGTGGGCCACAAGGCCATATCATCACCAAACAAAATGAAAGAGAGGGAGAGAGAGAAAGAGAGACGAGTGATGAAGGGACCTCGGCGCTATGGGCCTCCCTTCCATGCTTTACAACATACATCAAGTGGGTCCCATTACATGTGGGCCCACCAATCAAAATCAACGGTGGAGATCCCTTCTCTACCAAAAGCAAGGTCTAGATGACCTTTATTATACAAGGAAAATAAACATCATGATGGGGTCCATGGAGAATGGCCCCATCATGGAATGATCATGAGAATCATAGTGGGCCATCGGCCACACCTAGGGTCCAAAGTGGGATCCATACCATCAATTGGTAGGCTCCACTTGGCCCCTCATCAAAATACAAAAAAAAAATAATCTAAGCCTATGGAACACCCACCATTGATCTTCTTGGTCCGATGGAAAGGTAGTCTCCTTGGCTTCGATCTCAACGGAAGATGATGAAGAATGAAGGGTTGAGATGGGAGATGAAAGGGTCAGGAAGTGGGCCACACACAAAACTTTCTCATGGAGGTTGGGAGAGCTTGGACGTGGTATTCCTTGGTTGCTTGGAAATGGGTTTGAGAAATGAGAGAGAGTGGGTTGTAAGGAGAGAGAGGGATGGGTGAGGGAGTGATGGGTGTGTAAGAGATTTGTTGACTTTTGGGGTAGTTTGTGTAAGAAGGGTATGAGTTGTATAAGGGATTGTTGACTTATGGGGTGTGAGGTGATGTGTACTTGACCCTTGATGGGATTGATTGATTGATTAATTGATTAATGTGATATTTAGGTAAAGATTCTCTTGGGTTTTGCAACGCGCGGCATTTTCCTCTAACTGAACGTGGGCCTACATCTCATGGCCTAGGTATCACCTCGGCGCGCGAGACGCGACATCGGAACCGCGACGATAGCACGATCGCTATGGTACAAGTCTCGAGTTGAGTCGACTCGGGTTGACAGCGTGAGTCTCAGGGTCACGCGCAAATGCCTGTTACAGGTTGCGGGTTGCCGGAATTCGACAGGGAGGATCGTGGGAATCTACGGAATGGTACGGACTAGGATACGGGCCTTATAGCTGCCACCGTTGCAGCTTGGGCCACTGGGGTGCCCCAAAGGCTCCCCTTGCGGTTTGAACGGAGAGTCAACCAACTGAGTTGACTAAGTTGGCCCGAACTCAGTCGAAGGAGGTACCTGAAAGGTGATCCTCGGGTCGGGATTCGATCCGGGTCGTTTGCGTGGCCGGTTGGTCGACTGAGTGGGTTCCTGAAATAAGGTGGCATTGGGTTAGTTCCCGTGACTCAAGGTGAGTTTGTGGGAGGCTACTTACAACTGAGTGTGGCTAGTAGTCAGGGGTAGTTCAGCAACCACGAATCGGTCCTAGCAGCTACGCAGGTTTGCCCGACCAGCTCTGAATATCAAGTGTGATTGGTTTGGTGCGGACGGATAAGTCGATCCAAGGCCAATGACTGGGTAAAGTGCTGCGGTCTGAGTCCACCTAGCCACTCTCTCCTCCCTCTCTCTCTCTCTCTCTCTCTCTCTCTTTTTCTCCCTCCTTTCTCTCCTTCTCTCTCTCTCTCTCTCTTAGCTCTGGGTGCGAATCCCAAGGGCAAGCAGCCGCTTTTATAGGTGTGGGAAGGGTTCATCCAACGGTTGAGACGAGTGTCCCTTCCCACGAGCGATTTTGAGATTTTCTTGCATGCACGGGACCCATCCGACTTTTCCTGCTGCTCTGGCCCACCAGAAAAGTAAGTTTTTACTTGGTGTGGGGTCATCTCATCATGGTGGGTCGGGCAAGTTAACGGGGAAGATGACATGGCCATCAATGGCCGATCTTCACCTACGGTGTTTTAGTGTGATCTAGTCCGTTTGAACGGACCTGATGGGGGTCGTTGATCACTGCTGGGCCCACTTTTTGGGCCTTTCACCTGTGTTTCGGAACTTCTCACATGATGACCTTGTTCTCATTGTATTCTCATGAGACGAGATGTCTCCTCCAGCAAGGACGTTGCCGCCCTAGAGGGAGTGGCTAGGATCGATCCACGTGGCCTAGGGAGGGCTTGGATCGAGCCAGCTGCCCCTTCCCAAAACGGCATTTGTCTCCCTTCGCTTTTCATGGTGCAGGAGGTTGCCTGCCTATTTTTGGCAACAGAAGAATGGTGCGATTTGACGCTTGGATGGACAGTTGGGATGGAAGGAGTGGGGCGGACATGAATCGCCAACATGGCAACGACACAACCCTCCATCCACGGACGAATACAATCATGTGGTTCTGATTAGCACCAACTCGAGCCCGCACATCTTTGCATGGGTCCGGGCAGACAGCTAGGATATGGTTGAACGGGGCCCACGCGCATGATGGACAGTCTGGATTTGCCGGACGGTGGCCTGAGGTGGGCCACTACAAGATCGGACATCTGTCTACTTCAAATCTGCTCGGGCGGGAGATTTCCTCGCTTTTTCGGTATAGCTCGGGTCAAAGCTGGTTTGACCCGCTCGAGTCATCTCGTGCTCTTCGTGCACGGGGACTAGGGTGCATGCGCACCCTATGTGGGGTCCACCGTGATGTTTGTGATAAATCCACCCCATCTAAAATACTTTGGAAACCCCACCTTGGGTCCCGGGGCCGTTGACCAGGTTGACCCAAGGTCTGGGTGGGCCATTCATAGCCCGAATGTAGTTTATAACCGATCCAAGGGTCGGATCACCCCTGATTCAAACATGGATGGTTGGAAAGGTTTTCAAGGGCCGTTGGTATGCTTATGCCCAGCTATTTCCCTCATGGTCACTTTCAATGACCCCTACACCGTGCAGGGATGTACGTTCGTGCCTACTTGATTGTGAGATCTTGCTTTTGATCAGGATCGACGTTGTGGGCCACCTATCCTAGCATGATCCTAGCTCATGCACCCCCATTCCTTGAGAAGTCCATGGTTGGATTAATCTCGCAAGGAGTGGTAGATCCTAAGTCGGTGATTCGATGGTTAAAGTTGTTAGTATCCCACTATTCCACAATCAAATGAATGGAAATCTACATTGATTCTGAGATGGTCAGTTAAATCTACATTGATTCTGAGATGGTCAGTTAGGCTTACCCTTGTGGCTGGTGTAGGGTCCTTCTTAGCTCCTAGGATTCCTGATGGGCGGCTTCAATGATGAGTGAAAGTCCCATCCTGCATTCGTTGGATTTAAGTTGTCTGTTAGTCGAGTTTGAAATCCCCTGTTTTGGTTTAAGTGGTAACACCCACGTACCAGAAGTGCGGGGTGTTACAAGTACGTTTAGGTTCTTAGTGTAGGACCTTTGCTCTTGTGTAGGGCATAAACTTAGGTCCTTTGTGTAGGTCCTTGGCCTGTGTGGCCTAAACTAGGTTCCTTGTTTGGATCCTTGGCCTGTGTGGCCTAAACTAAGGTCTTTGTGTGGATCCTTGACTTGTGTGGTCTAAACTAGGTTCCTTGTATGGATCCTTAGCCTGTGTGGCCTAAAACCTAGGTTCTTTGTGTGGATCCTTGGCCTGTGTGGCCTAAAACCTCGGTGCTTTATGTAGGACCTTTGCTCTTGTGTAGGGCATAAACGTTTGCCTTGTGTAGGCATGTTTAGGTACCTTGTGTAGGTCCTAGAGTCAACTTTGTGTAGGTTGTAAAGGTTTGAGGTGAACTTGATTTGAAACCTCCATTAGTGAAATCCGGTACACTCAAGGGTTGAGTGTGTCCGCCGGGAGTGGAGTAGGTATATAGCTGAACCACTATAAACGACTGTGTTTGGGATTGACATTTGCATATTCTCTTATTGTGTTTACTTTGAATGATCACATGAAAGCATGACAATATGAATATCTAGAACTGATAAGACTCACATCCCACACACTTTCACATAATTCATCCATCATAGACTAAGTGTCATATCTTGTTTAAATATTGAGTAATCTTGTGATTGGATCCTCTACTTGGCTTGGAAGCCTATATAGTTAAAATGAGTATATCTTGATAATTGAACATTAGATCAAGATTAGGTTAATAGGATTTTAAATTGTCATGAAAGTTTATAAAGTCCTATTCACCCCCCTCTAGGACACTTTGACCTATTCCTACTTCTACTATAGAGGTCTTTACCACAATTTCAGGTGAAAGGCATGGGAAATGACACGTAAAAAGGTGAGATAAAATGCATCAACTCAATTAAAGTAAGCTTAAAAGATAAAACCCTCACCTCTAATGTTATTCCTTCCCTGAACGTGTGTGGGTGTCGAAAAAATTGGTCTTTAATCTATCATTAACAATTTCTTTTGAGTGGTTAGCTTGATTTAAACTAATCGGGTTGGATCAACGTGTTAGGGGGATAGGAAAGAAGGAAATCTGGGAAGGGAAGTTTTGAACGTGGCCTACCTTAAATTACTCGGCTTGGGCTGGCGGCTTCTACTAATTGATGTCGTAAACCTCTCTTCATCTCCTTTCTCTTTCTTTCGTTTCCTTTCTCCTTCTTTCTTTCTTTCTCTTTCCTTTCTTTCTCATTCTTGACTTTCTCCCTCGTCTCTCTTTCTTTTATAGGTGTGCGGCTAGCAGGTCGGCTGGAATTTCTTGGCACCGACTCTTATTACGCAGTTCGGTGCGCAGTGAAAGCCGGACGCAGATTCTGTGAGTGGTGCACTGTCTAACCAGTGACACCCTTGTTTCATGAGTAGATCTTGTCAGATCTTAGAGTTGTCCCTGTATGGCCCCAGAATGGATGGCTGTGATCACGCATTTTGGAATGCAAAGGTCAGGGACCCTCATCCACGTAACTCTGTTGGTGCGGGATTTGTTCGCTGCAGTGGAGGGGTGTAACTGGACTTCTCCAGATAAGGTTTCTCCTAGAGTAGTTTCGGAGATGGGCGTTGTATCTAATGGACGGATCAGATTCACTCTGTTTCCTTGGTAGTGGGTCCCACTGCATCCCTGAATGGGATCGGTTTTGAATCCGTAGACGCGGGAACAGGAGAATGTAAAGGAGTTTAGGAAGTGGTCTGGTTGCGGCCAGACTTGTGTGCGTGTAAGATCTTTCCTGTGTGCGAAACAGACTAGGGTGTGGTCGAACCCGTCCCCTGGACGTGATGGACAGTTCTGATCATCGTGGATGATCACAGGGGTGGACTACAACATCACCAACGGAACGCTGTCCGTTCGCTTGCGCGGTGGGAAAATCCCACTGGTTTCGGGAATTTCATGGGTCAGTTTGTGTTTGACCGTGACTGAGGTTCTAGTGTGTTATGGTGTACGCGCACCTCGTGTGCACACACCTGGACGTGGGGTCCATATGTGGTTTGGGGTAAATCCATTCCGTTCATTTGCTTTGGTTGGCTCACCTTAGGGTTCGTACCAGAGTGGAAAGCAAATTCTGGTCCTAGGTAGGTCGTTCCAGTGAATGTCTTGTTTAACCATTGATCTTGCTAATTCAATGGCTGAAATTTGTTACGTACGGTTAACTTATGATACTTAGGCCTTATAAAAATTTTGGTGTGAAACGGATCAGTTGAACCATATGATTTAGAATTTGGGGTCTAGATCAATGACAGTTTTGTAATTATTGCTGATTTAAGAGTTTTGTGAAATCTAAAGGTTCCACTTGTTTGTATACACCTTTCTAAGCATTTCTTACAAATGGACTTATACCTGAATCATTATGGACGAAGAGTTATTCGTCAATTCTTGTAAGGTAAAGTACATATGTTGAATTACTTAATGGTTGGTTTTGTTTCAAAATCAACAGTCAAATGGATCGGTCTGTAAATGGAGGCTTTTCCTAATGGTCAGATTTTGCCTTTGGTTCGTAAGGTTAGATTAGCTAGATTGGTGCTGTATACATGTACGTAATAGGTTAGTCTTATGTTAACACTTGAACAATTTCGACACTCAGTGCTAAAATGTTCGGGGTGTTACAATCCTTCCCCCTTAAACAAAATTTCGCCCTAAAATTTCTTACCTCAAGTTTTAATCTCTATTAAAGAGCTCGGGATAATTTTCCTTCATTTCTTCTTCACGTTCCCGTTGCTTCTTCTTCGTTGTGGTGTGACCATAGAATCTTCACTAGTGGGATAGTCTTTGTTCGAAGGACTTGTTCTTTGTGGTCGAGAATCTGCACCGACTCTTCTGAATAAGTGGCATTGTCACTTAACTGTATTTGTTCCTAGTTGATGATGTGGGTCGGGTCATGTTCGTACTTCTTTAGCATGGAGATATGAAAGACGTTGTGAACATTGGCTAGCTGTGGGGCTAGTGCGAGATAATAGGCCACTTCTCTTATTCTTTCCAGTACTTCGAATGGGCCAATATAGTGGGGCGTAAGCTTGCCCTTTTTACCGAACCACATCGTGCCTTTCATAGGGGACACTTTCAAAAATATGTTGTCCCCTTCAACAAATTTGAGTGCTCGTCTTCATATATCCGCAAAGCTTTTCTGTCTATTTTGTGTAGCCTGAAGATGTTTGGTTACCAAATCTCGGGGTCGAGATTTTTATTTAAGGGGGGTAGATTGTAGCGTCCTGATTTCCATGCAAGCGATTACACGCACATACAGACGTATGCATCTACCTCACGAGGAATATAGTGAGATATTAAACATAACGGATCAGTGCAAATGGATCAAATAAATAAATTTCGAGGACGAAATTATGTGTAAGGGGGTTAGATTGTAACACCCCAAACTTTTCAATACCCGAGTATTGAAAGTTCACAAGTGTTACCATGAAATCTAACTTAATAGGTACATGTGTACGATGCCAATCTAACTATCCTAACCCTATATCTATTCTACAACACGAATCTTTTCGTTAAGAATGATCTTTATCCATAAATCAAGTCATTCGACCGTTGATCATGTGATTTGATATATGTACCTTCCTTTAAATGAATTTGGTAAATAACTCTTCATCCATAATGATTTAGATGTAAGTCTTTTGTAAGAATTGTTTATAAAGGTACATACAACCATGTAGAACCATTAGGCTTCACAAAACTCTTAGATAAACAATAATTATGAAAATACCAGTAACCTAGACCTCTGAATTCTAGATCACATGGTTCTTACGATCCATTTCATGTGAAATTTTAGATCAGGCCTAATTATCATAAATTAACCATGCACATCGAAATTTAGCCCTTAGATCTTAGTAAAATAGCTACTCGACCTCTACATCCGTTCGTACACTTATCAAATCGAGATTCCGAGCTGTTCATCTTATTCACTCCATATGAATATGCTTAACCCACCATTAGAATTATAATCTGAAGAACTTACACATGTGAACAAGTCACTCAAACCTAACAGTATACATGTTTTACCCTAATCACTCCAAAAACTTATTTTATATCCGTCCATTTACAAAACGGACCGTACATCCACCTACATACATAGTTAGAGTGCTAACCATCAGATTCCCTTATTTTTAGCAAGTCATCTGACCATCCATCATGTTCGGATCCGTCAAACGGGCCACGCGAACATCACGGTTAATCGATCATCATGAAGACCTTAGGGTTTAGGTCCAAACTACTCGGTGACTTGTCAATTAGAGGTGTACATATGTTATTTTGAATTACGGAGTGTGTTAGCTACTAAAGGACCATCTTGGTCATCTTTGGGAGATCGGAGCCCAAGCTTGACCCATGAGAAGAGCACTAAAAACGGGGAATACTTGCCCAATTTCAAAGTAATTGGATGATGCATTCCTACAAAACAATATTAGAAGTTGGTTGGGAATTTGATGGCAATTTTGTAAATATAATTAATACCACTGTTTAACTAAATATGAAAAAGGTTTAACGGTGTATGTTTACTGATAGTCGATGAGGCTGTGCGGTTTACCTAATAAAGAAAATTGTCTCATATTTTACACCGGATCCCAACATAGTGGGACAAAGACGGTGAACAGAGTGGATTTCCCATAAGGTCATCACAAGATGACTCCACAAAAGAAAAAAAATCAGGCTTTACGTAACCATGCCTCGTTACGTAACATAAATCTTTAATGGTGTGTGTCACCCACACACTTCCGGAATGTGTGGCCCACCAGAGACTTGGAATTACTTCATCTTTTGGGCCAATGCTTAACATGACCCCACAAAACCGTTGGATGGAATGGATCTTTTAAAAACACATCATAGTGGACCCCGCCCATCGCACATAGCAAAACCAAGGAAATACAAAACATCCGCTCACTATAACAGCGTTCAGATGACACACAGAAGTAAAAGAAAGCCTTCCACCATTCCAAGACAAACCTCTGACGATCCATACCAATCTGGACCGTTCAAAATCAAAGGGCAGGGATTCTGATCCCACCCTAGACGACAGAAGGAAGAAAAGGAAACCAGAAGATTTGGTTTCCGCTAGTTTTCTTGCGTTAAACACGCTCCTGGAAGTTGCGTTCGCAAGACCTCCATAAATCATGTTCGCAAAGGAATGATGTGATCTGAATAGGAGTCCTGTGGGTCTGGGGATTGTCAGACAAAAGATCCAGACCGTCCAGGGGTGATAGAATGAAGAAAGAACGGAATGGGGAGTGATCCACCATTGAAGTGGTGATCATCTTCCTTGTTCAAAACAAGAATCAAAGGTTGCTTGATTATGCACCATTATAAGATCCAAGACGTCACGATGATAGCCTATCTCGACATCATCTGACTTCTGAAAATAGGAAAGATAGAGGACCTAGAGAATCACTTTCCTGAGGAAGATCAGGCTGAATAAACAATAAAATATGATTTAGTTTGGTTTCCATTTCCTTTTCTGATGCAACTGGATTTGTAATAAGCTCCTTTGCGTGAGCATTGACGATTTATTTATTTTTGGAATGATAAAGGTAGTTAATTTTATTCTTGTGAATGATTACCAATGCAAATGTACGAAAGGAAATAGGGTGCAATTTTAAAGCATCCAGTATATCAAACACCCGGTTTTCTCGAGCACGAATATGAACTCTGGCCATGAAAACCCGGGATGTTACAACCAAAGAATCTGACTAGAACTCAAAAGCATCGTTGGCAAAGAAATAAGGTCGTGCTAAGAAGAGAAAGAAAAGAGGGTGACGCCCCCTTCTCGATCTGAACCCAAGTTACCACATCCATTTTGGAAAGTTCCCTCATCGAAGGAACAGGTAGCTGTAGACACGGTAGAGGCTATTGCTTTACCCATTGGTCAAGAGAGCAAAGCTCCTCTCAAAAGTATCGAGATGCCTGTTAGTCTTAAAAGAGAAGACAACACTGGCAACTTGTCAGATTATTTTAACGAGGATTTTTTTCCCCATAAAGGAATGGCTGCTTGGTGAATTCACGCCCACAGTAGACATGCCAAGGGATGTAGCGACAAATTCACCAATTGACCCTACAGTAAATGGAACCCCTCATCAAACTAATGAGATCAAATCTGATACACTAGGTGGGTAAGGTTTAGGTAATAGCATTATGTTTGGTTCGTTGCCACCAACAGTATTTCATTGCAACATGGTGCTCACTTTACCATCTAATTTTCAGGTGAGTGCAACTCAGCCAAACACAATACCTTGAGATGTAGAAGAACATGCTACCTTGATTGTTATTCAGCGTGCTTCTTTCCCTCATGATGAAGAGAAACAAAAAAATGCATTACATACCGAATACGGTCACCGTAACGACTGATGGCACCATCGATAAAGTAATTATTGATAGGCCCACCACTAACATGACGCAGCTCCTCAAACCGTTGTATATTTCAGCCCATTTGGATGGATGTGCTGTTACTAAGATCCTGGTGGACAATGGAGCTGCAGTGAATTTGTTACCAAAAAGAATGATGGCCAAATTAGGAAAAACTGCGTCCGATCTTATCCCGTCTGAAGTAACCATCAACAATTTTGTTGGCCATGTTACAAATACACATGTTGTTTTATCGGTCGACCTTACTGTAGGTACCAAGTTTGTTCTGATCCTGTTCTTTGTAGCTGATACTTCATCAAGCTATAGTGCCCTGTTAGGAAGAGATTGGATTCATTCCTTTGCATGCATCCCATCCTCTCTCTATCAGTTTTTCATCTTTTGGAATCAGAACAGGGTCAAGCTTGTCTTAGCTGATAACAAGCCTTTCTTGGCAACATCAAATGCCAACGAAGCTTATTAATATGGCGAGGAGATAGGGTCCATTAGGTTCATAAGGAGGAATAAGCAAGACGACCGACCCACATTTCAGTGAAGAAGAATCTGGATAGCATAGTTCAGGCAATGCCAATCCAAGAAAATGGGGTCCATCCAAAGGATTTACTCCTCTATCGACTGATTGCAAGTTGCGTTATTGAAGAGGTGTTATGATTGTGACGGTTGAAGGTGTAATGTGTCTGGTTGATTTTGCAGCCAGAATAAAACGGCTTGAAGGAAGCCTAAAGGAAATTAACGAAGGTGTTTTTATGAACTTGGTTGGGTTAGATGGACCGGCCGAGGAGGATAACTTTGAAATGAAAGATTTGTTAGAAGAAGCAGAAGAACGTCGACTGCATGTCCAAGATCTATTACAAAGTAAATATGGGAACGGATCAGAATCTGAGGCCCACGTTCATAAGAAACTTGTTACGACCTCTTGAGCGTGACTAGATAATAAGGCTATTGCAAGAGTTAGTGGACTTTTTTCCTGGGACTACCATGACATGCCAGGATTAGACAGATATCTGGTTGAGCATAGATTACCGACCAAAGAAGGGTATTGGCCGCATAAGCAATTTCCAAGAAGGATGACGGACGACGTCACTCTCAAAGTCAAAGAAGAGATTGAGCGAATTTTGAAGGCTAGATTTATTCAATCGATTAAATACGCGGAATGGATGTCAAACATAGTCCCAGTAGTGAAAAGAATGGTAAGATAAAAGTGTGCATGGATTTTAGAAATTTGAATCTAGCCACTCCGAAAGATGAGTATCTTATG
Organism: Magnolia officinalis; assembly: GCA_021015155.1. Lineage (NCBI taxonomy): Eukaryota > Viridiplantae > Streptophyta > Magnoliopsida > Magnoliales > Magnoliaceae > Magnolia > Magnolia officinalis. The sequence continues at coordinate 47,010,788 of JAJHSJ010000006.1, forward strand.
CCCGTGGCTGATTAGTTAATCGATCAAGCTGCTAGGCATAAGATTGTCTTGTTCTTGGATAAGCATTCAAGGTATAATAAGATCTAAATAGCCTTGGATGACGTACCAAAAACTATGTTCAAATGTCCAGGACCCTTGGGGACTTATTGCTAGGTAGTAATGTCATTCTGTCTAAAAAATACTGAGACTACATACCAAAGAGCAATGAACACCATTTTTCATGATACGATCGGTCGATTTATGGAGGTTTACATTAATGACTTAGTAGTCAAGTTGACCAATGCGGAGATGCATCTGGTTCACTTAGGCAAGTCCTTCGAGCGAATGCGGTTCCATAAATTAAAAATGAACCCAATGAAATGTGCTTTTGGGGTGTCGGCCGGTAATTTCCTAGGTTTCCTTGTACATAAGAGAGGAATTTAAATCGATTAGAATAAAGCTCAAGCCGTGATAGATGCAAGTCCACCAAGAAATAATGCCAAGTTGCAGAAGTTCTTAGGACACCTTAATTTCTTACGACGGTTTATATCTAATTGTGCAGGCAAGACTAACATCTTTTCTCCATTGTTGAAATTAAAGCAGGGGGCTGAATTTTTATGGGAAGCAGAACATCGGTTGGCCTTCGACTGAATCAAGGAATATTTGATGAAGCCGCCTGTGTTAATGCCTTCTATCAAAGGTCATCTGCTTAAATTATATATAGCCACTTCTACAGGATCGATCAGAGCCCTCCTTCCGCAAAAGGATGATTTGAAAAAGGAGAGAGCAATCTACTATCTGAGTCGAGTATTACTCGATGCAGAAACATGGTATTTGGCCATGGAAAAATTGTGTCTGCTCCTGTACTTCACAACTACCAAGTTAAGGCATTATTTGTTAGCCGAAAGATTTATTGTAGTTTCAATCACTGATCTAATTAAATGCATGTTAAATCGGCCTATTCTAAGCGGTCGAATTGGTAAATGGGTATTGACATTGTTCGAGTTTGATTTGCATTACGTGCAGCAGAAAGTGGTAAATGATAGGGCCATAACAGACTTTTTGGCCACCCACCCATCAAACTTAGAGAAACATATTCCCCCAGGTGTTATGGATTCATATGTTGTACGGATCACGTCTTGAAAACTAAACTTTGATGGGCAAGGACTCACGAAACATCTAGTGGTAGCATAGTGTTGGTCGCCCCCAATAGAAATCGACAGGAATTTTATTTTAGTTGGAATTTGAGTACACTAACAATTAGGCTAAATATGAGGCTATGATAATCGGCCTAGAAATATTGTTAGAATTATGGGTGAAGGACGTGATGATCATCGAGGATTCTCAACTAGTGATAAATCAGATGGCTGATTTGTTTAGATGCAATAACATGTCCTTGTTACCATATTATGCGGTGGCCATCCAATTACTAGAGCGATTCAGTGGCATCCAACTGATGCATGTCACTCGAAGTTATAATGTGGATGCCAATGAAATTGCGCAAATGACAGCTGGACTAGAAATATGGAAGGGATTGACTGTTCGATTGATTACAATTCAAAAAAGGTCGTTGCTCTCCGTCTTCCGGAGAGGGAGCATAACGGAAGTTTATTTGATCGATGTAGAGGGAAATGATTAGAGAGCCCCCCTTATGGGTTATTTGCAAAGCCCTCGGACCAAAGCTAAGAGAAGCACAAGAAGATCAGCCGTAAATTATGTCATGGTCGACGATGAGCTATATTGTAAAGGGGCCGATGGGATTTTGCTCCATTACCTGTCAAAGAATGAAGCGATGATAGTTATGGAAGGGGTCCATGAGGATGTTTGCAGGGCTCACTAGGCAGGAAGAAATATGAAGCTCATGCTTAGGTGTTATGGATACTTTTGGCCAGAAATGATGGCCGATTGTATTCCATATGCAAAAGGTTGTGAGGCTTGCCAAAGAAATGGGTCAGTCCATCACTTGCTCGCGGCCGAGTTGCATCCTATCATAAAGCATTGGCCTTTTCGAGGATGGGCGATCGACTTGATCGGGTAGATCCATCCACCTTCAACCAAGTTAGACACATTCATCATTGTGGAGACCGATTACTTTACCAAGTGGGTTGAAGCCAAGCCTATGAAAAAGGTTGGTCACGAAGATATTATCAGTTTTATAGAAGCCAATATCATCTATCGATTTGGTGTTCCAGAGTCCATTACTATGGACCGGGTGTGACATTCATAGCCAAGGAGGCAACAATAAAGTGATAAAAAATATCTTGAGGAAAATATACGAGGAAACCCACGGGAATGGCACCTTAAACTATTTGAAGCTTTGTGGGTCTAAATGATATCTCCTTATACTAGTACAAGGGTTAGCCCATTCATGCTAACTTACGGGCATGAAGTGGTTTTACCTTTGGAAATCATGGTCATGTCTTTGCAAATTGCCCATCAGTCTTAATTAAGCCCTCCTGAATTTACAGAAGCAATGTTGGCCGAGCTCAAGAGACTGGACGAGATTCATGTCAAGGCATTGAATTCTATCATGGCCAATAAAGTGGTCGTAGCCCGAGCATACAACAAAAGGGTAAACGAAAAGCCTTTAAGCAAGGAGACAGTTTGGAAAATGGTCATTCCCATCAGTTAAAAAGATCGAGCGTTAGGAAAGTGGTCTCATACATGGGATGGACCATACATCATCGAGCAAGTCCTAAGGGCAGGAGTTTATTATTGTAACGCCCTGAAAATCGGGGGTCGAGCATAAACTCAACTCTCGAGTCCCAACGCATCACTTATGCAACATAATGATTGATGTTTGAATGTTGTCTGTATTAGTGCATTAAACATGAGTGAGATTAAGCCAAACAACATATCATACTCCAGAGACAAGTGAAATTTGCAAGCAGAAGACTGTGATAGATATATAAAATATGTAAACTGTGGGACGCCTCCAGAGTGTGATAATGATACCAGGTTAGATAATACATGTATATATCCCAAAATGGATTAAAAAAAGAATATACATGTGCGATTCAAAACCAAATAGCAAGTGCAAGGGCATCTAGTCAACATCCCTGTAACCCCGTCGATCAAGACACGACTCACATGAAGCCGCCAGAATATAGCATATACAAGCAAGCATCATTGTCATCGCAAAGGTCCGGCTCCACCTCATAAGCATCGCCGTCACCTGAAGCTCAAACAGAGTCGGGTTGGTGTGTACAACACCGTCCCGTAACGTGGGAGTGAGTGATCAACTCAGTGGAACAATAAAGCATAGGTTAACATGTTATCAATTCAGTCAAGCAGTAATGATAAAGCAGTACAATCAAACATTCCTAAATAATCTTGTTAATGCAAGTATGAAATGCAGTCATGGTGCATGCCCTTGCCAAACCACCCTCGTGCGACACCATCTTACGTTCGCGGCATGCTTTCATCCCTCAGTGCTCCACATCTTCCAGGCACATGCAGTGCTATGTTATGAGCGTGATTACCGAGTTGTTATTAGTCCTTTTCATACCGCAGTATTGGGAAACTAAGGTACCTCCCTTATATCATTCCCAAACAATGATCCATTTTAGGGTCGTCAGTCCTAGATAATCTCATACGATGATGCGGTTCTAGGTCGCTGTAAAGGGCTATCAGGGCTGTTACACGCACTCGTTGCACCGCTCCCCCATTACCTTATCAATACAGGCCTAGGTTATACTCTGTTACTACAGGAAGACTCGTCGCCTCACCGCAGATTCAGAGTATGCTCGACGTCACTACACCGGGCATGGTTAGGGTTGTCAGGGCTTTTACACGCACTCGTTACACCACTCCCCTATCACCCATTAAAATAGTGTAGGCCGATAGCTCGAATACAGTATCCCATACCACCGTATTCGGCTCACGAGTCTGGGTTGCTCACTAGTCACTACGGGGAGACACATTGCCCCAGCGTAGGCGACAGCTCGACCACGGTGTCCCATACCACCATGTCCGGCTCATGAGTCTTAGCGGATTGAGGTACCAAGGTTAACGGGGTTTCACTTGTAAGTTTGGTACCTTAGGTTCAAGCCGTAGCGTCTAAACATGGTGAACATATATCGGGTCAATCGGGTTACTTGACAAGCTCGACTGGTACGAGCGTACGCTGAAGTAGCCGACAAGGTACCGTTGTCGATAACCATCGTACGACTCGGATTCATCGAACGTGCCTTGTGTGGCGAAATGACCTTAGCCACACAATCAAGGCCTGTTACCGATTGCCTGGACTGTACAATAGCCCCAATCACATTCAGTTACAGCAAAATATCTTAAAAGGTAGTTAAAGCAGTTATGAATCAAGATTTCAACTCATACAATCAAATATCCGATATTGTCCGCTTAGGGCTGCCAGGGCTGTTGTACGCACTCGTTACACCACTCCCCCATCACCCTTCATGGATTTTATGGAATACAATTTAAACATGGATTTACACATGCATTACATAGATAAACAGACACTATAATATACGATTCATGGAGGAAAATATACACATAGTTAAAGGAGTTAAGAATCATATCTCAACACCTTTACACATTACAATTTACTATCTACTAGTCATTCAGACATTTCAACAAACACTTTAGATTACATACATCACCATACGTGTTGTATGTTGATCACATAGGTATTAGGCCAAATCCTTTCACTAGGGAGTTGCCCCATTTATAACACGCGTGCACCCACGATGGATAGTCATGGCAAGCACGAATCCACTTTCCATAATCATTCGTTCATTTTCACAAACACTTGGGCTACAGACTTTAACACACATAGCGTGCATTGGCCGTGGCGGGATTTAGGGTAAATCCTTTCGCTAAGGGGTTGTCTAGTACACCACAATCATGTTCTTACATTCAATACACATGGCAGGCACAAAACATGAATCCATATTCATTCAGGCATTTCAACAAACACTTAGGCTACACCTTGTACATACACGACGTATGTTAACATAACAGGTATTAGGCTAATCCGTTCACCCAGAAGTTGATACACATGTATCTAGCATACATAGACAGCAATTAATCATGGCAAGCACAAATCCATATTTCATACGTATACAGTATTTTCTACAAATACGAGGAATACAGTATATTCAACATAGTTAACGTATATCTGAAAGACGAAACGGACATCACTTTGTACATGTGCAATAGCATCCATGTCAGTAATATATCATTAACCGACATTGAAAGCCTTGAAAACCATAACCTATACGCTTAAAGTCCGCACCTTACGCCGTAGAAACGTAATGGATTCACTAGAAACTCTAAGCCTTTGCCAACGTTGATATGACAACCTATAACACGAGTTAAGTTAGTTATTCCGCTACTAGCAACAATCGACACCGTAGAACTGATTAGGGTTAGGTTTTCTTACCCGAAAATGGAATCAAAATCGCCGAAAAAGCGAGACAGATGCGATGGCTAAGCATGTAGGACGATGGGATTGAATCCCAGGAAGAATCCCCACTTTTCTCTCACACACTCTCTCTCTCTCTCTTTTCTCTCTTCTCTCTCCTAGGGTTTCCCAAATTCGTATGGGATATGAGAGAGGGGGTTTAAGCCTCTTATATAGGCCCAGAATTTCTGAAAATAGGCCCAGGGCCAAGGTATACTTAGGTTATGTCCAAAGGGAGACTGTTCCGTCTCAATGGAGCACTTCTGGAGCCCCCCCTTGATCCAAAGGTCAGAATTAAGCTCACCAACCTTAGATCTAGATTGAGTTAAGTCTTCATTCCCATCGAGTTCCCAGATCACACGTGGCGGACCAGTTTCAGTTCAACGGTCACCGGAACTCGATCAGGGCCACAAGTACACTGACCTGTGTATGAAATTTTCCCTGATCCGAGGGGGTATTTGGGTCACATTTTGACGGACTGATTGCTTATATCAAACCTACAAGCGACAAGTCTCAGATTACTTAAATTTGGAATTTATTTCTACTTAATTTCACGTTTCTCACACTCTTCACTTCGGGCTCAAGCGAATAGCCCCGGGGCACTATCTGGATTTGATTTCCGAGATGGTTGTCAAGCCCAATAAGGCGGTCCTAATTCTATAACTTCATATTATTCGGACTTTCGATGTGTGGTCCAGATCTGATACGGGGTTTCGTGATGCTCTCGAGAGCAGCCGGGTAATGAGATTGATCCGAGATTTTAGGGTAATGTAATATCGATGATTCTACAAGTTTTGGGTCTTACAGATCGTATTTAAAGTGATTGGTGCTAATTTCACAGGTACTCTAGTTTAACACTAGCTAATTCTCGCCTATTTTCTAAAGGATTTAGTCCTATAAGATTTCTGTCTGAGGTGATACTCGGGCCTTTGGTAGTTTGTATAGAAGGTGGTTCATGCTATTAATACTTAATTAAATTACGCCCTAATCATGGCAGAATAAGGTCCTAGGGCAGGAGAGGCTGATGTTTCTAAATAACCTATTTGTCGATGATTCCATAAGGTTAATGGTCAAAAGCCCATCTTATTTATGTATGTACTATTTACAGAAACTTTTAGTTTAAGTATTGTTCTTCATCACCTAAACTTTAAGATTAGTGTTTAGTGTGAAAGTACTTAGAAAGATTTAAAGAATAAGGTGGTGAAAGGTGAGATTTGTGAAGAAAAATGGTTAAAAAGCGATTTTAGACTTTGGGAATGAGTTTTGACAAGTTAATAAGGTGTTAGGATCGACCCATTGCCTAAGGACGTCTATCTCCAGGTTGGCAAAAATCCGGGGTGTTACGATCTACCCCCCTTAAAAATAATTTCATCCCCGAAATTGGCTAAGGGTAATAAGTAAGGATTCTATTATTTCATTACATAAGACTTATTGGTTTCAAATTTATATGCGTGGTCGGGTGTCTCTTGTCCATGCTAGTTTGGTACATTTTAGTCTTTACCCCCCTTAAAAATTATTTCTTTATCTCTTACTTGTATCCTGATGGTTTGCTACAATGGATTTCTTCATCTATTTGGAGTCTTGATGGTGATTCCCAACTATTTAGAGTAAGATATTTGTTTTCAATAGTCGACCAACACGGAGAGACAGTTGTAATGGGCTTGATCCTGATACATCGATCATCTACCTGACCAGGGTAGAAGGCTCATCATATCCCTTCCTAGTCCTGGTAGATCCTGGTCTTCTGCTTAGTCAAGCAGTGAGTCCATTGGTAGTCACCCAGGATTGAGAATTGGGTCAAGCCGCGAATGTTTCGCAGTTGTATATTTCAGTAAATCCGTAGTCCGATCAATCTAAAACCTTAGGGAATGTCCATCATTAAAAGGCTCAAATTTCCTATTTCTAAGGTTGCTCTTTAGGTCTTTGGTCTGAGAGAGTCCTCGTCTTATTCTATGTCCGAGGTAGGGGTGAATCAATATCTTAATAGCTCATCCTAAAAAGGTTTCTCATAGTAGAACTTGTTACGGCTTTTATTAAGTTCTTATTTCACGAGCAGATTTATGGATAAACTAACCTCGGCTATTGTACTTCAGCTCATACCCATTGGTAGGCCTCTATTGTTAATACGAATTGGTTACTACTTAAACCCTAATTGCTTTCTTTCTAGTAACTCCATTATTGAGGTTCTAAGGAAGATTCAGATCCTTTTTGGTGACCTAACCTACGTATAACCAGGATCAATTTCCTTCGATCTTGGGCCAGTGGAGCAAGGGTCCACCACGCTTCCGCTGCGTCACTCTGATCAAAGAGGTGTATTAGCCGACCTAACTAGATTGAGCTCATATTGTTCTACCTCCCTTAAAATTTATTTCTACCCTTGAGGCTTATGACTCTATGTCTTGATTTGTATGTCGGAACAAGGTGTAATTTAGGACCTATACTTGATATGAAATGGGAAACAATCTCTCAATACATTGGTTTTCCTTTCACCGATGATATGTACTATAGTATTAGTACCTATGGTTACCGAAAGGAGCTAAACATGATAGGTATTGTGGTTGATTTCAGGGACAGGTGTGAGTTTGAGGTAAGATGCCTAATTCTACCAAAGGAGGACTTTTATCACGGTCCCGACTTACCTTATTTACTCATGTCTAGTTTAACAGGCAGGCTATCTTTCTACGTTCATATGCACAATATGTATGCCAACATGGCATGTGATTTGGGACCTAATTCATAACTATCTGTTGCCCATTTGGGAAATTCCTTAGGCCTAAAAAGACAAAGTCTCTATCGGCAATATGCTCCTAACACTTCTCAAAGACGAAGTTATAAACTTTTAGTTGCAAGTGGTCGGGCCAACACGGAAGGAAAGTTGTGTAGTGGGTCTGAGTCGGATACATGGACCTTCTGCCTAGCCACGACAGAAAGTTAGTCGTATCAGTTCTTAATCCTTGTTGATCCCGACCTTCTGCTTGATCAGAGCATAGAGTTCATTGGGAACTACCAGGATTGAGAGTTCAATTCAAACCGCGAATACCTCGCTTATATATAGTTCTCTACTCCGTGTCCCCGATTGTAATAAGTCTTTGGGAAGGCAAGTCTAAGGGGTGTATTGCTTTGACCTTTCATTAAATCCAAGGGATATATAACTTTCCTCGGAGCGTGAATAGTTACTGATCAAACAAGCTTCCTAAGAGTTGTTAACGAAGCCTATGAGTACCAAGGGGATTCAAGGTCTCGCTCCAACCTAATCAAGTCAACTAACTAAATTTATCTTTCAATTTTCTTAGCATAATGAATCTTTTACATTCCTTAGTCTAACCAGCATCCTAGGCTCAACTTATGAGTAGATGAGTAGCGGTAATCCACTAGTTGTAATCCAAAGTCTATGCTTTACACTAGATGATTTTTATACCATTTTTAATATAGGAAATTGTTTTATCGCTTAGGGTCAAATGTTGTCTGATTGGAATTGAGTTGCCTGCACTTGAATTTTAACTATTCCCGAGCATTTCACATATGATCATACCAACTAAGAGGTCCTAGGGTTCACGTTATCAATTTATTGGATTTCCCATACTGTTAGGTCTTTCGAAATTTAGGAGCACCACTCTAGGTCCAAAACTCTATGGGCCTATTAGGCCAGTGGTCTTAAGTTGTATTAAATGGGATTGCATTGCTAATCCCACCTCGGGATTTGGAGTGGCATGTTTGGTAGGAGGGTGGGTTGGGATTAAAATTAATTTTATAGGCTTTGAAAAATGAGCCTTGTGTTGGAAAGTGTGAGATGGGATTTTCAAATCCCATGATGATGAATTTCTAAGTGTAATTGAAAGAAAATCTTGGAATTTACTTTTAATTGCATACATTCCAAACATGGTGTTGGAAACCATGGGATGCACCCAATCTAGGGACAATACCTTACACATACATTTCATTTACCAAACCTTGCCATAATACATGAGACATAGTGTTACATGAATCATGACAGAGATGCATTACCAAGGCTTCAACATCTAACATTCTACCAACTACTACACTACTAGGCCCATCAACATGAAAACACAAAGATCCTAACGCAGCAACAGCCACAGGGCGACGGCATGGATGACTAGGCATCCGAGTCTAGCGAAGGAGGAGGGGCACCCTTTCTCTTTCCCATGAGAGAAAGGACGGTGGAAATCGAGAAAATGGCCGAAATGAACTCAAAGAAGGCCATGGAAAATGAGGATAAGGGGAAATGGGGTCTGGAGTTATGGTTCTCCACGAGGTTGAGCCTCAACAGGGATTGTAAAGGCCTAATAGACAGGGTTTGAAGAAAGGAAATGAAGAGATGGGATGAGTTGAGAGTTTACACGATTTTGAGCTTCAAATGAGGGGGTGTAGGAGCTCAAATGAGAGCAAATAGAAAGGGTAGAGGGTAGGTGTTGCTGTAAACGATGGAGGGGTGTGGGTTTTAACAGAAAATGGCGGATGGGCAATTGGAGGGGAGGTTTGAGAGAGAAAATCGAATTTTTGAAGAAAAGGGAGAGCTTGGAGGGGGGTTTTGTGAAGGAGTTAGGCATTTGGGGTGGTTTTAAACCACGACCCATATATTAGGGGGTCACTCTAGGCTCCAAAGACCGTCGGCCCGACTGGCCCGCCCTGGCCAGCCCATTAACCAGCGAGGCCTCGCCAACCCGGCGAGGCCCTCGCCACTCCCTGTACTATCCGGCGATGTCTCGCCATTTGGACGAGGTCCTCGTGACCCCTAGGCCCCAAAAAGGTGTGGGTCCCACCTTGGGTCCCTCTGGAATGGTGTGGATAGGTCCCCGACTCTGTTTTGAGTCGTTTCGGGTAGTTTTGGGATGTTTCTGATACATACCTGTATGTACTGAGTTCTAACGACTGGGATGGGGAGAATTGTGATCTAGACCCATCGTTTGACGGTCTAGAAGTGTTTTGGGGTCGACTCGTGTGATCACGGTTGAGTACAGACTCAAACAAAAAGACCGATTTCAGTGAACTTCGCCAATTGGCGAAATCGGGATACCTAGGACTGTTTTCTACATTTTCTCGCACCCTCCTATGTCGAAATGCGTCAGCGTACGTCGTGTGACCATAACCCAGGTCCGGTTTAATCCAAATCATGCTCTGATACCATCTTGTAACGCCCTGAAAATCGGGGGTCGAGCATAAACTCAACTCCCGAGTCCCAACGCATCACTTATGCAACATAATGAATGATGTTTGAATGTTGTCTGTATTAATGTATTAAACATGAGTGAGATTATGCCAAACAACATATCATACTCCAGAGACAAGTGAAATTTACAAGCAGAAGACTGTGATAGGTATATAAAATATGTAAACTGTGGGACGCCTCCAGAGTGTGATAATGATACCAGGTTAGATAATACATGTATATATCCCAAAATGGATAAAAAAAAAAGAATATACATGTGTGATTCAAAACCAAATAGCAAGTGCAAGGGCATTTAATCAACATCCCTGTAACCCCGTCGATCAAGACACGGCTCACATGAAGCCGCCAGACTACAGCATATACAAGCAAGCATCATTGTCATCGCAAAGGTCCGGCTTCGCCTCATAAGCATCGCCGTCACCTGAAGCTCAAAAAAAGTCTGGTTGGTGTGTACAACACCGTCCCGTAACGTGGGAGTGAGTGATCAACTCAGTGGAACAATAAAGCATAGGTTAACATGTTATCAATTCAGTCAAGCAGTAATGATAAAGCAGTACAATCAAACATTCCTAAATAATCTTTTTAATGCAAGTAAGAAATGCAGTCATGATACATGCCCTTGCCAAACCACCCTCGTGCGACACCATCTTACGTTCGCGGCATGCTTTCATCCCTCAGTGCTCCACATCTTCCAGGCACATGCAGTGCTATGTTATGAGCGTGATTACCGAGTTGTTATTAGTCCTTTCATATAGCAGTATTGGGAAACTAAGGTACCTCCCTTATATCATTCCCAAACAATGATCCATTCTAGGGTCGTCAGTCCTAGATAATCTCATACGATGATGCGGTTCTAGGTCGCTGTAAAGAGCTGTCAGGGCTGTTACACGCACTCGTTGCACCGTTCCCCCCATCACCTTATCAATACAGGCCTAGTTTATACTCTGTTACTACGGGAAGACTCGTCGCCTCACCGCAGATTTAGAGTATTCGACGTCACTACACCGGGCACGGTTAGGGCTGTCGGGGCTGTTACACGCACGCATTACACCACTCCCCTATCACCCATCAAAACAGTGTAGGCCGACAGCTCGAATACAGTGTCCCATACCACCGTATTCGGCTCACGAGTCTGGGTTGCTCACTAGTCACTATGGGGAGGCACATCGCTCCAGCGTAGGCCGACAGCTCGACCACGGTGTCCCATACCACCATGTCCGGCTCATGAGTCTTAGCGGATCGAGGTGCTAAGGTTAACGGGGTTTCACTGGTAAGTTTGGTACCTTAGGTTCAAGCAGTAGTGTCCAAACATGGTGAACATACATCGGGTCAATTGGGTTACATGACAAGCTCAACTGGTACGAGCGTACGCTGAAGTAGCCGACAAGGTACCGCTGTCGACAACCATCGTACGACTTGGATTCATCGAACGTGCCTTGTGTGGCGAAATGACCTTAGCCACACAATCAAGGCCTGTTACCGATTGCCTGGACTATACAATAGCCCCAATCACATTTAGTTACAACAAAATATCCTAAAAGGTAGTTAAAGCAGTTATGAATCAAGATTTCAACTCATACAATCAAATATCCGATATTGTCCGCTTAGGGCTGCCAGGGCTGTTGCACACACTCGTTACACCACTCCCCCATCACCCTTCACGGATTTTATGGAATACAATTTAAACATGAATTTATACATATGCATTACATAAATAAACAGACACCATAATATACGGTTCATGGAGGAAAACATACACATAGCTAAAGGAGTTAAGAATCATATCTCAACACCCTTACACATTACAATTTACTATCTACTACTCATTTAGACATTTCAACAAACACTTTAGATTACATACATCACCATACTATGTTGATCACATAGGTATTAGGCCAAATCCTTTCACTAGGGAGTTGCCCCATTTATAACACGCATGCACCCACGACAGATAGTCATGGCAAGCACGAATCCACGTTCCATAATCATTCGTTCATTTTCACAAACACTTGGGCTACACACTTTAACACACATAGCTTGCATTGGCCGTGGCGGGATTTAGGGCAAATCCTTTCGCTAAGGGGTTGTTTAGTACACCACAATCATGTTCTTACATTCAATACACATGGCAGGCACAAAACATGAATCCATATTCATTCAGGCATTTGAACAAACATTTAGGCTACACATTGTACATACACGACGTATGTTAACATAACAGGTATTAGGCTAATCCGTTCACCCAGAAGTTGATACACATGTATCTGGCATACATAGACAGTAATTAATTATGGCAAGCACAAATCCGTATTTCATACGTATACAGTATTTTCTACAAATACGAGGAATACAGTATATTCAACATAGTTAACGTATATCTGAAAGACGAAACGGACATCACTTTGTACATGTGCAATAGCATCCATGTCAGTAATATATCATTAACCGACATTGAAAGCCTTGAAAACCATAACCTATACGCTTAAAGTCCGCACCTTACGCCATAGAAACGTAATGGATTCACTAGAAACTCTATGCCTTCGCCAACGTTGATTGACAACCTATAGCATAAGTTAAGTTAGCTATTTCGCTACTAGCAACAATCGACACCTTAGAACTGATTAGGGTTAGGTTTTCTTACCCGAAAATGGAATCAAAATCGCCGAAAAAGCGAGACAGATGTGATGGCTAAGCACGTAGGACGATGGGATTGAATCCCAGGAAGAATCACCACTTCTCTCTCACACTCTCTCTCTTTTCTCTCTTCTCTCTCCTAGGGTTTCCCAAATTCGTATGGGATATTAGAGAGGGGGTTTAAGCCTCTTATATAGGCCTAGAATTGCCGAAAATAGGCCCAGGGCCAAGGTATACTTAGGTTATGTCCAAAGGGAGACTGTTCCGTCTCAACGGAGGACTTCTAAAGCCCCCCCTTGAGCCAAAGGTCGGACTTAAGCTCACCAACCTTGGATCTAGGTTGAGTTAAGTCTTCGTTTCCGTCGGGTTCCCAGATCACACGTGGCGGACCAGTTTCAGTTCAACGGTCACCGGAACTCCATCAGGGCCACAAGTACACTGACCTGTGTATGAAATTTCCCTTGATCCGAGGGTGTATTTGGGTCAGATTCTGACGGTCTGATTGATTATATCAAACCCACAAGCGACAAGTCTCAGATTACTTAAATTTGAAATTTATTTCTACTTAATTTCACGTTTCTCACACTCTTCACTCCAGTCTCAAGCGAATAGCCCCGGGACACTATCTGGATTTGATTTCCGAGATGGTTATCAAGCCCAGCAAGGTGGTCCTAATTCTATAAATTCGTATTATTCGGACTTTCGATGTGTGGTCCAAATCTGATACGGGGTTTCGTGATGCTCTCGAGAGCAGCCGGGTAATGAGATTGATCCGAGATTTTAGGGTAATATAACATCGATGATTCTACAAGTTTTGGGTCTTGCAGATCGTATTTAAAGTGATTGGTGCTAATTTCACAGGTACTCTAGTTTAACACTAGCTAATTCTCGCCTATTTTCTAAAGGATTTAGTCCTGTAAGATTTCTGTCTGAGGTGATACTCGGGCCTTTGGTAGTTTGTATAGAAGGTGGTTCAAGCTATTAATACTTAATTAAATTACACCCTAATCATGGCAGAATAAGGTCCTAGGGCAGGAGAGGCTGATGTTTCTAAATAACCTATTTGTCGATGATTCCATAAGGTTAATGGTCAAAAGCCCATCTTATTTATGTATGTACTATTTACAGAAACTTTTAGTTTAAGTATTGTTCTTTATCACTTAAACTTTAAGATTAATATCTAGTGTGAAAGTACTTAGAGAGATTTAAAGAACAAGGTGGTGAAAGGTGAGATTTGTGAAGGAAAAGGGTTAAAAAGCGATTTTAGACTTTAGGAATGAGTTTTGACAAGTTAATAAGGTGTTAGGATCGACCCATTGCCTAAGGATGTCTATCTCCAGGTTGGCAAAAATCCGGGGTGTTACAATTGTTCAAAACCCCAAGTATAGGGTCGCGATGTAGTAATAATCTCGGTGAGACCGAGGTCGAATCCACCGGGACTAATCTTGTACGTATTCTAAAAATAACTAGAAGTATAACTGGAAGAAGATCTAAATCTAAATCTGGAATATAAGGGAGTAATTGTGAATGGGGTTTCAATAATAAAAGGGAACTAGGGTGCTAAGGATCTACTTGTAGCTATCAGGATGTTATCTTACTTTGATTCAAGAAACACAATTGGAATTGGAGTCATATCCCACCCAATTGGAAAGTAAAGCAATTAAACCAAATCTGAACTTTTCATTGATATAGTCCTCAATGAAGGAGCATTGTGATGACTGGAAGGGATTCCATTACCCTACCATGCCCAGGAGACGATGGTGAACAACAGGATTTACCAATCTCACAATCTCAAAACAGGAAAAGAAGATATTCAAAGCTATCACAACATCTATTGTAATTTGAGTCATAATAAATCATAGAAAACTAAAAATATTCCTTTAATATCAAAGCTAGAAATCAATAAGGTTCAAGAAAAATAAGAATCAAAGCAAGAAAATCATCCCAACATGCTACAACTTCACCTCTTAGCCCTAGCTAAGAGGTTTAGCCAACCATAAACATGATTGGATCTAAAACCCTAAAAGAAAGCATTAAATTAAATAAGGAAGAAAAACTCTTGGGAGGCTGCTCCACCCTTTGGCTCTACTTCTTAAAACCTAATTCATGTTTAAAAGTCCTTAGAAAACCTATATTTATAGCCTTGTCTATCTAATTTTGGAAAATCGCCTCAAATTTATATAGTCCACGTAACTCTGCCTAACGCCTTCAATGTCATCGAACGTACCTTGAATACGGAAGTCGTGCCTTTTCGCACTGCATAACGCCTTTCGCATTGCGTAACTTTTTATGTCATCGAAGGGTGTTTGATCCATCGAGAATGTGTCCAGAGTGTTCCAACGAGTTGCTCCAAAATTTTGTAAAAAGTTCGATGTCATCGAACAGGTCTTCGAGCAATTGAACAAGGATTCAATGTCATTGAGAACTGCATCCAATTTGTCCAGCAACCAAACTTGATTATCTGTAATTCTTCGATGTCATCGAGGACTGGCTTCGATGTCATTGAGGACTGACTTCGATGTCATCGAACAACCTTCAATGACATAGACAGTGAAGTTCAGATTATGTGAATTTCTGAACTTTGCACTTTCGACTTTCTTCCTTCTCCACTTGGTTTCCTTGGATCTTGATGTCTTGAAATCTTCAATCTTGGTCTCCTAAGATTCATCCCTTGTTTTGGTGATTCTTGAGCAACAAATCCATGCTTTTAACATTCTTTTCAATCCAAGCTCTTAGTTCACCTTGCAATACAAACATGTATAAAAGATACCCACTAAGCGTTGTCATGTTCATAAAACCAAGATATAAATAGGGTGAAATATGCAATATTTGACACTCAACACTTATCTCCTTAGGGATTTGAATGGTAATGTCGCTTCATCACCTATAAATGGCTGGTTTCTGAAATAATATTTGAAAAAGAGAGCTTAAGAAGTCCTAAGGGGGGATGAATAGGACTATGCCAAATACTCGAATAAAGTGCTGAATAATAAATAAATCAGAAATCTCAATTGTCTAAGTATTGAAACGTTGATTTTAAGTGATTCGTAGGACAACCTTCACCTAAAAAGTTTAGGCAGGACAACCTTATTTCATGAATATTTTTAAAAATCAAAATCACAAACTTAGCAAGAGTAAATAAAATAAATATTACAATCATTCACCACTTGTACTGAAATGAAATTACAACCATTCACCACATAAAAGATAAAAACATTCACCACATCACAGAGAATTATAGTGGTTCAGTGTGTCAACAACTGTTATAAAACAGCCACACCTACTCCACTCCCAAAATTACTCTCCACGTAATCTTGGCTTTCACTATGAATAAGGTTTTCTCGGGGTCACCTTAAAACCTGATACAGTTGTGATTTTACCGGGCTATCACAAACAAAAATCCTCACTGAGATTTTCTGGCTTATCTTAGAAAAACTAACACCGAGATTTTCTGGCTATCTCAGAAAAACCAAATACAGAAAATAAACAAATGTACTTATCTTCACTGTAGAAGAAGTTGTACCCGAAGAATTGCTTTTCTTGAATATCGAATGTTCAATGTTCAGTTCGATAGAAAAGGTCCAGGGTTCTATTGATTTTAATTAAGATTAAACCAATGGCTACTTAGGTTAACTCTCTTAAATCTCAAGAAAAAGAATAGTAGAACTCGCTCTCTTTAGAATTAGAATGACAGAGTCTGAATTAATGGAATTAAATAAAAGCTATAAAATAATTTATAAATACCGTTCAATAGCTTAATTATAACTAGGGCTTCTCTCTCTCTTGCAGAAGGATTTTGATAATGATAATTGATATTTCGTATTGAGAGAGAACCTCAATTTATAGGCAAAGAAGTTGGTTCTTCGACTGTCCTAAGACAGTCTTCGACTGGCCCAAGCACCGGATTCAATTCCAATGGATTTTTAAATTTGAGTAGGATAAGATTTAACAATTCTTTGACTGGTCGAAGGCCTTGTTCGACTAGTCAAAGGTGGTCTTCGACTAGTCGAAGGTGCCAAAATCTGAACTGATTCAGTTGCTAGACTTCAAACCAAGAAACCTAGGACTGGTCGACCACTCGACTGGTCAAAGTTACAACAGAATTTCTGTTTCACTTCGATTTGTACTAGGATCAACCGAGTAAAACTTAGGCTAGTCGAACCAAACCTTAGACTGGTCAAAATTCAAGCAACCACAAGCATAAAAACCCAATTTTAAATAGTTTTTGAAAGCACCTAAGCTTAAGGTCTTTCTAGGGTTTATAATACCTGAAATGATTGAACTTTTTTGTCTTGAAGTAGATTAGAGACTTTTTTTTTGTTAGCTTGTTAGTACACCCCACTGTCAGTTGACACTTCACTGTTAGCCACCCTCACTAGCTAGGGATCGATACCAAGACCTCAGTGTTGAAACAAGGTATCTTTCACTCAGTCTACCACTTGAGCTATGGATCAGGGTATATGGAGCATGATCTTCTACTAGAACATTAGTTGATCTTGACTTCATCTTGTCTTTCGAGCTTGATCTTCTACTTGATCTTGAGCTTGTTCTTCTACTAGATCTTGGACTTAGCTTGAACCTTGATCTTGAACCATACTTGAAGATCACTTGATAAGATGTTTTAACTAAACGAAATTTAACAAACAAAGTGTGCTTTAAACATTATAATACTTACAATCTCCCCCTTTGTCAATTTCGTGACAAAACACATAATATTACAATTATCAGAATGAAGCCCTGTACTCTTGTACTCATGTTGTAGAAGATTGTTGAAGATTTCAAAATATTTACTACTCCCCCTCAATTAGTACTTCTCCAGTATCATTCATAACATAAAACACATTCCATGGCATATATAGCCTTCCAATTAAGCATTCATGCATTTACATTCATGCCCATATACAATTAATATGCATTCTTCAAATGTTAACTAACTCTCCCCCTTTTTGTCACAAGTTGACAAAGGAAGAAGTGGATAACTATCAAGTAAGATAGATAGGAAAGTAAATAATCGGCAGTTAAACTTGATAGAAGAATAAGTAAGCATATGTAATAAGGAGAGAAAAGAAATCAGCATATGAAAGTTTAAATGTTAGGGAAATAACATTAAAGAGGTTAAGAGAGAGTGTTAAGAAATCATCCAAGAAAACAAGTTTAAGTTTTACATCACTGAAACATAAGTTCTTAAAAAAGAAATGATCTCAATCAGATCAGCAGGCATAAAAGGGTCAAGCTTATTCAAATTCTGGCTGATGCAATGGAAGTACTTCTTCATGTACTTCATTATAGAATTTTGGGTTTGAATCAAGTTGTCCTGAGAGACCTGCAATGCATTGACCTTCTCCTCTAAAGATTTGAGACGATCATCTACCTGAGAAGGTTAATAATCAGGATCTTCTGGATCATCAGATTCATCCAGTTCAACATAAATATCTTCCATAGTAGTGTCTTCAGGTACATGTGCTTCCTTCTCTTCTTCAGCTTGGCCAGGAAGAGGTTTCAGGTTCATCTTATTCAGGTTGGTATTATTAAATGGTAGTTCCGATTCTGGTTCCTCAGATGAAGGAATGGTGACATTACAATGTAAAGCAATGCAAGTCATGAGGTAAGTAAATGGAATCGATCTATGTCCAATATGTAAACAAAATTGAATAATAATGCAACATATTAAAGGAAGATAGACTTGAATACCAGACACGACAGAATGAAGAACGTGAGTCATAAAGGGAGTAAGTTCAGACTTATTCCCTGATCTAGGATAAACATTGGATGTGAAAATCCTATGAAGAACTTGATATTTAGGAAGCATTTGGTTAGCAGGGAGGGCATTACTTGACTTCCATTCGTTATTAAAGTTACACAATTTACGTGTAATTACTTGCCACTCAGTATTAGTCATTTTATCGGTCAGATTTGCAATAGGAATTGCATCTTCTGCAATGGCAATCTCAATCAATGCCGAAATAATATCACGAGTGACAGTGAAGGTCCCTTCTACGAATTTAATCGTGAATATAAGTTCTTCTAGGGATACATCACAAATGGAAGCGTACATTCCTTGTGCAATGGAACAGTAAGCTGTTCCGCCCCAACCAACGATGCGTTCCCAACTGATTACGGTCAGAATTGAAACAAGACCGAAGGGAGTAATGTGATCAATATTAACAGTTCTCTCAATGATTATATCTCTTGTGTAAAAATCCTTAACGTGCTTTGAATCTTCTTCAGTGGCCCGTAGGGTTCTCACACTAGATGGAGTCGATCGAGATGATGTGCTACCACGACTTTTTCGTGTTGCCGTTCTCTTTGAACGATACTCTATAATGATAAGCACAAGAAATAAATCAAAGAGGATGAATGGATTAAAGTTAGATCAGATTTAGAACAAAACCCACTACAAAGAGGGTTAAAAAAAAATACAACCTAAAAATGAGATTAACTAGCAAAGATATACCCAATACTTAAAGAAAATTAAAAAATAAACACTTACAACCAAGATTGGAAGTTGGGTTAGTCGAGTGAGGCACCGGCTAGTCGAGAAAGATGATGGAAAATGAAATGAAAAAGTGATTTTTCCCTTTTTAGAGTGAAATCGCGTGGTCCTCGGCCGGTTGAGGATGTGCTCGACTAGTCGAAGGTTCAGTTGGTCGAGTGTGTACACGACTGGTCGAGGATGCACAAAATCTGATTTTTTTATTTAAAATTAAAAAAATTCTTTTAATTTTATTACTAAGTTATGCATTCAATCAAAATAAACAACAAAAAGAAATGCATAAACAAGATAATTAATTAATTAATAATACACAAACCAATATCATGCTTTAAATTGGAAAATCTATTTTTATCGAGCGGTTTGTTCAGTATGCCTGCAAGCTGCTTCTCAGTTTGAATGTATTCAAGCATGATAATCTTGACTTCAACTAATTCTCGAATATAATGGTATCGAATATTGATATGTTTTGTATGAGAATGTTGGATTGAATTTTTTGAAATATTAATTGCACTCGAATCATCGCAGTATAATGTCATTGTATCTTGCGCAATACCATAATCAGTTAACATTCTTTTCATCCAAATAAGTTGACTGCAAGCATTACCAGCTGAAATGTATTCAGCTTCAGCTGTTGAGAGAGATACAGAATTTTGTTTCTTATCGAGCCACAAAACTAAACAGTTCCCTACGTTGAAACATCCACCACTGGTAGAATTTTTATCATTAATATTTTCTCCCCTGTCTGCATCAGTATATCTGTAATTTGTATGGATGTATCATGCAGATACTAAAGTCCTAAGTTAGCAGAACTTGTGACATATCTGATTATCCGTTTAACAACAATTAGATGTGATTCCTTAGGATTAGATTGATATCTAGTACATATTCCAACACTAAAATCAATATCAGGTCTACTAGAAGTTAAGTATAGAAGACTACCAATCATACTTCGATATAGACGGGAGTCTACACTTTTAACTTATTCATCCTTTGAGAGTTTAAGAGTTGTACTTATTGGAGTTTCAAAATTCTTTCCATTCTCAAACCCAAACCTTTTTACAAGGTTCAAGGTGTATTTGGTTTGTGAGATGAATATACCATCTTTAAGTTATTTAACTTATAATCCAAGAAAATAGTTTAGTTCGCCAACCATACTCATTTTAAACTTGGATTTCATTAGATCTGCAAACTCAATTGATAAGTTAGTGCATGTAGATCCATAAATGATATCGTCAACATATATTTGAACTATCAGTATATGATCGTTATATTTTTTGACGAATAAAGTTTTATCAACACTACCCATAATAAAGTTGTGATTAAGTAAAAATTTAATCAGTTTTTCGAACCATACCCTGGGAGCCTGTTTCAAACTATAAAGTGCCTTTTTAAGACGCTATACATGATTAGGAGATTTGGGGTCTTCAAAACCCTTTGGTTGTTCAACATATACTTCCTCATGTAAGTCATCGTTTAGAAAATTACTTTTAACATCTATTTGATATATTTTGAATTTCTTATGACATGTAATCGAAATAAATAATCTTATGGATTCAAGGCACGCAACTCGTGCAAAGGTTTCATCGTAATCAATACCTTCTATTTGAGTATACCCTTGTACAACCAGTCGAGCCTTATTTCTGATAATATTACCCATTTCATCAGTTTTATTCTTAAAAATCCATTTGGTTCCAATTACATGTTTTTCAGTAGGTCTGGAAACTAAGTACCATACATCATTTCTAATAATTTGATTTAGTTCTTCTAGCATGGTAATTATCCAACTTTCATCGGCAAGTGCTTCATTTACATTGGCCAGTTCAATTTGGGAAGTGAAGTAGACATAATTACAAATATTTTTTAATTGTCTTCTTGTCTGAACACCAGTACGAGGGTTACCAAGTATTTGATTAGTCGGGTGGTCTTTGAATAATCTAATTTCAGTATTCACTAATTTAGATGAAGAGTCAGGTATATCAATATATTAACTTCATCATCATCTTAACTTGGAGTAGTGTGATTAGTTGATCATTAATCACTACATTTATAGATTCCTGAATCACCCCAGTTCTTTTATTAAGAACACGGTAAGCATGGCTATTTAGAGCATAACTTAAAAATATTCCCTCATCACTCTTACCTTTAAAATTTTCCAGATTTTTACGGTCGCGTAAAATAAAACATTTACTTCTAAAAGTCTGAAAATATTTAACAGTGGGATTTTTATTAAACCATAGTTCATAAGTTGTTTTATTTTTAGCTTTTCTAATATAAACACGATCTATGATATAACATGAAGTATTAACAGCTTCAGCCCATAAATTTTTTGGTAGTTTTATGCTATTTAGCATTACACTAGCCATTTTCTGTAAAACTCTGTTTTTTCTTTTAACAATTCCATTTTGTTAAGGTGTTTTAGAAGCAGAGAATTCATACGATATACCATGATTATTGCAGTACTTCTCAAAATTGTTATTCTCAAATTCGGTGTTATGATCACTTCTAATTTTGACCACAGATATCTCTTTTTCAGTCTGAATATGCTTTAAAAAATTTTTGACTTCATGGAGAGTATTTGATTTCTCTCTTTAAAAGGCTACCCATGTATATTTGGTGTAATTATCAACAATGACTAGAAAATACTTCTTTCCACCTCTACTCTCCGTTCTAGTTGGTCCTACTAAATCCATATGGAGTAGTTCTAGAGGTTTGGCCGTGGCTAAGGAGTTCACTTTCTTGTGACTACTCCTGATTTGTTTGCCAATTTGACATGTGCCACAAACTTTTTCTATCTTTTTCAGCTTGGGTAAGCTACGTAAGTGATCTCTTTTGCTCAATTTATAAAATTCTCTATAGTTCACATGTCCAAGACGTTTATGCCATAGTTCAGTCCTGTTTGTTTGGATCATGTAACATGATTGGTTTGATGAGCAAGAGTTATCAATTATATAGCAATTTTCAGAGGTCCTGCGACCATTTAATATTACACTACCCTTCTCATTTGTAATCTCACATCCGTTATCTAAATTTTTTACACTGTGTTTATTATCATAGATCTAAGATATGCTTAAGAGGTTATGTTTTAATCCTTCAAAATAACGCACATTTTCAAAGAGAGGTAAGTTAGGAAGTTGGACAGTAACTTGGCCTATTATTTTGCAGTTCCTTTCATCTTCGAAAGTAACTAAGCCACGATTTACTTCTTTGATATTTGTGAATATCGCCTTATCACCTGTCATATGTCTCGAACATCCATTATCCAGGTACCATCTTGAGTGGTTAATGACATTGAAAGCAGTGTGGGCAACAAGACACTTAACCTTTGAAACTCATTTCATTACGGTTCTAGGTTTAGGAGTATCTCTTGATTTTTGACGCATTTGAGAGTTAGGATTTCTCCTTCTTCTATAAACTCCATTTTCATCTGAGTTGGATTTTAAAAGCTCTTTAAGCAAGTCCACAATTTTTTCGGCTAAGAGTGATTTATTATTTCTTTGATGTTATAGTTGATGACATTATTATTAATTTTAGGAACTAGAAAGGGTTTTGAGTTTTTGAAATCATTATGATTGAAATGTCTTAAAATCTTACCTTTAGAGTTCGAGGATTCTCCTCTTACAAAGATAGGAGCAAAATCCTTGGATTTTAAAGAAATTACTTTTAATATAACCTAGACCAGACTTGTCACCACATTTTCTAAATGAGGTTAACAATTTTTCTAGCTTTTGGTCACCATGGGCATATTTCCAAGTGTCCTTAGAACTTAGAAGGGAAGAAACTTCAAGTTTTGGTTTCTCATTTTCAGTTTTGAGATTTTACAATTTAGAAGATTTAAAACTTAAATCTAATTTTGTTTTTTCAAGACAATCAGAAAATTGAGATTTTTCTAAAACTGTATTTTCAAGTTCTTCTTTTAGTTTAGCATATTTTTCTTTTTGAATTTTCAATTTGACAGCAATTTTACAACTTTTTCTGTATAGGGCATTGTAAGCATCTTGAAGATCGTCTTCAATTTCACTTTTAGGGTCACTCCTGAGATTTTCATAGTCAGATATATTACAGTTATCTGAGGAAGTGACTCTGGCTATAGTCATAAGGGCTTTCACATTATTTGCATTTGCATTTTCTTGTTCTGATTCATCAGACTCATAAGAACTTTCAGAGTCAAATGATTCATCACAAGTAACTATCATGCCCTTTCTTTTTGACCTATCCTTTTTAGGATATTTATTAGCCAAGTGCCCATATTCATGACAATTGAAACATTGACTATCCTTTGTTTTAGATTTTTAAGAATTAGATTTTTTTTTATCAGATGGTTTTTGAAATTTTGTTCTTTTCATGTTTTTGAAAATTCTGTAAAAAATTTTAGCTAACATTGCCATATCATCTTCATTTTCTTCAAAATCAGAATTAGTACTATTTTCTTTTGAAACAGATTTAGAAGATTTAAGAGCAATAGACTTGGCTTTAGGAGCCTTAAAATTCAACTCATATGTTTAAAGAGAACCAACTAACTCTTCAACCTTCATATGATCGGTATCCCTTAATTCCTGAATAGCAGTAACTTTAGAATTGAACCTATCAGGAAGATATCGCAGTATTTTTACGCAAACCTTGCTTTTTAGGATTCCATCTCCTACACCCCACATGGAATTTACTATGTCATTTAGTTTCATATAAAAGTCCATGAAAGTCTCATTTTCTTCCATACGAATTTCCTCAAATCTAGTAGTGAGGATTTGAACTTTTGATTTCTTAACTATGGTAGTTCCTTCATGTGTCATTTCGAGAATATCCCAAGCTTGCTTAGCTGTATTGCATGAAATAATTCTTTTAAATTCATCAAGCGATAGAGCGTAAGTTATGGCATTTAAGGCTTTAGCATTAGTACTGCTTTCACTTTTCTGACCTGCAGTCCATAAATGAAATGCAGTTTCTCTTATAAATTTGTATCCATCCTCAGTTACTACTTCAGTTATAAGAGGTTTCCATTTAGTCACAGTGACTTGTCACACATTTTCATATAAGGATTTTAGAAAAATCCTCACTCTAGCTTTCCAGTATGAATAATTAGAGTCATCAAAAGGAGGTGACCTGGTAATAGATAAACTGTCAAAATTTGACATAATTAGGCTCTGGGTCTTAACTCAAGGAGGTTAATCCAAAAAATAGAGTAACCCTCTGTAAAACCCGTATCCTAGTTCGTACTGTTTCGATGAATCCTGCGATCCTTTCCGTCGAAGTCCGGCAGTCCGTGACCGATAATTGACGTTGCGCACGACCGTAAGTCGTATCCTTTAGATTCGAGTCGGTTTAATCCGAGACCCATACCATTGTGACCGCGCCGTCACCGCGATTCCAACGCCGCGTCTCATGCGCCAATCCGACGCTTAGATCATAAGATGTGGACCATACATTATAATAACCGTGGACCGCACATTGCGGGACCCACCCATCCCATGTGGCACAAATCCCTAGGTAATTATGAGAGTGATGGATGACATCACCCTAACCAAGCTATAGCCACCCTAACCAAGCTATAGCCACCCTACCCCCTAGCCTTCTTACAAGTACTTATGGCTAGCCACCCTACCCCTAGCCCTTCTTACAAGCATTTAATGCTAGCCACCCTCTCTTACAAGTCATCATTGCCTACCTAAGCTAATCTCCCTCTCTCTTATCCCTCCCTCCCTCCCCTTTATTTCTCATTCCTTCATTTTCAAAGCAACAAAAAAAATCCCACGTCCATGATTTTTCTAGTGTGAGAAAGAGTGTTGTGTGGCCCACCTTTTCATCACAAAAACCTATCATCCAAGCCATCCATCCCCCATCTTCCACCATCAAAGTGAAGCACAAGGAGATAGGCTTTCCAACGGACTAAAGAGATCAACCGGTGGGTGCTTTGATAGGGTAGTTTTCTTGCTTTCTTAGGTGGGCCAAGTGAGGCCTACCGATCAATGGTATGGATCTCACTTGGGACCCTAAGATGTGGCCGATGGCCCACTTTGATTATCATTTGATGTACGATTAAATGCAAGGGAGGGCCCATAGTGTCGGGGTCCCTCCATCACACGTATGTCCCACTCTTTTTCTCTCTCCCTCTCTCTTTTCATTTTTCTTTTCTTGTGATAATGTGGCCGTGTGGCCACCTGGATGGACCCCACCATGAAGCATATATTTGATCCAAGTCCTATGGGTGGGGCCCATTTTATGTATGTGTTGTACCCATACCACCAACCATTTGGTGGCCCACTTAAACAGGGCCCACCTCAATGCACGTGTTGACGTCCAGGGACGTCCCTGGACGTCTATTGAAAATACAAATATTAGCTTGATCCACAAGCTTGGGGAGAGCCATCCATGTAGGCCCCGCCTTGATGCATAAATGAAATCCACGCCGTCTATTCCGTTCTCAAGCCCGTTTTAGGCGTTGAGCCAAAAGATTATGCCGAACTGAATTTCTAGTGGGCCATGACATGGGAAATAGTCTCCTTATCATTGAAAACCCCCCTTGTTGATCCAGTACCACTGATATATGCCCAATATTGGGCTCATTACGATTGTTACGGGCTGTAGGAACCGGTGGCCGGGGTGGATTCGGCTGAAGCGGGCCCCACATGCGAAAAACCCCAAAAAAATGGGTTTTAAATTAAAAAAATAAATAAATAAAAGAGAGGCAGCGCCTGCTGCCACTGACACAGCAGCAGCAGCACGCTGCTGCGCTCTCACGGCGGGCGGACGCTAGGGCACCCACGGCCCCACGTGTTGGCCCCACCTTGATGTTTATTTGCCAACTAAACCGTCCATATGGTGGACCCCTACCTTAAGCAGGCCCCACCCAAAAATCAGCTTGATCCGGGTCTCAGGTGGCCCACACCGCAAGAAACAGCTGTGATTGAATTTCACCGTTGAAAACTTTTTGGGGCCCACAGAAGTTTTGAAGCAAGCTGATATTTGTTTTCTTCCCTCCACCCAGGTCTCTGTGACCTTATCAACTGGTTGAACGACAAATAAACGTTACAGTGGGCCCCACCTGGGACCCACGGTGATGTATGTGTTGCCTTCCCACCGTCCAGACGGACGATGGGGGCCTACCATGATACTTGTGTTGTAACCCACCGTCCAGTGGACAGTGGGGCCCCTGTGCATGTGTGTGGCATGTGTGTGGGTGAGTGCATGCGTGTGTGTGTGTGAGTGTATGTGGGTGCATGTGTGTATGTGTGTATATAGATACATACATACATATATATATATATATATATATATATATATGTGTGTGTGTGTGTGTGTGTGTGTGTGTGTGTGTGTGTATATATATATATATGTATGTGTGTATATATATATATATATATAATATTATATCATATATAATATTGTATATATATATTATATATATAATTTATATGTTATATTATTTATATTATAAGGGATGGTGGGCCTTCATGTGGGCCCCACCATGATACTTGTGTTGCATCCAAGCAGTCCACCATTTGGCAAGCTTGTATTAAGGCTTGGGGCCAAAAATAAGATAGATCTAGTTATCATGTGGACCACACTGTATAGTGACGATTGAACGTCCACCATTAGACCCTTGGGCCACCAAGTTCTTGGTGACCCTATGAACAGATTGTATGAGAAATAAATGTTATGATGGGCCCTAGGAATTTTAATGGTGGAATTCTTTATCACCACTTACATTGGTGCGGCCCATTGATGTGGCCCATTTGATATGTATACGGCCCATGTTGTGAGGCCCATCTTGTGTATTTGTGGCCATTGTTGAGGCCCACCTTGGTATACATACATGGCCCATGTGTTTAGGCTCATTCAATGTATTTGTGGCACGTGTTACAAGGCCCATTGTGACGTTTCAAAGGCCCATGGGATATGGCCCATTGCAATGTACCTAAGGCCCATATGATGCGGCCCACTTGATGTATCCAAGGCCCATAGGTCGAGGCCCAACGGGAGGTCCTTAGGGTCCATTGCAATGTATGATTTCCCCATGGTTTGTGTAATGATGTCTTATAGCGGGCTATGCCTTGGGAGAAATGCTGGTTTGACGTCCACATTGTAGAATAATGTTGGTTTAATGTCCGCATTATAAGTCTCCCTAGGGCCCATTAGTAGGCCCACATTTGTTGATAGTTCATCACTTTATAACATGCTTAGTATAGCTCCATGATTCATACCCATACGCATCATATGTATGCTTGATATGAGTAGTGACTGAGCATAGCATACGCTATTGGGCAGACCACTTAGGGGACTCCTTATGAGGCGGAGTGCCCCACATTATCGCATTGTACGCGCATGGATTGCTGCATGATTTGACGGTGTGACTCATGCATCTCGCATATGTGTGACTTGATCACTGCACGCCCTAGCGACATCAGGGCCGTGGCTCCACAGGCACATCGTGGATGGCCGTATCGGATACCGAAAATACTTTGTTCTAGCACTGCGGGCACTTAGGATGTCCTTGGGTGAGAGTCCCAGAACCTTTTTGGTACCAGGAGATGCTCCAACGTCTAGACCGAGTGGATACACGAGCGCCCGAGTGCCGAATACTAGTAGGCCGCGTCTCCCACTGTGTCGTGGTCGGTTGGAAGGGGGTGTGGCCTTATCCGCCTGAGTGAGGGGGCTATAAGCTAGGCTGAGTTTGACCAGCTCGCAAATGTGTCCGCTATCGACGAGCCGGGTAGGTATTGGCAGACTACTGGTCAGGCGGATAGTGTGGTCTCTTCCACTTGCTTGACTGTGCAGCTCAGGAGGAGGCAGTCAGTGTGAGGTGTATTAGACCCCGGTGATATCCAGAGAGGAACTATACTGATATGTGTACATGATGAGGACTGACATGCTTGTATTGCATCTCCCATATGGCATTCGGCTACGTAGGCCTTGTATTGTGTCGGTGTGGCCGATAGCATTCATGTTTCGCATCGCATGGCCTTGGTATGGCCGATATCATTCATGCCTTATATAGCTCTGGTTGTATTCATGGACTTACCGCATATTTCCGCATTACTCTGATATTGTACACTTGACGTTTGCCTTGTACACACACTTACACCACCCTCTAAGCTTTTGTAAGCTTATGCACGACCGTTGCGTGCAGGTAGCGTTGGACAGCAGCCGCGCTGAGGCAGGAGCGCGTATCAGATCTTTTTTTGGAGCTTTTTGATCACCTTGTATTTTCCTTTCTGCATTGTACTTAAAAGTTTTTAATATAGTGGATATGTGGTGATGTTGTTTTTGTGACTTGGTTATGCTTTTGGTTATGCTCCATTACATCATAAAAAAAAAATTCATACTGAAAATCCTCCTTGTAGGATCCCAGGATCGGAATCTGGCGTATGGGCGCTGGAAGCCGAGAATGGGATGCTACGGAGGCTGTCGGCGCAGGATTCGGTGATCGGGAATTTTGTGAGCCCGGTTTCCGAGTTTGGGGCGTGACAGAAGTTGGTATCAGAGCATAACTTGGGAATACCTGAGATCACAACACATATCTGTTATGAACTTAGAATAAATAGGGTTCGAGTACTGATAACTTAGTAATTTTTTTGACATAGCCCCTTGACGTTTATGCCTTCAAGAATTCTCAAGGCTGATAGGCCCTTGTTGCTTCCTGTAGGACGTAATGGCTAGAATACCGACCCGAGCGAATCCCGCTCCACCACCTGCTACTCCTGCTCTACCACCTGTGACTCCCGCTTCATCACCGGATATTCCTGATTTTCAGCCTGTAGATGCCACTCCTTTACCCGAGACCAGTGCGGATCCGACCGTACCTGTGAGTGCCACCCAGTTGCAGCAGATGCTACAGGCAATGACTGCCATTCTTCAGGGGCAGAGTAGGCGTCCCACTGTTACACCAGCCGAGGCTGAGCAGGAGCGTGCGAGCGCCCTTCTCAAGGACTTCCGACGGCACGATCCTCCACGTTTCAGGGGCGAGCCAGACCCTACTGCAGCAGAGATATGGTGCTCCGAGGTGGAGAAGATTTTCGACACCATGAGATGTACTACCCAGCAGCGTGTTCCATTAGCCGTATTTCTTCTACAGGGTGAGGATCAGTATTGGTGGGCATCTGTAGCCCGATCGGTAGCGGCCGATTTCGAGTGGACCTGGGAGGACTTCGTAGACCGGTTTGACCGGAAGTTCTTTCCTGAGCATGTGCGCCAGCAGCGCGCATTAGAGTTTGAGACTCTGGTCCAGGGGGACATGACTGTGTCCCAGTACGAGGCTCGTTTCGTCGCATTATCGAGATTCGCGACGTATCTTGTTGATGATGAGGGGCGAAAGGCCCGCCGTTTTGAGAACGGTTTGCGTCCTGCCCTCAGGAGTCGTGTGATAGGACACATGCTTCCGACGTTTGAGCAGATTGTAGAGAGGGCCATGATATATGAGACAGATTGGGCTAGTGTGCAGAGAGCCCGTGATCAGAGGGGAGATCAGAAGAGGAAAGCGCCCTCTGGTAGTTCGCAGTCGCAGCAACATCGTTCACAGCAGCGATGTACGACTCGCCCAGCATTCCGAGCACCAGCAGTACCCCCAGCACCACCTTCAGGACCATTCACCGGTACTTGCTTTGGGTGCGGTAGGACGGGACATCCTGTGCACGAGTGTCCCCATCCGCAGCGACAGCAGCCAAGGACACCGCATCAGCCTCCACGACAGCCGCCACAACAGCAGCAGCGATCGCAGCATCAGCCTCTTGTACCTCCCCCGCAGCAGCAGAGACAGCAGGTTAGGCCCCCACAGCGGCCACAGCAGCAGCAGAGACCTCAGATGGGACCTGCACCTCCCCAGCAGGCCCAGGGCAGGTTCTATGCTACACAGCAGGACCCACAGTCATCAGGAGGGGTTGTCGAGGGTACTCTCCTTGTTTCTACATGCATTGCACGTGTATTGTTTGATTCTGGTACATCGCATTCCTTTGTGGCCGATGATTTTTGCCGATCGACCGGTTTGCCGATGGAGTCTGCCCGTGAGGGTTTGTCGGTATCGACGCCCTTAGGGAAGACTGCAGTGTTGGGCCGATTTTGCGCATCTTGCCCAGTTCTGATTGGGGATATCTTCTTACCTGCCGACCTGTTCGTATTGCCGATGTCCGGTTTTGATGTTATCCTAGGCATGGATTGGCTCACCGAGTACCACGCTATATTGGACTGCTACGCGAGGATAGTCACGTTCTGTATACCCGGCGTGCCAGAGTTCCAGTTTGTTGCCAAGCCCAGAGGAGAGCAGCTTTCTTGCCTGTTATCATGTGCCGTTGAGGAGCCAGTTGCCTTGTGTATCGACCAGCTGCCGGTCGTTTGTGATTTTCCCGATGTGTTCCAGGAGATTCCGGGGTTACCACCTCGTCGGCACACCGAGTTCCAAATTGATCTCGTGCCCGGTACCGCGCCTATTTCGAAGGCCCCATATCGTATGGCACCGTTGGAGTTACGGGAACTGCAGAAGCAGTTGGACGAGCTACGTGAGTTAGGCTTTATCCGACCGAGTAGTTCGCCGTGGGGAGCGCCGGTACTCTTCATGAAGAAGAAGGATGGTTCGTTGAGGCTTTGCATAGATTACCGCGAGCTCAACAAGGTCACGATCAAGAACAAGTACCCGCTTCCAAGAATCGATGACTTATTTGATCAGCTGCAGGAGGCGCAGTTTTTTTCGAAGATTGACTTGCGGTCCGGTTATCATCAGGTTCGGGTTCGAGATGAGGATATCCCGAAGACAGCCTTCAGGACGCGCTACGGTCATTTTGAATTCCAGGTCATGTCCTTCGGACTGACCAATGCGCCTGCAGTATTCATGCAGTTGATGAACGAGGTCTTCCGTTCATATCTC
The DNA here is from genome assembly GCA_021015155.1 of Magnolia officinalis. Classification (NCBI taxonomy): domain Eukaryota; kingdom Viridiplantae; phylum Streptophyta; class Magnoliopsida; order Magnoliales; family Magnoliaceae; genus Magnolia; species Magnolia officinalis. The sequence goes on from JAJHSJ010000006.1 coordinate 47,042,352, forward strand.
GACCAGTTTGTTGTGGTGTTCATCGACGACATTCTGATATATTCGAGGACCCGTGAGGAGCATGAGCGGCATCTAGAGATTACATTGCAGACCCTCCGTGCACACCAGCTTTACGCGAAGCTGGAGAAGTGCGAGTTCTGGCAGGAGGAGGTGAAGTTCCTCGGTCATGTGGTGACGAGGCAGGGTGTCGCGGTGGACCCCTCGAAGATTGATGTCGTGCGTCAGTGGGGCCAGCCCACGAACGCATCCGAGATCCGCAGTTTTCTTGGTTTGGCGGGCTACTACCGACGTTTCATCGAGGGATTCTCTCGTATTGCAGCCCCGCTGACCAGGTTGACTCGGAAAGGTGCTGAGTTTGTATGGGGTGACACTTGTGAGCATGCATTTATGGAGCTGAAGAACCGCCTCACGTCCGCTCCTGTCCTCACTCTTCCCTCTGGGAGTGATGGATTTGTTGTATTTACCGATGCCTCACGAGTTGGTCTGGGTGCTGTCCTGATGCAGCACGGGAAGCCGGTGGCTTATGCGTCTCGCCAGCTCAAGGTGCATGAGCTGAACTACCCCACGCATGATTTGGAGTTGGCGGCAGTGGTCTTCGCACTGAAGGTGTGGAGGCACTATCTTTATGGGGTGAGGTTCGAGCTCTTCTCCGACCACAAGAGCTTGAAGTATCTGTTCTCTCAGTCTGAGTTGAACATGAGGCAGAGGCGTTGGATGGAGCTCCTGAAGGACTATGATTTTAACCTCCAGTACCACCCGGGCAAGGCGAACGTGGTGGCGGATGCCCTCAGCCGTCAGCCACGAGGCCTGGTGGCGCACTTGATGATTCAGGAGTGGAGGATGCTCGAGGATGTAGCAGAGTATGACTTCGAGTTTGGTCTGCAGTCTTCTATCGTTCAGTTATCGAGTCTTTCGATTCAACCCTCTCTTGTTGCAAGGGTGATCGAGGCTCAGCAGGCAGACGAGTCGTTATAGGATTACCGAGTAGAGGCAGCATCTAAGAGTCAGTCTGACTGGCAGGTTGGTTCTGATGGTGGACTTCGCTTTAGAGGCCGATTATGTGTCCCGGATATTCCTGAGTTACGCCGCGATCTTATGACCGAGGCACATCGATCGCGTTTCTCTATCCACCCTGGCTCGACGAAGATGTATCGCGATATGAGGCGTCAGTATTATTGGTCGGGGATGAAGCGCCAGATAGCTAGCTTTGTGGCCGAGTGTGACACGTGCCAGCATGTCAAGGCCGATCATCAGAGACCCCCTGGTCTATTACAGCCGTTGAGCGTCTCGATGTGGAAGTGGGAGCACATATCTACTGATTTTGTCATGGGTTTGCCGAGGACTCAGCGCGGTCATGACGTCATCTGGGTTGTTGTGGACCGTCTGACGAAGTCGGCACATTTTCTCGCGATTCGTGAGGGTTGGCATACGGACCGGCTTGCTAAGATGTTTATTGATGAGATCGTGAGGTTGCACGGTGTTCCTGTTTCGATCATTTCAGACCGAGACTCGAGGTTCACGTCTCAGTTTTGGAGGAGCTTCCAGAGAGCTATGGGCACTGATTTGCAGCTCAGCACCGCGTATCATCCGCAGACCGATGGGCAGACCGAAAGGGTCAACCAGATCCTTGAGGATATGCTTCGGGCTTGCGCGATTCACTTCTCGGGTAGTTGGGACGAGCACCTGCGATTGGCTGAGTTCGCGTACAACAACAGCTATCAGGCGACCATTGGCATGACTCCTTTTGAGGCATTATATGGCAGACCGTGCAGATCTCCGAGTTGTTGGACCGAGGTTGGAGAGCGCCGTCTCCTAGGTCCTGAGCTTGTGTCGCAGACATCAGAGGCTATCGATATCATCAGGTAGAGGATGCGCACAGCTCAGAGCCGGCAGAAGAGTTTTGCTGACCGTCGGCGTCGTCCGTTAGAGTTTGTCGTTGGGGACCATGTGTATCTTAAGGTCTCACCCATGAAGGGTGTGATTCGTTTTGGAACGAAGGGCAAGCTTGCCCCGAGATTTATAGGACCTTTCGAGATCACCGGGCGCATTGGCGCCGTGGCCTATCGGCTTGCCTTGCCATCTCAGTTATCTGGCGTCCACAACGTTTTCCACGTCTCTATGTTGAGGAAATGTGGGTCAGACATCGTTCCCGTTATTGATTGGCAGCCGTTGGAGGTTCGTGAGGACGCTTCTTACATTGAGCAGCCAGTTCGTATCCTCGATCGGAAGGAGCAGGTCCTGCAGACCAAGGTCATCCCTTTAGTGAAGGTGCAGTGGGGCCATCATAGTGTAGATGAGGCGTCTTGGGAGCGCGAGGCGGAGATTCGCGAGCGCTATCCCCATCTTTTCGATGTTTGATTGTATGTTGTACTATGTTGTGATTATATATGATGTTATGTTTTTTATTCCCTTGAGAGTTACGCTTAGCTGTGATGGTAGTACAAATTTCGAGGACGAAATTTTATTTAGGTGGGGAGAGCTGTAAAACCCGTATCCTAGTTCGTACTGTTCCGATGAATCCTGCGATCCTTTCCGTCGAAGTCCGGCAGTCCGTGACCGATAATTGACGTTGCGCACGACCGTAAGTCGTATCCTTTAGATTCGAGTCGGTTTAATCCGAGACCCATACCATTGTGACCGCGCCGTCACCGCGATTCCAACGCCGCGTCTCATGCGCCAATCCGACGCTTAGATCATAAGATGTGGACCATACATTATAATAACCGTGGACCGTACATTGCGGGACCCACCCATCCCATGTGGCACAAATCCCTAGGTAATTATGAGAGTGATGGATGACATCACCCTAACCAAGCTATAGCCACCCTAACCAAGCTATAGCCACCCTACCCCCTAGCCTTCTTACAAGTACTTATGGCTAGCCACCCTACCCCTAGCCCTTCTTACAAGCATTTAATGCTAGCCACCCTCTCTTACAAGTCATCATTGCCTACCTAAGCTAATCTCCCTCTCTCTTATCCCTCCCTCCCTCCCCTTTATTTCTCATTCCTTCATTTTCAAAGTAACAAAAAAAATCCCACGTCCATGATTTTTCTAGTGTGAGAAAGAGTGTTGTGTGGCCCACCTTTTCATCACAAAAACCTATCATCCAAGCCATCCATCCCCCATCTTCTACCATCAAAGTGAAGCACAAGGAGATAGGCTTTCCAACGGACTAAAGAGATCAATCGGTGGGTGCTTTGATAGGGTAGTTTTCTTGCTTTCTTAGGTGGGCCAAGTGAGGCCTACCGATCAATGGTATGGATCTCACTTGGGACCCTAGGATGTGACCGATGGCCCACTTTGATTATCATTTGATGTACGATTAAATGCAAGGGAGGGCCCATAGTGTCGGGGTCCCTCCATCACACGTATGTCCCACTCTTTTTCTCTCTCCCTCTCTCTTTTCATTTTTCTTTTCTTGTGATAATGTGGCCGTGTGGCCACCTGGATGGACCCCACCATGAAGCATATATTTGATCCAAGTCCTATGGGTGGGGCCCATTTTATGTATGTGTTGTACCCATACCACCAACCATTTGGTGGCCCACTTAAACAGGGCCCACCTCAATGCACGTGTTGACGTCCAGGGACGTCCCTGGACGTCTATTGAAAATACAAATATTAGCTTGATCCACAAGCTTGGGGAGAGCCATCCATGTAGGCCCCGCCTTGATGCATAAATGAAATCCACGCCGTCTATTCCGTTCTCAAGCCCGTTTTAGGCGTTGAGCCAAAAGATTATGCCGATCTGAATTTCTAATGGGCCATGGCATGGGAAATAGTCTCCTTATCATTGAAAACCCCCCTTGTTGATCCAGTACCACTGATATATGCCCAATATTGGGCTCATTACGATTGTTACGGGCTGTAGGAACCGGTGGCCGGGGTGGATTCGGCTGAAGCGGGCCCCACATGCGAAAAACCCCAAAAAAATGGGTTTTAAATTAAAAAAAAATAAATAAATAAAAGAGAGGCAGCGCCTGCTGCCACTGACACAGCAGCAGCAGCACGCTGCTGCGCTCTCACTGCGGGCGGACGCTAGGGCACCCACGGCCCCACGTGTAGGCCCCAACTTGATGTTTATTTGCCATCTAAACCGTCCATATGGTGGACCCCTACCTTAAGCAGGCCCCACCCAAAAATCAGCTTGATCCGGGTCTCAGGTGGCCCACACCGCAAGAAACAGCTGTGATTGAATTTCACCGTTGAAAACTTTTTGGGGCCCACAGAAGTTTTGAAGCAAGCTGATATTTGTTTTCTTCCCTCCACCCAGGTCTCTGTGACCTTATCAACTGGTTGAACGGCAAATAAACGTTACAGTGGGCCCCACCTGGGACCCACGGTGATGTATGTGTTGCCTTCCCACCGTCCAGACGGACGGTGGGGGCCTACCATGATACTTGTGTTGTAACCCACCGTCCAGTGGACGGTGGGGCCCCTGTGCATGTGTGTGGGTGAGTGCATGCGTGTGTGTGTGTGTGAGTGTATGTGGGTGCATGTGTGTATGTGTGTATATAGATACATACATATATATATATATATATATATATATATATATATAATATTATATCATATATAATATTGTATATATATATTATATATATAAATTATATGTTATATTATTTATATTATAAGGGATGGTGGGCCTTCATGTGGGCCCCACCATGATACTTGTGTTGCATCCAAGCAGTCCACCATTTGGCAAGCTTGTATTAAGGCTTGGGGCCAAAAATAAGATAGATCTAGTTATCATGTGGACCACACTGTATAGTGACGATTGAACGTCCACCATTAGACCCTTGGGCCACCAAGTTCTTGGTGACCCTATGAACAGATTGTATGAGAAATAAATGTTATGATGGGCCCTAGGAATTTTAATGGTGGAATTCTTTATCACCACTTACATTGGTGCGGCCCATTGATGTGGCCCATTTGATATGTATACGGCCCATGTTGTGAGGCCCATCTTGTGTATTTGTGGCCATTGTTGAGGCCCACCTTGGTATACATACATGGCCCATGTGTTTAGGCTCATTCAATGTATTTGTGGCACGTGTTACAAGGCCCATTGTGACGTTTCAAAGGCCCATGGGATATGACCCATTGCAATGTACCTAAGGCCCATATGATGCGGCCCACTTGATGTATCCAAGGCCCATAGGTCGAGGCCCAACGGGAGGTCCTTAGGGTCCATTGCAATGTATGATTTCCCCATGGTTTGTGTAATGATGTCTTATAGCGGGCTATGCCTTGGGAGAAATGTTGGTTTGACGTCCACATTGTAGAATAATGTTGGTTTAATGTCCGCATTATAAGTCTCCCTAGGGCCCATTAGTAGGCCCACATTTGTTGATAGTTCATCACTTTATAACATGCTTAGTATAGCTCCATGATTCATACCCATACGCATCATATGTATGCTTGATATGAGTAGTGACTGAGCATAGCATACGCTATTGGGCAGACCACTTAGGGGACTCCTTATGAGGCGGAGTGCCCCACATTATCGCATTGTACGCGCATGGATTGCTGCATGATTTGACGGTGTGACTCATGCATCTCGCATATGTGTGACTTGATCACTGCACGCCCTAGCGACATCAGGGCCGTGGCTCCACAGGCACATCGTGGATGGCCGTATCGGATACCGAAAATACTTTGTTCTAGCACTGTGGGCACTTAGGATGTCCTTGGGTGAGAGTCCCAGAACCTTTTTGGTACCAGGAGATGCTCCAACGTCTAGACCGAGTGGATACACGAGCGCCCGAGTGCCGAATACCAGTAGGCCGCGTCTCCCACTGTGTCGTGGTCGGTTGGAAGGGGGTGTGGCCTTATCCGCCTGAGTGAGGGGGCTATAAGCTAGGCTGAGTTTGACCAGCTCGCAAATGTGTCCGCTATCGACGAGCCGGGTAGGTATTGGCAGACTACTGGTCAGGCGGATAGTGTGGTCTCTTCCACTTGCTTGACTGTGCAGCTCGGGAGGAGGCAGTCAGTGTGAGGTGTATTAGACCCCGGTGATATCCAGAGAGGAACTATACTGATATGTGTACATGATGAGGACTGACATGCTTGTATTGCATCTCCCATATGGCATTCGGCTACGTAGGCCTTGCATTGTGTCGGTGTGGCCGATAGCATTCATGTTTCGCATCGCATGGCCTTGGTATGGCCGATATCATTCATGCCTTACATAGCTCTGGTTGTATTCATGGACTTACCGCATATTTCCGCATTACTCTGATATTGTACACTTAGCGTTTGCCTTGTACACACACTTACACCACCCTCTAAGCTTTTGTAAGCTTATGCACGACCGTTGCGTGCAGGTAGCGTTGGACAGCAGTCGCGCTGAGGCAGGAGCGCGTATCAGATCTTTTTTTGGAGCTTTTTGATCACCTTGTATTTCCCTTTCTGCATTGTACTTAAAAGTTTTTAATATAGTGGATATGTGGTGATGTTGTTTTTGTGACTTGGTTATGCTTTTGGTTATGCTCCATTACATCATATAAAAAAAAATTCATACTGAAAATTCTCCTTGTAGGATCCCAGGATCGGAATCTGGCGTATGGGCGCTGGAAGCCGAGAATGGGATGCTACGGAGGCTGTCGGCACCGGATTTGGTGATCGGAAATTTTGTGAGCCCGGTTTCCGAGTTTGGGGCGTGACACCCTCTTTGATACCACTTGAAAATAAGAGCTTAAGAAGTCCTACAGGGGGGTGAATAGGTGTAACACCCCATACCTTTCAGTACTCGGGTGTTACTTTGTAACCTAGCTTAGTATAAGTAGAAGCCTAACCTATCAGAATAGTTACATTTAATCTTGTTCAAATTGACCATTGAAAATAGTCCCCTCCCATATATCGAGTTATCCAACCGTTGATTTTGAAAATAGGCCATCACACCATCATGAAACCCCCATTTTAGCCTAAATCAAACAAATCTAGTCTGCCCAATTCATATCAATAAAATGAAGACGTTCGTGACAACCTAAAGCATACAAATAGTTGGTCAATAGATCTAGATCTTGGTGTAACTCGCGATCATCCATTCAACTGAGTTAATAAATAGGACTATGAACCCTCATGACCGTTGACGATTTAGATCAAAGGTAATCTAACCATCTAATACAACCTCCTGCTATAAATCAGGTCATCCGACCGTTAGTCCTCAAAGACAAGCAAACATCTCTTCACAAATCAACATTGGCCTTCAGAAACTCATTGCATGGCTGGGATTCCAATGGTGATAAAAGCCTAAACCCTGCCTTATTAGACAAATTGAACCATACGTTATCAATCTTGGCTCTTAGATCGTCAGATCCACCCTTCATCAGAACCACAACGTCCAACTTAAAGGTCCATCACTTAAGCATCACACCTAGGCCATTAGACCACTAATTTAATCATTGGATCTCATCTAGGCAGACCCTAGGACCATGACAACCATGAATGATCAGATTAAATGCAACTTGGCCATCAGATCGACAAAGATATACAATTAAAGGAACCAAAACCTGAATTTATGGCCCATTTGACGGTTGGATCTACTGGAGAAACAATCTGATGGCCTTACCAGATGTGGTAGAGTGGAATGGACGGAGTAGATTTCACTAAAAATCAGGGTGGACCCCACTCTTGAGTTGGTTGTGCACACAAACCGCGTGCACCCGCGGTGCACCTGAACAAAGACTCGGGTCAACAAGCTGTTAACCCGACGAAATCCTGAAAAAAGAGGATTTTTCCTCTCCGCTTTCCTTCTTTTCCCGCCTGAGACGAACGAAGTCCGTCCATTTGAAATTAGGCCCACCATCAGATCACGGATCGACGATCTGAACCGTCCATCTGACTTGGCATCGACCTCAGACCAAAACTCTAGTCTTTCCACTTGTTGGAACTCACCAGCGTTCCCACAGGTTAGGACGCAAGCAGGATGTGTTGGGCAAGTTTTCCAAAATCGGAAATCCAATTCCATCTTGCCATGCTGGAAACCGCGACAGGAGTTTTCCGCAAATCCCAGCCCTCTATTACCACAAATCTCAGCCCTCTAATCCGACCCTGTTTTAGGGTTTTTCTCGAGCCAAGAGCAAATGCGGAGGGAATCTTCCACTTTAGATTAGTTGGCATGATTAGAACTATTTAAAAACTTTTAGAAGTCCATCCAAATAAATCCTAGCCATCCATTCCTAACCTCTCCTTTATAAGGAAACCCTAGAAACTCGAATTGGAGCGCCTCTTCTCCATTCTTCTTGCGGTGCCAAGAGAGAGCGCTCGAAACTCTTCCAAGTTCGAAACCACCACCCAAATATATCTAAAGCTTCAAAATCTCTCGTTTACAAGGTTCACGGGATGGATTTGAAGCGTCCAGAAGCATCAGCTCGAAGAAAATCGTCGCCGCTTGAAGTTTGCCATGATCGAGTGTCTTCTTCCTCGTCAAGCAACACTACCCGTTGATCTCCTTTAGGCCATCGATTACAGATCCATTTCATCCATCAGGTAGCCCATGTATGCTACATTCAATCAACAATGGCAACACCAAAACATATCACAAGCTTAATCGATGTTTTCAGATCTAAGACAGTGAACAGATTTGAAAGCGAGTGTGAAGCTTGTTGCCGAGTCGACTCAACCCACCTGAACCGAGTCAAGTCCTGCTGTGTTTGGCGTTTGTAATGGACGTAGATGGAAAACAAATAAAGAAAGAAGGAAGGCTGAGAATAAGAAGAAGGAGAGAAGAAGATGGAGCGAGAGAGAGAAAGCACCGTCTAGCCTACTACCGTAATGAGTCAGCTCAGTTCGGTCCGAGTCTGGGTCGAGTCTAAACCCATCCATGTTGAGAAAGGAAGAGAGAGAGTAGAAGAAGGGGAGCTACTGAAGGAGAGGGGGATGTTGGGTTGCAGTCGGGCCTAACTCATCGGAACCGAGTCATAGGGGTGCTGACTCAGCTTAGGCCTGGAGCGAGTCCTTGAATCTGACCTCCTCTTCACCGTTAGTTTGAACGCACAAGTATCGCAAACAAACCCCACTCGTTCAGAATAGTCTTGCACTCAACATGCTGTTGAGTTGACTCGGTAAACAACCGATTGAGATTGTATTCATCTTATTTTCAATTAGTGCTTTGAGTTGTCTAAGAAGTTGGGTGGAGATACTATCAAATTCATATACTGAATGATTCAAGGACCAACAAAAGGTATTACCCCTCATCCCCACCATCTTACAAACTAGACGGAATCGACTCGCCCAGTTTCCCAACTGAGTCAACTCAGTTACGACTCACTGATGCCTAGTGACATTCTATCAAGGTACTACCTAAAACTGTCTGCCTTGAAGAACATCATTTCCTTCAATTAGTCCAAACAAGTAAGTAGAAGATAAGGTTTATTTAATTTTTTTAAAAGCTAAAGTGAGTTAGAACTAGAAGTTTGAACTTATACTTGATTGGGTTTTAAGATCATCACATTCACTTCATAGGAACATTACAAATCAGAAAAGATACCCACCCAAGGTGAGGATTACCTTCAAGCTTTTTCTACATCATAATAATTATCCTAATTCATGTATTCCATTAATTGCTTAATTGATTATTTCATAAAAATGATGATGCATGCTAGTTTATGTTTGAGTGAATTTTTCCTAAATGACTAATCATTAGATTTATATTCAAGTATCTGTACATGCTATAGATCACGATTATCTCTATCTTAGTTTAAATGTAACATTGTATACAGATAAGTGTATTGAATTTGTCGTGGCTGGTTTTACCACTTGTGATTACTGTATGGATGTTTGGAGATCCTCGTACTAGTGGCTATTTCATCTTATAAGTCAAATGGAGTTTTTGTTGTGGAATTACCATCTTATGGACCATTTATTTCCTAAGTGGCTTTTGAGATAATCTTCTTTTATTACATCCTTAGGATGGATTATTTGCCCTTTTGTGGCTTGTATTTGCCCTTTGTGGCTTTGATTGGATATTTACCTTTGCACCTTTGATGAATTACTATTAAATAACCCTTTGATGGTAAGTCCACTCGTCGAACTACGATTAGCCACTAGTTAAAGGGGTTACCCTTAAAACATCATATTTATTAGTCTCATAAGCCAGGGATGGTGGAATGGGACACAATACCTAAGCTGTCGGCCTATGCTGGGTGACAAACCCCTCATAGTGACCTTTGAGCTTTCTTAAAGTGATTATTTGAAATTGGAATAATAATGGTTGGGCTAATCATGCATTTTCATGGTATATATTATGGTATTTTTCGGGTGGTTAGTTCTCCTTGGGCGTACTTTTGCATATTTTTTCGGGTGACTAATCCTCCTTGGGCGTACCTTTGCATATTTTTTCGGGTGACTAATCCTCCTTGGGCGATTTATGTATTATTACAGTCTTTTCCGAGTGGTTAGTTCTCCTTGGGCGTACCTTTGTGTATTTTTCCAAGTGACTAATCCTCTTTGAGCGATTTATGTATTATTACAGTCTTTTCCGGGTGGTTAGTTCTTCTTGGGCGTACCTTTGCGTATTTTTCTGGGTGACTAATCCTCCTTGGGCGATCTATGTATTATTACGGTCTTTTCCGGGTGGTTAGTTCTCCTTTGGAATACCTTTGCGTATTTTTTTAGGTGACTAGTCCTCCTTGGGCGATCTATATATCATAGTCTTCTCCGGGTGACTAGTTCTCCTTGGGCGTACCTTCGAGTATTTTTTCGGGTGGCTAGTTCTCCTTGGGTGACATTTTACCAGCTGGATGTGCATCCCCAGGTCTATGAGCATATGCGTGCATCCATACATGTAAACAAGATTATTCTGGGTGATTTATTTAATGAATGCGTATCTGATGAACCTTATCTGATTCCCATGATAATCATTGTGTAATATTTGTTATATATTGTCTTTGATAACTATGCTTAATTATCTTAATGATACGATAAATCTTGGGGGTATACCTCACTACGATAGCCATTGACACTATTGAACCGTACTCAGTGTGCAGGACGTAAATGACGTATATACTGGTGTTCATGTTGAATGGGAGGAGCCAGATGATCTTCCGACTCTCCATTCTTGATTTTATTCGTATTTAATTTATACTGTTATGTTTGTAAAGGTTAAGACATTGATTTGTATAAGATTTTGGGTAACCACTTGAAACATTGGTTATATATATTTGGGCTCCCTCTTATACTTGAATTGTTTTTATTCCGCTTGAATGGTTAACTCTGATAAAGAAAAAAAATGTACATGGAATTTGGGTGTTTTTAGAGGTTAATGCTCGAGTTTTAAGAAATTAAATAGTGCACTCGAGTTCCGGGAACCGGGGTGTTACAATAGGACTATGCCAAATAATCGAATAAAGTAATGAATAATAAATAAATTGGAGATCTCAATTGTTTAAGTATTGAAACGTTGATTTTAAGTGATTCGTAGGACAACCTTCACCTAAAAAGTTTAGGCAAGACAACCTTATTTCACGAATACTTTTTAAAATCAAAATCACAAACTTAGCAAGAGTAAATAAAATAAATATTACAATCATTCACCACTTGTACTGAAATGAAATTACAACCATTCACCACATAAAAGATAAAAATATTCACCACAAACACAAATAATTATAGTGGTTCGGTGTGTCAACAACTGTTATAAAACAGTCACACCTACTCCACTCCCAAAATTACTCTCCATGTAATCTTGGCTTTCACTATGAATAAGGTTTTCTCAGGGTCACCTTAAAACCTGATACAGTTATGATTTTACCAGGCTATCACAAACAAAAACCTTCACTGAGATTTTTTGGCTTTTCTTAGAAAAGCCAACACCGAGATTTTTTGGTTATCTCAGAAAAACTAAATATAGAAAATAAACAAATGTATACTTATCTTCACTATAGAAGAAGTTGTAGCCGAAGAACTGTTTTTCTTTAATATCAAATGTTCAATGTTCAGTTCAATAGAAAAGGTCCAGGGTTCTATTGATTTTAATTAAGATTAAACCAATATCTACTTAGGTTAACTCTCTTAAATCTTAAGAAAAAGAAGAGTAAAACTCGCTCTCTTTAGAATCAGAATGACAGAATTCGAGATCAAGGGAATTATATAAAAGCTATAAAATAATGTATAAATACCGTTCAATAGCTTGATTATAACTGAGGCTTCTCTCTCTCTCTTGCAGAAGGATTTTGATAATGATAATTGATCTTTCGTATTGAGAGAGAACCTTAATTTATAGGCAAAGAAGTTGGTTATTTGACTAGCCCTGTAACGCCCCGAACTTTTTGATACTCGAGCATTACCATATGATTCAACATAATATATATATATATATATGTGTGTGTGTGTGTGTGTGTGTGTGTGTGTGTGTGTGTGTGTGTGTGTGTGTACGATATGAATCCAACTATCCAAGCCTTATGTCTATTCCCTGACATGAACCTAACCACTGTGAATGATCTCCACTCATAAATCTAGCAATCGAACCATCAATTTTAGGATAAGATCATCCATCGTGTGATTTGACACATAAACCTTCTCTTTAATGAATTTACAAATAAACCCTTCATCCATGATGATATAGATATAAGTTCTTTCATAAGAATCACTTAGAAACGTGCATACAACCATGTAGAACCATTAGATTTCACAGAACTCGTAGATTAACAATAATTATGGAAATGCCATTAACCTTGACCCCTGAATTTTGGATCATGTAATTCCCACTATCCGATTAACGTGAAATTTTGCACTTTGCATAGGAATCCTAAATTAATTGTACACGTCGAATTTCAGTACTTGGATTATTATAAGAATAACCCAATGAAAAAATCAGCCATTAACCATTGATTTTGGGGCCACTTGATCTTTGGATATGCTTTAATTTTGGGCTCAACCTCTTAAATTAGGTTGAGAAACGAGTGGACGGTGTAGATCTCTCAAAAACATCACTGTGGACCCCACCTTGAGTGGTGTACGCACGCAGCACACGCACTTCGGCATGCACTAAACGCAAAAGGCGGGTCAAACGTGTTTGACCCGATAAAACTCCAAGGAGTCATACTCCTTCCTGCTTCCCGCCTTCGGGCGTTTTAAACGTACGACGTCCATCTGGATGTGATTGGACCCACCATCAAAGGCCCACCTGGATGATCCAACCTGTCCACTTGTAAGTTAGGTGAGAACCAAACGAACCCTAGTTTTCTTTGCATGGAAACGAGATCACATGGAGGCACAGATCCAGCCACAACCGGACAAAAAATGTTGGAGAAAAACCTAGAAACGGAAAGATATTTTCATCGCCTCGCTGATGACCGATATCAATCCCAAGATGGAAATCATCTCAACCATCCGATATACAATAGATGGAGATCAGGCCCAGCGAGGATCACGCCAAGATCCGTCCGCACCTCCTCCTTTTCCTTCCGTGAACGGCGCCAACAAGAAACCCAACACGACCCGGACTCTGCTGCGTAGGAAATGCGGAGAATGATACTGGATGCTGATCTTGACCGTCCATAATAGAGAGGAAGGACCTTCGACCGCATCCAAATCGACAATAAGGAAAGGGAGGAGTCCGGTGGGTTTGGCAGTCCCTGTTTTCCAGACAAGGCTACCGCAAATAAGAAATCCCACCCAATCAAACCTTGCTGCAGGGCCACCGATTGATCATCCGATCAAGTGTTCTTACAACCAAGAAGGTGGCCACAGCCACAACTATGGACCCCATCCAAGGGACACGCCAGATCTGTCAGTAAAGAACCGAAGGAGTTGCGTGACTGTTTATGCACACCACATTACGCAGTTAGATTTGCGTAAGAAGATTCTGGAAACTCTTACGTTCTATAAATTTCGATGCTTAGAGAATATGCTACAGAGAAAGAGATAGAAGGAAAGGAAAAATGAGAGAAAGAGAGGGAGAAATAAGAGAGAGAGAAAAACGAGAGGAGGAGAAAAGGACTGGTCTTGCTGAACCGAGTCGACTCGGTTCAGTTCAACCAAGTAGGAGTTTTGGTCTACTCGCTGACCATCCAGAAGAAGAAGAAGAAGAAGAGAGAGAGAGAGAGAGAGAGAGAGAGAGAGAGAGAGAGAGAGAGAGAGAGAGAGAGATCAAGCATTACTCAAGCATCACTCAGCAACTCACCGAGTCTTGGTAAGTTGATTTTTTGATATTGGATTCTATCAAACTCCAAATTCAAAACATTATTTGTGGAATCGTTCCATAACGAATTAAACTGAGTCGACTTATCAGAGTGTCGTTGAACTCAAGCTATCGGGCTGAAATTTATTTAACAAGGTCAATTATTTATACACTTTCTAATTTATACATTAATTAATGTAAACCTATGTCTACATTGATACGAAACCTTAACCTAAAGTTTTGATATTAACCGTACAATTCATATAATGTGATGATCTAACAATAAGAATTGTGTTAATTGTGCTAGAATTTGGGTACTACAATACATCTATTCAAATATAGCAATGTAGAGTGTGATTGAATTCAAGAGGTGAGGGTTTTATCCTTTAGGCTTACATTAATTTAAGTTATTATGTTTACATTTCCCTTACATGTCATCCCGTTGTTTCATCTTACCTTTACATGTCTTTGCGTTATTTCTATCTTGCCTTTAACATGCCTTCGTGCTACTTTGAATTCTTCCTGCAATTATATGTTTTACCATCAATTATTTGCCATTTGATATTATAGTACAATGTTGTTTACAAGTGATCTTTATGAATTTATGTGGGGCGATGGATACAAGTTTTGCCCTTGCCTTTATCAATTTATTGAGTTGGCCCTTACCACTCTCCTCTTTATTGAGTTGGTTATTACCACTCTCCTTATATTTGAGTTAGCCATTGTCACTCGTCTATTTGTTGAGTTAGCCACTGCTACTTTTCTTTTATTGAATTGACCATCATCACTCTCCTCTTTTTTACATTGGCCGGTGCCACTTTTGCCTTTGCTGAGTTGGCCATTGCCACTCTTCTCTTTATGTTATTGGCCTTGTGCTATCGATTTTTAAAGGTCTTGGGTATGGGTCTTGATATTCCTGAACTCTCATGATTCAATGGATTTCCCTTTTTGGTGCAAGTACTATGTTAGGTATCCCTCTTCTAACAATTGAATAAATATCGTGGACGTGCGTTTTCGGTTGCGACCCTAGGGCGACACGTAATTCCATGTTTTATGGGGTGATGGTGCACAAATTGGTGTATGTAAATCGGTATACGTGTTGCATCAATTCTTTTCTTCTTGGGGATTGGATGTCGCATTTAGTCGCTCCAATCCAGTCTTTTCTTTTGGGGGTTGGATGTCGCAATTAGTCACTCCAATCCGGGTTGCATGATTCACCCGGTCATGTGTTGTGTTTGTCTTGGGATAACCATATAAATCCATGTTAAACGTGGGACACGCCGGCGAATCTCCATAGTATGTGATGCGGGGCGAGCTGGATAACTCTACTCATATTCCAAATTGTGGCGGTCACTATGGGTGATAAACTGCATATACTTTCCTAGGCATGCATCTCATATAGATTGCTTGTGCATTAATACCTCCAGTAGCTGTGGAGTATGGGATATATCAGAATCTTTACAATGCTTTTATGAATCTGTTGAATTACTGTTAATCTTAAAGGATAACCATCACTATGAGTAGGGCATTGACCCTCTCCCAACTGTACAGATGATGCAGGTGATGTACAAATTGAAGACCTAAAGGACCATCTCCCTATAGAAGGCTATACTTAAAGAATACGAAGATAGTTTTATTATTTAGTATATACTTCCACTGCGAACTCAATTAATGTAATAAGCTTTCACTGAGAAGGCATTTGATTATTTATTGAATTTCTTTACTCTGATGAAATAATCAATACAGTTGATTTTATTCTTGTGAATGATTACCTTCATGAATGTATCCGAATGCGATTTAAAAAAAAATAATAAGGTGCGATTTTTAAAGCATCCAATTTATACATTCTTAACACCTAATTTTCTCGGGCACGAGTATAAACTCTAGCTATGAAAATTTGAGATGTTACAGGCCCAAGCACTGGATTCAGTTCCAACAGATTTTTAGATTTGAGCGGGATAAGATTT
Organism: Magnolia officinalis; assembly: GCA_021015155.1. Classification (NCBI taxonomy): domain Eukaryota; kingdom Viridiplantae; phylum Streptophyta; class Magnoliopsida; order Magnoliales; family Magnoliaceae; genus Magnolia; species Magnolia officinalis. Next base: position 47,058,447 of record JAJHSJ010000006.1, read on the forward strand.
AACAAATCTTCGACTGGTCGAAGGCCCTGTTTGATTGGTCGAAGGTGCCAAAATCCGAACTGATTCAGTTGTTGGACTTCAAGCCGAGAAACCTAGGTCTGGTCGAAGGTCCTCCTTCAACTGGTCGAGCACACCACTCGATTGGTAAAATTTTTGTTTCACTTCGGTTTATACTAGGACTGGCCGAGTAAAACTTAGGCTAGTTGAACCAAACCTTAGACTGGTCGAAATTCAAGCAACCACAAGCATAAAAATCTAATTTTAAATAGTTTTTGAAAGCACCTAAACTTAAGGTCTTTCTAGGGTTTATAATAGCTGAAATGACTGAACTTCTTTATTTTGAAGTAGATTAGAGACTTGAACTTCTTTATGGAGCTTGATCTTCTACTAGAACATCAGTTGATCTTGACCTCATCTTGTCTTTCGATCTTGATCTTCTACTTGATCTTGAGCTTGATCTTCTACTACATCTTGGACTTGGCTTGAACCTTGATCTTGAACCATACTTGAAGATCACTTGATAAGATGTTTTAACTAAACGAAATTTGACAAACAAAGTGTGCTTTAAACATTATAGCACTTACAATATTTTCCTCCATTGTGGGAATTCATAAAAAATCGGACCGAACTAGTTCAGTAAGGAAGATAGAATTACGGTTGAATAAAAGTCCTAAAGGGGGGGCCTAGTAAATATGCTCAAAATAAATGCCTAAAGGCCTAAATTTTTACCCACGTTGGGGTAGGAATAGTTATAAAAAAATAATAATAATGAAATAAGAGAAGTTTGAACAGCAAGGTCACCCCATAGCCCACTTTGCGTGAGCGAAGGCCCAAGCAGCAACAACCTTTGCATCTCTCACCTGGTTCCTCCTCTCGCTCCAGGATACTTCCTAACTCACAAGCGTCTCCACAGCATGTTCGATATAGTTCAGACGATGGTTGATGTCCACCATCTCGAGTCGGCCGAGCACTTCTCTCCCTCACTAACTTTAGCCTGCCTTTCGTAGAGGGATATCTGGGCCTCCATAAATGTGATCATCTCTATATTTTTCGGCCAATCACGATGGGGGAAGATTCTATTGGTGTTGGCCAGGTCATTGAGAAGTCGGACGAGTGAGCGCTTCAAACTCCGCAAAAACTTTTGGTTGAACTCATCTTCACGAGTCTAATGTAGTTAGTTCTTCCAAGCTTCCTAGTGGCGGGTCGACAGAGCACAACATTCTCTGCTGAGAGTCGATAGGCGATCTAGTTCCATCGTGTAGCGTTCAAATTTAGTGTTTACTTTAGCAAACATGTTGCCGAGGTGTTGGAGTTCTGAGAAGATGTTCAAAACCTCCTGAGAAGGCTGCTCCTTCTCAGGGACCTTGCTGATGTCCAAGAGAAAAGAAAATCGTTTGTCTATCTGGAAGGAATGCAAGAAGGCCTGTATGCCTTCCTCTATAACTTCTTCTTGAAACTTAAAGTGATCCATTGGAGATAGAATCTTTCTTACAAGAGTGCTGATCATGGTTAGTTCGTTGGTCTTCCTTTTATAGATTAAGTCTTAAGAACAACAGTTAATGTGCATGATTAACTGAGCGACGATTGGGTTTCTCAAGGTTTAAGAAGCCATTCTCGGAGTCATGGGAAGCTAGCTGGATAAGAGGAGCCTTACCCAGAAATAATGGCTTAAGTTTTGGAGCGTTTAAGTGTTGCACTCGTGACTCAAAATGTTAAACATGCATTGTACAAATTCGATGGTTGCATGTAATTAATTCAAATGGTCTTAACTAAGGAACCATGACTCTCTCAAGTATTAGCGACTAATCCAAACGATCAAAGTCACCCACCTTCAATTAAAATAGATACGTTCATCATAATAATGGTCGATTACTCTATTAATCAGGTTAAGTCATGGGATAATCAGGCATGATCGTTTGTTATTACGACTGTGAAGAAAACACATAAAAGGGTTCGACCGGTCAAGGTCGTTTCATTTCATTACTTTGCTGGTTTTTAAACTGCTTGATTACATAAGATTAGAGGACCTCCCTGATAGTAAGGATGACATCGAGGCCTAGGTCAATTCATTACCAGATACTAAGATAGAGAAGAAGAAGATGGAGGGGACAAGTTGTGGCAAAGAAAATGGTTAGGCTTCGACCGCACGTCTCTTTCGATCAGATGCCTACTCACCTCCCTTGCCACGCGTGATGTTTCTACTGAAGTATTTTTATCTAGAACCTTATACATTACGTTCTGTCGAGCCATCTCTTGACAAAATTAATAGGGCCCCAGATGGCCTGGTCCCCGATTTCCTATTCGGCCAATACATGATCAATCTCACTAGAGATTGAAATTTCTGGCCGAAAAGGTAACTAGGGATCTGGTCAATGAGACCAACCCTTTTTATATTTGGTTGTGCTAAAGCAAATAGATCTGAGCTGAGTCACTGGCCTCGATGTTTAGGGAAAGCCCCATCGACCATGACCTCTCATTAGTAGAGTCATGACCATGAGACCTCTTCGTTACGTTCTTTCAAGCCATTTCTTGATGGACTGGTGGAATTCCACAATCTGGAGGAAGAAAGGAGATGGTAAAGTGGTTGATATCAGATTGATGCATTGTCATCCCTGGATTGTCGGGACATTCGGAAAAACCCCCGCGACTGTCCATGTTTGCCAATCATTAACAGAACGATCAGTGATATTCTGAAGGAAGAAGAGATAATGGGCATGGAAAGTTCTGGGAAAGAACTGGGACTAATGGGGATTCTCTCCTCTATGGTTTCAGAGCTTAAGAGAAGAAATCTATCTTAGATAAGGATAAGTATGGCAAAGATTGCTGGGTTGTGAAGACCTAAAGCCTAGAGTTCCCATTTTATAGGTGAGATGAAGCAAATGAGAGTTAATGCACATAAAGGAATGGCGTCGGATGAGCTTTTCGAGATGTAAATGCAGTTATTATGGATGTGTTGAAAGGTAGCGAGAATTGATTCCTTTTGATGTGATGTATCACTGCAAGGGAGATATGGTGAATACACTTGGTGATGGTTAAGTACTGGTAACCATACTGCTACATGGAAGCTAGGTGGAGCATGTGGATAGTCATCAATCCCATGTATGCATATGTATTCAGGATGTGAAATGCGTGAGGACCGAATATTACCTGAATGTTTTCAAATAGTTTATTTCATTGCATTGTCGGTTATCGATCGCATTATTACATAAAGAAAGACAGAAACTTAAAAGTGAGAAAGGCTGATTAAACTAAGCCTTCAGATCTTCGAACTCATCCAAAAGGGCTTGCATCTCTATTGCATCTTTTTCCTTGCCAGGCTCCCAACGGTCTCCTTCCTCGATGAGAATTGGCAGGAAATGGAGTAACTGATCAACACGAACAACGATGGAATGAACCTCAAATTCGGCCGCTCTTTGTGCAGTATAACTCACTGTCGACCGAGTCTGATATAAACAAATCTGTTTGTCTATGAATTTTAAGTCTGCGGGATTAGTCATATCTTTTGCATAAAAGGTGCTACCCCGTTCTTGTAGTTCGTCCATCATGATAAAGTGATATGATTACAATATTCTGAGCATCGACCGGTTGAATTGGTGTGGTCAAGCACAATGTAACTTGTTGTACTAAGCTCATTCGTATTTGCCACTCATTTCGGCCGAATCATTCGTGGTCGTTTCTTGTTGCTCAAGGTAGCATTGATTTTCACTTTGTTAGTAGAAGGCTCTTTCATAGCAGTCCACCATGGTGGCTAGCCGCTAGCTTCTTGAGTAGTCCTTTCAGCCAATCATTTAATTCGGCCGAGGGATGGAGGTCGAGTGAGCATGAGGCATCAGTGACAAACCTCCTCACATCAAATGGTGGAAAAGAAAAAGAGAAATCTTTCAACCCTGCTTTCAAATTTTTCTGAAGAAAGGATTCAACCCCAGTGATTAGAGAAGGTAATTCAATGGCCATGCTATCGTTGAAAGTAATCATGAAGCACGAAGTGTGGCATGTATTTAAGTAGTCTAATTAGAAAGCCCTTTACTCATAATAGGCATTATTATGGAAGCCACACATTCTAATTCGTTCACGACATGAGCGGTTAAAGCAGACTTTGCGGAAACATGCCACGTTCAGCTAAAATGAAGGGAATGTTCTAGGGTATCTAATCGTATTGCAAAATGACAAATTAAAATTCTCAAAAGTGGCTCGAGGGTCATATATTCATGTGAAAGTATTACAAACTGGAAGATAAAAATTCTTGAAGGAATGCTTCAGCATTTGACATTCGTCTTCTGGCCGCTAGTAGTGAAGCTTCTCCTCTGGCCGGGGATAGAGACGTTTAATTCACTTCTTCTACTTGTGAATGGGCCGTGTCGACTAACTGAGATATTTCAACCACGGTCTTGGCTTGCTCTGCGCGCTCGTCTTCTAATTGCTGGTTTAACATCATTAGTTTGACCTCTAAGGCCGTAATTCTCCTTTTAAGGTTCCCAATCTTTGCTTCAGAAGCTCTTATTATAGCATTTCGGGCCGAAAGTGTACATGAAATTTCTTGTATGCTAGCCTTCTTGAGATCGGTCACTTGCTTCTTAGCCTCTAGATGACCGACAAGTGTCTGAGCATGGCAATATGTTAAGACTCAAATATTGCATATTTAACCCTTCAATTACATTAGTTTTCCTGGCATTTAATTAATAATTTGATTTAATTGTATACATTTTTGTCATGCAAGGTGATTCAAAAGCTTATAATGAATATATGCTTAAAAAGTTGGATTTAGGGCTCAAAAGAAGGCAATGAAGATTTGGAGATTTAGAAGTAATTAATGAAGAATTCACATGCTAAAGATCCAAGAAAACCAAGTGCAAACGAGGAAGAAAGGACTAGAAAGATTACAAAGTCCACAATAGAAAAATAGTCCAGTTTGGTCCGACCGAAATCACACAAAAAAGTTGAGCAACCAAAGATAAAATTTAGGACTAATTCTGTATAACCGAAGGATAATTCGATCCGACCGAAACCAAATTAGGTCCGAACGAAGGAAGAATTCGGTGCAACCGAAAGTGCACAAAAGCTCCAGTGCTGAAAGAAGTTAATTCGAACTGATCGAAATATCATTTGGTCCAACCGAACCTAAGTTCGGTATGACTAAAATTGGGCAACCATTGAAGACAATCCAACCTCAATTAGAATTCAATTTTTATCCAACCAAAGCGTAACAAAAGTGCATAAATCCAAGGTCAGTTTGTGAAATCTCCAAGTCGGTGCAAAAGTTGGAGTTCCAAAATTATAAATAGGAGTCCCTAGGAAGTTCTAAAGCATCTTCTAGGATTTGGAAAGCTAGAGAAGGCGTATGTGGAGCGCTGACAACGTTCTTCGACTTCGATTTCTTTACGGGTTCTAGTTGATCTTTTTGTTTTTCTTCTAAGATATTAGTCTTGTTAGGCTAATCTTTTAGCTAAGGCTAAGGGATGAAACCTATAGTTTATTTTGATGTTTATCTTACTTTGATTCAAGTTTATGTTGAACTTCATTGATTTCTAGTTTGATTTAAGGAATATTTTCAATTTTCTATGGTTTATCTTCAATTACAGTAGATGTTGTGAGAACTTTGAATATCTTCTTATTTATTTTAAATTATGTGATGTGTATAAGTCATTGTTCGCTATCGTCTCCTGGGCATGGTGGATGATTGAATTTCCTACCATCATTGCAATTAGATGGATATTTGGGAACTAATCCAATGAAAGTTCAGATTCTATTTTAACCGCTCCATCATCCGATTAGATAGGATAGGACCTCGATTCCAATTGAGTTATCATTTAATCAAGTAGATTAATATTAAGATTACTATTGATGGATTCATGGATCCTTAGTCTTTTTATCTTTATTATTTCAAAATCTTTTTCTTAATTTGTTGGATTAAAAACCCATACCAACCAAGTTAGATTTAGATTAGTTCTAGACCGTGTTTCCCATTCCTTGTGGATTCGACCTTATTCTCACAGAGTTATTATTACATCGTGACCCTGCACTTGGGGTTGTGAACACAATACATGTCAAGTATGTCTTGGAGATCTAGAAGGGATGATGCCTTGACTGCCATAGTTGGATCCGATTGAGATAGCATGTAGGCTGAATCAATCAATCAACCGATCTTATTTGTCAGTTCAACATCAAAGGATTCAGATAACCCTTTCCTAAGGAGATCATACAGCTCGGCTAGTAAGTTTTGCAAGTTGTTGTGGTAGAGGGGGAATTTTGCTTCATACATCTCTTGAAAAAGAGAGCTAGTGATGTCCTAGAGGGGAGGGGGTGAATAGGACTATGTCAAATAATCAAAATAAATGTGAAATATGTAAATAATACAAAAATCTCAATCGCCTGAATATTGAAACCTTGATTCTAAATGATTCGTAGGACAACCTTTACCTAAAATATTAGGCAGGACAACCTTATTTCATGAATGTTTTTAAAATCAATCTTTCAAACTAGCAAGAGAATATAAAATGATTACAGTATTCACCATAAGAATGAAATAAATAATAACCACTACTAAAAGAATAAAGCATTCACCACAAGGCATAAGGAGTTATAGTGGTTCAGTGCCTAAAACAATCACACCTACTCTACTCCTAAAATTACTAGCTTCGTAATTTTAGCTTTCACTATAATAAGGTTTTCACAGGTTCACCTTAACAATTGAATATAGTTCCTTGTGATTTTCACGGACTATCACAATGAAAAACCCCTTTTGTGATTTTGATGGGCTATCAAAAATAAAAATCCACTGAGATTTTCATAGGCTATCTCAGAAAAACCTAAATGAAATAAAGCTATAAAATACTTATCTTCATATGTAGATTCGAAGACGTGGTGGAAGCTTGTAGCAGATGAACTTCTTTCTTAAACATAGATGATGCAGTGTTCGATTAAACAGAAAGAGTGTAGGGTTCTATAGATTTTAGAAATGAAAAATCCAAATGCTACTTAATCTAATTCTCTTAAATCTCAAAGAAGAGTATAAATTTCATAATAAGATTAAAAACGATCTTGAGAAAGGGAATTGAATAAGCTGAAATTAAATTATAAATACCATACAATTAGCTTACCGAGGACTTAAGCTTCTCTCTCTCTCTCTCTCTCTCTCTCTCTCTCTCTCTCTCTCTCTCCCTCTCTCTCTCTTGTAGAAGGATTAGGGTGAATTTTCTTTGTACTTTAGAATGAGAGAAAGCCTCTATTTATAGCTAAAGAGGTTGGAAATTTGGCTATCCTAAGACTGGCTTCGACTACACGAATTTCACCGGATTTGTTCCAACGGCTATCGGATCGCATGGGATAAGATCTATCCAAAACTCTTCTGGCCCGAGGTCAAATTTGGTTGGCCGAATTCCCGCAAAAATCAAAAGTTTGCATTGCTGGAATTTGACTCGAACTGACTCGGGCTAGCTGAATTTCAAGCTTATGCTAGCCGAACTAAAACTTAGGCTGACCGAATTTTTAACAAAATTTGTTCTTTTTGCCAGGCTTGAAGTTAGGTTAGCAAAGAAAGTTAGGTTGGCCGAATTCCAGAGTAAAAACAGTATTAAAACCTAAGTTTAATGACTTTTTAAAAGATCCTAACCTAGGGTCTTTCTAGGGTTAAACCACCTGTGTTTTAGCAAACATATGGGACAACTTGTCTTGAGCTTTGACTTAATCTTGTCTTGAAATTGGGTGTCAACTTCTTAAGAAAATGTGCCGATCTTGAGCTGATCATAAGTCGATCTTGAGCTGATCATATGCCGATCTTGAGCTGATCTTCAGGCATGTAGAGTAGTTGTGATTCCATACTTATGATCTGACCTTAAAGTACTTTTGTCTTACAAAATTTGACAATCCATGTGTGTTAAACATAAAAGCACTTACATCTCTCTTGTCAAAGCCTTCTCTATTATAGAAAGAGCATTGTCGACTAGAGAAGGGTTAGTAGAAATAGAAGCTTCGCCTTTAGAAATTGTTACCGGAGGAGAAGTACAAGTCATGACAGTTGCTTCTGTTGCGGCCGATGCTGTTGTAGTCTCGGCCAGATCAATTGCGGCCGATTGTTCAATCTCGACTAATCATTGTTCCTCAATGATTGTCACGACCTGTTTAACTATCTCCACAGGAGTATCTACAACCGTTTCCTCTCCAGAAACTAGCTTTTCAGCCTCTACTGTTTGTTCAGGCCTAGTTTGTACATCAGCCATTGCTGACACGGTCGGAATCAAAGATTCATCGGCTATAGTACATAACGAAGGAATTGTTGGAGCTAAAGCTAGTTTGAAAGGCTGAGTAGGAGAAATCAGAATCCTCTGTTGTACAGACGACGAAGAAGGAGATGGTTCTTGCTGTGCACTCCCTGTATCACCAGAGGGCACACTAGCTCTGAGCGTATCACTTGAAAATGTATCTTTTGTGCTATTCGCGGTGTCTGAATCTATCACTACCGTAGCAGCTGGAGTGGGATCTCTGAGAATCATAGGGGTGATGATTGTTGCTATCATCTCACCAGTAAAGGTGTGAGATACAGGAGGAAGTGCGGCCAACAGAATCACTGATACCGGCTCCATACTCTGTCCTTATGTAGGTACTGATCTAGGCAATTCCTGATTCGCTGTGAGATTGAAATAAGAATGATAAGTGCAAGAACGAGAATATCAATTCGAACAAGAATGTAAAGCAAACAGTCTTCACCTAAGCCAGAGGGGATTGCAATTCTGATTCTTTCTCCCTGTATAGATGTGGGATCCTTTATTATGGTTATAAATGTTAGAGTTGTAATAGGAAATGGTGGTGGTTGTGGGTGATAAGGTTTGAGGTACTTTTCAAGTGGGAGATCAGGATTTTCCAATCTTTCACTGTCCTGGATCCGTTTGTTGAAGCACTTATTGAGATGAGCTTCTTTATGCCACTGAATACATGTGGCTATTTCTTTAGAATAATCAGCTTCACCAAGGTGAGGCTAATACTTTATTTTGAAGTATTTTTCAAAAGCTCTAATGGCCTTAATGGAAGAAGTATCTGATGGTTTCTTAATTCTCTTTTGCGACCGATGTTTTATGGGTGAATGAGGTTTAAGAGGATTTGATAACTGGTATGGAAAAACAGGAGGATTTGGGGGAGGACTGATACCTCCCATGTCAAAAATCTTCCTCAAAGCCATCCGTTGTGGCCGAGTAGCCGCCAAGATGTCGAGATGTTCCTCTGTGATTTGTAGAACATCTAGGTATGGAGGTTCAGCTACCGAAGCAGAGGCAGTACTAGAGACAATACTGATACACCTCATCTTTGCTCTTGTCGTCCTTTTGGCCTTAGTAATAGGGAGAGTAAGAATACTTCTCTTTTTACTCTCTACTAGGCCCAAGTGAGAGTAAAGATGGCGTGAAAGCTCTGCAGCACTTTGACCACCCAAAAGCTTGGCATACTGACGTTTTCACCAGGATACAAAGCTATCCAATGCCATGAGATATTTCGAATATACCGACATTTACAGAACGACTGCTTCTTTATGATAAGATAAGTCAAGAGAGATGTAGAATTCCTCGTCAGTGACTATTACATGGTCGAATGGAGGTTGATTATTAGTTACATGAATGAGAGGGTAGGGGATGTGCTGCATGAAGCCTAACTACCGAGCGAATAGAGAAGGATGATATTGTTCGATCCCGGCCTTTGCATTTTTGCCTTTCTCAATCGTGCCACCAAAAGCCAAACTCTGCAGACAACAAAACAATTCCAAGTGTAATTGAGTCGGTTGACCGCATGCTCATCTGTAGGATCAAATTGCTCTATGAGCCATTCTGATTCATAGGTCTTTTCTTTTGCGAAGGGCATGAAAGACGAATTATTGTCAGAATGATCAAGAGAGAAGAATCCGTGCAGATATTCGTCGACCATATCAGTTTCAACAGGAATGTGCAAAATTCGGTTGCCATATAAAGAAAATGACCAACCGACGTGCTCTTGACTGAAGAGTTGTGGTCGAAAATATGTGACGAACCACATCTGCACCAGCCATATAGGTCCTCCAGCTGAGTATAATCCTCTTGAGTTAACTTCATAAAGAACTCTATACAGATGACTAAGGGCGAATTGTGTCAATGCTACTTACTGACCTTGGACGAGGCATTTGGCTATAGTAACGTATTCGGCAGTAACCTGCTGGGCGTTGACACCCAGGAGATGGTGATAGATTTAGAAAAGAAGAAAAGTAAGATGTTCGAACTCTTTGACCAATCCTGCAAGTTTGCTGTATGAATTCATGAAGTTGGTGTACCCCTTGGCATTCTTATTGGGAAATTTCTTGCACTGCTTGCCTTTAGTCTTCGCATGATAAATCATTCCAGAGGGGGTAAGCTCGGTTAGATGACAAATATCTTTGATGGAGACACTCATCAGTCTGCAACCAAATATAAAGGTGTTGGTAGAGATACTAAAAAATGATGTCAGGGCTAAAAGAAGAGGAATGTTGGGGAAATAGTCAGAAATAGAAAGCTTAATACATTCGAAAATGCCGATTTCTCTCCATAAATCCTCATGTTGGCCCGATACTCTGTTAAACCAATCTTCCCATCTAGGAAAGGGTTTCAACCATAACCTTGGTACTTTAAATGCATTGGTGGTACCAGGAACAACTCCGGATTGAATTAGAATATTGCTCCCTGGACAGATTAGGAAGAGTATATCCAAAGGTTTCAACAATTCGGCCGAAACCTCTGGAGAAAATGAAGGACCTAAACCGAAGGCATCTTCTTGAATCGGAGATTTGAAAATTATCTCATTTGAACATTTTTTTGCTAACAGATCCATCACAGACATGTCATCTTGCTTATCGAAGGTAGGTTCAGATGAAGAAGAAGCTATGATCGAAGAAAAGGAGCAAAGTGATGGAAATAAGAAGAAGAAAGAAGGAAAATATAGAGTTGTAAGAGATGCGAATGGAAGATCGTGTGTGTGTGTGTGTGTATAGGTAACCCAGAGGCATCATTAATTACGAATCATGCCTCTTTACAGCAGAACGGCTCTCTTTGAGATGCTCATCTATTCGGGTTTCATCCTACGTTTCAAATCAATATGATCAGCGTCGACAATAGTGGTCGAAGATATTTCGTAGCTAGACAACACATGTGAGTATTTAAGGCAATATTAATAACATCTCAAACATTGTATTCTCTTTCTCTGAAAGGACAATGACGAGCGGGGCAATTGTTCGCCGGTGTTGTAGCGATCCTCTCTCTAGCATGGGTGCTAAGTGCATGGGCATGCCAGAATTGGGATTGCAATTCCAATTCAAATTGAACAACAAATACCCCGAGCACCAAAGTAGGCAGACACTGGGTATGACCGAGATTTGAGAAGATTGGTCGCCGATTCAGCCACTCACTCGAAGTGTAGATGGATCAGGCGATAGTCAGAGGGTGGGGTTCGTCTTACAAAAGGACTTTCTTAATGCAAGGGAAGTGGAACGAAAAAGGAAAGTTAAGATTGATTGCTATCGACCGCTAGAAAGTGCTTTAATTACAGCTATAATTACCAACTAATGTACTTATGCTATGAATTACGCTAAGGAATGCAAATAACAGATGCAGAAAGTAAATAGTTACGCTAAGGGAAATGATTTAATTTACTTGATAAAGACTACTCTTACACTATGGAATGTAAATTTAACAGGATAATTGAAAGATAATTGAAGATAATTGATTAGCAGGTTTGTTTGGGTTGGTGTAAGACGATTTATAAACTTGCTTAATCTTCTATTTATATTGTTGCTATACTACTCTAGATGCTTCTCACGATCTGATGGTTATTGTAACTGCTTCCTCCCTCTCTCCACTTCCAGATTCTTCCCACGATCTTACTTCTCTAGTCCTTTAACATCTGTCAGCATCCATACGAACTTTGACCATTGATTGATTATTTGCTTAAATGTTCAAACTCGGTCGCACGATTGTCTATTGTTTACAATGCGCTTAGCATCTTATGACCCCTCTCTTAAAATATGGTTGTATAATCTTAAATAATCTTGCGACTGTTAAGCACGCACACGTGCAATCCACACGCGTCCGATCCTGAGTGACTGAAAATAAGACCCGATCGGATGGGTTACAAATAGCTACCTGAGGCATAAGTAACTCGCAAACACTCCTTAAGTTACCGTCTAATAATAAGAGTGGTCGAATGCTCCTAACCTCTGATTTGTAGGCACTTCTTCTTGGAATAGGAGAAAATTAGGTGTCACTCAGCCTCAACTAAGACTTTGCAGCCCTTACCATTGGCCCACCTTGAAATATGTTGTAAGACCCTACCCTAAGTATATGTTTTATTCCTATAGGTCTCGCGGTCCTACCAGTCGAATTCTGGCGACCCGCGACCTGTGGATAGCATTTATGGTCAACCCGGATCGACTCGAAACCTATGCCATTGCGACCGCATCGGCGTCGTGGTTCCAACACCGCGTCTCATGCATGAATCTGACCTGTGCATCTTGTGTAATTGACTCAACAATTTTTGGCCATTCATCATTGCATGGGACCCATTTGCATAGGGCTCACACGTTTTTCCATGGCGGGCCCCACCTAGGTGCCTTTTTCCTAGGAAACCTACACCCCTAGTCTACCTAACCCGACCTAATCCTACAAAACCTAACCTAGGTAGCTAGCTAGGGAGGCTATCATGAGCCTTGGATAGCACCCCCAGGAACTCATCATGACTTTCCCTCTTTCCTAGCAAGAGGCATGATTACATCCCTATACTCCCTTCTCTCCCTCTCTCTCCCTCTCATTTCTCATTCTCCCATCTCCCTAGCCATGGACGTCCCACCCTTCTTCCTCCATTTCAGCCCTCTCTTCCTCCTCTCCTCCACCATCCAACCACTAAAAACCCATCTCAAACCTTCAAACCTCTCCCCCTTGAAGTATAGATCCTAGTTGTGGTGTTTTGGAGGCCATCTCTTCAAGGTGGGTGTTCTTCTTGGCTCCTTCTCTCCTTCTTCTTCTTCCCTTTCTTCTTTTCTCTTTTACTACATGCATGAAAGCATGTAGGGCCCACCAATCCATGGTGGAGGCCCTACATGGCTCTTAGATTAAGGCTAAGGGCCTAGATCATCCATGATTCTAACCATGGTGGGCCATTCTCCATGGACCCACCATGATACCCTCTCTTTCTCATTTCTTGTATATCAAGAGCTATATAGGCCTTGTATGCATGAGGGGAAGGGAATCCCCACCATCCAGCATTTTATTTCCATGTATCTTGCCATGCATGTAACCCAAAGAAATGGTAATGGTGTGGATTGTGTGTGGGTGGTCCATTAGTAGCGGGACCACCCACCTATGGCCGGTTCTTATTCCTTTTCCCTCTCCTTCCTCTATAATTTTCTTATATGTTTTCTGATGAGGTGAGGCCCACCAAGGTAGGTCAACAACCTCTCAGGCCCCAAGCAAGGTGGACGTCCAAGCCCACTTGAATGGACGTCCAGGCCCAATCATGTATGCATGGTTTGGGTGACCTCCAAACCAACCCTTTTCATGGAGGTTTGAATGAACCCAAGGGCCTGGAATTTTGTTGACATGTCAAGGTGGACCTCACAAGTTGAATCAGGGCTATGGGCCCTTTGATTATATTGCATGAGCCAAAATATGGACAGCACATGTTGTTGTCCAAATTTCAGCCCAATTGGAGTATGTGTTTTGGGTTGATGTTTAGGTCTATTTCCAGACCCTTTTCCCCAAATTTCTTTAGGGGTTTTGTAGTGTGTGGACCCCACTTTTATGTGGTATAGGGCCAACACCCTACCTCCCATGATTGAGGCCCATGGGTTGGGCCAAAGATAGCTAACTGTCCAGAATTTTCTGGATAGTTCAGCAATGCAGTATGACAGAAATCACTATATTCATCTGACTTTCTGGAAGAAGTGGGCCACTATAGTGGACCCCACTTGTTGTCCAGATGTAGGGCCACCTTTCCTCCAATTTTCCAAGGGTTTGGGCCCACTCCATGTGGACCCAAACATATGGATAGCCAGAATTCCAACAACAACCAGATTTCTGGACAGATTATGATTTCCTAATTCGTAAAAATACTTCCCATGCTTAGAAAATTCTAAAATTTAATTTGAAGGTGGCACACCCTTGCTGGGACCCACCTACCAAGTTTCAGGCCAAACAGGCCACTGGAGATTTTATGCCGGGGGCTGGACTGGCCCACCTGGCTGAACACCCATGGTAGGGGCGTCCAGCAAGGCTGGCCGTCCCCACCTCTTTTGTGGCCCACCATGATGTGTGTTTTATCCATGTAACCATCCATTTTTTAGGCCCACTTGTGTGTGGTCCACTTGGTGGGCGTCCAGGCCCATGTGGGACGCCCATTGAGACGCCCAAGCCCATGTGGGACGCCCCATGTAGATTGTTGCTAGACCTTTAGTCCAGCAGTGTGGTCCACCTTTTCCTAATGATTTTGGTGTGCTCCTAATGTGGTGGGGCCCCCATATTTGGTGTTGGACCACCCTAAGTCCTTGTGCAAATTAGATAGTCATCTTATTGGGCTCCAATAGGCCCAGAAACTGGTAGAATAGAAATTCTAGCAACATATTGTAACTTTACATTTCTTTTGGGCTGAGATTTTAAGGCGTGGGGGCCCACCGTATTGTGAGGACCTTTTGGGATAAAACATGTCTTAAACCCCTAAATCTTGGGCTTAATTAGTGCACTTTTTAGGCCCACCATAGTTAGGTTTATTTGAGTCCATGTATGTGGCTAGATTGTTGGACCTCTTAGGCCTAGATGGGCTAGAACCTTTTGTTAGGCCTAATGGACCCTTGGGCTATTTTTTCCCCATGATATTGTGTTGGAATTAGTGGGCTGGATTACATAAGTGGTTGGGCCCTTGGTTGCCCACCAAATCAACTCTATACTTGGGCCAGGTTGTAGGCCCCACCTTCTTGCCTAGAGCATGACATTGCCCATGTGGTTTGAATAATGGGCTGCCCACTAGCCCCACCACAATATATGGAATTGGTGACCCTTGTGTTGGGCCCTAACCTTCCCTATGGGCCCATAGTGTTGTATATAGGTTGGGCTATGTGTGTTGACCTTAAACCCATGTTTTGGGTAGGCCTTAGGCCATTTATTGGAGGACCAACACGGATGTATGTGGCTTGATGTGACTGCCCATTCTTAAATTGTTATGTAGGCCTTGGGCCTTGATCCGCGATCAATTAGAGATGGGCTACCTCTTGGGGACCAATTGTGGTTGGATGTCCACATTGGTGTCCCTAAGGTAGGCCCATGGGTTTCTATGGGTGGTTAAAGGCCCACCATAGACCCTTGCTATGCCCGTTTCATCTATTTAGGCCCATATGATTGTTCTCCTTAGTCTTGTGGGCTACCCCAGACTATTGGGCCCCCACTAGAGGTTGATTCCTTAGGGAAATTGTCTAAGTACCTGGACTTGTCCCTTTTTGGATAGGAGTGTACTACATTGTACATCGCCGCATGACGCGTCTATATTCATCTTCATGACCTATGTACATCATTATATGCTTGGTTGACATTGTGTATGTGGTCATAGTTGTGTCATTAGGCATTATATGATAGCTTCCCAGAGGGTTGAAGTTCCCCTCTTGAGTACGTTGGATGCTTGGGGATGATGCATGATTGATATGTGTGATTCATGCATCTGGCATTGCATTACATGATATTATTCACCCTTGCTTCATCAGGGTCGATGCCTCCACTGGTACGTCATGGATGGTCATTATTGGACACCGAAAATACCTCTTGAGCATTTAGGGCATGTAGGATGTCCTTGGGTGAAAGCCTCTAAACCTTCATGGTACCAGGAGACGCCCGAATACCTTATACCTTTAGGCTGCGTCTCTCACTATAACGTGGTCGGTTGAGATGGGGTGTAGCCTTACCCGCCTGAGTGAGGGGGCAATAGTTAGGCTGAGTTTGACCAGCTCGTGAATGGATCCGCTACCGTCGAGCCTTGTTGGTGATTGGCTGTCCACAGGCAGGTAGTGAGGTCTCTTACGCTCATTGGGTTGTGCGGCTAGGAGAGTGAAAATCGGCTGGCAGTGTATTTGACCCCGGCGGTTTCCCTAGAGTGGAATTGTATATGATGTGTGGACTTGATATGAGAACCGGTATGTACCTGCATTACATTGGCATTGGCTACGTAAACCTTATGTTGCATCGCCTTAGGATGGCGCCTAGTACTCATGTATTGCATAGCTTAGCCTTGGTATGGCTAGTGGCATTGGTATCATTCATGGTTCATGCCGTATTCTCTATGGTATCAGACACCTACACCACCCTCTAAGCTTTCTATAAGCTTATACACGATTGATGCGTGCAGGAGATTCTAGGTCGTTGCAGTAGTTGAGGAGCTTGTTGGAGCGTGCTGAGGGCTTGTTGGAGCGTGCTGAGGACTTGTTGCAGTTTTTCCTTCTTTCAAGCTTATGTATTTCCCTTTGAGCCTATGTACCTGTTTAAGGTTTTAATTCCTAGTGGATTGTGTAATGCGTTCCTATGGTTACTTTTTGTGGTTACTATGTTATGATCTTAGGTATGCTCTATTGGATTAGATTTATGCTATGGAAATCCTCCTTGCAGGATCCTAAGATTGGAACCTAGTGTCAGGAGCAAAGAATGGGGAACCATGGAGGCTGTTGCGGCTGGAATCGGCTATCGGGTTCCTTATGAGTCTGGTCACTGAGTCTCGGGGGCATGACATATGTATTCTACATCCACTCTGTCCATATGTTTTTCCAATCATTTTAGGGCATGAGCCTAAAAATGAAGCAGATTCCAATCTAAGGTAGACCATACCATAAAAAATAATGTTAATTGACCATTAAAAACTTCTTGTGTGCCACAAAAGTTTAAATCAAGTTTATACTTATTTATTTCCTTTCATATAGGTTCGTGTGACCTTATTGATAGGTTAGATGACAAATAATCATTACCCTGCACCCCAAGAAGTATTTAAGCGTGACTTTATCATGGGTTGGATGATAAATAAACATTACCATGCACTTTATAGGAAGCTTTTATTGATAATGGGTATAGTTTACATGAGATTTGGATATGCTTCCCTTTTTATTCATGTCTTAAAATGACATGAAAAATGGATGGACAAAATGGATGTAGAATGCATACATCAAGGTGGGCCTGTAGTAAAGGCTACACGGTGTTGGGTGAGGTCGGACCGCTCCCTCTTGGAATAAAGAGTTTTTTTCCTACTGTACGCCTCACTTTTAAGCCACCTACCTTATTACGCCCGTCCAAACTTACCTTACCAAACTAATCCCCTACTATACTGCACACTTTTACTGGACCAAAATGCCCCTGCTTTATCAGAAATGTAATTTCTGAAAGTTGTCGTCCCTATGGCTATGGATTATAACCGTAGCCATTGGAAAGCACGAAAGGCAAGGTGAACTCTAAACACGTGTGGGTCCCACCTATTGCCAAACATGAGGCTATGTTGGGTGGGCCACCCCCACACTAGCCTTTTGTACTCAAATTGTTAGGTGGGTCCCATCTAAAGTCTAGTTAAACTCAAATGGGCTAAGGAGTGACCGATCGGAGACAGCGGTGGCCCATTTGGGAGTCGAAGGACCGGATTGTGTCGAAGTTAATTTTATTCTATTCCATTCTTCCCCCTCTTTCCAAATACGACTCCCATATGCTTTGTTCCATGGTCGAGGTGGACCAGAAAAAGGCCTGATAGGAAGCAGAGATGATCTGGAACGTCATAACTTTAAACGGACGTATCTTGCATACCGAAATGAGTTGTCGGATGTACCACATATGATTTTGGGGTAGGATGAGCTACTTTAGTGACCCAACACACTAGGTCGGGTTGCGCACATTAAACTCACGAAGTGAGTCAAATTCATCATTGTAGTGAAATTCATCATTGTAGTGAATGAAATTCACCGCGAGGTGAGTGAAATTGACAGCGAAGTGATTGAAACTCACCACGAAGTGAGTGAAATTGACCGCGAAGTGATTAAAACTCACCACGAAGTGATTGAAATTCACTGCGAAGTGAGCGAACTTCACCGCGAATTAAGTGAAATTCACCATGAAGTAAATGAAATTCACAGTGAAGTAAATGAAAATCACCGCGAAGTGAATGAAATTCACCATGAAGTGAATGAAGTTCACCGCGAAGTGAATGAAATTGACCGCGAAGTGAATGAAATTGACTGCGAAGTGATGAAGTTCACAGCGAACTAATTGAAATTCACAGCAAAGTAAATAAAATTCACCGTAAAGTGAATGAAATTCACAGCGAAGTGAATGAAAATCACCGCAAAGTGAGTGAAATTCACCGAGAAGTGAATGAAGTTCACCGCGAAGTGAATGAAGTTCACAATGAACTGATCGAAATTGACCGCGAAGTGAATGAAATTCACTGCGAAGTGATTGAAACTCACCGCGAAGTGTGTGAAATTTGTAAGTGCTATGGTTTCGTATTCCTTTGGTTGTCAAATTTTGTGATGTCAAAAACACAATCTACGTCTTATGTAGCATGTTGTTTCATATGATCAAGACACTGCATCTTTGCTTCAAGTCAAGAATGGAGAACTACTTTAAATCATTTCAAGAAATACAAGAAGTCAAGAACGAAGAACTACTTCAAATCATTTCAAGAAATGCAATTACAAGCTACAACGAAAGAAGAGATCTTGTTCAAGACTTGAGATAATGTTTAACTCAAGATGAAGTACAACTCAAGAACGACAAATCTAAGCTTTTAAAGATCTTAAGTTCAAACTATATCTTCTAGAGATCTCAAGTTTCATAATCTTCAAAGGTCAACCATCATCTGAAGAAATGAAGTTTCAATGTCCTTACTTCACATTCAAGGTATGAATGATCTTAGATTGACCATAGGGTAGGTCATTTTGTATACATAATTCAAATCGAATATTTTTATAAGTGTTTGGTCTGTTCTAAGACCAGTCCTGAACTCTGTTCAAGAAATTCCAAGACTAGTCTTAAGTTGCAAAATTTTGGAATTTTTTTGTTGAGCTTCGACCAGTCCAGGAGTCTGCTCGACCGGTCATAGGAACAGTACCGACTCATTCACGACCAGTCCTGCAGCTACGATTCAAACTCCAGTAACCATTTCTGGTTCCTCACGACCAGTTGTGGGTTGGTCACGACTAGTCGTGGAGGCCTCACGACCAGTTGTGGACACCCTACGACTAGTCGTGGAACAGTTTTATCCGATCGCGCTTAAAATTTCAAAATGCAGTTCGACCTACGACTAGTCATGATGGCCACATAACCAGTCGTAGACACGATTTCTACATCTATAAATAAAACACGAATTTAAGAGTTTTTCAATCCAAATTCAAGTAAAATCAAGGCATCACTCTGAGATAAGTTTGTGTTAATTTTTAAGCTACGCTGTGCATATTTAATATTCTCTTTTGTTAGCTTTTGTCAATTTGATTTTGTTTCTATATTCTAATCTGAATTAAAAAGAGGAATCGTTGTATTCCTTCTTCTTGGAATCAAAATCAAATAGAGCTAGCCCATCTGGTTTAATTTAAAATCAATTAGAACCTAGAACCATTTCAAAGTGAGTATTGGACAATTGAACTTCTATATTCAAACTTCTTCTCCGATTGGTTCTTCCAAGCTACTGCAAAAGGAGAAATCCAGGTACTTTACTGTATTGTAAATTTCCTTCATTTTGGTTTTTGTTTGTGTCACGCCCCAGACTCGATAACCGGACTCACAAGGAACCCGATGGCCGGTTCTTGTCGCAACAACCTCCGTAGTACCCCATTCTCGGCTCCTGAGGCAGATCTGATCTTGGGATCTTACAAGGAGGATTTTCATAATAGTATAGTCATTCCAATACGAGCATACCCAAGATCATAGCAAGTAAATCTTAGAATAATAAAGGCACATAAAACAAAATCCACTATGAGTTTGAACTTTTACAAGTATCCATAAGGTCCAAAAGGACATACATAAGATAATAGAAGGAAGAAAGGAAGTCTGCAACACTGGGTCCTCAAGTTCAGCTTTAATCCAAACTCTGCCACTGCGACGCCTGCCTAGGATCTCCTGCATGCATCAATCGTGCATAAGCTTATAGAAAGCTTAGAGGGTGGTGAAAGTGTGTGACAATGGTGCTCAGAAGAAGATAGAGAATGCAGAAGGAAGTCATGATCAATACCAATACCACTAGCCTTACCATGGCTATCATGAATGCAAGAAACTATACCAAGGCAGTACAATAATGCGGGAAGCCATACCAAGGTTATATAATGCAATGAGTACTGTAATGCAATGAGTATTGTAATGCAATGAGTACTATAATGCAATGAGTATTGTAATGCAATATGAGTACTGTAATGCGATGAGTACTATAATGCAATGAGTACCGTAATGCATTATGAGGCTTACACAACCGATGCAAATGCAATGCGAAGTAATGTCAGTTCTCATATCCAATCCACATATCAAGTACATTTCCATCATAAGGAAATCACCGGGGTCCATTACACTGTTGGATGACTGCCACTCTACAGACCCCACACGGTCAAACGAGCGTAAGAGACTTCACTACCCTGCCTGCGGACAGCCAATCACCAGCAAGGCCTGAAGGTAGCGGACCCATTCACGAGCTGGTCAGACTCAGCCTAGCTATGCCTCCTTACATCAGGCGAGTAAAGCCACACCCTTATCCAACCGACTACATGACAGTGGGAGTCGTGGCCCAACGGTATAAGGCCCTCGTGCGCTCATATATTCCACCCGGTCATGGCATTGGAGTAGATCCTTAGTACCATGGAAGTTTTGGAAATTTCACCCATGGGCATCCTATGCACCCGGTATGCTCAAGTAACATTTTCGGTGTCCAAACATGGCCATCCACGATGTATTTGTGGAGGTTACAGCCCTAATGAAGCAAGGGTGATAATGATCACATGTTATACAATGCCAGATGCATGAATCACATAATCACTCATACATCAATTACAAGTATCCAACGTGCTCAAGAGGGAGTAATATGTCCCTCAGAGAAGGTAATATGCAATGCCCAATGACACAATATGACCACACACACAGTGTCAACCAAGCATACAATAATATACATGGTTATGAGGATGAATTTAATCATACTATATGGCGATATACAATGTATATTACATTCCTCTTATCCAAGAAGGAACCAAGACTAGGTACAGACAATATCCTTAAGGAAATCTAACTTCTAGTGGGGGCCCATTTACCTGTGGTAGCCCACGAGACTAAGTATACAAGCTACGGGTCTAAGTAATGTAGAAATGAGCCTAGCAAGAGTCTAAGATGAGTATCCAATCACTCTTAAATACAACCGGGCCTAGAGGGGGCCATAATGGGGACATTTAAACACCATTCCCCAAAAAGGCATATCAACCATGAACTATATGGATAGAAGGCCCAAGGCCTACATTTAAGATAAAAATAAAGGTAACCACATACATATATTCCTCATAATAGGCCATAAAAAGATATAATACCACTTTTAACAATATGGGACCCACGAGGGAAATTAAGGCCCAACGCTCAATTCCTAATGGCCATAGAATCCATGCATTAAGTTGGACTTGGTGGGCAGCCCGCGTACACAATATACGGCCCAAAAATAAGTTTAAGTTTGGATGATGAAATGGGTCCAACTACATCAGCCCAATAACTAGAAATTTAAGTGGGCAACCAAGGGCCCAATACTATCCTTATCTTAGCCCACAAGTCCATCAAAATAGTGGAAGTTGGCCCAATATATGGTTGGGCCAAGCTAGGACGTCCCAACCCACTCTGGGCCCATGGGATGCCCCAAAAATCTGATATAAGATGTCATGTGATCACTAAAGGTGACCCAAAAGAATGCACTGATTAAGCCCAAAAAAGTTTTTTTAAAAAAAAACACAAGCATGCAATACGCACACAAGTTCTTAATATGGTGGGTGTGTATATATCATGAAAAGATTAAGTGGGCCTGCTACTGGATTGTGAGTCCAGCAGTAACCCAAGGCAGAGAGTGCATCCACAATCGGGCGATCCAAGGCTTGGATGGCCTAGACCAAACATGCGTTAAGGCAGGTTCCTCATATATACACATTGAGCCTTAAACAAATAGCCTAGGGTTTATGATGGGCCTTTAACCATCCATAGATAAACCCATGGGCCTACCTTAGGATCACCCAGGAGGACATCCAACCTCAACTGGTTCCCAAGAGGTAGCCCGCCACTACTCGAACATGAACTAAGGCCCAAGGCCTAAGGCAATCCATGGCCTAGTGGGCTTATACTCAAAGCCCAACACATAGGAAATATGGTGGGCCATCAAGCAAGGTTGGGCCCAACCATAAAGATCCTGAGTCTACTCATTGTGGTGGGCCTAATGGGCAGTCCATTATTCCAACATATGGGTGATCCTTATATTTAAAACAAGTAAGTTGGGCTTCACATCTCGGTCCAAGTATGGTTTACTTTAATGGGCAAGCAAGGGCCCAACTACCTGAGTATTTTGGCCCATAAAACCCATCACAATAGTGTATTAAATATAGGCCCAAAGGTCAGGGGAATCAAGGCTCAAGGCCCAAGTCTCAATGGCCATAGGACTCATATATTCAGTTGAACTTAATAGGCAGCCCATGAGCACAAAAAAATATGGCTTAAAAATAAGTTTAAGTTGGGTGAAATGGGCCCCACTACATCAGCCCAACCACTAGCAAACTAAGTGGGCAACCGAGGGCCCAATACCACCCTTATCTCAGCCCATAAGTCCATCAAAATGGTGGAAGTCAGCCCAACATATGGCTAGGCCAAGCTGGGACGTTCCAGCCCAATCTGGGCCCACTAGAAAGTTCCAAAATCTGGTTTATATTTGGGTCCCACAAATGATCACAATGGAGACCCAAAAAGGCATTAATTAAGCCAAAGAGTATTCTAAAATATAAGGGAGCAATACATGCCCAATTTCCTCAATATGGTGGGCCCCATAATCATGGTCCCAATGGGCCCTAGAACATCAGGGATGGGTCTCCAACTAATCATACACAAAGCCCAATGGGCTGGGGCTCAAAAGTTCTGAAATAACAAAGGCGACAATAATGTACAGGAAATTTCTGCAATGCATGTTGCTGTCCTAAATTTGGGCACTCCATTAGAGTGGGTCCAAGGCCTCTAAAACTCTGAGAATTGAGGGCCAAGGTCCCTCATCATGCATATAAGAGGAAACCCAAAAATTTATCCCACCATCAAAGGAAACATTTTTGAACTATGGTTTTTATCAAGGCATATTGTTGGACTGCACAGCAGAAAAATCTGGCAGTCCAACCATCTTAGCCCATTCTTTTAGATGCCCAAATGGGATCAGTTGGGGTTGAAATTTTACAGATTGACACTTCCATAGGTGGGTCACACCTCCACAAAATTTCAGAATTTTTAGATATTCCTAAGTATTTTAATTAATTTAAACAAAAAAGTCTGTCCAAAAAATCGGACAGACCTAGATGTCCCAACGTGGTGGGCCAGTCCAGCCCTTGCCACGGTGTGCACAGGGGTCCATTGGCCCTGAAATTTGGTAGGTAGGTCCTACCATGAGTAGACCACCCCTTTACAAAACTTTAGAATTTTTGGACATCTGTAAATATTTTAATTTATTTAAATAAATCAATTTATCATGAAAATCGGACTGATTGAACACCATATTATAGTGGGCTGGTTTAACCACTACCATGGTGTGTACAGGCGTCCATTGGCTCCAAAATTTTGTAGGTGGGTCCTACCATAAGTGGTCCACCTCCCTATAAATTTTTATAATTTTTTTAGACACCCAAAAGTATTTTAATAAATTTTGAAAGTCCAACCTGTCCAGGGTGGAATGTTGCTGGAACAGTGCAGAAAATCCAGACTGTCCAACTCACTTGGACCACAACTTTGGGACCCCAATGAAGGTCAGATGGGGCTGAAATTTGGCATGATTATAGGTGAGGTCCACACCTTTAAGAAACATATATTACATGGGACCAAACACCCCTCCAAATGCCCAAAAATCTGTCCAGATAGTTCTGGACAGTAACATATGACTGAAAATAAATAAATATAAACACTATTTAAAAGGAGATTTAATCCAAGAAAATCATGGCATGGATCACCCCAGTGGGTCCCACAAACATCCAAACCCTTCCCATTACAAAATACCCCTTGCACGTGCCCCATATAGGTAGATAAAGGGGCTCCAACGTCCAAGGGTGGACTGTCATGGACGTCCACCCTCCATGGATGGTCTGGATATTTTTGGTCCACAAGGTGGGCCACACATATATGATCAACAAGTTATCAACAAAGGAAAATAAGGATTCGGCCACAAGGGAAGGGTCTCCTCCACGTCGAGGGTCTTCCCCACATCACTCATGCACACACATTCCACTATCACAAGATATACAAGATGTACATGATCATAGGATTTCTACTTGAGATCTATGGTGAAGATGCAATCTCCACCAAGGATCAAGGGTCTAGATGACCCAAAGATCTCTGATTAAAGAAAGAAAAGCCATGTAGGGGTCCATAAAGAATGGCCCCTTGCATGGAACATGCATGCAAGTAAGATGGGCTATGAGTCCCATCCATGAAATCTTGGGGGCCACCACCATCATTTGATGGGCCCCAACATAAAAGAAAAGGGAAGACCAAGTAAGAAATGGAAGATATCTGAAATTTCAATAACATGCACACTCACCTTAATGGATCCTACTCCAAAGTTACATCAATCTACTCTTCTTGCTCCAAGGGACATGGATCTATGGTTGAGTTCTTATTCTAATGGTTAGATGGGGAGGGAGATGGAAGAAATATGGCTGAAAATTTTTAGCAAGGTAGGATGTTTTGGAGGTTCTAGCCATGGGAGAAGAGAAAATGAAAGGAAAAAGAGAGAAGGGAGAGAGATGTAGCATGAGAGTAATGATGAATTTCTAGAAAAATGGAGGCATGCTTGCCTTGGTAAGAGGAACTCATGATGAGTTTGGGAGGAGATTCATATGTGCTAGGGGTCTAGGAGCTAGAGCCTAGGCTAGCTATAGGGGTTAGGTTCTCTAAGTAATGATGTCATAGATTTGCATGAAAATTTGTGGAAACCAAGTGGGTCCCACCAAAAAAATGTAATCAATGGTCCAAAAATGTGCAGCCTACAACTTTTTATGACTAGGTCTCAACTCGAGACGCACGAGACGCGGCATTGGAACCGCGGCGACGAAGCGGATGCAATGGCATAGGTCTCAACTCGATCCGAGTCGGGTCTTCATGACTGGACTCACGAATGACCGCAAACACTATCCAAGGGTCACGGGTCGCCGGGATTCTACCGGTAGGACCGCGGGACTAAGATGGACGGAATGTATACTTACACACACATGCACACAAGCGAAGTCGGGTCGGGTCTCACAATTTGAGATTAAGCCAGAAAAATCTCAATCTAGTGGTTATCTGAGGAGAGCCAGAAAACTCAGAAAGTGGGGTTTTTTGAATTGTGTAAGCCCATTTGAAAGACATAATTGTGAAGGTTTTAGGTGAACCTGTGAAACCTATTTTCATAGTGAATGCTGATATCCCCTGTGTGAGGATATTGGGAGTGGAGTAGCAAGCTGTGTGGCTGTTGTTTAACAGTTGGTGAACACACAGGCGAACCACTATAATTCCTGTCTTGTGGTTTGAATGTTTATTTAATTTTTATCTTTTACCATTCAAAGCTGTGAAATATATGTGTGGATGTGAATGTTGTAATCTTTTACATTTCAAGCATTGTGGGAATGTTGTAATAATTTAAGATTTCAATTCTTGCTATTTCTTTTATTCCTCTTCATTTTATGATGTTGATACTTATACCGTTCTAGTAAGGTTGTCCTGCTATAAACCCTTGGTTTTTATGGTGCAAGGTTGTCCTTAGAACATTATTCGTATCAGCCTCTCAATACTAGAATATTGAGGTTGCTTTACATTTTCGCATCGTAATTTATTTAAAGTTCTATATTTCAGTTATTTGTTTATAAGGCTATCTTATTGTTTAATTCCGCTGGTATAATTTTAAATTTGGCAAAGTCCTATTCCCCTCCCCCCCCCCCCTCCCCCCAGGACATATAGTTAGGCCTTTTCAAGTGGTATCAGAGCCTAATAGCTCGTTTTTTATTCTTATTATTTGGATTTATTTCCTGAGCTAATCGATCTAAGCTATATTCATGATGTCAAATTTTGATAGCCTTTCAGTTACTAGGCCTCCACCATTTGATGGCTCTAATTATGCCTATTGGAAAGCTAAGATGAGGATATTCCTTAAATCCATGGATGAGAGCGTGTGGCAAGCCACAGTGACTAAATGGATCCCTCCTACCACTGAAGTGACTGGTATCGATGGATCAAAATCAATGAGAGTAACAACTTATTTTTCTTGGACCACACTTCAGAAAAGTGAGAGTAGTGTCAATGCAAAAGCACTAAATGCAATCACTTGCGCACTATCATCGGATGAGTTCAAAAGAATTATATCCTGTGATACTGCAAAGCAAGCTTGGGATATTTTAGAAATGACACACGAGGGTACATCAATTGTCAAGAAGTCTAAAGTCCAAATCCTCACAACTAAATTTGAGGAAATACATATGGAAGAAAATGAAATGTTTATGGACTTCTATACCAGACTTAATAACATTGTAAACTCTATGTGGGATCTTGGCGATAAAATCCCAGAAAATAAAGTGTGTGCAAAGATACTACGCTCACTACCTGAACGGTTCAACTCAAAGGTGACTACGATCCAGGAACTTCGTGATATGGACAATATGAGGGCAGAAGAATTAGTTGGGTCTTTACAAACCTACGAGTTAAATCTTAAAGCTCCTAAAGGTAAATCTATTTCCCTTAAGTCTTCTAAATGTATTTCTCAAGAAAATTCTGATTTTGAAAATTCTGAAGATAATATGGCTCTCTTAGCAAAAAAGTTTTACAAGATTTTCAAAAGTAAAAAGAGAGTTGATTTTCAAAATCAAATGATAAGAAAAGATCTAAATCTAAATCTAAAACTTAAAAATCTTTAAAAGATAGTCAATGTTACAACTGCCAAGAATATGAGCATTTAGCAAACAAGTGTCCTAAAAAGGACAAACCTAAAAAGAAAGGAATGTTGGCTACTTGGGATGAATCTTCTGGCACTGAAGCCTCTTCTGAATCAGAAGATTCTGAAACTGAGTCGGGCAATGAAGTCAAAGCCCTTATGACTCTAGCCAAGTTCACTTTTTCAGATCATGATGATTCTACTAGTGAAGAAAATCTGAATAGTGATCATGAAAATGAAGAAGATCTTCAAGATGCTTACAATGCCCTATACAAGGAAAGTTGTAAAATTGCTGTTAAACTTAAACTTCAGAAAGAAAAGTTTTCAAAGCTTAAAGAAAATTTTGATTATCTTATTTTAGAAAAATCTCATATTTCAGATTATTTTGAAAAAAGCAAATGCGATTTAGAATTCAAAACCTCTCAGATTGAAAATCTGAAATCTGAAAATGAAAAACTTAAACTTGAAATCTCTTCACTTTTGAGTTTAAAGGATACATGGAGGTATGCCCAAGGTGATCCAAAATTAGAAAAACTTTTGTTTGGATCAAGAAAATATGGTGACCGATCCGGTTTGGGCTATGATAGAAATATTCCTCCAAAACAGAAGAATACTCCTAAGTTTGTAAAAGGAGAGTCCTCAAACTCAAAAGAGAAAAGTTCTAATCAATTTTTTTTAAAAAAAAAAAACTAAAACTTTTCAAAAACCTAAAAGCAACTATAAAAATCAAAACTGAAACCCTTTAGCTGAGAAAATAGTTGATCTACTTAAGGAACTCTTAAAATCTAACTCAGTGGGTCATTCTTACCACAACTATAAACATAAGAAGACCAACTATACTCCTTAACCCCAAAACAGTTATAAAATGGGTTCCTAAGGTTACTTGCTTAGTTGCCCACACAGCTTTCAAAGCTTCAAGCCATTTAAAGTGGTACCTAGATAGTGGATGCTCCAGGCACATGACTGGTGACAAAGATTTGTTCACTACTCTTAAAGACATAATTGATGGTTCAGTCACATTTGGTGATGGTAGCAACTGCAAGATTATTTGCCAAGGTAGAATTCAACTTTCTAACCTCCCCTTATTTGAGAATGTTCTGTACATTGAAGGTTTAAAACATAACTTGTTAAGCATTTCTCAAATATGTGATAAAAATCATAGTGTTAAATTTTCTAACCTAGGGTGTGAAATATTAAACAAAAATGGATCTGTAATTTTAACTGGTCGTAGAACTTCTGAAAACTGCTATATCGTAAGTGATTCTAGCTCATCTAATCAACTATGTTACATGGTCCATACCATTGAGACCAAGTTATGGCATAAACGCCTTGGACATGTGCACTACTGCAATCTCTATAGATTGAGCAAAAGAGAACTAATAAGAGGTCTACCTAAACTTTAAAAAGTAGACAAAATATGTGGCGAATGCCAGATTGGCAAGCAAACTAAGAGTTCTCACAAAAAGGTGAACTCCAATGCCACATCAAAACCGCTTAAACTTCTCCACATGGATCTTGTAGGACCAACCAGGACGGAGAGTCGAGGTGACAAAAAATATATACTGGTAATCGTGGATGATTATACCAGATTCACTTGGGTAACCTTCTTAAGAGATAAATCAGAAACCCTTGATGAAGTAAAAAGGATTCTCAAACGGATCCAAATTGAAAAAGGTTCTCAAGTTAGTAAGATCCGTATTGATCATGGATCAGAATTCGAAAATAGCAGTTTTGAGAAATTTTGTTGCGATCAAGGAATATCTCATGAATTCTCTGCACCTAAAATACCACAACAAAATGGAATTGTTGAAAGAAAAAATAGAGTTCTTCAAGAAATGGCTAATGTAATGTTGAAAAGTATGAAACAAAGCTCTATATCACTTTTTACTGCTGAGGCTGAATACATTGCAACTGGAAATGCATGTACTCAACTTGTTTGGATTAAACGCTTGTTAAGCGATTATGGAATTGCACAGGATTCAATGGATTTATATTGTGATAATTCCAATGCAATAAATATTTTTAAAAATTTAATTCAACATTCTCGTACCAAGCACATTGACATTAGATTTCATTACATTCGTGAATTAGTCGAAGAAAAAATAATTTCATTGGAATACATTCCAACCGAGACTCAACTTGCTGACATTTTCACTAAACCGCTCGACAAAAACAGGTTTAATAAATTGAAATTTAATCTTGGAATGTGCAATTAAATTAATTATTCATGCATGTGTGTATCATAGTGTACATATATTTGATAATTTATTGAGTTAAATTTTAAATTTTGATGAAAAATGCATATTTTTGTTGGTTCACGACCAGTCGAGGACGTGCTCGACCAGTTGTGGTACGACCGGTCGAGAACGGTCCTCGACCAGTCGTGTGGCGCGTTGAATCTCTTAAAAATTGGAGAAAAACTCATCTTCCTCATTTCCTATTTCTTCTTCAACGGGCCGTAGCACGACCAGTCGTACCCAACTGTCTGATTCCTCAAGGTTAGTGCATCATTTGTATTTTTCTTGTAGATTCTAGTTAATATTACTTCATTTTCACTCTTGGAGTAATTTATTTTATGTTTCATTGCGATTTTGGGGTTTTCTCTTGAAAAATCTGATCTATCAAACTCTCGTTCCTCATCTTTTGAATCTACTTGTTTCTTTGGTTAATCTATTGCAAATGGATGCTAGAGGGAAAAAGAAAACTTCCTGTGGTCCATCATCTTCTAGATCAACTCCTATCACTCGGCGCCATCTTCAGTCACTCGAAGATGATCCCCCACATGTACGGGATTTACGATTGCGCAATGTCATTGTTGAAAGACCTGTATTTATTGATCATATTGCTCATTTTGGTATCCTTCTACTTCTCTAATCTGTAGGCTGGGATAACATCCTACATTGGGGTGGGCCTGCATACCAATCTATTGCTCGGGCCATGATTGTGTGTATTTCTGAATTTTCATCTGAGAATTTAACGTTTAATATTGATACTAGAGAAGGTCCATTTGAGGTAGACCGTCATCTGATTTCAGCTCTCATAGACATACCTGTTAATGACGAGGGTATTCCTCTTCATACTCTAGTTGAGACTCATAATCAGAAAAACGTATGTTAACTAGAGATTTATGCAATATGGATGTTCAATGGACTCATAAAGGGAATGCGCTCCCCGCAAAGTATTTGTTACCCAAATACAGGGTTTTCCACAGAATCTTTAATGCAAATCTGTATCCACATTCTAGTAACAAAACTGAACTGACTTCATTTATGGTTCAAGTTTTGCATTCTATCGTCACTGGTACGAAAGTGTGTCTGCCTTCTTTAATATGTCATTTCATCATTCAGTTTCGTCTCTATCCAGGACACAGTGATATTCCTTTTGCTTATCTTATGACTGTGTTAGCTTCTCACATGCTAGTTGCTATGCCTGTTGAAGAGGCTCTTATTCATCATCTTTCTTTTAACAATTCTAATATAAACAAGATGAAGTTGGAATTGGCTCCTAGCCAAAGAGATGTGGGTGGTGGTGGTGCTGAAGCAGGGAATAATGAAGAAGGTGGCGATCTTCCTCCTGATGATATAAATATGGATGATATTTTTGATGAGATTAAATCAGATTCTACAAATGATCCTGACTATGAGCCATCTAATTTTGATGCTCGTCTTCGTGCTCTTGAGGAGAAGGTAGGGAACATGAATGTTGCCCACGATTTGTAATTTAAATATATACATAAGTATCTTAGGCGCATTAATAAGGGGCTTCATCAACTTAATCCTACCATACTTGCTCCTTCCTCAGGATCTGATTAAGTGTTTTATTCTTTGGTTTGTAATAACTTTTATACTACTTTTGTTGGTGTATGGACTTTAATTTTACTTCAGTTTGTATGACTGACTTTTGTTTCAGCTGGTTAATGCACGACTAGTCAACTATCATCTGAAGAAATGAAGTTTCAATGTTCACACTTCATATTCAAGGTATGAATGACCTTAGATTGACCTTAGGGTAGGTCATTTTGTATACATAATTCATATAGAATCTTTTATAAGTGTCTGGTCTGTTCTAAGACTAGTCCTAGACTCTGTTCGACTAGTCCTAGAACTGGCTTGACCAGTCCAAGAAATTTCATGACCAGTCCTACAGCTACGACTCAAACTCCACCAACCATTCTTGGTTCTTCACGACCAGTCGTGGACACCCTACGACCAGTCGTGGAACTATTTTATCCGATCGCGCTTAAAATTTTAAAATGCAGTTCGACCTACAACCAGTCATGGTGGCCACACGACCAGTCGTAGATGCAATTTCTATATCTATCAATAGAACACGAATTTCAGAGTTTTTCAATCCGAATTCAAGTAAAATCAAGGCATCACTCTGAGATAAGTTTGTGTTAATTTTTAAGCTACGCTGTGCATATTTAATATTCTCTTTTGTTAGCTTTTATCAATTTGATTTTGTTTCTATATTCCAATCTGAATTGAAAAGAGGAATTGTTATATTCCTTCTTCTTGGAATCAAAATCGAATAGAGCTAGCCCATCTGGTTTAATTTAAAATCAATTAGAACCTCGAACCATTTCAAAGTGAGTATTGGACAATTGAACTTCTATATTCGAACTTCTACTCTGATTGGTTCTTCCGGGTTGCTGCAAAAGGAGAAATCCAGGTATTTTACTGTATTGTAAATTTCCTTTATTTTGGTTTTTGTTTGAGATTAAGCCAAAAAAAATCTCAATCTAGTGGTTATCTGAGGAGAGCCAGAAAACTTAGAAAGTGGGGTTTTTTGAATTGTGTAAGTCCATTTGAAAGACACAATTGTGAAGTTTTTAGGTGAACATGTGAAACCTATTTTCATAGTGAACGCTGATATCTCCTGTGTGAGAATATTAGGAGAGGAGTACCAAGCTGTGTGGCTGTTGTTTAAGAACACACAGGCGAACCACTATAATTCTCTGTCTTGTGGTTTGAATGTTTATTTAATTTTTATCTTTTATCATTCAAAGCTGTGGAATGTATGTGTGGATGTGAATGTTGTAATCTTTTACATTTCAAGCATTGTGGGAATGTTGTAATAATTTAGGATTTCAATTCTTGCTATTTCCTTTATTCCTCTTCAGTTTGAGATATTGATACTTATACCGTTCTAGTAAGGTTGTCCTGCCATAAACCCTTGTTTTTTATGGTGCAAGGTTGTCCTTAGAACATCATTCATATCAGCCTCTCAATACTAGAATATTGAGGTTGCTTTACATTTCCGTATTGTAATTTATTTAAAGTTCTATCTTTCAGTTATTTGTTTATAAGGCTATCTTATTGTTTAATTCCGCTAGTATAATTTTAAATTTGGCATAGTCCTATTCACCCCCCCCCCTTAGGACAAATAGCTAGGCCTTTTCAAAATTCACCACGAAGTGATTGAAATTGACCGCGAAGTGAATAAAATTCACCGCGAAGTGAGTGGAATTCACCGCGAAGTGAATGAAGTTCACCGCGAAGTGAATGAAATTTACCGTGAAGTGAATGAAATTCACCACAAAAAGAGTGAAGTTCACCACAAAGTGAATGAAATTGACCGCGAACTTAGTGAACTTGACCGCAAACATCATGAAATTGACCGATAACTGAGTGAACTTCACCGCGAAGTGAATGAAATTCTCAGTCAAGATGTCTATTTCACTTAATTCGCGGTCAATTTCCTGAGTTATGTGTTGCATATTTGCCTAAGAACATCGTGAAATTGACTGTGAACTAAGTGAAATTGGCTACGAACTGAGTGAGATTGACTGCGAAGTGACTGAAATTGACCGCAAAAATCATGAAATTGATCGACGATGAAGCAAAATTGACCAAAAACTACTTGGAATTGATGTCTTCAACTGAGTTAAATTGACCGTGAACATCGTGAAATTGATCACAAACTTCGTGAAATTGAACACGTACATCGTGAAACTGACCGATAACTGAGTGAAGTTGACTGAGAACTCACTTAAGTTGGTAAAAATGATCGAGGGTTGACAGAAATTGACCGTGAACTGAGTTAAATTGACCGCGAACTGAGTGAAATTACCGATAAGTGACTGAAATTGATCGAGAACTCGCTCATGAAGTTGTTGGACAATTTATGCAAGTTCTTGATCAACACGATGTCAATTTGAAGCAGTTATCGGTCAATTTGACTCAATTCTCAGTCAATTTCACATAGTTCTCTGTTAAGATGTCAATTTCAAGCAGTACTCGGTCAATTTCACTTAGGCCATGGTCAATTTCATTCACTTTGCGGTGAATTTCATTCACTTCGGGGTCAAGTTCATTCACTTCAAGGTCAAGTTCACTCACTTCGCGGTGAATTTTCATTCACTTCATGATGAAGTTCATTCACATCGTGGTGAATTTCATTCACTTCGTGATGAAGTTCACTCACTTCGCAGTGAATTTCAGTTACTTCGCAGTGAATTTCATTCACTTCGTGATGAAGTTGAAAAGGCCAAGCTATATGTCCTAGAGGGGGGTGAATAGGACTATGCCAAATTAAAATTTTAACAGTGGAATTTAAATGAATAATGGAAAGATAGTACTTAAACAAATCTCAGTACGTAAATGTAAAGGAACCTCAAAATTCAAGTCTTGAGAGGTTGATACAAATGTTGTTCTAAGGACAACCTTGCACCATAAAAACCAAGGGTTTATGGCAGGACAACCTTACTAGAACGGTCTAAGTATCAATATCTCAAACTGAAGAGGAATAAAAAGAAATAGCAGGAAATGAGAGTCTAATTTATTACAACATTCCCACAATGCTTAAAATGTAAATATTACAACATTCACATCCACAAATACATTATACAGTACTGAATAATAAAAGATATAGAAAATAAATCACACACCCACAAAACACAAAGTTATAGTGGTTCGCCTGTGTGTATACCAACTGTTAAATAACAGCTACACAGCTTGCTATTCCACTCCTAATATCCTCACACAGGGGATATTGGCATTAACTATGAAAATAGGTTTCTCATGTTCACCTAAAACCCCCACAATTATGTCTTTCAAATGGGCTTACACAATTCAAAAACCCTACTCTGAGTTTTCTGGCTCACCTCAGATAACCAATAAAATGAGATTTTTTTGGCTCAATCTCAAAAAAAAACCAAAACATAAAAGATTTACACAAATGTAAAATACCTGGATTTCTCCTTTTGTAGCAGCCCGGAAGAACCAATCGGAGTAAAAGTTCGAATATAGAAGTTCAATTGTCCAATACTCACTTTGAAATGGTTCTAAGTTCTAATTGATTTTAAATTAAATCAAGTTGGGCTAGCTCTATTTGATTTTGATTCCAAGAAGTGGAATATCACAATTCCTCTTTCAAATCAAATTGGAATGCAGGAACAAAATCAAATATAACAAGCTAACAAAAGAGAATATTTAATAAGCATAATGTAGCTTAAAAATAACACAAAGTTATCTCTCAAAGTGATGTCTTGATTTTACTTGAATTGTATATCAAACTTTGAAATTCGTCGTTTATTTATAGTTGTAGAAACCGCGTACACGACTAGTCATGTGACCACCACAACTAGCCGTAGGTCGAACTGCATTTTGAAATTTTAAGCGCGATCAGATAAAAACCGTTCCACGACTGGTCGAAGGCACTTCACGACTGGTCGTGAGTCCTTCACGAATGGTCAAGAGAAACTAGAATTCGTTGCTGGAGTTTGAGTCGTAGCAGCAGGACTGGTTGTGAACGAATCGTACACTGTTCACACGACCGGTTGAGAAGACTCCAGGACTGGTCGTAGCTCAACCAAAAAATTCTAAAAATTTACAACAACTTAGGACTGGTCTTGGAATTTCTTGGACTGGTCGAGCTAGTGTTAGGACTAGTCGAACAGGGTCTAGAACTAGTCTTAGAACAGACCAAACACTTATAAAAAGATTCAATTTGAATTATGTATACAAAATGACCTACCCTAAGGTTAATCTAAGGTCATTCATACGTTAAATGTGAATTATGGACTTTGAACCTTCTTTTCTTCAGATGATGGATGATCTTTGAAGTTCATGAGGCTTGAGACCTTGACACATGATAAAGCTTGAACTTGAGATCTTCGAAACCTTGAACTTGTAGTTCTTGAGTTGTATTCCATCTTGAGTCTTGAACTAGATCTCGTAGCTTTAAAAACTCTGAAGCTTTAGAGAAGAGAACAATGTACTTGACCTTGCATTACTTGAAGTAGATCATTGATCTTGACTTGGAGCATTGTGATGCAGTGCCTTGAACATATATAGATCAACGTGCTACACAAGACACATGTAAAACCCCGGATTTTTGCCAACTTGGAGTAAAACGTACTTAGGCAATGGGTTGATCCTGACACCTTAATTGCTTCTCAAAAACTCAATCTCAAAGTCTCAAATCCCCTTTCAACCCGTTTCCTTCACAATCTCCCATTTCACCTTTCACCATCGTGTTCTTTAAATGTTTCTAAGTACTTTCATATTAGGCATGAATCCTAAAGTTTAGGTGATGAAGAACAATACTTTAGAAATCCGTACAAAGACCCGAGTGCCACCTCAGGCAGAAATCGCTCAGGATCAAATCCTTTAAGAATTAGACAAAAGTAACTAAGTGCTAAACTGGATTAGCTACGAAATCCGCTTGATTCACATTAAATATGATCTGCAAGGTCCAAAATTTGTAGAATCATTGACGCTAAGTTACCCTGAAATCTAGGATCAATCTCATTACACAGTTACTCTCGGGAGCACATTGAAACTCCGTATCAGATCTGGACCGCATGTCGAAAGTCCGATGACCACGAGATTAAGCGTTTAGGACCGCCATGCTGGGCTTGACAACCATCTTGGAAATCAAACCCAGATAGTGTTCTGAGGCTATTCGCTTGAGCCCAGAGTGAAGTGTGTGAGAAAACGTGGATTTCTTTAGAAATTAAATCTAATTTAAGTAATCTGAGACCTGTCACTTGCGGGCCTGATATAAGAAATCAGACCATCAGAATCAGACCCAAATACACCCTCGGATCAGGAGAAATTTCATACACATGGCAGTGTACTTATAACCCTGATCGAGTTCCGGTGACCGTTGAACTGCAACTGGTCCGCCACGTGTGATCTGGGAACCCGACTGGAATGAAAACTTAACTCGACCTAGATCCACAGTCAGGGAGCTTAAGTTCGACCTTTGGCTCAAGGGGGGCTCCGGAAGTGCTCCGTTGAGCTGAAACAGATGCCCTTTGGACATGACCTAAGTATACTTTGGTCCTGTGCCTATTTCCGGCAATTCTGGGCCTATATAAGGACCTTACATCCTCTCTCATTCACTCCATATGAATTTGAGAAAACCCTAGGAGAGAGAAGAGAGTAAAGAGAGAGAAAGTGTGAGAGAAGTGGGAGGAGATTCCTATTGCTCTATCTTGCTATTCTGTGTGCCGATCCATCATACCGTATTGCTTTTTCGACGATTCTTATTCCATTTTCAGGTAAGAAAACCTAACCCTAACCAGTTCTAGAGTTCCAAATAGCGTAAGTGATGCAATAGCTAATCTATTTCATGATATAGGTTGTCGTTCTGCCATAGACGATGACTCGATATGCAAACTGAGTTTAAAACTCGTTTATCGACATAAGGTAAGGAGTTTAAACGTATAAGTTATGGTTTTCAAGGCTTTCAATGTCATTTAATGATATATTACTGACGTGGATGCTTTTACACATGTACAAAGTGTTGTCTGTTTCATTTTTCAGATATACGTTAACTATGTTGAATATACTGTATTCCTCGTATTTGTAGAAAATACCCTATACGTATGAAATTTGGATTTATGCCTAACATGATTATTTGCCATGACTATATGCTTGTTATATATGTGACAATTCCCTAGCAAAAGGACTTGCCCTAAATCACGCCACGACCAAATATACGTTATATGTGATAAAGTATGTAGCCCAAGTGTTTGTGGAAATAAATGAATGAATATGGAACTTGGATTCATGCTTGTCATGACTATCCGTCGTGGGTACACACGTGTTATAAATGGGGTAATTCCCTAGTGAAAGGATTTGGCCTAATACTTATGTGATCAATATACGTCATATATGTTGATGTATATAGTCTAAAGTGTTTGTTGAAATGTCTGAATGGGTAAGTAGTTAGTCAATTGTAACGTATAAGGGTGTTGAGATATGATTCTCAACTCCTTTAACTATGTGTATGCTTTCCTTCATGTACCATATATTATAGTGTTTGTTTATCTATGTAATGTATATGTTTAAATCCATGTTTAAGTTGTATTCCATAAAATGCTAAAACAAAGCCGTGAAGGGTGATAGGGGAGTGGTGTAACGATTCCGTGCAACAGCCCTAGCAGCCCTAAAGCGGACATGATTGGATGATTTAAAATCTTAATTCATTACTGCTTTAACTATCTTTTAGAATATTTTGTTGTAATTGAATGTGATTTGGGTTATTGTATAGTCCAGACAATCGGTAGTCGGCTTTGAGTTTGTGGCTGAGTTCATTCGCCATGTAGGACGTGTTTGACGAACCTGAGTCGTACTAAAGTTGTCGGCAGTGGTTAGGCCACACGGAGGGCTATTGCACTTCATGTCAACCAACTCGAAGTGCGCCCATGCTAGTCGAGCTCGTCAAGTAACCCGATTGGCCCTATGTATGTTCACCATGTTTGGACACTACTGTTTGAACCTATGGTACCAAACTCACCAGTGGAAACTCCGTTAACCTTGGTACCTTGATCCGCTAAGACTCATGAGCCAGACATGGTAGTATGGGACACTGTGGTCGAGTTGTCGGCCTACGCTGGGGCAACGAGCTTCCCCGTAGTGACCAGTGAGCAACCCAGACTCGTGAACCGAATACGGTGGTATGGGACACTGTATTCGAGCGTCGTCCTACACTGATTGGTGATGAGCCCTTTGTAGTGACCTCGAGCATACTCTGAGTCTACGTGGAGGCGACAACCCTTCCGTAGCAACGAGAGTATAAGCTAGGCCTACCCCATCGCAGCCTGGCTGTGGTCCCCAGTCGGGTCGGTGACGTGCCTTCAAAAATAGACTGTCAGTTGGAATGGCATTGGTGGTACTGACCTAGAATCGCAACTTCGTATGAGATTTACTAGGATTGACGACCCTAGAATGGATCATTGTTTGGGTATTGATATAAGGGAGGTACCTTAGTTTCTCAATCCTGCTGTATGAAAAGGACTAATAAGAACTTAGTAATCATATGCATGCATCGCATTACACGTACGTTCAGGGGTTGCAGGTCAAGCACTGAGCCAGTGTTGTCATGCGCGAACGTGAGATGAAGTCGCTGAGCAAGCGTAGGAGAGGGCATGCATCATACATCCATACCATTCTTGCATTAATAATAGTACTTAGAAATGTGTGATTTACTGCTTTATCATTATTGCTTGACTGAATTAATAACATGTTAACCTCTGCTTTATTGTTCCACTGAGTTGATCACTCACTCCCACGTTACGGGATGGTGTTTTACACACCAACCAGACCCTGTTTGAGTTTTAGATGATGGCGATGCTTGTGAAGCGGAGCCGGACTTTCATGTTGATGAGGAGGGTTTCTCCTTTATACAGCTATCAGGCGGGTCTATGTAGACCATCTTCTGATCGACGGGGTTACAGGGTTGTTGATTAGATGCCATTACACTTTAGTTTGCTCTTTTGGAGCACCCTTGTATATTGATTTTGTCCATTTTTGGAGCATACATTGATATATTTAACCTGGTAACATGTTCACACTCTGGAGACTTACAACAGTTTATATATTTTATATATCTATCACAGTCTTCCGCTTGCGTAATTTAACTGTCTCTGGAGTATGATATGTTGTTTTGGCTTAATCTCATTCATCTTTAATGCACTAATACGAACAACATTCAATCATCATTCTTTATATTACGTTGGAACTCGGGAGTTGAGTTTATGCTCGACCCCCGATTTTCAGGGCGTTACAAGTTGGTATCAGAGCATGATTTAGATTAAACTGGACCTGGGTTGTGGTCACACGATGTACGCTGACGCAGATTCAACGTAGGAGGATGTGAGGAAATGTAGAGGCAAACTTAGGATTTCCCATTTTGCCAAACAGTGAAATTTATCGATGCAAACGGTATAGCTTGGACTCGTAGGTCGCAGAGATCGCGTGAAATGATCCCAGATCACTTTTAGACTGTTAAATGACACGTTTGGATCACAAATTACCCCATCCCAGCCTTCAAAACTCTCCTTGTGCAACTGTACATCAGAATCCTACCCGAAAGGACTCGAAACGAAGCAAAACAGAGGCGGGGGCCAAACGGGACATGTACATGAGGACCCAGTGTGGGACCCACATCTTTTTAAAGTCCAGAGGGGAAGAGGACCTCGCCCAAGGGGCGAGCCCTCACCAAAACCTCCAGCGACCGGCGAGGCCACGTCGATTAACGGGCCAGGCCAGGCGGGCCGATCAAATGTGAGGGGTAGTGTGGCCCCCTGACGCATGGGGTTTTGATTAAAACCCTTCCAAACACGTACCTCCTTCACAAACTACCCCTCCAAGCTCTCCCTTTTTCTTAAAAACTCCTGATTTCTCTCTCAAACCTCCCCTCCATTCACCCATTTCATTATTTTATGTCAAAACACACATACCTCTACCGTTTTCAGCAATACCCACCCTCCAACCTTCCATTCTCTCTCATTTAAGCTCTTAAACCCCCCCCCCCCCCCCAATTTGAGTCTCAAATTCATGTAAACCCACTAACCTATCCCATCTTTCCATTTTCCCTCTTTCTCTCCTTTCATTTGAGCCTTTAGACACCCCTTGGAGGCTCAAATCCGTGGAGACCTAAAGGCCCAGTCCTTTCCTCCCTTTTCTTCACTTTTCCATGGCTCTATTCGAGCTTATTACGACCATTTTCTCGATTTCCTCCATTCTTTCTCTCATGGGAAAGAGAAAGGGTACCGTGGATGAAGCCGAGCCTAGTCGCCCCATGCGTTCAAGGAGCCCGAGAGGTGTCGCCGCGAGTACAAGCGCCAATCGGGAGTTTCAGACGAAGCGGAACCTCGATCCCCAGGCTCATCTCCCAAGAACTCTACTGGCGGAGTTGTCCCATGGAAGATATGCGTGCCGTAGGGTCCTTTTCGAAGCTCAAGTTGACGGGAAGCTCTTTAGAGAGTATCTGTTATTGGAGCGCCTAGGTGAGGCCGGTTGGGGCCGTGTGTTTGAGGAAAAATATCGTGCAAATGTGGGTATTGTCTGAGCTTTTTATGCTCATATTTGAGAGCCTACGCTGGATCCCTTGCAGTTCAAGATCCCATTCGGAAGAGATCGGGAGGCCACAATCGACGCTGGCCTGATAGCTCGACTCATGGGCATACCTCTTGGCCAAGTCCACGTGAGTGAGACGAATTTGAAAAGTGCACGTGAAAGGGATCGTCGCACATGGTTCCTTTGTGGCCGACTGGTTCAATGACAACCAAATAATAGTCTGCTAGCGACCAGTATGACTGACGACTTCTGTCTACTCCATCATATTTTCACGTTCAACGTCTATCCCAGGTGGAGCAATCCCAGTGAGTGCACGCGCCTGATGGTCGACTTTCTATACCAGGCGGGGCAGGGAGAGAAGTTTTGCGTGCCCACGTATGTCCTGCGACAGATCGTTCTGACCGTACGTTCCAATAGAAGGACTGATTTGCTCCCCTTCAGCCGACTTATATGCAAGATCGCACGCGAGTTCGGCTACAGTCTTGGCGCAGAACTCCCAGTGCCTCAACATTTCATCAATGAAACCACTCTCAACCAGATGAAAATCGAGCCACGACAATGGCAAGCCCGAGTTGAGGAGAGTGAGGAGGAGATAGAGAGTGAAGAAGAACAGAGTGAGGATGAAGGTGGAGCTGAAATAGAAGAAGTGAACAAAGAAGAAAAGGAGGCCTAGGATACGGAGGAGAGCTCCCCTCCTACGGCACTAGAACAGGACACTGATCGGGCTGCTAGGGATGCTGTTTAGCTCGACTTGAAGAGGGTCAGGCTATCCTACGACAGAATCTTATGGATCTTCGAGGCCTCGTGAAACACAAATTTAAGTGACTCGTACTTTGAAGTCTATCTTGTACTGCTTGCAAGATAAGGGTGCCCCTCCTCCGTTGCCAGACTCGGATGCCTAGTCATCCATGCCATTGTCTCGTAGTTTGTTTGTTACTGCGTTAGGATCTTTGTGTCATCATGTTGATGGGCCTGGTAGTGTAGTAGTTGGTAGAATATTTTAGACGTTTGAAGCCTGGGTTGTATTAGCTCACATGCATCTTTTGTCATAGTCCATGTAAGGCTACATCCCATGTATTGTGACGATTTTGGGTTAAATGAAATGCATGAAGTTCCTTTTGGTATCGAATGTGTAGAGTGCTTGACAGGAGTTATACTTGATAATTGTGAACTCCTTCCACCCCTCCACCATTACTCCTCTAAACCCATCTCTTACTCCTCTTGGCCTCACCATTGCACACTCATCTCACACTTTCCAACACAAGACTCATTTTTTAAAGCCGATGAAATTGATTTTAATCTCATCCCACCCTCCTTCCAAACATGCCATTTCCAAATCCCGAGGCGGGATTAGCAATGCAGTCCCATCTAATACAACTTAAGACCACTAGCTAAATAGGCCTTAGAGTTTTGGACCTAGAGTTGGTACTCCTAGATTTTGCAAACAAATCTGGCAATATAGGAAATCCAACAAATTAATAATATGAACCCTAGGACCTTCTTAGCTAGTATGAGCATGTGTGTAGTGCTCTGAGTGATCAGACTACGGAGTTACTGGCATATACAATTGTGAAGCATTCGCGGCTTGACCCAATTCTCAATCCTGGGCGACTACCAATGGACTCACTGCTTTGACCGAGCAGAAGACCAGGATCTACCAGGACTAGGAAGGGATACGATGAGCCTTCTATCCTGGTCAGGTAGATGATCGGTGTATCGGGATCAAGCTTACTACAACCATCTCTCTATATTGGTCGACCATTGGAACAAAATATCTTACTCTAAATAAATGGGAATTGTCGTCAAGACGTCAAATAGATAAAGGAATGAATTGTAACAAACCACCAGGGTATAAGCAAGCGATAAAGTATATTTTTAAGGGGGGTCGACGAACATGAGCCAGACTAGCATTGATAGTATACACCCTATCATACATATAAACTTGAAGTCAATAAAACTTAGGTAAAAGAAATAATAAAATCTTTACTTATTACCCTTAGCCAATTTCGGGGACGAAATTATTTTTAGGGGGGGTAGATTGTAACACCCCGGATTTTTGCTAACTTGGAATTAGACGTACTTAGGCAATGAGTTAATCCTGACACCCTAATTGCTTCTCAAAAACTCAATCCCAAAGTCTCAAATCATCTTTCAACCCGTTTCCTTCACAATCTCCCATTTCACCTTTAACCACCGTGTTCTTTAAATGTTTCTAAGTACTTTCATATTAGGCATGAATCCTAAAGTTTAGGTGATGAAGAACAATACTTTAGAAATCCGTACAAAGACCCGAGTGCCACCTCAGGCAGAAATCGCTCAGGATCAAATCCTTTAGGAATTAGACAAAAGTAAGTAAGTGTTAAACTGGATTAGCTACGAAATTCGCTTGATTCACTTTAAATACGATCTGCAAGACCTAAAACTTGTAGAATCATTGACGCTAGGTTACCCTGAAATCTAGAATCAATCTCATTACCCAGTTGCTCTCGGGAGCACATTAAAACTCCGTATCGGATTTGGACCGCACGTCGAAAGTTTGATGACCACGAGATTAAGCGTTTAGGACTGCCTTGCTGGGTTTGACAACCATCTCAGAAATCAAACCCAAATAGTGTTCTGGGACTATTCGCTTGAGCCCGGAGTGAAGTGTGTGAAAAAATGTGGATTTCTTTAGAAATTAAATCTAATTTAAGTAATCTGAGACCTGTCGCTTGTGGGCCTGATATAAGCAATCAAACCGTCAGAATCTGACCCAAATAAACTCTCGGATCAGGAGAAATTTCATACACATGGCAGTGTACTTGTAACCTCGATCGAGTTCCGGTGACCGTTGAACTGAAACTGGTCCGCCACGTGTGATCTGGGAACCCGACTGGAATGAAAACTTAACTCGATCTAGATCCATAGTCAAGGAGCTTAAGTACGACCTTTGGCTTAAGGGGGGCTCCGGAAGTGCTCCGTTGAGCTAAAACAGATGCCCTTTGGACATAACCTAAGTATACTTTAGCCCTGGGCCTATTTCTGAAAATTCTGGGCCTATATAAGGACCTTAAACCCTCTCTCATTCACTCCATACGAATTTGAGAAAACCCTAGGAGAGAGAAGAGAGTACAGAGAGAGAAAGTGTGAGAGAAGTGGGAGGAGATTCCTGTTGCTCTATCCTGCTATTCTACGTGCCGATCCATCACTACCGTATCACTTTTCCGGCGATTCTGATCCCGTTTTCGGGTAAGAAAACCTAACCCTAACCAGTTCTAGAGTTCCAAATAGCGTAAGTGATGTAATAGCTAATCTATTTCATGATATAGGTTGTCGTTCTGCCATAGACGATGACTTGATATACAAACTGAGTTTAAAACTCGTTTATCGACATAAGGTGCAGACTTTAAACGTGTAGGTTATGGTTTTCAAGGCTTTTAATGTCAGTTAATGATATATTACTGACGTGGATGCTATTACACATGTACAAAGTGTTGTCCATTTCCTTTTTCAGATATATGTTAACTATGTTGAATATACTGTATTCCTCATATTTGTAGAAAATACCGTATACGTATGAAATTTGGATTTGTGTCTAACATGATTATTCGCCTTGACTATATGCTTGTTATGTATGCGACAACTCCCTAGCGAAAGGACTTGCCCTAAATCACCCCACGGTCAAATATACGTTATATGTGATAAAGTGTGTAGCCCAAGTGTTTGTGGAAATAAATGAATGAATATGGAACTTGGATTCATGCTTGCCATGACTATCCGTTGTGGGTACACGCGTGTTATAAATGGAGCAATTCCCTAGTGAAAGGATTTGGCCTAATATCTATGTGATCAATATACGTCATGTATGTTGATGTATATAGTCTAAAGTGTTTGTTGAAATGTCTGAATGGGTAAGTAGTTAGTCAATTGTAATGTATAAGGGTGTTGAGATATGATTCTCAACTCCTTTAATTATGTGTATGCTTTCCTCCATGTACCGTATATTATAGTGTTTGTTTATCTATGTAATGTATATGTTTAAATCCATGTTTAAGTTGTATTCCATAAAATGCTAAAACAAAGCCGTGAAGGGTGATAGGGGAGTGGTGTAACGATTCCGTGCAACAGCCCTAGCAGCCCTAAAGCGGACATGATTGGATGATTTAAAATCTTAATTCATTACTGCTTTAACTATCTTTTAGAATATTTTGTTGTAATTGAATGTGATTTGGGTTATTGTATAGTCCAGACAATCGGTAGTCGGCTTTGAGTTTGTGGCTGAGTTCATTCGCCATGTAGGACGTGTTTGACGAACCTGAGTCGTACTAAAGTTGTCGGCAGTGGTTAGGCCACACGGAGGGCTATTGCACTTCATGTCGACCAACTCGATGTGCGCCCATGCTAGTCGAACTCGTCAAGTAACCCGATTGGCCCTATGTATGTTCACCATGTTTGGATGCTACTGCTTGAACCTAAGGTACCAAACTCACCAGTGGAAACCCCGTTAAC
Organism: Magnolia officinalis; assembly: GCA_021015155.1. NCBI lineage: Eukaryota > Viridiplantae > Streptophyta > Magnoliopsida > Magnoliales > Magnoliaceae > Magnolia > Magnolia officinalis. The sequence goes on from JAJHSJ010000006.1 coordinate 47,103,386, forward strand.
CTTGGTACCTCGATCCGCTAAGACTCATGAGCCGGACATGGTGGTATGGGACACCGTGGTCGAATTGTCGGCCTACGCTGGGGCAACGAGCCTCCCCGTAGTGACCAGTGAGCAACCCAGACTCGTGAGCCAAATACGGTGGTATGGGACACTGTATTTGAGCTGTCGGCCTACACTGATTGGTGACGAGCCCTTTGTAGTGATCTTGAGCATACTCTGAGTCTACGTGGAGGCGACAACCCTTCCGTAGCAATGAGAGTATAAGCTAGGCCTACCCCATCGCAGCCTGGCTGTGGTGCCCAGTCGGGTCGGTGACGTGTCTTCGAAAATAGACTGTCGGTTGGTAGGGCGTTGGTGGTAGTGACCTAGAACCGCAACTTCGTATGAGATTTACTAGGATTGACGACCCTATAATGGATCATTGTTTGGGTATTGATATAAGGGAGGTACCTTAGTTTTCCAATCGTGCTGTATGAAAAGGACTAACAAGAACTTGGTAATCATATGCATGCACCGCATTACGCGTGCGTTCAAGGGTTGCAGGTCAAGCACTGAGCCAGTGTTGTCATGCGCGAATGTGAGATGAAGTCCCTGAGGAAGCGTAGGCGAGGGCATGCATCATACATCCATACCATTCTTGTATTAACAACAGTACTTAGGAATGTGTGATTTACTGCTTTATCATTACTGCTTGACTGAATTGATAACATGTTAACCTCTGCTTTATTGTTCAACTGAGTTGATCACTCACTCCTACGTTACGGGACGGTGTTGTACATACCAACCAGACCCTGTTTAAGTTTCAGATGATGGCGATGCTTGTGAAGCGGAGCCGGACTTTCATGTTGATGAGGAGGGTTTCTCCTTTATATAACTATCTGGCGGGTCTATGTAGACCATCTTCTGATCGACGGGGTTACAGGGTTGTTGATTAGATGTCATTATACTTTAGTTTGCTCTTTTGGAGGACCCTTGTATATTGATTTTGTCCATTTTTGGAGCATACATTGATATATTTAACCTGGTAACATGTTCACACTCTGGAGACTTACAACAGTTTATATATTTTATATATCTATTACAGTCTTTCGCTTGCGTAATTTAACTATCTCTGGAGTATGATATGCTGTTTTAGCTTAATCACATTCATCTTTAATGCACTAATACAAACAACATTCAATCATCATTCTTTATGCTGTATAAGTGATGTGTTGGAACTCGGGAGTTAAGTTTATGCTCGACCCCCGATTTTCAGGGCGTTACAACACATATTGAGGTTTTGGAACTACAAAATTTGACAATTAAGAGAACAAATAACCATTGCACTTACAATCTCCCCCTTTGTCAAATTTGTGACAAAACATACTCCATCAAGAATAAAGGTAGCATTACATGCTCAATAAAGAATCATGCACTAGTTATAATCAACTAGCACACATCATCATGAAGAAAGCAAAACTCCTCCTTACTCCCCTTGAGTAGCACATATAAAACACACTTTGAAAGTAGCTAAGATATGAAAGAGAAAAACATAAAATATTCTCCCCCTTACGTAAACGCTATCCATCCATCCATCCATATCCACAAGTAAACATAAAATATTCTCCCCCTTTTTGTCACAATAAGACAAAGGAAGTAATTAAGATATGGAAGAGAAAAACAACCAGGAAAGTAAAAAAGGAGTTAAATAGTTAAGATATGAAAGAAATATAAGCAAATTCAAAGATCAGATATCATTAACCAGTTTAAATAAAAGTCAGTTTCACAAACTAAAGTAAAATCAAAGTTCACAGACCAACAAAAACAAAGTAATATAAAAATTATTACAGATCATAGGATAAAACATTTAATTAGATCCTGAAGAAGGAGCAGGTATGGTAGGATCAATTTGATGAAGGCCCTTGTTTAAGTGCCTAAGATACTTGCGCATATATTTAAATCGTAAATCATGGGCAACATTCATGTTCTCTACCTTCTCCTCTAGTGCACGAAGACGAGCATCAAAATCGGATGGCTCATAGTCAGGATCATTTGTAGAGTCTGATTCAATTTCATCAAAAATGTCATCCATATTTATATCATCAGGATAAAGATCGCCACCTTCTTCTATATTCCCAGATTCAGTACCAACACCACCCACATTCACTTGGCTAGGAGCCAATTCCAATTTCATCTTGTTAATATTTGAATTGTTAAAAATAAGATGATGAATAGGAGCCTCTCCAACAGGCATAACAACTAGCATGTGAGTAGCTAATACAATCATAAGATATGCAAATGGAATATCACTGTCCTGGATGGAGATGAAACTGAATGATGAAATGACATATTAGAGAAGGAAGACAAACTTTAGTACCAGAGATGACGAAATGCAAAACATGAACCATAAAGAAAGTTAGTTTTGTTTTATTACCAGAACACGGATACAGATTTGAAATAAAATTTTTGTAGAGAACTCTGTATCTAGGTAACAAATACTTTGAGGGGAGCGCATTCCCCTTATGAGTCCATTGCACATCCATATTGCATAAATCTCTAGTTAGCATGCATTTTTCTGATTCTAAGGGTTTCTCAACTAGAGTTTGAATAGGAATACCCTCATCATTCACAGGTATATCCATTAGAGCCGAAATTAGATGACGGTCTATTTGAAATGGACCTTCTCTAGTTGCAATTGAAAACGTTAAATTCTCAGATGAAATTTTAGATATACAGGCAAACATAGCCTACGCAATAGATTGGTATGCAGGCCCACCCCAATGTAGGATGTTATCCCAACCTACAGATTGGAAAAGTGGAAGGAGACGAAAAGGAGCAATGTGATCAATAGACACAGGTCGCTCAACAATAACATTGCGCAATTATAAATCCCGTACATGGGAGGGATCATCTTCGGTCACTATATTTGAAGGACGAGATGATGAAGGACCACGGGAGGTTTTCTTTTTCCCTCTAGCATCCATTTGTAACTTAGATACGAAAGAATCAAGAGTTTACAAAAGATGGAGAGTGGGTTTCTTCAAAATCAGATATTGGAGAAGAAAATCCCAAAAACTTCAAGGAAACTTGAAATCGACCACTCCAAGGAAGAAAATGACGATATTTGAGCTTGAATCTACAAGAATAACTGAAATAAAGCACTAACCTTGATGAATCAAACAGTTGGGTACGACTAGTCGTGCTTCGGCCCGTTGGAGAAGAAAGAGGAAATGAGGAAGAAAGTGATTTTCCCCTAATTAAAAAGGTCCAGCGTGTTACACGATTGGTCGTGGGATGTCCTCAACCGGTCATACCACGACTGGTCGAGCACATCCTCGACTGGTCGTGCAAAGACAAAAACATGCATTTTTCACATAATTCTGACATTTAAAATTATAATTTAATAAATATATAAACTATAATATAGAAATGCATGAATAATCAATTTAAATTGCACATACCAAGATCAAATTTTAATTTATTAAACATGCTTTTATCGAGCGGTTTAGTGAAAATGTTGGCAAGTTGAGTCTCGGTTGGAATGTAATCCAAACAAATTGTCTTTTCTTTTACTAATTCACGAATGTAATGATATCTAATGTCAATGTGCTTGGTACGTGAATGCTAGATTGGATTTTTAGATATATTTATTGCACTGGAATTATCATAATATAAAACCATTGAATCCTGTGCAATTCCGTAATCGCTTAACATTCTATTCATCCATACAAGCTGAGTACATGCATTTACAGCTGCGATGTATTCAGCCTCAGCAGTTGAGAGCAATACGGAACTTTGCTTCTTTCTAAACCAAGAAACTAAATAATTTCCAATATAGAAACAACCCCCACTAGTTGATTTTCTATCATCGATATTACCGGCCCAATCAACATCTGAGTACCCCGCCAACTGAACACTAGTCTCATGTGGATACCAGAGACCCAAATTAGCAGAACTTGCGACATATTGCATAATTCGCTTAACAGCAATTAAATGAGATTCTTTAGGGTTAGATTGATATCTAGCACAAGTACCAACACTAAAAGCAATATCAGGTCTACTTGCAGTTAAATAAAGTAAACTGCCAATCATACTACGATATAATTTAGGATCCACACTTTTACTTGTAGAGTCTTTTGAGAGTCTTAAAGTTGTACTCATACGAGTATCAAAATTTTTACCATTCTCAAATCTAAACTTTTTAATTAAGTTCAGATCATATTTGGTTTGAAAAATAAAAATACCATCAGGTTGTTGTTTTACTTGCAACCCTAGGAAATAATTCAATTCCCCAACCATGCTCATTTCAAACTTAGATTTCATTAAATCTACAAACTCAACAGTCATGTTAGTACAGGTAAATCCATAAATAATATCATCAAAATATATTTGCACCATTAAGATATGATCGTTATGTTTCTTGACAAAAAGAGTCTTATCAACACTACTCATTTGAAAATTATGACTTAGTAGAAACTTAGTCAATTTTTCGTACCATGCCTTGGAAGCTTGTTTCAAACCGTAGAGAGTCTTTTTTAAGCGATAGACATGATCAGTATTCTTAGGGTCTTCAAAACCTGTTGGTTGTTCAACATAAACTTCTTCATGCAAATCGCCATTTAAGAATGCACTCTTTACATCCATTTGATAAATTTTGAATTTTCTAAAACAAGCAATGGATATAAATAGTCTGATAGATTCAAGACGAGCTACTGGGGCAAAGGTTTCATCATAATCGATGCCTTCAATTTGAGTGTACCCTTGTACAACCAGCCTAGCCTTTTTTTGAATTATATTACCAAGTTCATCAGACTTACTTTTAAAGATCCACTTAGTTCCAATAATATGTTTATCTTTGGGTCTAGGAACAAGATACCAGACATTATTTCTCACAAATTGGTTAAGCTCTTCTTACATCGCAACTATCCAGTTTTTGTCAGTAAGAGCTTCTTTTACGTTAGCTGGTTCTATCTAGGATGCAAAGCACACGTAATTACATATATCTTCTAGTTGTCTATGAGTGCGCATACCAGTGAGAGGGTTTCCAAGAATTTGAGTGGTTTGATGATTTTTAATAGTCCTTAGTTCTGAGTTAGTTTGATTTGATGAAATATCTGGTTTGTCAATTAAAAGAACTTCATCATTATCTAAACATGAGTCAGGTGTATTTAAGTAATCGTCAATGACCACATTAATGGACTCTTGAATAACATCAGTCCTCTTATTCAGTACACGATATGCTCGACTATTTAAAGAATATCCTAAAAAGATCCCTTCATCACTTTTAGTGTCAAACTTCCCTAGATTTTCACGGTCACGTAAAATATAACACTTGCTGCCAAAAACTCGAAAGTATTTGACAGTACACTTCTTATCAAACCACATTTTATATGCCGATTTATTATGAGTTTTACTTGTATAAACCCGGTTGATTATATAGCATGTAGTATTTATGGCTTCAGCCCAAAGATTTTTAGGGAGCTTCATACTATTCAACATTACATTTGCCATTTCTTGAAGCACTCTATTTTTTCTTTCAATAATTTCATTTTGTTGTGGTATTTTGGGCGCAGAGAATTCATGTGATATTCCCTGATTGCTACAAAATTTTTCAAAACTGCTATTCTCGAACTCAGATCCATGATCACTACGAATCTTACTGACTTGAGAACTTTTTCCAGTTTGGATTCATTTAATAATCTTTTTTACTTCATCAAGGGTTTCTGATTTATCCCTTAGGAAGGCTACCCAAGTGAATCTGGTAAAATCATCCACGATTACTAGTATGTATTTTTTCCCACCTCGACTCTCCGTCCTGGTTGGTCCTATAAGATCCATATGGAGAAGCTCGAGTGGTTTTGATGTGGTATTGGAGTTCACCTTTTTTTTTTAGCACTCGTAGTTTGTTTGCCAATCTGGCATTCATCACATATTTTGTCTACTTTTTGTAATTTAGGTAGACCTCTTATCAGTTCTGCTCAATTTGTACAGATTTCGGTAGTGTATATGTCCAAGGCGTTTATGCCACAACTCAAACTCATTGGTATGGACCATATAACACATTTGACTAGATGAGCTATAATCACTAACTATATAGTAGTTTTCAGAAATTCTACGACCAGTTAATATTACAGAACCCTTTTTATTTAAAATTTCACAACCTTCATTAGTAAATTTTACGTTATGATTGTTATCACATATTTGAGATATGCTTAACAGGTTGTGTTTTAATCCTTCAACGTATAAAACATTCTTAAATAAGGGTAGGTTAAAGAGTTGAACCGTACCTTGGCCAATAACTCTGCAGTTGCTGTCATCACCAAATGTGACTGAACCATCAACCATGTCTTTGAGATCGGTGAATAGACCTTTATCACCAGTCATATGCCTTGAGCATCCACTATCTAAGTACCACTTTGAGTGAATTATAGCTTTGAAAGTCATGTGGGCAACCAGGCAAGTAACCTTAGGAACCCATTTCATAACTGTTTTGAGTTTAAGGGTATAAATGGTCTTCTTATGTTTGATGTTGTTGTAAGAATGACTTACAGAGTTAGATTTTAAGAGCTCCTTAAGTAAATCAACTATTTTTTTAGCTAAAGGTTTTGGTTCTGATTTTTATAGTTGATATAGTTACTTTTAGGTTTTTGAAAAGTTTTCGTATTTTTAGAAAAATTTTGATTTGTACTTTTTTCGTTTGAGTTTGAGGATCTCCTTTTACAAACTTAGGAGAAGTATTCTTCTGTTTAGGAGGAATATTTCTATCGTAGCCCAAACCGGATCGGTCGCCACATTTTCTTGATCCAGATAAAAGTTTTTCTAATTTTGGATCACCTTGGGCATATCTCCATGTATCCTTTAAACTCAAAAGTGAAGAGACTTCAAGTTTAAGTTTTTCATTTTCAGATTTTCAATTTGGGAAGTTTTAAATTCTAAATCGCATTTACATTTTTCAAAACAATCTGAAATATGGGATTTTTCTAAAATAAGAGAATCAAAATTTTCTTTAAGCTTTGAAAACTTTTCTTTTTGAAGTTTAAGTTTGACAACAATTTTACAACTTTCCTTGTATAGGGCATTGTAAGCATCTTGAAGATCATCTTCATTTTCATGATCACTATCCAAATTCTCTTCACTAATTAAATTATCGTTATCTGAAAAAGTGAACTTGGCTAGAGTCATAAGGGCTTTGACTTCATTGCCCGACTCGGTTTCAGAATCTTCTGATTCAGAAGAAGCTTCAAAACCAGAAGATTCGTCCCAAGTAGCCAACATACTCTTCTTTTTGAGTTTATCCTTTTTAGGACACTTGTTTGCCAAATGCCCATATTCTTGGCAGTTGTAACATTGACTGTCTTTTAATGATTTCCAAGTTTTAGATTTAGATATTTTCTTATCATTAGCTTTTTGAAAATCAACTCTCTTTTTTTACTTTTGAAAATTTTATAAAACTTTTTCGCTAAAAAGGTCATATCATCTTCAGAGTTTTATAAATTAGAATTGTTATTATTTTCTTGAAAACTATTTTTAAAAGATTTAAAGGTAATAGATTTTTTTTTTGGAGCTTTAAAAGTTAACTCATAAGTATGTAAAAAGCCAACTAATTCTTCTACCCTCATATTGTCCGTATCACGAAGTTCCTGGATCGCAGTTACCTTAGAATTGAACCGTTCAGGAAGTGAACATAGTATTTTTGCACATACTTTACTTTTAGGGATTTTATCACCAAGACCCCACGTAGAGTTCACAATGTTATTTAATCTAGTGTAGAAGTTCATAAACATTTCATTTTCTTCCATATGTATTTCCTCAAATTTAGTTGTGAGGATTTGGACTTTAGATTTCTTAACAATTGATGTTCCTTTGTGTGTCATTTCTAATATATCCCAAGCTTGCTTTGTAGTATCGCAGAATATAATTGTTTTGAATTCATCTGGTGATAGTGCGCACATGATAGCATTTAGTGCTTTTGCATTTGCACTACTCTCACTTTTCTGAAGATTGATCCATGAAAAATAAGGTGAGATTTTCATAGATTTAGATCCATCGATACCAGTTACTTCAATGGTAGAAGGGGTTCATTCAGTCACTGTGGCTAGCCACACACTCTCATCCATGGATTTTAGGAAAATTCTCATTCTACCTTTCCAATAGGCATAATTGGTGTCATCAAAAGGTGGAGGCCTAGTGACTGAATGGCTATCAAAATTTGACATCTTATATATAACTTAGATCGATTAGCTCAGGAAATTAATCCAAATAAAAAGAATTAAAAGCGAGCTATTAGGCTCTGATACCACTTAAAATGGCCAAGCTATATGTCCTAGAGAGAGAGAGAGGGGGGGGGGATGAATAGGACTATGCCAAATTAAAACTTTAACAGCGGAATTTAAATGAATAAAGGACAGATAGCACTAAAATAAATCTCAGTACGTATATGTAAAGGAACCTCAAAATTCAAGTCTTGAGAGGTTGATACAAATGTTGTTCTAAGGACAACCTTGCACCATAAAAACCAAGGGTTTATGGCAGGACAACCTTACTAAAACGGTCTAAGTATCAATATCTCAAAATGAAGAGAAATAAAAGGAAATAGCAGGAAATGAAAGTCTAAATTATTTCAACATTCCCACAACGCTTGAAATGTAAATATTACAGCAATCACATCCACAAATACATTCCACAGTACTGAATAATAAAAGATATAGAAAATAAATCACACACCCACAAAACACAAAAAGTTATAGGGGTTCACCTGTTTGTACACCAACTGTTAAACAATAGTCACACAGCTTGTTACTCCACTCCTAATATTCTCACACAGGGGATATTAGCGTTCACTATGAAAATAGGTTTCTCAGGTTCACCTAAAACCCCAACAATTGTGTCTTTTAAATGGGCTTACACAATTCAAAAACCCCACTTTGAGTTTTCTGGCTCATCTCAGATAACCAATACAATGAGATTTTTCTAGCTCAATCTCAAAAGAAACCAAAACATAAAAGATTTACACAAATGTAAAATACCTGGATTTCTCCTTTTGTAGCAGCCCGGAAGAACCAATCGGAGTAAAAGTTCGAATATAAAAGTTCAATTGTCCAATACTCACTTTGAAATGGTTCTAGGTTCTAATTGATTTTAAATTAAATCAAGTTAGGCTAGTTCTATTTGATTTTGATTCCAAGAAGTGGAATATCACAATTCCTCTTTCAAATCAGATTGGAATGCAGGAACAAAATCCAATATAACAAGCTAACAAAAGAGAATATTAAATAAGCACAATGTAGCTTAAAAATAACACAAACTTATTTCTCAGAGTGATGTCATGATTTTACTTGAATTGGATATCAAACTCTGAAATTTGTCATCTATTTATAGTTGCAGAAACCTCGTCTACGACTGGTCGTGTGGCCACCACGACTGGTCGTAGGTCAAACTGCATTTTGAAATTTTAAGCGCGATCAGATAAAACCGTTCCATGACTGGTCGAAGGCACTTCACGACTGGTTGAGAGAAACCAGAATTCGTTGCTGGAGTTTGAGTCGTAGCAGCAGGACTGGTCGTGAACAAATCGTACACTGTTCACACGACCGGTCGAGAAGACTCCAGGACTGGTCGTAAATCAACCCAAAAATTCTAAAATTTTGCAACAACTTAGGACTGGTCTTGGAATTTCTTGGACTGGTTGAGCCAGTACTAGGACTAGTCGAACAGGGTCCAAGACTAGTCTTAGAACAGACCAAACACTTATAAAAAGATTCAATTTGAATTATGTATACAAAATGACCTACCCTAAGGTCAATCTAAGATCATTCATACCTTAAATGTGAAGTATGGACATTGAACCTTCTTTTCTTTAGAAGATGGATGATCTTTGAAGTTCATGAGGCTTGAGACCTTGACACATGATAAAGCTTGAACTTGAGATCTTTGAAACCTTGAACTTGTAGTTCTTGAGTTGTATTCCATCTTGAGTCTTGAACTAGATCTCGTAGCTTTAAAAACTCTGAAGCTTTAGAGAAGAGAACAATGTACTTGACCTTGTATTATTTGAAGTAAATCATTGATATTGACTTGGAGCATTGTGATGCAGTGCCTTGAACATATATAGATCAACGTGCTACACAAGACACAAATTGATGTTTTGGCACTACAAATTTTGACAATTAAGAGAACGAATAACCATTGCACTTACGGAAGTTCGATCACTTCGCGGTTATTAGACCATCGGAAACCGAAATGAGTATCTGCATGGGATGATGATGTTCATGCCCATCAATGAGTATCCGCACCACCCTGTAGCGGAACTCATCGCCAATTTTGACCTCGGGCATGCTTTCCGAAGATTGGCTTACCAATGTTTACACACTTGTTCGCTTCGTGAGAAACTTACTAGCGGCTAGGTCAATTCACCTAATGACCTTCCATTGTCCCCTTTTTGCTTCCCATGTCACCGCGAATCAAATAAAATTCATCGCGAAGTTAGTGAAATTTACCGCGAAGTGAATGAAGTGATGAAATTGACTGCGAAGTGAATGAAATTGACCGCGAAGTGAGTGAAATTCACCGCGAAGTGAATGAAATTGACCACGAACTGATTGAAATTGATCGCGATGTTAATGAAATTGACTGCGAAATGAATGAAATTGACCACGAAGTGAATGAAATTCATCTCGAACATCGTGAAATTGACTGCGAAGTGAATGAAATTGACCGCGAAAAGAGTGAAATTGACCGCGAAGTGAATGAAATTGACTGCGAAGTAAATGAAGTGAATGAAATTAACCGCAAAGTGAAATGAAATTCACCGTGAAGTGAATGAAATTGACCGCGAAGTGAAGCGAATGAAATTGTATGCAAAGTGAATGAAATTGATCGTGAAGTGAATGAAATTGACCTCGAACTAATTGAAATTGATTGCGAAGTGAATGAAATTGACCGCGAAGTGAACGAAGCGAATGAAATTGACCGACCACAAAGTGAATGAAATTGACTGCGAACTGATTGAAATTGACCGCGAAGTAAATGAAATTGACCGTGAAGTGAATGAAGTAAATGAAATTGACCGCAAAGTGAATGAAATTGACCGTGAACTGAATGAAATTGACCGCGAAGTGAATGAAGTGAATGAAATTGACCGCGAAGTGAATGAAATTAACTGCGAAGTGAATGAAATTGACTGCAAAGTGAAAGAAGTGAATGAAATTGACCGCGAAGTGAATGAAATTCACTGCGAACAGATTGAAATTGACCTCGAAGTGAGTGAAATTCACCGCGAACTGATTGAATTTGACCGCGAAGTGAATGAAATTGATCGTGAAGTAAATAAGTGAATAAAATTCACCACAAAGTGAATGAAATTGAACGTGAAGCAAATAAGTGAATGAAATTCACCACGAAGTGAATGAAATTCACCTCATGTAGAGCCCACCTTTGATATGGACCGTCAATTGTGGGAGCCCCATCTGATGTGGACAGTCCAACTTGTACTAGATAAATTATATTTGCAATCATACTTGTCAAATTAACTAAAGCTAAAAAAATAATAATAACTCAACATAAGTTAAAAAGTAAGTTATCTGGTGGTATCCAAACCGACCCTAATAATAGTGAGGGTACCTTATACATGACATGAACCCAATCTAAGCACCATGGCTCACAGATGGAAAGCTCAGATCTAGCAGACGTGTTACACAATGGCGCAATGTGCTTGCCCACGTGGGAGGGCACGACTATAGCTTTCGCAATTCTATTCACTTGTTCATCCAAAAGCATCCAGACCGTCCAAAATCAACAAATCCAAAGGACCACAATCTTATTATTTTTATTTTTTTTGGAAGGTGGACCTAGTTTTGTTTGGGCTTGTACACAACTATGAGAGAACATGTGCGGTGTACCAAAAAGAGTGCAAGGCCATGCCTACAAAAGATAAAGACGGAGTGGACACTTATGATCACAGCAACTACGGTGCACCCGTTCATGCTATTATTGGAATGGCTGGCTTTGAATTGGACAACTTTCCTGGCAGTGTAAGTACATCATCCAATCGACAGCTTATAAGATGGACGGTCACGATCGTTTATGGAATTAGCCCATATCAACAATCAAATCCATCCATTTGTTCGACCCTATCTGGGGTCGGATATGGTCCTAAAGAACTATTTTTATTGTGCAATCCTAACCATATTGGAATGCAAAAGTACAAGGGGCAGCATAGCTAGTGTATTGATGTTAGCAAGTTCATTGAGTCTTATCACGAGGTATGTGTTATATCCAAACTGGCCATCCATTTGGCGAGCTTGTATTAAGGCTTGAGACGAAATATAAGATAGATCTAACAATCAAGTGGACCACACTGTAAAAAGCAGTGGGGGATAGAACATCTACCATTGAAACCCTTTTAGGGGCTACAGAAGTTTTGGATCAATATGAAATTTGTTTTTCCAGTTCATCCAGGTCTTCGTGACCTTATGAATAGATTGGATGGAAAATAAACGTTATGGTGAGCCCTACGAAATTTTTAACCGTGAAAATCAATATCCCCCTGCTATTTGTGGTGTGGTCCGGTTGATTTTGGATATGATTCTTTATTTTTAGATAATGCTCTAAAACGATCTTGAGATATAGATGAATGTTGTGGATATAATAAATACGTAACTGTGGGGCCCATTCGTACAATTTGGAGCTCGAGGAGCGCCAGCGCTCGTCTTCGCTGCTTCCGAAAGGAATTGGTATTTTGGTTCGCTAAAAGTGCGCTCTACGTCAAGGGATTAGTTTGGTAACACAAGTTAAGATAAGTGGCTTAAAAGTGAGGCGTGCGGCAGGAAAAAACTCTAAAACAATGGAATTTTTTTCACCGTCCATTAAGTGCCCTTGACCTACCTTTAAAAAAATAATTAAGTGCCTACTAATCTGAAAGTCATATTATCTAAGTAGGCATAAATTATTGGTTCATAATACATCTACACTGGGAAAAATAATTTGGGCGGTTTAATTTGACATATGATATGTCACGGATTCAGTCTTTAATTAATTTCCAAGCGCCTGCGTATCACTCATCACACGCTATGCGGATTTCATGGGAAAAGCCTTTCAAGCTAGGTGGGGCCACGTTAATGTTTTTAGGAAATCCATCTCGTTCATTCATTTTGCCAGCCCATTTTAAGACATTAGACCAAAAATGAGATAAATTCAAAACTTAAATACACCACACAAAGAAAATAGCAGGAATAGAAGGACCACCATTGAAACATATATAGCCACGGAAGTTCTGTATCAATTAAAGTTTTAAGTTTTTACAGTTCATCGCAGTGGGAATGCGTTCGTAAACAATTTGGATGGCATGTAAACCTTAAATCAGAACCAAAGAAATTTTAATGATTTGCATTTTTTATTTTTTATTTTTCAATTTCCCCTCTCCAACACAGCGTTATGTTTCGTATCTACCTAATTTTTAGTCATATGTTATAACTAAAGATAGCAAAATGAATGAACGAAGTGAATTTGTCACGGATTGCGATAGAGAAATTTGCGAGTGTACGACCCATTTATGGCTCAATTAGGAAACTAAGCCCACCTCATTTTCCTTTGCGAGAATACGCCCCAGCTGCACGGATACCTTGCCGAAGGTCGAAAATGCCCCTGCCTTTTCCTTCAAGCGGGAAGACGAGCGCTGACACTCCTGGAACTCCGAGTTGTACGAACGGTTCAAAAGTGATCAACGTTACATGGGCCCCACAGTTATGTATTTATTATATCCACAACGTTCATCCATATTTCGAGATCATTACGGACCATTATCTAAAAAAAATAAAAAATCATATCCAAAGATCAACTGAACCACACCACAAAGAACAGCAGAAAATTGATTTTCACCGTTAAAAACTTTGTAGGGCCCACCGTAACATTTATTTTCCATCTAATCTATTCATAAGGTCACAAAGACCAGGATGAAGAGGAAAAACAAGTTTCATAATGATCCAAAACTTCTGTGACCCCTAAAAGGGTTTCAATGGTAGACGTTCAATCAGCCTTTAACAGTGTGGTCCACTTGATAGCTAAATCTGTCTTATTTTTCGTCTCAAACCTTAATATGAGTTCGCCAAAAATATGGACGGTTTGGATATAACACATACCTCATAATAGGACCCACAAAAAGCGGTGGGATTACAACAGCAAAATATATTTTTTTTTTAAATAATAATAATAATAAATACTTCGATATATGGAAGGTCTTTCGATTAATCCAAAATGGTCCAGAACTGTTCAGCGAATTTTTCTCAAAAATCCTACAATTTTCGATATATCGAAAGTCTTTTGATTAATTGCAAAAGGTATTTTACCTTTAGCTACGGATTATAACCGTAGCTATAACTGTACTCTGTGCCAGTCTATGAAATTTTTTATTTATTTATTTATTTTTTTATTTTTTACATGGAGATATTTATTCTACCTACAATTTTCTTTAATACATATTTATAAAAATACATATATATATATATATATATAAGCATATAAAAAATTTTTCCCTCTTTTTTTTTTTCATTTATTTCTTTATTCATTTAACAAGAATATCTTCTAAACCAAAATTAGTTTCTCGACGTACCATATATGATTTTGGGGTAGGAGAAGCTACTTTAGCCAACTAACCTTGTTATTTTCCAAGATTCCATCAGGTCGATGGTCAAAAATCCATTTCATTCACTTCGCAGACAATTTCAATAAGTTTGCGGTCAATTTCATTCATTTCACGGTCCAATCGCTTCACTTCACGGTCATTTCTATGCATATCACGGTCATTCCCACCTATTCCGTGTTGATTCACGATCATTTTGACGCATTTCACGGTCATACCCCTTCACTTCACGGTCATTTCGACGCATTTCACGGTCAATTCACTTCACTTCACGATCATTTCCATGTATATCACGGTCATTCCCACATATTCCGTGTTGATTCACGGTCATTTCGACGCATTTCACGGTCATACCCCTTCACTTCACGATCATTTTCGCGCATTTCACGGTCAATTCGCTTCACTTCACGATCATTTCCATGCATTTCACGGTCAATCCCGCATATTCCGTGTTGATTCACGGTAATTTCGACGCATTTCACGGTCATACCCCTTCACTTCACGGTCATTTCGCCGCATTTCATAGTCAATTCGCTTCACTTCATAATCATTTCCATGCATTTCACGGTCATTCCCACATATTCCGTGTTGATTCACGGTCATTTCGACGCATTTGACGGTCACACCCCTTCACTTCACGGTCATTTCCGCGCATTTCACGGTCAATTCTCTTCACTCCACGATCATTTCCATGCATTTCACAGTCATTCCCGCATATTCCGTGTTGATTCACGGTCATTTCGACACATTTCACGGTCATACCCCTTCACTTCACGTTCAATTCGATGCATTTCACGGTCAATTCGCTTCACTTCACGATCATTTCCATGCATATCCCGGTCATTCCTGCATATTCCGTGTTGATTCACGGTCATTTCGATGCATTTCACGGTCATAACCCTTCACTTCACGGTCAGTTTCGCGCATTCCATGGTCAATTCGCTTCACTTCACGATCATTTTCATGCATTTCACGGTCAATCCCGCATATTCCATGTTGATTCACGGTCATACCCCTTCACTTCACATTCATTTTCGCGCATTTCACGGTCAATTCGTTTCACTTCACGATCATTTCCATGCATTTCATGGTCAATCCCGCTTATTCCGTGTTGATTCACGGTCATTTCGACGCATTTTACAGTCATATCCCTTCACCTCACGGTCATTTTTGCGCATTTCACGGTCAATTCGCTTCACGTCACGATCATTTCCATGCATTTCACGGTCATTCCCACATATTCCGTGTTGATTCACGGTCATTTCGACGCATTTGACAGTCACACCCCTTCACTTCACGGTCATTTCCGCGCATTTCATGGTCAATTCACTTCACTTCACGATCATTTCCATGCATTTCACAGTCATTCCCGCATATTCCGTGTTGATTCACGGTCATTTCGACACATTTCACGGTCATACCCCTTCACTTCACGGTCAATTCGATGCATTTCACGGTCAATTCGCTTCACTTCACGATCATTTCCATGCATATCCCGGTCATTCCTACATATTCCGTGTTGATTCACGGTCATTTCGATGCATTTCACGGTCATAACCCTTCACTTCACGGTCAGTTTCGCGCATTCCATGGTCAATTCGCTTCACTTCACGATCATTTTCATGCATTTCACGGTCAATCCCGCATATTCCATGTTGATTCACGGTCATACCCCTTCACTTCACGTTCATTTTCGCGCATTTCACGGTCAATTCGTTTCACTTCACGATCATTTCCATGCATTTCATGGTCAATCCCGCTTATTCCGTGTTGATTCACGGTCATTTCGACGCATTTCACGGTCATATCCCTTCACCTCACGGTCATTTTCGCGCATTTCATGGTCAATTCGCTTCACTTCACGATCATTTCCATGCATTTCACGGTCATTCCCACATATTCCGTGTTGATTCACGGTCATACCCCTTCACTTCACGGTCATTTCGACGCATTTTCCGGTCAATTCGCTTCACTTCACGATCATTTCCATGTATTTCACGATCATTCCCACATATTCCGTGTTGATTCACGGTCATTTCGATGCATTTCACGGTCATACCCCTTCACTTCACGATCATTTCGCCGCATTTCACAGTCAATTTGCTTCACTTCACGATCATTTCCATGCATTTCACGGTCATTCCCACATATTCCGTGTTGATTCACGGTCATTTCGACACATTTCACGGTCACACCCCTTCACTTCACGGTCATTTCCGCGCATTTCATGGTCAATTCGCTTCACTTCACGATCATTTCTATGCATTTCATGGTCATTCCCTCATATTCCGTGTTGATTCACGGTCATTTCGACGCATTTCACGGTCATACCCCTTCACTTCACGGTCATTTCGATGCATTTCACAGTCAATTCGCTTCACTTCACGATCATTTCCATGCATATCATGGTCATTCCTGCATATTCCGTGTTGATTCACGGTCATTTCGACGCATTTCACGGTCATACCCCTTCACTTCACGGTCATTTTCGTGCATTTCACTGTCAATTCGCTTCACTTCACGATCATTTCCATGCATTTCACGGTCAATCACACATATTCCGTGTTGATTCACGGTCATTTCGACGCATTTCACGGTCATACCCCTTCACTTCACGGTCATTTTCGCGCATTTCACGGTCAATTCGCTTCACTTCACGATCATTTCCATGCATTTCACGGTCAATCCCGCATATTCCGTGTTGATTTACGGTCATTTCGACGCATTTCACGGTCATACCCCTTCACTTCATGGTCATTTTTGCGCATTTCATGGTCAATTCGCTTCATTTCACGATCATTTCCATGCATTTCACGGTCATTTCCGCATATTCCGTGTTGATTCACAGTCATTTCGACGCATTTCACGATCATACCCCTTCACTTCACGGTCATTTCGATGCATTTTAGGGTCAATTCGCTTCGCTTCACGATCATTTTCATGCATTTCACGGTCATTCCTGCATATTCCGTGTTGATTCACGGTCATTTCGACGCATTTCACGGTCATACCCCTTCACTTCACGGTCATTTCCATGCATTACATGGTCATTCCCGCCTATTCCGTGTTGATTCATTGTCATTTCGACGTACTTCACGGTCAATTCACTTCACTTCACGTCCATTTCCAAGCATTTCATAGTCAATTCTCTTCACTTCACGGCCATTTCCATGCATTTCACGGTCGTATCCGGCAATTCCATTTACGTTCACGGTTATTTCGACGCACTTCACGGTCAATTCACTTCACTTCACGGCCATTTCCACGCACTTCACCGTCATTTCCATGAATTTCACGGTCATTCCCGGCGATTTCGTGTTCATTGATGATCAATTCGACGCACTTCAAGGTCAATTCACTTCACTTCACGACCATTTCCATGCACTTCGCGGTCAATTCACTTCACTTCACCATCATTTTCAAGCATTTCACGGTCATTCTCGGCGATTCCTTGTTCATTCACGGTCAATTCGACATTCTTCACAGTCAATTCACTTCACTTCACTTCAAGGCCATTTCCATGCATTTCACGATCATATCCAGCAATTCCGTTTACATTTACGGTCATTTTGATGCACTTCATGGTCAAGTCACTTCACTTCACAGCCATTTCCAAGGACTTCACGGTCAAATCTCCTCACTTCACGGCCATTTCCATGCATTTTACGATCATATCCACATATTCCGTGTTGATTCACGGTCATTTCAACGCATTTCGTGGTCCCGCGTCTTCACTTCACGGTCACTTCCATGCATTTCGCGGTCCAATCGCTTCACTTCACCCATATTTCCATGCATATCACGGTCATTCCTGCATATTCCGTGTTGATTCATTGTCATTTCGACGCATTTCGCGGTCCCGCATCTTCACTTTACGGTGAATTCCGTGTATTTCGCTGTCCAATCGTTTCACTTCACCCCCATTTCCATACATATCACGGTCATTCCCGCTTATTCCGTGTTGATTCACAGTCATTTCGACGCATTTCGCGGTCATGACCCTTCACTTCATGGTCACTTCCGCGCATTTCACGGTCCAATCGCCTCACTTCAACCCCATTTCCATTCATATCACGGTCACTCCCACCTTTTTCGTGTTGATTCACGGTCATTTCGACGCATTTCGCGGTCATGACTCTTCACTTCATGGTCACTTCTGTGCATTTCGCGGTCCAATCACCTCACTTCATAATCATTTCCATGCATATCACGGTTACTCCCGCCTATTCCGTGTTAATTCACGGTCATGTCGACGCATTTCGCAGTCATGACCCTTCACTTCATGGTCACTTCCTCGCATTTCGCTGTCCAATCGTCGTGAAGTGAAGAGAATTGGCCGTGAAATGCTTGGAATTGGCCATGAAGTGAAGTGAATTGACCGTGAAATGCTTGGAAATGGCCGTGAAGTGAAGTGAATTGACCGTGAAGTACGTCGAAATGACCGTGAATCAACACGGAATAGGCGGAAATGACCGTGTAATGCATGGAAATGATCGTGAAGTGAAGCGATTGGACCGTGAAATGCAAGAAAATGACCGTGAAGTGAAGGGGTATGACCGTGAAATGCGTCGAAATGACCGTGAATCAACACGGAATATGCGGGATTGACCGTGAAATGCATGAAAATGATCGTGAAGTGAAGCGAATTGACCGTGAAATGCGCGAAAATGACCGTGAAGTGAAGGGGTATGACCGTGAAATGCGTCGAAATGACCGTGAATCAACACGGAATATGCGGGATTGACCGTGAAATGCATGGAAATGATCGTGAAATGAAGCGAATTGACCGTGAAATGCGCGAAAATGACCGTGAAGTGAAGGGGTAGGACCGTGAAATGCGTCGAAATGACCGTGAATCAATACGGAATATGTAGGAATCACCGTGATATGCATGGAAATGATCGTGAAGTGAAGCGAATTGACCATGAAATGCATCGAAATGACTGTGAAGTGAAGGGGTATGACCGTGAAATGCGTCGAAATGGCCGTGAATCAACACGGAATATGTGGGAATGACCGTGAAATGCATGGAAATGATCGTGAACTGAAGCGAATTGACCGCGAAATGCGCGGAAATGACCGTGAAGTGAAGGGGTGTGACCGTAAAATGCGTCGAAATGACTGTGAATCAACACGGAATATGTGGGAATGACCGTGAAATGCTTGGAAATGATCGTGAAATAAAGCAAATTGACCGTGAAATGCACGAAAATGACCGTGAAGTGAAGGGGTGTGATCGTGAAATGCGTCGAAATGACCGTGAATCAACACGGAATATGTGGGAATGACCGTGAAATGCATGGAAATGATCGTGAAGTGAAGCGAATTGACTGTGAAATGTGGTGAAATGACCGTGAAGTGAAGGGGTATGACCGTGAAATGCGTCAAAATGACCGTGAATCAACACGGAATATGTGGGAATGACCGTGAAATGCATGAAAATGATCGTGAAGTGAAGCGAATTGATTGGGAAATGCGTCAAAATGACCGTGAAGTGAAGGGGTATGACCGTGAAATGCGTCGAAATGACCGTGAATCAACACGGAATATGTGGGAATGACTGTGATATGCATGGAAATGATCGTGAAATGAAGCGAATTGACCGTGAAATGCGCGAAAATGACCGTGAAGTGAAGGGGTATGACCGTGAAATGCGTCGAAATGACCGTGAATCAACACGGAATATGCGGGATTGACCGTGAAATGCATGGAAATGATCGTGAAGTGAAGCGAATTGACCGTGAAATGCATCGAAATGACCGTGAAGTAAAGGGGTATGACCGTGAAATGCGTCGAAATGACCGTGAATCAACACGAAATATGCGAGAATGACCGTGAAATGCATGGAAATGATTGTGAAGTGAAGCGATTGGACCGCGAAATGCGCGGAAATGACCGTGAAGTGAAGGGGCATGACCGTGAATTGTGCCAAAATGACCGTGAATCAACACGGAATAGGCGGGAATGACCGTGATATGCATGGAAATGACCGTGAAGTGAGGCAAATTGGCCGTGAAATGCATGAAAATGACCGTGAACTGAAGGGAATTGACCGTGAAATGCATGAAAATGATCGTGAAGTGAAGGGAATTGATCGTGAAATGCATGAAAATGACCGTGAATCAACACAGAATTGTTTGGTATGACATCAAAATGCATGTGAATGATCATGGTTTGAAGCGAATTGACCGGGAAATGCATGCAAATGACCGTGAAGTGAAGTGAATTGACCGTGAAATGCCTCGAAATGACCGTGAATCAACACGGAATTGTTTGGGATGACCGTAAAATGCATGGGAATGATCATAGTTTGAAGCGAATTGACCTCGAAATGCATGCAAATGACCGTGAAGTGAAGGGAATTGACCGTGAAATGCCTCGAAATGACCGTGAATCAACACGGAATTGTTTGGGATGACCCTGAAATGCATGGGAATGGTCATGGTTTGAAGCGAATTGACTGCGAAATGCATGCAAATGACCGTGAAGTGAAGGGAATTGACCGTGAAATGCCTCGAAATGACTGTGAATCAACACGGAATTGTTTGGGATGACCGTAAAATGCATGGGAATGATCATGGTTTGAAGCGAATTGACCACGAAATGCATGCAAATGACCGTGAAGTGAAGGGAATTGACCGTGAAATGCCTCGAAATGACCGTGAATCAACACAGAATTGTTTGGGATGACCATAAAATGCATAGGAATGATCATGGTTTGAAGTAAATTGACCGCGAAATGCATGCAAATGACCGTGAAGTGAAGGGAATTGACCGTGAAATGCCTCGAAATGACCGTGAATCAACACGGAATTGTTTGGGATGACCGTGAAATGCATGAGAATGATCATGGTTTGAAGCGAATTGACCGCGAAATGCATGCAACTGACTGTGAAGTGAAGGGAATTGACCGTGAAATGCCTCGAAATGACTGTGAATCAACACGGAATTGTTTGGGATGATCGTGAAATGCATGGGAATGATCATGGTTTGAAGCAAATTGACCGCGAAATACATGGGAATGATCATGGATTGAATGAAATGGATTTTTTACCATTGACCTGATGGAATCTTGGAAAATAGCATGGTTAGTTGGCTAAAGTAGCTTCTCTTACCCCAAAATCATATATGGTACGTCAAGTAACTAATTTTGGTTTAGAAGATATTCTTGTTAAATGATTAAAGAAATAAATGAAAAAAAGAGGGAAAAAAAATTTATATGCTTATATATACCTATTTATATAAATATGTATTAAAGAAAATTGTAGGTAGAATAAATTTCTCCATGTAAAAAATAAAAAAAATAATAAAAAAAATAAAAAATTTCATAGACTGGCACAGACTACAGTTATAGCTACGGTTATAATCCGTAGCTAAAGTTAAAATACCTTTTTCTTGTAAAATTTTTGAGGAAAACTCACTGGACAGTTCGGACCATTTTCGATATACAGAAAGACCTTCGATATATCGAAGTAAATTTTAAAATTTTTTGCTGTTGTAATCCCATCGCTTTTTTGTGGGTCCTATTATGAGGTATGTGTTATATCCAAACTGTCCATATTTTTTACGAACTCGTATTAAAGCTTGAGACGAAAAATAAGACAGATCTAGCTATCAAGTGGACCACACTGTTAAAGGCTGTGGATGATTGAACGTGTACCATTAAAACCCTTTTAGGGATCACGGAAGTTTTGGATTTTTATGAAACTTGTTTTTCCTCTTCATCCTGGTCTTTGTGACCTTATGAATAGATTGGATGGAACATAAATGTTACGGTGGGCCCTACAAAAATTTTAACGGTAAAAATCAATTTTCTGCTGTTCTTTGTGGTGTGGTCCAGTTGATCTTTGGATATGATTGTTTTTTTTAGATAATAGTCCGAAATGATCTCGAAATATGGATGAACGTTGTGGATATAATAAATATATAACTGTGGGGCCCATGTAACGTTGATCACTTTTGAACCGTTATTACAACTCGGAGTTCGACGAGCGTCGCGCTCGTCTTCCCGCTTGAAGGAAAAGGCAGGGGCATTTTCGACCTTTGGCAATGCGTCCGTACAGTTGGGGCGTATTCTCGCAATGAAAAATGAGGTGGGCTTTTTCTCCTAAATGGGCCATAAATGGGTCGTATTCTCGCAAATTTCTCATTGCGATAAACTCCACTACCCACCGAAAACTCGGCATAGTGGCACGCGCGGGCATCCAGGAAACGGAAGTGGCAGGCGACAATTCAGCCCAGTACCACGCGTGGGCATCTAGGAAATCGCAGTGGAGTGGATTGCGTAGATTTATATGGCCCACTGTAATATATTATTTATCCACGCCGCTCATCTATTTTCTCATTTCATGTCATGTAATAATTTCAAATATAAGGTAGATCCAATGCTAGCAGTCAACTATATCATAAATAATTCTTGCATTTAATGCTTTATATATTTAATTAAATCCAAATTTAATATTTAGGATGAGGTGACTAGATTTATGTTATTTTTTTTAGCTCATACCTGAAATGATTAGAGAAAAGAAATGAACAGCATGAATAAACAGATATGTCATGGCGCAAACAGTTTGCTAGTCGCTGCCTTCGAGCAGCGTCGTACTCAATCCGCTTACCTACTAATCTTTATGATGTGGATTGTGTCTTGCCCAAACTCTAGCCACAACTGCTAGTCGTCGCTGCCTTCGAGCAGCGTCGTACTCAATCCGCTTACCTACTCATCTTTAGGATGTGGACTGTGTCTTGCCCAAACTCTAGCCACAATCGGGTAGATATCTGGGAATACTGTGATGTATCTACTCATACACGTTGTTCATCTTTTTTCGATGTCATTTCAAGGTATGGGTAGACAAATGAGACATATTGACCCTAAAATGGACCACAACTCTCACATGCTTTGTACATTTAAAGCACCCAAGTGGTACACTTTAGCATTGGATCTTATTTATTTTTGGGCTCGTGCCTTAAAATGACTCGAAAAAAGTAATGGCATGGATAAATGGACACATCATGGTAGCATCGTCCGTTTCTAACGGATAATTCTGTGGGGGCGACCATGATGTATTGGTTTATCTACACCGTACATCCCCTCTGTCAGATCACTTCAAGGCATGTGCACAAAAATGAGGTAAATCCAGATCTACCTGAGAGAGGGGATGTATGGCGTGGATAAACAGATACATAAAAGTGGGCCCGCCCACAGAAGTGTGCCCGTTCGTTGCGAGGGTGGGGCATCGTAGGACGCAATCCACGTCCGGACAGGACGCCCACGACTCTTTCATTCATTTCGTAAAGGAAGAAATTTCTCTCACAGAACTCTCCGCCGCTCATTTGATTATTATTTCTCTATCGTTCTTCTCCTCCTTTTATTTTACGAGGACAAACAAAAAATAAAATAAAATAATAAATAGTCGAAAATGGCATCAAAAGCTTGGACGATGACTCCTCTATCTTCGAAAGGCATGGCGAAATCAGCAACCCAAACCCCTCGGAGATTGCATACAGAGGCTTCCTCTGTCAAGAAGAAGAATCTCACTCACTCAATCGAGATGCAGAGAGTCTCTCCATATTCTGCAGTAATAGCCTCCAAAGATTCTCACCCACCCGCTGCTGGTACTTCAAATTCCTTCCATCTTTATTTATTTTTTTCTTTCTTATTAAAAATATTTATTTATTTTGCTGGTTTTTATTTTTCAGAGCATTTGTCGGACTCGGTTGCTAGTCATGGTTCTCGTCTCCGAGTTGCATACCAGGTTGGAGCTTTTCCCATCATTTTACTCGTGCAAAATATGCTTCCCTTGTGACAGTGGCATGGGTAGCATAACTGTCCTATGTTATTATTGAAGTGGAAAAATAGAAAATGAATCACTTAAAGATAGGCTTAAGGCGCGTTACGATGTCGCTATCTTTAAGGCAATATTCGCACCCTATTGGTGATTAAATCAATTTGCAAGAGGGTTACAACAAATCCACCTTTAGGATACAATAAGCCTTTTCTCCAAGACCGGAGAAATGTGGGTTTCGGCCTGCAAAACTGAAAAACCGCATCCCAAACACACTTTTACAGCATACACCCCTGATTTCTGTCTTGTTACAATTTACCCCCTGAAAAATGTTTGCAATTTATTGCATGAAAAACTATTTACAGTTTAGCGCCTGAAAACTGTAACTTTCCAAAAACCATCCAAAAACAAAAATGGAGAAGAAGAAGAAGATGGAGAGGAGATTGTTGGAATTGTGATTTCAGATTGACCCAAAGATGTGTTTATATAGAATCACAAGAGATGCTTTAAAACCCTTTTCATGAAAAGACATCTTCTTCCATGGTGTCTTTTTAACAATGGTGGTGTCTTTTCAACAATGGTATCCCTCCATTTCAAATTCAAATGATGCTCCCTTTACCAAGAGGCACCACCATTCACAAATGAATGGTCACCAACAATCACCAAAAGCTATAACCCTTCTCCCAAAATTTCTTTATATAAATTAAAAATTTATTTTCTTCTTATTTTGAAAAACTCCAACAATCCCCCATTATTTTTCAAAATACAAAGGTCAGGGTATGTAAGGAAAATATATGCATAGGAGGTGTCTTATGAACTTGAACCTTCACTTAATATAAACAAATCAAAGTTGAATAAGAATTCTTAGTGACTATGGTTTTGAACTAAGTATTCTATATGACACAACCGGACATGTTACACACACATATATTTCAATTGTCATGTGTTCTAAAATTATAGCACATTAACGGCCTTGTGCTTGTGTTCTAAAATTATAGCACATTAACGGCCTTGTGCTCTGTCCTGGATTCATGAGTTTATGAGAGTAACCAAAACTCTCGAACATTAGGAAGCGGTCCCACTTTCAATACTCATATAGGTGAGTCCTTATGAATGCCCCTGTAACTATAGCACCCTTGGAAGGACTCATTAAGAGCAGCAGCTCATCCTCCTTTTTATTATTACAGGTACCCAACACTATACATACATCCAAGAATGAGACAGATAGAAAATGTACAGTGCTGCTTCAGACACTTCTTGTGAGGTACTTTGCCCATTGAACCTATCAAATTAGGTTGGGTTTCCCGCATCTGGTGTCTGTGAAATTGGCTTAAGTCCCATTCCTCTTGATGTTTTACTGACAACATCCCTTGTCAGTCCCTTGGTGAACGGGTCCGCTATATTCTTGATAGATCGCACATACTGTATTGTTATAACACCGTCACCAAGTTGTTGCCGCACAAAACTATGCCTTACACTAATACGTCTGGATTTTTCATTATAAGTCTTGTTATATGCCTTTGATAGTGTCGCTTCACTATCATAGTAGCTAGATACTAGTGGTAAAGGCCTTACCAATAATGGTATATCTAATAACATGTTTCTTAACCATTCCGCCTCTTTATTACTAGCCGCTAAAACTATGAATTCAGATTCTATGGTAGAGTGAAATATGCAAGTTTGCGTCTTGGATTCTCAAGAAGTGGCAGCTCCTCCAAGTGTAAAAATCCATCCACTGGTAGATTTATATTCATTAGAATCAGTGACCCAACTTGCATCACTATACCCTTCAAGTACACTAGGGTAACCAGAAAAATGTAAACCATAATTAATTGTTTTTTTTTTAAGTATCTGAGTACTCTAGAGGCAACATTCCAATTATCTAAACTTGGATTACTTGTAAACCTACCCAATTTACCTACTACAAAAGCAATATCAAGTCGAGTAGAAATCATAACATACATAAGACTGCCAATTACCTTAGAATACTCTAACTGAGATACACTGCGGCCTTCATTTTTAATTAACTTGATATTAGAATAAAAAGGAGTAGAAACTGGGTTCTTATCATAGTGATCAAACTTTTTAAGTATCTTTTCAATATAATGTGATTGAGATAAGGTTATACTATCATTTTTTCTTAATAACTTAATACTTAAAATCACATTAGCGTCACTCATATCCTTCATGTCAAAACTAAATGATAAGAATCTTTTAGTGTTATTTATAACTTCTAAACATATACCAAAGATTAACATATCATCTACGTAAAAATATATAATTACTCCTTTATTATCAGAGAATTTTGAATATACATGTTTATCAGATTCATTAATCTTAAAGTCATATGAGGTGACTACTTTATCGAATTTTTCATGTCATTGCTTAGGTGCTTATTTAAGTCCATATAGCGACTTGATCAATTTACACACTTTATTTTCTTGTCCTAGAACTATAAAACCTTCTGGTTGCTCCATATAAACCTCTTCATCGATGTCACAATTTAGAAAAGCTATCTTTACTTCCATATGGTAGATTTCTAACTTATAAATGGATGCTGGAGCAACTAAAATTCGGATAGTTGATATCTTTGCTACTAGAGCATATATATCAAAAAAATCAATACCTTCTTTTTGTGTAAATCCTTTAGCCACTAATCTAGCCTTAAACCTTTCTGTGGTTCCATTTGGTCTTAGTTTTCTTTTGAAAATCCATTTACAGCTTATTAGTTTTGATCCTGGGAGCAGATCAACAAGTTTTCATGTTTCATTTTGTAATATAGAATCAATCTCATCATTTATAACTTCCTTGTAAAAAGAAGCATCCTGATATCTAAGGGCATCATCTATTGTTACCAGATCATTTTCTATGTTATATATCAATATGGTTTCCTCTGTTATGTTATCTTTATCTCATTCTATTAGCATAAGGTAGAAGTCGGGTTCAAAAGATGTACCTGTTCTGATCCTCTTGGTCCTTCTAGGTTCTATGTCCTCTTTATTGAGACTGTTGATATCTTGATTAGGTATCTGAGAACTACTGCTTGTATTAGGATCTTGAGATGTTATCTCTTTTCTAGTTATAGAAGAGAACGAGTTTTCATAAAATTCGGCATCTCTAGATTCTATTATAGTGTTTACCAGGATCGCATGATTAGATTCCACAACTAGAAACCTATAAGCCTTACTATTTTGTGCATATCCTATGAACATACACTCAAGAGATCTCAACCCTATCTTGAGTTTTTTAGGTTCAGTAAGCCGAACTAAGGCTCTACAACCCCATACCTTGAAGTATGAGATGTTAAGAATCCTATTCTTCCATAGTTCATATGGAGTCTTATGAGTCTTAGAGTGAGGTATCTTATTAAAGATATGATAGACAGTTAATAGGGTTTCTCCCCAAATTCCTGAACTTAAACTTGCATTATTTAGCATCGAGTTTACCATGTCTATGAGAGACCTATTTTTCCGTTCTGCTATCTCATTTTGTTGAGGTGAATAGGGAGCTGTAATTTGGTGAATTATACCATGAGTTTTGCAAAAGTCCGTGAATTCTAAGGATAGATATTCTCCTTCCCTGTCTGACCTCTGAATTTTAATCTTTTGGTCTAACTGGTTCTCAACTTCTGCCTTGTATATCTTGAATTTTTGTAGTGCCTCATCTTTATTCTTCAATAGGTATACTAGGGTATAACGGGAGAAATCATCTATAAAGGTTATGAAGTACCTCTTTCCCCCTCTTGTTATTAAACCGCTCATTTCACATATGTCACTATGAACTAGGTCTAGGAGTTGTGATTCTCTTTCCACCCTTGGAAACTGTTTTCTAGTTATTTTAGATTGTACACAAATACTACATTTGTCATTAGGTTTTGTATACTTAGGAATTAGATTTAGATTAGATATATTATCTATACTACGATAACTAATATGTCTTAATCTAGCATGCTAAACATCATGTGAATCAAGTATATAAACGGAAGAAGAATTTTCATTCATAAGGTTCAACTTGAACATTCCATTGGATACATAACCCTTCCCTACATATACCCTATTTTTAGACACAATCAATTTATCAGATTCAAATAGGAGTCTGAATCCAAACTTAGTAGACTAGTTGATATAAGATTCCTCCTAATATCCGATACATGTAGCACATCGTTCAGAGTAAGGACTTTTCTGGAAGTTAGATTAAGACGTACCTTCTCTTTTCCTACAACCTTGGATGTGGAGGCATTCCCCATATATAGTTCTTAATTATCCCCCACTATTTCGTAGGAATTGAATATGTCGTATTTTTTACAAACATGTCTGGTAGTGCCAGAATCTACCCACCATTCAACATCCTCATTTACTATATTAACTTCAGAGACGACAGCTGCCAGATTCATGTCTTCCGTCATATTGATTTGCTGTTTCTTTTCTTGCATTTTCTTTTTGTATTTTCGGCAGTCTTTCTTAAAGCGACTAGGGATTTTGCAAAAGAAGCATGGACCCTTCTTGGATGTGTTCTTTTTGAACCATTGGTTATTAGGTTTAAGCCGATCATCTTTCTTGAAAGGTGGCTTCTCTGATTCCCAATTCACACTATTCTCGACTACATTAGTGTTACTTAGGGCCTCCTGTTGTTCTTTCTTTTTGTCACGGAGCCTAGATTCTTCTTCTATTCGAAGAAACATTAGGAGGTCCTCTAAGGACATTTTTTTTTTTTTTTTTTCTATTTCAATGATTTTCTAATATCCTTCCATTTAGGTGAAAGTTTATCAATAATGGTGGATACTTGGAAGGATTCGTCGAGATTAGTGCCATCGGTAATAATCTGTTGGATGATGACCTGTAACTTATGTACTTGATTAAGGACAGGTTTTTTATCCAACATTTTGAATTCTAAAAACTGACTTACAAGAAATTTTTTGTTGCCTTCGTCCTTTGATGTGTATTTGGTGAGCAGCGCCTGCCACAAATCCTTAGCAGTCTTCTTTTAACGATAAACAGCGTATAACGAGTCAGAAAGAGCGTTAAAGATATGACCTTTGCATAGGTAGTCGTTACGTTCCCAATTTTGTCTCTTTTGAATTTGTTCTAGTGTATCATTGTCAGATGGTGGTGAAGGAGGATCTTGAGTGAGCACGTGATCCAATTTGAGTGATGTGAGGAAGAGATGGACCCTCGATTGCCATTTAAGAAAATTTGAGCCGTCGAACGGTGTAATTCGAACAAAGTCAGGATGACCTATGGAAGAGGCCATAATATCGCTTTAAAATTGTTATTATTGAAGTGGAAAAATAGAAAATGAATAACTTAAAGATAGGCTTAAGGCACGTTATGATGTCGCTATCTTTAAGGCGATATTCGCACCCTATTGGTGATTAAACCAATTTGCAAGAGGGTTACAACAAATCTACCTCTGGGATACAATAAGCCTCTTCTCCAAGACCAGAGAAATATGGGTTTCGGCCTGCAAAATCGAAAAACCGCACCCCGAACACACTTTTACAGCGTACACCCCTGACTTCTGTCTTGTTACAATTTACCCCTGAAAACTGTTCGCAATTTACGGCCTAAAAAACTATTTGCAGTTTAACGCCTGAAAACTGCAACTTTCCAAAAACCATCCAAAAACAAAAATGGAGAAGAAGAAGAAGATGGAGAGGAAATTGTTGGAATTGTGATTTCGGATTGACCCAAAGTTGTGTTTATATAGAATCACAAGAGATGCTTTAAAATCCTTTTCACGAAAAGACATCTTCTTCCATGGTGTCTTTTCAACAATGCTGGTGTCTTTTCAACAACGGCATCCCTTCATTTCAAATTCAAATGATGCTCCCTTTACCAAGAGGCACTGCCATTCACAAATGAATGGTCACCAACAGTCACCAAAAGCCACAACTCTTCTCCGAAAATTTCTTTATATAAATTGAAAGTTCCTTTTCTTCTTATTTTGAAAAAGCCCAACATTCTATAACTGATCATCTAAACCATATTAGTGGGTGCCCATGAAATGGACAAGATGGTTACATAATGTGATGGAAAGTTCATCCAGCAAAACGTCCATTCATTCGATGGTTAAGATCTTCCAGTTAGAAGACATGTGGGCCTGTCCTGCACATCTGTTTTATGGAAATATCTTTTGTAATGGGTTCCATAGTTGGCATATCTCATGGTGTGCCTACTTTGATGGGAAATGACCCACATGTATACAAACAGGCCCCCAATTTTACTTCATGTCTCATCATCTTCTTGAATCTTTTTTCTTTTTTTTTTTTCAGGGTGTTCCTGGTGCATACAGTGAATCAGCAGCTGCCAAGGCCTACCCAAATTGTGAAGCAGTTCCCTGCGAACAATTCGAAATTGCCTTCAATGTGACTTTCTTTCTTCCACTCGTAAATTTACATAATGCTCTTATTCCTTTTCTTTCCTATGTTTCATGGTGCATTCACACACCAAATGTGTATTGAATGAGCTTGGAATTTTATGGTTGATTGAATGAAATTGTTAGAAATATAACAAATGCAACGTCTTTTGATTGGTTTACGTTTCCATCTGCAAATGTTTCTAAAGATACAAGCTACATGGAGGAAGTGGAGAGCTTATCTATTTCCTGTTGCATTCATGTTGGCTAGATCATCTTATATTGACCTTCTCCCATGTTTAGCAAGGGCCCATTCAGCGTTGCTTTTAGAAAGTGTAGAATTGTTTCTCAATAAGCAACTATATGGATTTTTTTTTTAAAAAATTAATTATTGAAAGTTGTTTGTGAAAAACTGATTCCCGATAGACGTATTTGTTATATCCATCCATTTTGCTAGATAATTTAGGGCACGAGCCAAAAAATGAGGTAGATCCAAAGCCCATGCGGACCACACCACAGTAAGCAATGGGGATAATGGTACCCACTGTTGAAACCTTCTTAGGGCCCACCATGATGTTTCTTTGCCATCCAACCTATTCATAAGGTCACACAGACTTGGATGAAGGGGAAACACAAATATCAGCTTGATTCAAAACTTCCATGGCCCGAAGAAGTTTTCAATGTAGGTGTTCAATCCCACTTGAGCTTTGTATTTATTTCATACCTGGGCTCATGCCCTAAAATAATCTAGAAAAATGGATGTACGGTGTAGATATAACACATACATCACAGTGGGGCCCACAAAACTTTGCCACGTCAACACAACACAAAGGTCGGTCACGTGTGTTGCACTACCTAATCTGATTTGGATGAGGCCATGAACGTAGGGGCCATGTCAATGTATGTGTTGTATATCCATGCCGTCCATTTATTTTGCCAACTCATTTTAGGGCATGGTCCCAAAAACGAGGCAGGTCCCAATCTCAGGTGGACCACATAGTAATGTAGAATTCCCACCATTAAAAACTTCTTGGGACTAAATGTATTGGATCAGGCTGCTATTTATGTTTTCCCTTCATCTTGGCTTGTGTGACCTTATCAACAGGTTGGATGGCAAATAAATGTTACAATGGGCCCTAAGAACCCATTAATGGTGGGCATTCAATTTGTACCGTGTGGTCCACTTGAGAGTTGAGATTTGGATTTGCTTCATTTTAGGGACCTTGCCTTAAATGAGCTAGAGAAACTAATGGATGGCATGGATATACAACATACATCAAGGTAGGCCCAAGAAATAGTGTGCATGCACGGACAACGCCCCACACCAGAGTATTAAAAAAAAAAAAAAAAAACCCTTAAACATGGATATGGATCAGCCACATTTCACTTTCGATTAAAGAGGGTAGAGAGAAAGAGAGAGAGAAGGAAAACGAAAAGAGAAGAGGGAAAGAGAGCGAGGAGAGAGAGAGAGAGAGAGAGAGAGAGAGAGAGAGAGAGAGAGAGAGAGAGAAGGAAAATGAAAAGAGGAGGGAAAGAGAGCGAGAGAGGGCAAAGAGAGCAGCAGCAACTGCAGATGTAGCCGCAACCGCTGCAGGCTCATAGTAGAAGAAGAAGAAGATGATGATGAGAGACTCAGAGAGAGTTGCGGCCACCACGGCAGTCGTTGCAACCTCGTAAAAGAAGAAAAAGAAGAAAAAGAAGAGAGGCAGAGGGAGTTGCGACGTAGAAGAAAAAGAAGAAGAAGATGAAGAATTAAGTAATTCTTTTTTTCCTGAAATTGTTGTTACAAGGTAATGGCCATTATGCTTCCAAATTTCAGCCATGCCCCATTTAAACCTCGTATCTCATAACAGTCACGGTCGTTACCGATACGAAACAGCTAATACGCCTGTATTGTAACCGATTTGGTACACCTTGTGGCAAAGGGACTACAAATGATGAAAATTTTAAACAATATAAAAATGCCAAAAATATTGCTAAGAAAACGATGATCTTTACAATAGATTGGAGATGAGAAGGTGGGAAAGATGTCTTCAAAATTTGCAAAAAATGAGAGGGAAGAAGAGTAGGGACCTATATCATGTTAGATACATTAAGAGCAATAACTAGAAGGTACTAGTCAAGGACAATGTGATCAATGAAAGGTGGAGAAGATATTTTCAGATCTTGGCAACCACTTAGAAAGCATAAGGATAGAAAGAACCATAAACTCAAATGATGTTGGCAACCATAGATACTTTCATAGGATTATAATACATGAAGTGAAAGAATCGTTGAGAAAGATGAAAACAAGAAAAGCCCTCAGACCAGATGGAATATCAATAGAGGTTTGGAAGTATATGGGAGATACTGGATGATTTTGGTTAATAAAGTTAACAAGAAAGGCCCTCAAATCTTGGCAACCACTCAGAAAGCATAAGGATGGAAAGAACCATAAATTCAAATGACATTGGCGACCATAGATACTTTCATAGTATTAGAATACATGAAGTAAAAGAATCGCTAATAAAGATGAAAACAAGAAAGGCCCTCGAACTAGGTGGTATACAAATAGAAGTTTGGAAGTGTATGGGAGATACTAGGTGATTTTGGTTAACAAAGCTTTTGGAAGGAAAAAAAAAAAAAAAAAAATGGTTAATAAAGTTGTTCAAGACGTAAGATTGAAGCAAGTGGCAGGCAAGTGGCAGAAGTACCATTGTACCTATTTATAAGAATAGAGGAGACATATATAGCTGCACTAAGTATCATGGGATTAAACTTATGAACCATATTATGAAACTTTGGAAAAGAGTGATTGAGCAAAGACTAAGGCATGAGACATATATATCAAAAAATTAGTTTGGTTTCATGTCAGGGAGGTCTACCACTAAAGCAATTTTCCTACTTAAACAATTAATCAAGAAATATAGGAAGACAAGGAATTAGGTGTCGAAAAGAGTACAAGGAGTGCAATTTTAGTCATAGTAGGAGTGGAAACGAGTACAAGGAGTGCAATTTAGTCATAGTAGGAGTGGAAACGAGGAACTAGTTAAGATTATTGACCAAGAAGTTTCCTACGATGACCACTTTCCATATCTTGGTCAACAATTCATGAGAGTGGAGAGATTCAGAAGGATGATGCCTATAGAATTCGAGGAGGGTGGAATAAATGGAGATGTGCCTCTAGAGTTTTATGTGATCGCCAAGTACCACTCAAATTGAAAGGGAAATTTTATAAGATAGATATAAGACCATCCAAGCTTTATGGGACAAAATGTTGGGTAAGGGGGGAGAATGGAGATAGTAAGAAAAGACTTGATGACCTATAGTCTAACTGAAGTTATGGCCCTTGATAGAGTGGATAAGCATAACGGGATTCATGTAGCCAACTCCAATTAGTTGGGATGATATTGATGTCAGTAACATGTAAAATTAATGAGTGCCTATGTAGGAGGCGTAATACTTTACCAAACTTACTAATGACCCCTCCAAATTCACATGGTCACCGTGTGACGGTTGGACGGTGAGGCCCACAAAACTGTCACGTTAACACACCATTAAGGTTGGTGGTGTGTGTTATGCTCCACAATCAGTCCCACCTAATTCAGGCTCAAAAAAATTATATATGAGGCATGTATTAACTTAAGATTAACTAATTAATTTAAAATATGAAACCATTGTTGCTAAATCAGAATACCAAAATCAAATTGTTTGAATGACTTTAACCATTAATTTGCATAAACTTATTTTTTGAAATAAGACCATTTGATATTTTCATTTTTCACCGTCCAATAAATGTCCACGGATCCATTGGTGGGATAAATGCCAATAAATTGGATGACTTTGAGGCCAATTTGGGGCATCAATTGGTTTGTCAAATCGGCCCCAAATGGATGGTGCTATACATTCCAATTTAATTTCGCTTTTTTCTTAAGATTTATTGGGAGAAATGATATCAAATTGTTAGATACATAAATTACATGATAGGACATAAAAGTCTTTAGAGTCTATATGTTGAAATGGAATGTATATGAGTTGCAACTCTCAAGGTATGTAATATAAAACGTGCAAATGTGAGATGTTTTGGTATTACATTCATTCTAATAATTTTACAATTGATATTATATAGTTAGAAAATTAAATATAGAATGTTTATAGTCAATCCCAGGTTGTCAGTTTCATAAATTTATCAGATAGCCCGATACAACATTCTCGACAGAGTGGACCGTTACACTACTATAAATATATTCAAAACTAGAAATGAATGTACATTTGGAACATTTACATTATTCTAGATTTTTCACATATTTTTTGAATTTTTTTAAGTAATTTTTTTTTTCAACCGATATGGAGGCTTATCGGCTGTTATGCCCCCTGTATTGGTTGTTATGTTGATTCTCTGTATTGGTAACGATGGTGACCGTTATGGCACCGCTACCAATATGGAATGTTGAGACTCAAATATTGGATATTTATCCCCTTAATTGCACTAGTTTCGACTGCATTTAAATGCTAAATTGATTTACTAACATATATTTTCTGCACGCGAGGTAATTCTGGAACTAAGGATGAATATATGCTCAAAGTAGTAGAATAGGGCTTAAAGGAGTTCAAGTTAAAGGCATGAAGATTTGGAGCTTGAAGACAAAGATATGATGTGCTGAAGATCCAAGAAAGCCATGTACCAAAGATGGAAAAAGGTCTGAAAAATCAAGCAGTCAAATAATAGAAATAACAAGCCTTCGGTCCCACCGAAGGCAGGTTCGGTCCAATCGAAAGTGCAGAAAACAGTCCAACAACAAATAGTGGATTTTCAGAGTAAATTTGGCTCGACCAAAAGACTGTTCGACGAGACCTAAGTGGTGTTTGGTGTGATCGAATGTGGTTCGGCTCGACCGAAAGGAGATTGAGAGTATATGGAGTTTTTGGAGAAATTCGGCTCCAATCGAAGGAACGTTCAGCTAGCTTTGGTGCGACTTTGGTCCAACCAAAGGTGCTTGTCAATGTGACCGAAGCGTAACAAAAGTGTGCGATTTCGAAGTCGGTTTAAAGCCAATGCGAGATATTCCTATTTAAGGGGGTGTTTTAGGCCATTCTAAGTACGAATTAGGGATTGAGAGAGAGACCAAGTACCGGCAAAGCTTCCACGAAGTCATTATTCTTCTTCAATCCTTTAGTTCTAGTTTGTTTTTCAAGTTTTCTTTTGTTTTTGTTTAAGATGTTAGTCATGCTTGGCTAATCTCTTAGCCAAGGCTAAGGGATGAACCTTTTGATGGATTTTTTTTTTTTAAATATTTAATTCATTTTCAATAAAAGTTTTTAGGTTTTTATGTTGGATTATAATTGGATGTGATCGAATTCCTAGATTAGAGAAGGAATCAATCTGTAAAATTGATTGATCTATTGTTGCCAATGTTCGAAATATCGGTATCACTATACGTATCGCACCCTTAGGATACGAATACATATCAGTTATCGCTCGGGATATATCGGTTGTATCGCGTAATGTATTGCTGTTGTTGGAAACACGAGGAAACATTGAGAAATTGGTCGAATTTTTCAATGAAACTTCAGTGATTGTTAAAAAAGACATCAATACACACTTATAAATAAAAACATTACAAAAAACAAGTGCACATTATAGGTTTTCTTTGTGTGGGGTCCTAATCTATAGTTGTCTAACTGAATTGATGCAAAGTATATTCAAAGTCTATTCATATAATTTATAAATGTAAGAAGACGTGTGGAAACACAAGTAATACATTCAAAAGCAAAAGAAGAATCACTAAATCAGGTTACAACCGTTACATACGTGTTTGATTTTATGTTTGAACACAGATTGCAATAGATTTGTGAGAAATTAGAAATTTTTTATTGTTATCAATTTTCCGTAACTCGGTCCATCTCCTCCAAATCTCAAAATCGAAGCTCCCAATCCATAATTTTTTATACATTAACAATTTGACACTGATTTAACATGATTATTAAAGGAAAAAAAATGATGAAAAATCGACAATGCTCACCGAATCAAACATGTGGGATATATCCCATTACTTGTGCGTTTCGTATTGCACAGGTGAGATACAAGATATATCGTGGGATATATCGGCCGATATTGTCAATATTTAAAACACTGATTGTCGCCTCCAGGTACAATAGATGCTTTTGATTCCCTACGATTGATTGCTTAAATCTTCATGAGAGATAAAACATATCTTAATTCTAATATGTGTTGGATATTGTCATTGAATTTACTGCTATATTTCTTATTAGAACGGATTGGAATCTAGTTCTATTTGAGTTATTAACTCGAGAAGATGAATTAAATTAATAATTTATTGATTGGGGATTCTTGAACCCTTAGTTACTTTTATTATTTGTTTAAACCTTTTTTAATTACTTTTCCACTAAATTAAAAACCCAGACAACCCATTAGCTTCGATGTGTTCTCACCAATCCCCGTGGACGATCTCGGTCTTACCTAGTTTATTACTACAACGCAATCCTACACTTGGGATTGCCCAATACAGAACACCTTGCTTTGCCAGCTAGGCTTTGAAATATAAATGTTTCTTGTTAATATCTTTTTGTACATTGTCATTCCACCACTAGTTTTCTTATATGATTTGCCTTTTCCTCTAGATACTGTTAAAACATCTTTTGCCACTTTCCTAACTAAAGTTGTGGCCTTGATAGTGGAATGACGGAAAAGGATTCATGTAGCTGACTATAATTAGTTGGGATAAGGCTTAAATGATGATGATGACACTCCTAAAAAGTCTTTTGCCACTTTCCCAATGCACTTACATATCTAATTCCACATATAATGCAGGGGCATTTTCACACTGGGCTCGAGTGGGGTCGCTTGTGGGATGCAGGGGCACACTCGGGGTGGGTGTGGCCCACGGAGGAGGTTTTGTGTTCGAGACTCCTCACCAGGGGTGATTAATGCGCATTTCACATCGGGCTCGAGTGGGGTAGCCTGTGGGATACGGGGACACACTTGGGGTGGGCGGCCCATGTGATTTGGGGCCCACGAAGGGAGTTCGGCCGAAGTCTTAAAACCCATGAGATGTAGGGCCCGGGCTATGAGATAAAGAGAATAATTTGCCATACTCTAACAGTTCGAGCTTTTAGAGCAAGTGGTTAATTGTCCTGCATCAACATAACATTTACTTCTTCCTCAACAATTCACTTTCCTCCTTCCATCAATTTATTTCTGAGTAATGTTGTTTTCTATCCTTTTAAATTTTACTGCATAGTTTTTTTTTACACCTATTAATTTCACCCCCTTTCTTCCATCTCTCAATGTAAACATCCATCATCATTAACGTATGTTGCGTGGTTAGATTCTCTCCTGGTATAACGTTGCAATCCTATATTTTAATTGTTGTCTTCCCAAGTAGAAGGAAATTTATTGGGCTTATATATGATCTACTTCTAAAAGTTACTAAATGTTCGTCTCTCTTTCTAAAGTATGTATTTGCTAGAGCTGATTGTATGCCATAAGTACGGAATAGTATAACTGCATAGACACTTTGGGCGCTCCTTACCACTGAGTGGGGATTTCGGCCCCCATATGCCTTGAGGAGCATCACCACTGCCAGGCCCTGCCTACGCCCTCTTATGGTATGGCTGAGCGGAGATTTCGCCCCTTTCTAAGTTAGTAGAAGCTCGGCTGCCACACGGGGACGCCCGCATGACGGTCATGCTTGGCCTTTCATCATCGCATGCCCCTCCCGTGCCATCACATGGCGCGGATGAGCCTTCCGTGCACCCCTGCCACCGATGCAGTAGAACATATACTATTCCAATTTCACGACCCCGCCGGCCCCCACCAAAAAACACGTGCGCGAGCGCGTTGGCGGGCGAGCGGGCGGCGCAGGCGTTGACAATTGGCACACTTGCGTAGCAAGTAATGGAGGGGACTTTTCTCAACGATGCCTTGCCCACCGTGGCCTTAGCCCTGCCTGCTTAGCACGACGTCCTTATTCGCCGCCCAAGCACAACGATGCATGCGCCCGTCGCCTTGATTGCCCACCGCCCTATCACGGGAGCCCCTGCCCCTTCGTCTAAGTACGGCGCTCAAACACGCTGCCCCGCCATGCTGTCGGCGTCGTTGCTCAAGCACCCTTGCCACGCCACGTTGCCTGTGTTAGCATGTTGCTGCTGGCGCGTCGGCGTGCTCCCCGTGCTGCTGGTGGCATGCTGGAGTGCTGTTGATGGTGTGCTGGAGTGCTCCCTGTGCAATTGCCGTTGTGCTGGAGTGCTCCACCTGCTGCTGCCGTCGTGCTGTTGCCGTCGTGCTAGAGTGCTCCCAGTGCTGCCGCTGGCGTGTTGGAGTGCTGCCCGTGCTGCTGCTGCTCGCGCACGAGCGTGACGTCGTGCCCGCCCGCAGTGCTGCTGCTGCTGCCGCGTGCACAGATGCTAGCAGCACTGCAGCACTGAGCCCGTGTACGGGCCGAGGACCAGACAGTATAACTGTAGAGACACTTTGGGCGCTCCTTATCGCTGACTGGGGTTTTCGGCCTCGACTACCTTAGGGGGAGGGTAGCCTTGCCGCTGCCACCCCCCGCCTGCCTTGCATGCACGGATGGGTTGCACATGGCCACTCATGACCTCGCATGGCTTGGCATGGCATCGCGTGCCCCACGCATGGCCACGCGTGACCTCATGTGCCTCTTGCATGGCCTCCCATGGCTTGACATGGCATCGCGTGCCCCACGCATGGCCACGCACCACGTGTGGCCTCATGTGCCCCGTGTGCCTCTCACATGGCCTCACGTGGCATCGTGCGGCCACGCATGGCATCGTGTGGCTGTGTGCGCCCTTGTTTTCCCCTAGCATGCCATCGCATGGCCTTGTGTGCCCTTCCTAGGCCATTGCATGGCCTCGTGTGCCCCTCCAATGGCCTCATGTGGCCTCACATGCCCCATGTGCCCCTCCCACGCCACCGCGTCTCGCCGCATGGCATCGCATGCCGTTGCAATCCCTCGTGTGCCCCTCCCAGGCCATCGCATGGCCTCGTATGCCCTCGGTTGCCCCTCCCACGCCATCGCGTGGCCTTTGCTTCGACAAGACATTGTTGCCTCCCTTTTCATGCCTAGCGAGCCTGTTCAACGTCGCGTGCGGGGACCTTGGCCGTGTGCGTTTGTTCCACTCGGGATGATGCGCATTGGTTTGGGTTGGAGTGCGATGCTGAGCATGATTGTGACGGTGCATGAGTGGTGCTCGGTGACGCTTTTGTCCCACGTTGAATGCTTTCGAGAGCGGGGCTGGCTGCGGCCTCGCCCAATGTTGCTGCCTAAGTTTATTCGTGCCCAGCAAGCTTGCCCAGTGCTGTGTGAAGAGATTGCGGCCGGTTGTGAAACCCTCCGTCTTGGAGGCGATGAGCGACGGTCGGGGATCGAGCGCAGCGCAGGGCATGATTGTGATGGCATGCCAACCACCCGAGCATGCCCCGTTCCACTCTTGGCCCGACGGCGTCGCTCACGCGTGCCTCGGCACTGACTCGGCTGCCTGTGCGTCATTAGCCGGTTCGAGGGAACTCATCAGCAAGTGCTTCTCCCGCCTCTCACTCTCGCCGTCACGGGGCGCCATGAGGTGGGCATCGAAGCGGTGGTTGTGTGTCCATGGCTCCGTCGACCAACGGCCGCCTCGGGTTGCAGCACTCGCACGTGCTTTCGGATGCAGAGGATGCTATTGGCCGGGCTCTGAAACCCTGCCTCTTCCTTCAGTCGCTCCTAGCGAAGGACGGCCTGCTCCGCTGCCCGACCTCGAGTTGGGACGGCGGCAGCGCGAGTGTCGCGAAGGGCTGTTACCTGGTTGATCCTGCCAATAGTCATATGCTTGTCTCAAAGATTAAGCCATGCATGTGTAAGTACGAACTAATTCAAACTGTGAAACTGCGAATGGCTCATTAAATCAATTATAGTTTGTTTGAATCAAGTCAAGGATAGCTTCCCCCATCTCGTTTTTTTCTCCCAAAACTTGTCATATCTCTCTACTTTCTTTTCCTACATAACCACTAAGTCTTCCCCTATAAATATCCTCTCCATTTGGAATTTCTTGCGTTCATCCATATTCTCCTAGAATTGTCTCTTGATTCAATTTTCAAATCCTACTTGCAGGTGCATGTGCACTAATGACATTGATTATACCTTAAAAAAAAACTAATGACATTGATTATCTCCTCTCCTAACACTAGTTTTGTTAATAAAATCATATGATTTACTTTCTTAACATCTATGATTTTATTATCTACAACTATCCTTGTTATTGTCCTTTCTGATATACCAAAGTTTATATCAAGTTCTTTTGTTTTGGGCCCTTTCCACTTGGTCTCTTGAATGCATGCTATGTTAACTCTCATTCGTTCCATTGTATCTACTAACTCTATATTCTTACCTATCAATGTTCTTATATTCGATGTGGCAAGTTCATACTACTCTCCTAGACTAGCTTCTTTGCCTGTATTAGTTTAGAATGGCACAGGAACTCTTGCTTCTCACAGCAACTGGGCGTTGTTGTGGTACATTGCTTCCGAGGGAGGCCCTAGTCAACCCTTGGCCATTTCTCACTATGCCCAGGTTCTGATACTGCACACTTACGGGAATGCCTTAATATGAGTTTGGAATGTCATATTGTTTGGATTCATGATGAAGTTATGGCATATATTTGACATTGGCTGCCAGCCTGATACAATGCTCCTCATTTATCCGGGATTGGG
Source organism: Magnolia officinalis (assembly GCA_021015155.1). Classification (NCBI taxonomy): domain Eukaryota; kingdom Viridiplantae; phylum Streptophyta; class Magnoliopsida; order Magnoliales; family Magnoliaceae; genus Magnolia; species Magnolia officinalis. Next base: position 47,144,844 of record JAJHSJ010000006.1, read on the forward strand.
ACCGGCAATGAGAGCAGCAAACTCCCATAGTTGCAAACTTAAATGGGATAAATTGTGGAACCCATTGAGGCATAGTCCCAAAGTCGGATTGCTTGATAGTCCTACCCTCTGATTCGTGGACACTTATTTGTTGAAAAACTGTTAAATGTTTTAGGTCCTCGAATCCGATAGCCAGATAAGTAAACAAAGCCTTTTTTTTTTTGTTCATGATACATCTAAACTAGTTACCACAATTAGGACAGGTTATGTTGAATTTATGGTAGCTATATATGCAATTTCTAAGAAATTTCTGTGTGTTTGTGTATCATATACCAGTCTCACAGAATATTAGATGTTTTATGATCTGTGTTGTACTGCTTTCTATCAATGACCAGAGTCCTTTGTAAAACCCGTGTATGCATGAAGTAAAACACCTGAACTCGTGGGGCGCACCATACTGTATGTGTGATATGCACTCCATCCATCAGGTGCTCCCCTCGACTGTGGGCCCTGGGGTCTGGGGTAAAAAATTAGTGCAGTTTACGACTCATTTGCGTCATGCCACAGGGAACTATGGGGAGGAGATGCTGGCCTTAGTTTTGTATTAAGAGAATTAATTAGAAAGAAATGGACACTCCCCTTCGGAAATGGGGGTAGCCATTTAGGAATAAAAGCTGTTACTGACAATTGATTCTTAAAAATTTCTTAACAAGTTGGCTAATCAAACACATGTAATAGCTAAAGAAGTGTTTTTGAGAATCAAAATCACCAAAAAACAATTACTTTAGCGATAATGCCAAACAGGCCCTAAGTATTCTGCTTGATGACATGATAAGGTTTTCTGCTTGATGACATGATAAGGTTTTGCTCAATTAGTTGTTACTAGTGCTGATCTGAACACCGCCATTCTTTATAAAAGATTGTAAGAAAATTGATTCATGGCATTTACAGCCTCAACGTTGGCGGAAATTAAATATCGATGGGTGCTCCTTGGGAAATTCCAGGATTGGTGACAGAGAATCTATCCAGACGACCTTCCAGGATTTGGACATTCAGGATTCACGTGCAACCATGCAAGGTGTACAGTTGAAGAGTTACGACCGTTATTTAAATAGTGCAAAACTTACATAGAAGTCTAGCCTTGTATGCATGTGAATATGCACACGTGCGTGTGTTGCATATATGTGGGAGCGCGTGTGCATGTGTTCGTTTGTGTGTGCAATTTTAGTTTTGCATTTATCCAGGATCAATTTTCTCATTCTTCTTCAATTATAAACTCTTTCTTCTGTCTGTTATTGCAGGCTGTTGAAAGTTGGCTTGTTGACCGGGCAGTTCTACCCATTGAGAATTCTCTAGGGGGGAGCATCCATCGGAATTATGATCTTTTACTTCGATATGGGTTGCATATTGTTGGGGAAGTGACACTTTCAGTTCGGCATTGCTTGCTTGCCAATCATGGTGTGAAAATTGAAGACCTGAAGAGGGTTGTTAGCCATCCTCAAGTGAGTCTATAGTTTTGAGATCTTTTCTTTTCTTTTTTCTTTTCTAATGTTTCATTTGCGAGGAGGGAGATTTTCATTTCTCGTTATCAGATAGGTAACTTCATAAATGTTTCAGGCTCTTGCGCAGTGTGAGAACACACTAACAAAGTTCGGGGTGGTCAGAGAAGCTGCAGATGATACTGCTGGTTCTGCACAAGTACGTGCTGGGGTTCTTGCGAAATTGCTATTTTGGTCCTGAGTCTCAGGATAGCATTTCTTATTCTTGTTTTTTTCCGTTTCCCCACAAAAGGCTGAACATGCCTATCTTCCTACACGCTCATTTAATGAGGATCAGAACACACTCCAGGAACACAAAGGATATGAAGAATAAATTCTCGTCTCCACAGATTTCAATATCTTAACATGCTTGAATATTTGCATGTTGTAGTTCGTTGCTGCCCAAAAACTCCAAGATACAGGTGCAGTTGCGAGTTCTCGTGCTGCACAGATCTATGATTTAAATATTCTTGCCCAAGATATTCAGGTGTATATCTATTATTACTTAATGAGCTGTATGATCTTGTCATTGTTTGGAATATGCATGAATGTGTAGGTCATTCTCGTTTCATTCCATATGTAGGATGACTCCGATAATGTAACTCGATTTCTCATGCTCGCAAGAGCTCCAATTATTCCAGGCAAAGACAGGCCATTCAAGGTAACCATTATTGTAAAGAGAACCTGTTATTGATTGTCAGAGAAGATAATAATTTGAGAAAGAAAAAAAAAAGCCATATAGGGCTGGACATCCAACCTGTATTTATAATGTGGAGATGCATAATTAGTTAATTACAAATATGCCCTTATGTAAAGGCATTAGTAATGCAGGGGCATTTTCACACCGGGCTCGAGTGGGGTAGCCCGTGGTATGCGAGGACACACTCGGGGTGGGTGACCCACGAGACTCCTCACTGGGGGTGATTAATGCGCATTTCACACTGGGCTCGAGTGGGGTAGCCCGTGGGATGCGGGGACACACTCGAGGTGGGCAGCCCATGTGATTTGGGGCCCACGAGCCCACGAGGGATGTTCAGCCGAGGTCCTAACCTATGAGATGTGGGGCCTAGGCTATGAGATAAAGGGATTAATTCGCCATACTCTAATAGTTCGAGCTTTTAGAGCAAGTGGTTAATTGTCCTGCATCAATTAGTCTTAATTAACTTAAAGAGAAATAACCCAAGGACCAAAGGTCCACAACCAAAAGAGCTAACAAGCCCACTCGCAGATGTCTACACTGATTTTTTTTTATCTATATATATATATATATATATATATATATATATATATATATATATATATATATATATATATATATATATATAGAATAATATTCACTTGGTTATCTGTAACTAAAATGTTTCCCATGCTGGAGTTTCAGAATTGGATTGATGATTTTTGCACTGATGATTTTATTTTTCCATCATTGTCAGACAAGTGTAGTTTTTTCTTTAGAGGAAGGACCTGGTGCACTTTTCAAGGCGCTTGGTGTTTTTGCCATGAGGAATATCAACCTTACGAAGGCACATTCTGACATCTCTTTTCACTAAACATTCTTTTTATCTGTTAATCTACCTGTTAGCTTTTATTTTTCTCCCTTAAGAGTATCCAGACTGTGAGTGCTCGTCCTTTATTCTCTCTTCTTGTTCCTCAGATCGAAAGTCGTCCGCTGCGGAAGAAGCTGCTGCGTGTACGCGACTCCAGTAATGGGAGTCCAAAGTAATCTGCTAAAACCATTCCGTTTCATCATGTTTCTTGCTCTTGTTACTGATGATAGGAACACAGTTGCAATCGATTTTGTTGCAATTGCATGCTTTCAAATTCCTTGCCATCTCATACTTCTTTGGTGGATCTTTATGCAGGTACTTTGACTATCTTTTCTATGTGGATTTTGAAGCATCTATGGCAGATGAGAATGCACAAAATGCCCTTAGGCATTTAAAGGTAGATGTTGTTTAACTTAGTGATGGAAGGATTTTCACATAGGCATTTGAGGAAAAATCTTCTACATGTTTTTTTTTTCCCCTCTTAGCTGGAGATTGCTACGTTCTGTAGAGTTTTGGGGAGCTATCCAGTGGACATGAGTGAGGCTGGAACTACTTGAAGCCAGGTAGGCTCTTTTGACGTTAATTATTTGTTGGATATTATTTTTGTTTGAGTGTATAAATAAGCAAATGAATGCGAATTTCTTAATCTTCTCAAATGAAGTTTAGCTTGCACTTGGCATGCATGCCATTTTATTCTTCAGCTTGCTATTCGTCTGAAATGGAATATGTTTGACTGGAACTGAATTTCTCAAAGAAGAAATTTTTCATGGTATCCATATCATTGTCATAGACAAAAATGTTAGAGCTATCTAGGACTGTACCTTTTTAGGAAAAGAAGTCATGAGATGTTCCTTCAATTATTATTATTATTTTTTCTTGTTGAGGACATACAATCCCAGTTATATCATGGTGGTATGGCTTCTATATTTTAAAAGAAGTCAAGGTGGGACTATACAAGGTTCAAATTCTGAATCAATTTGGCATGTTCAAGAACTTGGTTGAGAACAGACTTTTTTGGTTGTTAAAAACTAAGGTCCCGTTTGATGTTGCCTCTAGGAATTGCACAATTGATTCTCAACAAACAATTCTTTGGAATTGTTCTTTGGAATTGTTTATTGGAAATTGCTTATGCAAAATTAATTGCCAATAGACATGTTTGGTAGATACACATAGATCGAGGTTCTGTAGGTGTCCATCAAGACAACAGTCTGGTTCAGCGAGCCAGCACCCTGCGTGTATGGAATTGGATTCCACACCAAGCTATGAACTTTTGAGGTGCAAGTTGGGGCCTGAGTGGGTATGTGTGTGGCCCATCTTTCACAATGGGCCAGGTCACCAATGGACCATGCCCAAAAATCTCCCAAATGACAAATTCTAACCTTGCAATGGTCTGCAATGGGGTCTTTTTGCAAGTGGCCCACACACAGTGTGGCTCATGGAATTAACGGTATGGATCACCTAACCATTGGTCCCATTTGTACAAAATGATGCCCGAGGCATGTATAATTTTAAAGGATGGCGGATCATATGATCACAAACAAAAATCAAGGAACAGTCATCAGTGAAAAAATCAAAGAGGAACACTTGTTATACGCATCATTGAGCCAACATGTTCAAATTGTGTACCATAGTATAGATGGATTGTAATCAGAAAAATCATAATAGAAGATATTTTTTACTATTGTCTTTCCGTATTAGCTTCAATGACAAACGCTACTATGTACTTGTTATTGCTCTCTTTAAGGGAAGATAGTTGATAGAAACAAGTTTTTGTGTCTCTCAAGCTGCATCGGATCTTTTAACTAAGCCGTGAGATTGAAGACCCACTCTCCCCACTGTCAATCGAGGCCAAATACCACTTTTGTACAATGAGGATCGAGGGGATGTGTCAAATGCCTCCCCATGCTTCAGTATATAGCACGGCGTTTGGACTCTAGTGTCCTTCTTGTCTCTCATTTTTTTAGTTTTGCCTTCAATTGGCAGTGAATATAGGATCAAGGGGATGTGCTCGGTGGCCATAATGGCCATCACCGTTACGGTCTTTTTAAAAAAAAAAAAAAAAAAAAAATTTATTTAAATTAAAAGAAAAAACTCGAAAAACCTATATCTACCTCGTAACGTTGAAAAAAAAAAATCCGAAAATTTTGTATCTGCCCTATAACTATCCATCATGGAGTTGTTATGGCCTTTACAGGGGGCATGATGGGCTGTTAATGGCGATTACGAGTTTTTTTTTTTTTTTTTCATAACGGCTGTTACGGCAGTTAAGACCCCGCAACGTGTAATAGTCGCTACCGTTATTTTTACGTAACGGCCTTTACAACACACCATGGATGTATTGGATGCCTCCCGTTCTACGATCAATGGTTGAGGACTTGGACTTTGACTATTATGCGAAAATCGAAAAGAAGGGTAAACCTTCACTTCTTTCTTCTTCTTCTTCTTCTTCTTTTTTTTTTCTTTTTTTTTTTTAAATTTTTTTTTTTTTAATGCATTTCAATGTAATGGGCTCTAGTTCACCAAATCATGCTTGATTTGCGTTCAATTAGGGCCCATTTAGTTGACCTTCAACAAGTCAAACCAACATACAACATGCTCATCAAAGAATGGTCTGATACACCGTCCAATACATGATTAAAACACACAAAAATGATAGATTCTTGAATTTCTCATTTCCTGCTTATTTTTCTAATATTTTTTTTTTCATATTTTTTTGCTTAAAAAAATTCTGATCAATACAGGCTGATATGACCCTGATATTGATACGCGATGTCGTATCATATCATTTTTCTGTCGGGCCGATACGTCGACCGATACCGACATTCAGAACCATGCTCCGAGTAGTATTAGGGGGGTTCAGAAACATGGCATTGATTTGCTACACCCAGTGTTTTAAATAGTAGTAGCGTGATGCGTAGTGCTCAACCCTCTATAGCATGTAGCATAAATACGTAGCGTAGCTACACGATACTTCTATTTTTTAATTTAAAAAAAGGACAAATATAAAAAATAGTGAAGAAAAAAGGAAAAAAATATAAAAATGCCTAAAAGATGATTCATTTTATCAATTATAAGCATGTTCAAAAAAGTTATTAGTTATCATTTATTAAAAGCCAATCCACACGTATAAGCCAAATCAAATAATTATCACATCAACAACTTTCTAAGCAAACCACTTTAATTAATAATGTCTAATTGAAACCATAAGTCACAATTATGAAAAGAAATAAAAATCCCGTAGGTTAAAAATATCAAGTATAATACAAGTGTTGCATTCCTCAACATTAGAAACAAAGACAATGTGAAAAAAATAATATAGTAAAAAAATGCATTGTAGCTTATGCTATGGACGCTACGCGTTACGTACTGTAGCGTACTCTACGACCTCTGTAGCGTACGCTACAGGGGATTTACGCTATTTGGGATGCTACGTAGCGCTACGGCCACGCTACGCTACGTGGCGTACGCTATGGGCGCTATTTGAAACACTGGCTAAACCGCAACAAGAAGGAATCGTGTAGCTGACCCGGTTTCCAATGCGGGGATGGTAGGAGATTGGTCTCTAAAGATAAGTAAAAGACCATTGTATGGGGATAAAGCTCCTTTCTCGGTCTTTGTCGTAGGCTTTAATCCGTAGTGGTTGGAGAAGGATATAACTAAGCTCGTTTGAAGCATATATAGGGAGGTGATTGAAATAGTTATCCTGAGAGACAGGGAGACCGGTAGACCCAAAAAGTTTGCTTTTGTGTGCTTCCTTTTTCAGATGATGCTAAGAAGGCTTTTGGAGTTCCCACAGGCGAAGAGCAGGTGGATGAAAATTAATTATGAACATTGGAAAGGAAGGACGCATGTAAAAAGAAATGCGGTAGGACTGAGAGAAGGGGGGCAGAGGGCACCACAAAGGTAGACGAAGTCTTCAGTGGGAGAAGTTGAGAAGCCGTGCCTGACAAAATCTAGGGGGAAGAAAACATTTTATTAAAGGGAGTTCACAATGGGGAAAAATAGCAAAACACGGAGCGTGGAAGGAACAACTTGAAGGAAAAACCAAGTTGTAGTGAGGGATTCATTTCTCTTTCGAAAGATATCTTCTAAAAGCATTTTTGATAGGGAAAGTAGATTTCGAAAATACGTAGAATAGGTGTGAATTTAGGTGTCCAAAAATTGGGACATTGTAATCCTAGTGGGGGTGAAGAAACTGGATTGGTGCTCCGTTCTCTTCATGTTGTCGTCAGAATATGAAGCAGATACAATCCTCTCAGAAGGGTGGGAAAATTAGAAGCAGCCATGATGAGTATCTTCCAGTGGAACAAAAGAATGGGCTTAGTGGGGAGAATTGCATGGTTCAGAGTTTGGGGAGTTCTCCACGCCTGGGATGTGGTGATTTTTGTTGCCATCCGATTGTGCATTGGCACAGTTGAGGTAGATTTGAAGGCAATTGAGGATTTGGAGATGGGGAGGGTGAAGATTCTCTTTATTGTCTTAAGAAAAGGGGATAAAGATTCTTTATGATAGCATCTCCGAAACAACTATCCCCTTGATTGTAGAAGGCAAATCATACGGTGTGTTGATTAATGTTTTAAATAACGCATAGTGTTCAACCCTCTATAGCGTGTAGCGTAAGCTACCTGATATTTTTATATTTAAGTTTAAAAATAGGGAATAATATGATAAATAAAAAGGCAAAAAAAAAAAGAAAAGAAAAGAAAAGAAAAGAAAAAGCCTTAATCAAGACCACCACCGTTATCACATGGACACTACACATAGGGCAGCCACTAAAATCCAAGTGCTAGCCCACATGATGGACTAAACGGGTTAAATCCATACCATAGACACACACACACACACACACACACCACAGTTGGCCCCACGTGGACCGTGCCATAGAAAACAATGCACAACCACCCAAACACTTTCGAATAAGCATGGGTTGCATGCATGCCACAAACACACCACAACATGCCCCCTAAAACCAAAAAAGGAAAAAATGAAAAAAATTTGCATAGCAACCCTTATCCTCCAACATTGCATAGTAACATGCCACACACACACCATAGCAGGGCCCCTAAAACCAAAAGAAAAAAAGAAGAAGAAAAAAATTGCATTGCAACCCTTATCTTATACAACATTGCATAGTAAGTTAGTAACCAACATCGTAAAATGAAAAAAAAATAAAAATTGAAAAAACCCTAAGGGCATGTTTGGATTCATGGAAAGCAGGTGAAAGGAAATAATGTTTCCCATGAAACTCACTTTCCGTTGTTTGTTAAGCCTTTCTTTGTGGGAAATTGTGGTAAACATCATTTCCTACTTTCTATCTTTGTTTTATTTATTTTCCACCTTCACCCCTAAGAAATGCATTTTCCTATGGTGGAAGGAAAACGAGTTTCTTGAGGGGTTAAAGCCAAATGTGCCACCGTTCATGTTCAATCACCTCAGATGTTCCACATTGTGCCAAATGAGACATTGTTCATCTCCGGTCATGCCCTACATGTGCCACTATGCCACATGTGCCACCATCTATCTTATCTTGTGCCCCACATGTGTAAAGAGCCCCTAATGTGCTAATGTGCCACATGTGTCACACTATCTCCTCCTGTGCCCCACATGTGCTATTGTGCCACATGTACCACAATTCATCTTACTTGTGCCCCACATGTGCAAAGCACCCCACATGCACCAATGTGTCACATGTGCCATTGTCCACCTTCAATCCTCCAAATATGCCACGTGCCAATGGTGCCAATATGTACTAGTGTTGTCATCTAGCTTTAGTATCAACATGTCAAAAGTGCCAATGCGTGTCTTGTGCCACATGTGCCACCATATAACTTAAAGCACCTCACATGTACCATGTGTGCCACAATTTAGCTTCAAGTGCCCACATTTGCCACTGTTCATCTCTAAACATCCCACACGTGCGACATGTGCTAATTTGGCACATGCTAGTGACTGCCTTTTTCGTTTTGCCAAACAATAAACTTGAAAATAGATCCTAAATTTCTACGAAAATCATGTTGAAAAACAAACAAGGAAAACAATATTTCCTTTCCCACAGTTTCCTGGCAATAAGCTTTCCCAAGAGACACTATTAAGCTTTCCTAAGAAACACTTTACTTTCACATGCTTTTTATGAATCCAAACAAGCCCTAATAGAAACTATAAATTTTCATATGAAATGAAAGAGAACTCATTGAGAGATATTAAGGGGCAAGAACATACCTCTATTAGTGGATTTTTGAGCTTTGTAGCCATACGTATGTGAAAAGGGGGAAATTTGATTTATTTTTTTTTGCATAGCAACCCTTAACCCCCAATATGGCATGGTAACGTACCATAAACACACCACAACAAGGCCCCTAAAAAAAAGAAAAAAAAGAAAAAAAAACTTTGCATGGCAACCCTTATCCTATACGACATTGCATAGTAACCAACATCCTAAAATGGGAATTTTTTTTTTTGAAAAAGCTCTAAAAGAAACTATAAATCTTCATTTGAAATGAAAGAGAACTCGTTAAGAGATATTCAGGGGCAAGAACATACCTTTATCAAGCTTGAGAAGAGATCCAAACAATTTTTTTTTTAAAAAAAAAGGATTTTTGAGCTTCATAGCTGTACAGATGTGAAAGCGAAATTTGATTTTATCCTTTGTTCGAGCTCCATTGATCTTGAGAATACAGCAAATGGTCCTTCTTGCAGGGTAAATTAATTGGTCAAAATCTCCCCTTCAATGGCTTTGTGGATCATAAGAATCAAAGAAAGGGAATTGGGGCAGAGGGGTCTTGTGTCTACTTAGGGTTTCGAATTGAAAACCCTCTTTCAAAAACCCTATTGTTTTAGCTTTTAAAGTTATACCATTTATGATATGGCATAATTCCACAACCGTACACATGGAGGCCCATTTGTTGATGGTTAAGATTGTTTGATATAGGTAAAAGTATAAATATTCTCCATCTACAATAGGACCTGCTATTTGGAAGGTCTAGATAGCTCAACATCATTGCCATGTGTGAGAAGAATGGGTCACCACCATTTTACATCGAAACTGGAACTAACAACATATAAAGTGTGTGTGTGTGTGTGTGTGTGTGTGTGTGTGTGTGTGTGTGTGTGTGTGTGTGTGTGTGTGTGTAGCGTAGTGTTCGAAGTATCGGTATCGCTACAAGTTTCGTTGGCCAGTGATACGGAAACAATATCGATATCGCCCATAATATCGTCGATAACGGAAATGCGGGAAACATGGTGAAAATGGTGGAATTTTTCAGTGAAACTTCAGGAGATGTTAAAATACACATGTTTGCATATTTAGGAATTAAAAAATTACAAAAAAGAATGCAGGCATAATAAGTTTCCATTTAATGAGGCCTAAAAGCATGTGCCATTGTAAGAAATCAGTCCAACCATCTCATCCATCCCATCTATCCATCCAACCATCTAACCTTCCATCTAAACATCCATCGATATTCTGGAATATCGACAACACACGATATTTCGTCGACAACTAGAGAGAAAATGAAATATTGTGGTCTCGATATCACCCATGTTGTAATAGCGATAATATCGCGATATTATCGATGTTATCATTGGCAAATTGAACACTGCATGCAACCATGTGCCCATAAAAACTTTGAAATGAAATCTTTTTAATAAACAGATTTTTGGCGATAATTTCAAAATATTGCTGATACACTAGCGATACGAGTGACACCTGGAATTTACATAGTTGAAAATATTAGCGATACATTGCGATATTGATACATTGACAATACAAGCTACACCTGAAATTTACACAATAGAAAATGTTGGCCATATCGATACATTGGCGATACATCACCGATACCTGGAATTTCTAATACTACTGGTGTTATCGGTATCGCTACTGGTGTTATCGGTAATGCCGAGCTGGAGATAGAGATAATATCAGAGATATTTCGATAATATTGGTGATAATTTGAATAATGTGTATGTTACGATGCTACATGCTATGTAGTTTGTAGTGTATGCTACAACGGGAAGTAAGCTTTTTCTGCATTCTACATTGTGCGTACTACGCGCTATCTAAAATACTGGTGTTGATCAAAGAAGGAGAGAGCTCTTCAAAAGGAAGAGGCTCATTGCCATATCAAGGAGAGGAGTCAGATGTAGTTGCTGGAAATAATGGAGGCCGACAAAGCTTTGGGAGCAAGGTTGATGCACCAAATGCAGGAGGGTTGGTGGAGAGAGTGGACGTGACGTGGATGCCCACCCAAGTTGGGCCCACGTTGTGGATGAAGAATAGGTGGCCCATTAAAGGGGTAAATAGACGATTGTTGTGGTGAAGGAGCCAATAGGATTTCGGCATGTGATGGAAGCTGTTGAGGAGTGAACTCATTGAGAAGAAACAAGACCTGTCTGAAGCTGCCATGAATTAATGAAGAGAGGACTCGTAGTGGGGAGATGTGTTGGTAGAACATTCGTAGCATTAATGGAACACTCAAGTAGTGGGAAAACGGGGGAAGAGAGAAATAACAGGCTTGAATTGTAATATACTTGCAATTTTGAGGGGTAATTTTTTCCAATTATTTAATTATAATTAATCATCAAGTGGATTATTTAAACCATTTAAACCAAGATATGTGACAATATGTCCTTTGGATCACCAATCCAGACAATGAATCATTGATCCAAACTATCTAAATTGAATAGTAACTGATTGATTTTCAAATCTATTATTAAAATTATCATTTGACAGATGTATCATCAAGATCTTGAGAATTGCCCATTAGACGACTTGATCTTTCAATAGATAACCATTTATTATGTTCCTTGACACAATATTGACAACGCCATATAAAAATCTTGATTCAAACAAAGATAAACAATTGCGATTTAAGGCCAATAATTCTTGGACTGTTAATTTTAACATGTTTTGTGGACCCTAGCAGAGTATACTAGCTTTTTATTTCATGACTCTAGTAGATTTTCAATACTATAATTTTAAATTATTTTAGCATATGTAAAATCATAGAAATTATCCATATGTATTATAACCATACATTTGAGCAGGCCCATAGTATTATACACTTATTTTTTTTACCTGGAAATTATTTTTCCCGTGATCTTTGTTATAAAAACTTCATTTTGATATAATGATTGGATATAAAAACTTTTGGTATGACTTACACAATCGTGGCATGTACACACTCGATTAATACACATTACTTCACATGAACGCATATGTACAATAATTGGTGCACCGCCACCTCTACGAGCACTTGTGATTTCCCTACAATTAACCATGGTCATTTTGATCATGAAATCATTTTTACAAGAGGGCATAAGGTATAACAATCTAATCATGCTCTTAAATCAATGAGGCTGTACTTGTGGGATCCACATCTCCATGGCCCGTTTGTACATATTATTTGTACCTTCATCCACCCTAAAATCTCTCCTCATTACTCACACCCTTACGATGAGAGTTACATGTGTTTACCATGCATGTGTATTAATGCAAGAGGGCTTTGGCTCCTATATATAAAGCATGCCAAACCACTCCTTGTAAGCACTCACACTTTAAACAGAGAGAGAGAGAGAGAGAGAGAGAGAGAGGACGAGAGGAGAGAAGAGAGAGAGGAGAGAGAGAGAGAGAGAGAGAGAGAGAGAGAGAGAGAGAGATGAAAAGAGAAGTTTCGTGAGCTTACCTTCTGATCTAAACCGTTTATCAAGTGAGTGCTCTAATACTACATCTCGTAAATGTTTTAGATCAAATCCAAGTGGACCCCACAGAGTGTAAAACTGAGATGAACCATGGGCTAACCATGAGGTGAGCATGCATGGTACCCCACACGTTGCCTCACGTGGGCAAATGCATGGGCCCCATGTGTGGACATAATGAATGGTAAGGGTGGGCCCCACCCTTCTATAAGATTTTGTACATGTGGAATTTTTCATCTAGATTTGAATTTTTGTTTATTTAGTTATTTATTTTTGTCATTTTTGAAAATATAAATGAATTAGTTGGTTGCGGGATCTCATCATTAGAATTATAATGGGCCATAATAAAAGAAAATTAACATCTCTCTAAAAGGACCCCGCCATAAGATCATGATGATTAGTAGTAAACTTATGTATAACTAAGCTTAGATATAAACAGTGTTCAAATTATCGGCGATATTATCGAAATATCGCCGATAATATCGGTGTCGCCAGTGCCGAAACCCCATCATTTCGTTTCGCTTCCAAGTTTCGCCAAAATCTCGCCGATATTATCGGTATTTTCAAAAGGGCGCCGATATTTCGCTGTTCCTACCAACCACGGGTGGGAACTGTAGCTAACAACCCCCTTTTATCGATAATAAAGGTGGTTGTCGGCGAGAAAATCACAAAAAACATAAGAAATACCTGTTTTTTCGCCCGGATTTGGAGGAAGACACGAATTCAACTGCTGTTGAGTGCATATCGGCATTTCCGGTAAGATTCAACCCCAAAATTCTCTTCTTCTTTTTTTTTTTCGTCCAAAATCCTCTGCAACGTCTCGATTCGGCCAGCAGGCCGAGATCTTGTTCGAAATTAGAGGTTTTTTTTTTTATTATTTGGGATGAAGGAGAGGGATTTTCGGGTTGAAAATCTGGAGAAATCAGTGGGAAGGTGATAAAATTTTGAAAATTTTGGAAGGGGAGAGGGATTTTGGGGGTTTTTATCGCAATTTGGGGATCGGGCGGCGTGAATGGCATTGCATACTTGGTTACTCAGTACGCTCTTATCGTACAAGTACACTCTGTTGGGCCCACAAAGAATGTATCTGGTCTATCCATGCAGTCCATCCGTTTTTCCATATTATTTTAGGGGTTGAGACCAAAATTTAAGCATACCAAACGATCAAGTGGACCACACCATTGGAAACAGTTTGAATAATGACTTCCACCGTTAAAACTTTTCTAGGGCCCACAGTGATGTTTATTTCTCATCCAACCTGTTCATAAGATCACATAGACATGGATGAAGGGAAAAAAACAAATAGAAGTTTGATCCAAAACTTCTGTGGCCCCCAAGATATTTTCAACGGTAAATGTTCAATTCATACTGTTTCCTATGGTGTTGTCTACATGAGGTTTGGATATACTTCGTTTTTGGGCTCAAGACCTAAAATTATCTGTTAAAATGGATGGACGGAGTGGATAAAATACATAAATCACGATGGACCCCACAGGTGAGCTTTGACGGCGCAAGCTCACTTGGTTGCATCACTTTGACGGTGTTCAAAAAACCCCACCACGGCGGGTGCAGGTCGGTGCTCCGTGGGCCCCACCATGATGCATTTGTTGTATCCATGCTATCCATTAATTTTGAAATATTATTTTAGAGCTTTATCCAAAAAAATGAGTTAGATCTAAAACTCAGGTGGACCACACCACGGGAAAGTAGTAGTGATTGGATATCCACCATTTAAACCCTCCTAAGGCCCACTGTATTGTTTATTTGACATCCAATCTGTTAATTAGCTTATAAAGACTCAGATGAATGGAAAAAACAAAGATCAGGTTTTGAACGAAGAAGGATCTGTCTTATCTGAGGAAGATTGTGTGGAGAAAGGAGTTGCTACTGGAATATTCGAAGTGTCTCAAGGAAGATGAAATCATATGTCGTCAATGATCTAGGGCACTATTGTTAAAAGAAGGCAATAAAAATATCCAGTTCTTCCACAACATAGTTTTAGCAAGGGCAAGGAATAATAAAATTTCTTCGATTCCGGTGGATGGAGGAAGAGTGGAAGAAAAGTCATAGGTATGTGAAGTGATTTTTGGCTTCTATGAAAAACTCCTTTTAAATAATGCATGGGTCAGACCACCGGCTGGATCTTTTGGACTTTGACACTTTATCAATGGATAAGTCTGATTTCTTAGAAAAACATTTTTCAGAATTGAAAGTTAAGGAGGCAGTGGATAGTTTAGCTAGCGAGATAGCTCCGGGACTGGACGTCTTTCCCCCTCTCCCTTGATCATTAAAAGCACCATCCAAGTACATGCTCATCTTCCGTAGCGAAAAGGGGCAAGTGTTGAATGGGACTTTCATCATTAATGTTGCAAAGAATGGGTTGCGGTGCTAAGTGGAGAAGATGGATTCAAGCATGTGTTGGTTCCTTGTCCCTCTCAGTACTCATAAACGGATCCTTGAAAGGCTTCTTCAAGCCTTCTAAGGGGCTTCGGCAAGGAGACCTGTTATCTCCCTTCCTCTTTTTAATTGTTGTGGAAGCTTTCAGTAAGATGCTATCTAGAGTTCAAGAGTCCAATCTCATTAGCGGCTTCCGGGTGTCCAAGCTGAGGGAGGCCTAATTCACACCTTCAGTTCACCAATGATACCACTATCTTCTGTAATGTTGATCCTTTTATGATGGACAATCTTCGCAAGATCGTAGTGTGTTTTGAGGCGGTTTCGGGCTTAAAGATCAACTTGGGCAAAAGTGAGATCTTGGGCATCCATCTATCTAAAGAAGTGTCTAATCTTGCAACTATATTCAGATGCAAGGCTGGGGCTCTCCCCTCATTTTATTTGGGCCTTCTGCTATGCATTGGCAAGTCTATCGTGCACTTATGGGATAAGGTGGTTGAGAGGATTGAAAGAAAACTTTCAAAATGGAAGAGTCGGTACCTATCCTTTGGTGGTCACTTAACGCTTCTTAAAGTGGCCTTTGCTAACATGCCTCTCTATTATTTGTCCATTTTCAAATGCTCGCTTGTTGTTTGGGAAAGATTGGAAAGGCTAAGGAGGGAATTGTTGTGAAGGGGATCAAAAGAAGGCAACAAATTCCACCTTTTAAAGTGGGATGATGTTTGCAAGCCGAAAATTGAAGGAGGGGCTGGCTTAAGGGATCTTCATTACATGAGTATGGCACTTCTCGGCAAATGGCTTCAACGACTCGGAATCGAAGAAGCAAAGTCTATGGAAGGAAGTTGTTGCAAGCAAAGTATGGGCTGAAGGAAGAGGGATTGGAATTGAAAGATTCCTCTCTCTCTCTCTCTCTCTCTCTCTCTCTCTCTCTCTCTATTGGGCCTCCAGTATCTGGAATCTATGAAGATGGAGTTCGAGAAAGGAATATCATATTTTGTAGGAGACGGTTCAAGTGTTAGACTTTGGGAAGACGTGTGGTGCGGTGACTAGCCACTATCCCAAACCTTTTCTAATTTGACTTGGGTTGCAACTTCCAAAGACATCAAAGTTGCGGACTATTTTTCCTCTAATGGTTTAAGAGCTTTCTGGAATTCCTGTTGTGTGAAATTTGCTGTGGTTTAGGAGGACGTTTGCAGCTCTGTCTGAAATTTCGTTGAGGTAGTTGCTCTGGTCGGCTTGTCTTGTTATTTCTACTGGTGGAGGTGACGTCATGGTTTGAAAAGGCCACGGTTCAGGAGTATTTTCGGTTAGGTCTTTTTTCAATATGATTCGGGTAGCTGAAGTTAGGAACAAGAGAGATCATGCCTTTCATTTTTGGTCATGTGGCGCCCCTCCTAGGGTCACGACTTTTGTATGGCTGGTGGTTAGGAAGAAAGTTTTGACAAAAAACAATTTGCAAAAGCATTCAATGATTATCCTGAATATGTGTTCCCTTTGCAAGCAAGCGGTGGAGTCAATTGACCATCTCTTCATCCATTGTCTCTTCACTTCTAAGTTGTGCTCTTATTTTCTTTCTTCCTTCAACATGCCATTGGCCATGCAAGGTAATGTTAGGGATCTCCTTTGGGCTTGGCACGCGAGAGGTTCAAGAATCAAGGAAGGAGCTATTTGGAAATTAGCTCTTCTTCCGACTGTTTGGTGGGTAACGTGGATCGAGAGGAACAACCGCTGCTTTCGCAACTCGTCATGTTCAACGGAGGCAATGGTGACTAAGGCTTCGGTGTTGGTTTTCGAATGGGCATCCATGTTGAAAGTGTTTTAGCACTAATAGTCTGTTTCTGTTTGCTGCTGTTGCTCTTTAGGGTTCTTTTCCCTTTTTTGTATTCTTTTCCTGCCGACTTTTGCTGGCGAGTTTTCTTTAATAAAATCTTCATTACCCTTCAAACACACACACAGACACACACACACCCTATATAAAGGAAACCTATTGTTATGGGTAAAAATGGACCGACCAGATGTATGAGGCAGATGAGCCAAGCAGCCTGACTGGATGACTATGGATTGCTTGAGGGCCGGAAAATCACCCTGACCTTTAGTGTCGACTATTTTCTACCTTGGTCTCAATGACAGACCTCGAATATCGACCTCGGCCTTGGAGATCGACCTCAGGTGTTACTGACCTCGGTCTCAAGGGATGACCTCGACCTCGGAGGTCGGCCTGGACCATAGACCTCGACCTCAGAGTTTGGCCTGGACCAAAGACCTCGACCTTGGAGGTCGGTCTCGGATATCGACCACCACCTCAGAATACTAATACACTTACAATATATAAAGATAGGATTATCCTCCGAGATATTCGCCGAGGATCTCAAGAAGTCAACCACGACACATCCGAAGGAAGATCTCTTCCGTAATACGCAATCACCATCCAAGAGGCATTGCCATATACGTCTCTGATACCAAAGGCTATAAATAAAGGCCTCCTCTACAGTAAAAGGTACGATAAATATTATGATTCTACTACGCCTCCTGCAAGTCCATATCATGACTTAGGCATCGGAGGGTTCCCGGCCTTAACTGGCGCCCCCAATGTCTTCTCTTGTTTTCCAATAAATCGCAGGTACTCCTGCTAACAGGAGGTGAGGCAGGATCGACCAAATTTCTGCATCAACAGTTGGCACCGTCTGTGGGAACGATACCAAAGCCGTTCTCATCTCATCGAGGTTTTACAATGGCGAAAGGAAGAAAGAGAGCTCTGGCCACCATTGCTACAACTGCTCCCACGCCAGCGGAATAGACCGCAGACCAAGGAGATTCGCCTTCCCAACTCCAGGCTGATTTTGCCCCTGTAGGCCCTACGCAGAGGTCACGTAACTGAGGAGGTTAGCTCGTTTCTTTGGAACATCAAGTTGAAGCCTTGACCGGTAATATTAACTAGATAATGCAAATCTTGGGAAGACAAAACCCACCTCCTGACCAGGGGATAGATGCACGAGCAGCCATCGAGGTCTCTGCACCACCTCAAGAACTGGTTGACTCATAGAGAACCAAGCAACATCCTGGGCAGCCAAGCCATGCGCCCTCCCACACCTCGGGAACTGCTACGCCCGCCGACTCCGATTTGCGTCACATGTTAGAGAAGAAGAGGCATGGAAAGGCTCCCGAGGCGGTAGCCAAGAACGAGGGCCCTTGGAAGGCAGAACTCAAGGAATTGCGAGGTCAGGTCAGTGATATCCACCAAGCCTACCGCGCCCAGATACCGACCTCCATCGAAGCTATGCTGGAGGAGACTGAGCTGCCATTTATCGACGACATTATGGGAGCCCAACTCCCGCCCAAATTCTGAATGCCGCAAATCACCCCCTACTCCGGGTTTAGCGACATGGCCGAGCATTTGGAATCATTCAGGGCATGGATGGAGCTCTACAGTGCGTCGAGCCTTCTCCCTGACTTTATCGAGGACTACACGAAAATGATATAAGCAGCTGAAGCCAAGATCCATCAACTTCTTCACACAGCTCGACAAAGCTTTCATCACCCAATTTATTGGTGGGAAAGATGAGAGAAAGCCATCGACCCACCTCCTTATGATCACTCATAGGGAGAATGAGCTGCTAAAAGACTACGTCATCTGTTTCAACGCTGAAGTGTTCAAGTCGATGGTTATTTTGA